>OX941088.1:47384126-48634126 GCA_954870635.1 Arctium minus | reverse complement strand
AACTCAAAGCTTAATTATCCTAAGCTTAATAATAAAATTATATTCTCTTAAACATTAAACCGATCACTTGGTGTGCGGTTAAACATCTAGTTATAAATATCACCATTTTGATTCTAAACTTTACCCGTTTGTAATTTTGACAAAAACAAACATTACTATACATGTAAATGATTATAACTTTACAATATATAATCACAATCTACCAACCAACTTCAACTACCCTAACTTACCAACTTAAATAACATAACAAGAAATTTATACCTCTAAGAAGGGCTCGAAGCGTAGATTCTGAATATGTAATTATTTCGTCAATTACTTCAACGGATTGATAGATATTTTAGAGAGAAGGAGAGTTCTAGAGAGAGAAAATAAAATGGCGGTGAACTCATGAAGGAGACGATGGATTGTTGTATAAGTTTTTTTTTACTTTATATATATTTATATAATTACTTAATTGGTTTAGTTAATTGACGGGTTTGACCCCTCAACTATCTTTGGTTGCTATTTTAATTACGGTTCAATTCGGGTAATAATAATTATACGTTTTTTTTTAAAACCGAGTCTTACAAAAAGTTTATGGTGTCACCTCAAATTATCGGTTTGTTTCTTTTACGTATAGAAAGATAAACAAATATTGTTTTTGCTAAAAGCGAGTTGGCCAAAAAAGAAAGTTGACTATTTATGTTGACACAAATCGTTTCAATTTTGTAAGACATCTCTACTCCTTTATATACCCACCTCCCTCTAAAGAATTATTATTTCCACGCCAATATGGGATAACCAAACCAATACCATGATTAAATATTTAGAATACTAAAAAAATTATGGAGTCATCTCATTCTCCTTGGTTTTTTCCTTTTAAATGTATAAAGATGTTTAACAAAAGATTATATCATTAATCACGAAGAAAATTTTTATAAACTAAAATTAACTATTTAACCCAAAATGTATTAAACTGAATTAAAAATCATGTAAAAAAATTGGCATTCTTCTACTTGTTTAATCACCTTCATGTTCTAACGTATAATCTTCATATCAATGTGGGATAGCAAAAGGTAAGTATAATTCAATATTTTAGGATTCTCAATCCACATTGTGTCATGTCATTTCTCTTGGGTTTTACTTTCGTATATTAGAATTCTTAATCCATATTGTGTCATATAATTTCTCTTAGGTAATTTCAGTTTTATTTATTAGAAATTTTAATCCATATTGTGACCATGTCATTTCTTTTGGGTCGCATTTTATGTTTATAAAGATAAAAAAATATAAAAATAGACAACAATAAATGAAATAAGTGTATCTTATTAATTGTAATAGAAAATATAATATCTATTTAACATGAAGAAATTTGTAACTGAAAGTTAACTCTTTAACCCAAATGAAATAAGATAAATCATAAATCATGTAACAAAAGTTAGTATCATTCTCCTTTTATAATCACCTTCATGTTCTAACATATCATTTTTTTTATCAATGTGGGATAGCCAAAATTAACCATATTTCAATATTTTAGAATTCTCAATCCGCATTGTGTCATGTCATTTCTCTTGGGTTTTACTTTTTCTAAAAATGAAGATATAGATAGATTTACAAAAGAAGAGATAGAGAAGAAATATTTGAGTGATCATCATAACTTGCAAAACCAATTGCAACGTCTCCAATATCACCAAATCTTGAAGAATCCTACAAAACATCAAAAATCCACAAAAAAAAAATATTTTCTATATAAGTTGTTTAGGTTGGAAACATATAAAATAACATCTATATAGATTTGAAGCAATATGTACGTAACACAACAAAGTAATATATTCTCTCATAAGAATTTCTAGTTTTTTTTATCTTGAAGTAATTTCATAGTTTTGCGATGCGGTTTTCTCCAATTACATCTTAAAAAAAACCACCTATATTTAAATAAGAGAAAACGGATGATTAATTAATTAACATTAAAAAGGGAAAACGAATGAGTATTAACATAAAGAAGGGAAAACAAATGGTTAACAAACATAAATTACAATAAGTGCGTAAAATTACTAAAAGAAAACCCAATCTTTAATGATAATATAATTTAAATATGGGGATAAAAAAGTCTTTAGCATATTCATCATCATTTTAAAAAATCAAAAAAATGAGAAAATAGGAAGAAGAGTTTCCAAGCGTAAGAAGATGTTATAGATCTTCTCAAAATCCTCTTTTATATATAGATATAGATTTTTAATTACTAATAGTAAATGACGATCTCTGAGATTTTATTAAGAAATAAATAAATGTAGACGTAAATGACACGGTAACTAATGATATGTAAAAAAAATGTGTAGACAGAAGGTTAGGTTATAACTTATAAGTAACATAAAAAGACATTATTTGATCATTAACATGACTTACTATAGGGAATAATCAATTGTTAAAGTGAATAAGTGGCATTCAATTCGTTTATGAAAAACTCATTACATGTGTAACAGATTATGTACTCAATGTCTTATTACGATATATTTCTACATGTATTTTTGTGTGTCTTTTCGATTTCAAACAATTTTTAATGTAGATTAGTGACATTAATGTATTTGTGAAATTTGATATTATGATACACTTGTACTATTTAAACATTTGTTAAATGAAATATATGATATTTAATTAATTTAAGAAAACTCTTTAATTGTGTAACGTGTCATGTAATAAATGACAATTATAATATGTTCTAATATTTATATAGATCATCTTCCTTATATATTATAACTTTTAAGTTGTGTCATAAGTCCCTAGAAAACCTAAGACAATATTAACATATTAGATTTAGTAGGATTAAAAGATTTTAAAGAATAATACATGTTTAACATGATACCTACTTTATAAAGACAAAAGTTCGAAACGGCAAAAAGAAAATTTTAATAATATATACTGCAAAAAAAAGTAGTCTTTAATTTTACAATTACACAAAAGGAAATGGCTAGTACTTTGAAAGAATAATTCATAGCAAATGAATAGCCTCATTCCATTTATCTTCAACATCATTTGCTCACGTAAGTTTATTCGTTAGATTTCAATGGCATCCATTACTTCTCCGAATTATCATCTTCCCACCAATGTGGGATGATGAAATTCAATCATATTTCAAGATTTGAGTAATACTCAAACCTCATGTTGTCAAGTCATTATGCTTGGTTTCTCTTTTAATATATATATATATATATATATATATATATATATATATATTAATTATATATATCCATAATCTTCTTCCAAATTATCATCTTCCAACCAATGTGGGATGATGAAACTCAACCATATTTCAAGATTTGAGTAATACTCAAACCTTATGTTGGCAAGTCATTATGCTTGGTTTCTCTTTTAATATATATAAAGATATGTATTTTGCACTATAATTTTCAACTTTTGGTTGGTTTTGATTCCAACCATGGTTTTAGATTTCAATGACATCCATGACTTTTATATATACTTATCATCTTCTTCCAAATTATCATCTTCCCATCAATATGAGATGATGAAACTTAACCATATTTCAAGATTTGAGTAATACTTAAATCTCATGTTGTCAAGTCATTATGTTTGGTTTCTCTTTTAATATATATAAAGATTTTGATAAAAGTCAATATTATTTCAAGATTTGAGGAACACTTAAACCTCATTAAAATATGTATTTTGCACTATAATTTTCACCTTTTGGTTGGTTTTGATTCCAACAATGGTTGTAGATTTCAATGGCATCCATGACTCTTATATATACTCATCATCTTCTTCCAAATTATCATCTTCCCACCAATGTGGGATGATGAAACTTGTAACACCCTCGAAAAAGTACAGAGCAACTAATTTAAAACTTTCCATTATACAACGAAAATGATATAATATATTCTACAATCATCACTTGAGTCACCTTAAAACGAACACTAGATCTAACTTCAACAATTAAAATTCAAGTCTCGCATAAAGACTAATCACAGTCGGGTGTTACTAAAATCCAAAAGAAACAGTTGCTCTTATCAACGACTAACGCGGAAGACTTCATCAAGCCACTCACCCTTGTACAAACTCTTAGCACTCAACACTTCACCAAAAAGCTAGAACCTCTTCCCTCATCCGGAACCTGATGCACAAGCCGACAAATAAAAAGGTTAGGCTAACGCCTAGTGAGTTCAAGAATTTACAACATGAAATAGATACATTTGCTAAAGGGAGAGAAAGTAGTTTAAATCACAGACCCTCAGGAAGATTTACTTTAAATATTAAACGACGCCATTTTCCAAAAGTACACCTTTAAAACAAGGAACCCAACATGAACCTTCTTTCGTAAAACCACTTTAATCCCAAACTCACCCAAAACGTGAATAGTAAGCAAAGCTCCCAATTTATAATAATACGAAATAAAACTTTACTTCCCGAAACACCTTAAACGTGGACGGTGCCTAATACACAACCCATAAATCTTGAGTAAATAATTCCCCATAAGTAAAACGTCACCGAAAACATGGATAATAAAACGACACAATTAAATACCCAAATAACACCTTCTGGTGACGGGGGATACCCGATTCCATTGTACCTGGCGGAACACAAAGTTAAGCCACATAACTATGTTCTCGAACTACACCTCAGATCGTGACTGTATTGCCTGCTCTGCCGAGCTACACCTCCAGTCGAACTTTATTTCAAGTCCCCAAACACTAGGGGTGTTCGCGGTGCGGTTTGGTGCGGTTTGAGGCAAAACCGCAAACCGCACCGCATGTGCGGTTTGAACATTTTCCCAAACCGCAAACCGCACCGCATATACCTCAAACCGCACCAAACCGCACCGTGAAATGCGGAGCGGTGCGGTGCGGTTTATGCGGTTTGTCCCTATCGCACTTTATGCGTATAATCCAAAAAATTATAAGTTTAAAATACATTAGAAAATCAACGATTAATTGACCGTAGTCCAAAAAATAATGAGTTTGAATACATCCAACTTCAAAATGCATAACTAAAAATAGTCTAAAGAAATAAATTGTTTCAATACGATAAACGGTTTAAGTGACGTCTCCAGTCGTGAACATCCTAACCTAGGGCATTTTTTCATTTGTTGAGACATAAACTTTTAAGAGGCTCATAATTAAAAGGTTTATTTAGCAAAGTCCAAAACTTAAACTCTTAAAGTCCATAATTAAAAGCCCAATTATATAAATATTAAATTAAACTATTATATATATATGTGTGTGTGTGTGTGTGTGTTTAAAATTAAAAATTAAAAAATAATATAAAGATGTGGTGCGGTGCGGTTTGAACCGCGGTTTGAAAACTCAAAACCGTAAACCGCACCGCATAGTGCGGTTTGGTAAAAGTACAAACCGTAAACCGCACCGCGAAAGTTCTAAACCGCATTTTGCGGTGCGGTGCGGTGTGGGCGGTTTGTGCGGTTTGGCGGTTTGGATGAACACCCCTACCAAACACTGTATCCCTTATTGCCTGCTCTGTCGAGCTACACCTCAATGATACGCGATCTTTGTGCCTGTTCGGTCTCTAGCGGAGTTTCATCCTCAGGTACCCACTTGACCCCTAGTGCCTACTCCCTAGCATTCAAGATAGGAGCCTCAACTCCTTACTTGATAACCCTCGATGTCTAACCCTCGTGCACAAGAATTAGAACATCAAACACCAAACCGAAGGTCCCGGAGTACAACCCATAAATGTTCCTCTCCGCAAAACAACTGGGATACAACAATGTCAACACGACACAAACCCCAAGGTGAGAAAATCATGGCTTCTCACTATCATATGATCGACTTACATGCCTATGGATCCAATGCATTACAGTCTAAAATACATGATTCCAAATGAATGACACACACACAAAAGCGTGTATTTTCCAAAATAAAGTGCAATAAATGCAACTCACACCTAAAGCTCCACTTTAAGTTATTAAAACCGGACAGATGTCCTCAAGACTTAATTTAGTCAAAATCGAGCCAAAAGCCCAACAATGTACGTAATTCTCCAAATGAAAGTCGATATAGACATCGAAACACGTTTGACCGACAAATATGCAAACACCACCGCCAAAAAGGGTAATTAACCCAAAACTTCTCATTGGTTGAAACAAAACGTTTTCCAAATGAACTCGTTCTCTTCGTGATGCCAAAGTGACTCATAGTACCATGATATGCATTTTCCAACGGTTTATAAAATTGTATGCACCAAATGGACAATTATGTAAAATGACCTCCATTTATATCTTATATCATCAAAGAAACACATCCAAATGATTTATATATCAAAACGCCCAAAAACCTCAAAGATGCGTGTTACATAAGTTTATAAAGTTAAATATATCCAAATAACCAAAACTTTTCAACAGTTAACAATTTAATGTAAAACACAAACACTTTAAAATAAACATTTTGGCATGTACACCGTTTTTACAAATCAACTTGAACTCACCTCGCTAGATTTAGGCTAAATCTAGATTTTACCCTGCTTTAAGCTTCCTTGAAGAAATCCGAGTCCACAAGCAAAATCCTTCAAAAACCTAGATCCATAGATTTCCAACCATAAATAAGCATCTTCAACCATAAAGAATCGATCTCCAAACATCTTATAACAAACTCTCTATTTTGGCCAAAACCCTAATTTGGCCTAACTTCCCAAAAATCAACCAACCCAAAGTTGATAAATAGAAACACTATAAGGTCAAAAATGGAGCATTTGTAACTTGATTAAAGTGTTAGAAAGAAAATGGATGAACTTACAATAGTGGGTTTTGATAGAACTCAAAACCCTAGATTTTCTTGAAGGAGACTTCAATGGAGATGGTGGAATGGTAGTTTCTTGAATCCTAGACTTCCAAGACTTAGATGGTGATGGATATGCTTCAAAATCAAAGTGAATGGCCATAGGAATGGCTAGGGTTTGAACCAAGAAGATGGGAATCCGTTTGGGAGAGAAATGGTGGGATTTGAGAAGTGTCAAATGAGAAAAAGGGCTGGAAATCGCGACTTAACAAACCACTGCACCCCTGGTGTGACATTGACCAACGACAATGAGTGTGGCAATGTCTCCAACACTGCCCCACCTTCTGTTCCTTCTCTGCGACTGTGACAGTGCGACTATGACACTGTCATAGTCGTTGGGCATTATAGCTGGACCTTTCCGGAGCCCCGAAACTCAACTTTTTCAATGCCAATACTCCCGATACTCCATTTACAAGATACCAAACACCCGGGTGGCATTTACCTACCAAAAATTATGGGTGTTACAAAACTCAACCATATTTCAAGATTTGAGTAATACTCAAACCTCATATTGCCAAGTCATTATGCTTGGTTTCTTTTTCAATATATATAAAGATTCTATTGATAAGTACTCAATTTTGAGTACTTAAGCACAATTCTTTTAGTCTTTTAGATAGGAGTTTTCACTTCCAAATCACACATTGAGTCATTTTCTACCTTGTTTTCCATTTATTTGGTTTTGTAGCTGAATTTGTGTGGTTTACTTATTCTATTATGATTGTAGGCTAATTTGGTTATCTTTTGAAAATCTATTTGGAAACAGGGCATGCTGCAGTATTGGCACAACACTGAACTGGTGGTTTTGAGAAGGAAGAAGTGATGAAGATGGAGACTAATCCGGATTTTTGGCATTGAATGGAACTATTGAAACCTCTAAACACTAATTTAATCAATTTGTAATAGTTTAATTATGTTTGGACAAGCTTTTGTAGCCTTAGTTAGGTTTAGACTAGGCTAAGTACATGAAGATTCCCCTTAATTACAAGTTTGTCACTCCCCTTGTCTATAAAGGGAGGGCTTAGTTGCTCATAAGGGGACATCTTCTTCTCAACAAAAACATTATGTTCTCAGTAGTTTAGTTCTGGAACCAATCCTAAATGGTTATGAATATGTTCTTTATTGTAACACCCATTTTTTTTTTCCAAAGTGTTACTTTAACTAAAACAAATCCTCCAAAATACTCCAAAATTTCGGCTAAAACTAAAACTTTAAATCCTTTACAGCGGAAGACTTTAACAATAAATATGTAACTTAAATGCTAACTCATCCCATACCGAGTTGTGTTACAATATTTATTCGTAATAGATGCCTGAACATAATTGAGATGACGCAAGTCTCTATGTGTGCTCTTTTCCTTTGTCCAACCTGAAACTTTTCGTCCCTGAGATGCATACTATAGTCAGCTTATAAAGCTCAGTGAGTTCATGGTTTGCGTGAGTGAAATCACATCTTGTCACACATATCAAACATGCAAACTTCACATAAAATAATATTCATTTTCTGAAATATGCAACACCAAAAGAAACGAGACCTCATAACCGTCTCCTCAAGTAAGGACTGATAAGTTGCAAGCATTCCCTGGGTGTGTACGGCTCACCTATAGCCAATAACCCATTACGGGGTCGTGCTGCCATGTCACAGGCATTCCCTGGCGTGTACGGCTCACACAGAGCCAGTAACCCATTTTGGGGTCGTGCCTCCCCTCAAGTGTGACAAACCAAACCAACATCCCATACTCCAAACCATGCACCATTTATACAATATAAACCAACGGAAAATCCAAGCATGCTAAATACGTTTAAAAACCGGAAAACAATTAGCATGCATGCCCCACAAAACTCCACATACATGTAAACATATACCAATGGCATTATTTAAATCAATATCATGCATAACATTCACCATAGAAATCATATAATGCTCAAAATAATTTGTACGTAGGTATGCATCCCAGTGTAAGTCTCATGAAGACTCACCTGATTGTGTATATCGACTACCGATAGCTCCCGACGGAAGACCTACACATTTTATACCACAATATCTAATTAATGGCTAAATTCTCCAAAAGTCAACTTATGGTCCAACCCGACCCGACCAAAGTCAAACTCTAAATCCGTTCCAAAAACTTCAATATGACCCCGTCATTAAAATCCAAATGGGTCAAAACGATTCAAAAGTCAACCCTTAGTCAACTCGGTCAACCACGGCAAATTCTAGTCAAAGCTCAAGTGTATAACTCGATGACGTTCCAAAACGTCAAACTAACCCTTCCTTTTATAAGTTTATAAATCTCCACTCCAAATTAAAGTGTCCGAATAATAATAATAATTACTTTTTTTTTTGTCTGAACGACACTTTACTCATTATTAAAAATCATCTAAATAATTAAATGACTTATTATAGACACCTCCATTTAGGAAATATATAATTTATATAAATCCTATAAAATCAAAGTATTCGGTAATCTTTCTTCTTATTACATTACTTAATTAACCAAATGGTTCATCCCTTTCAAAAATAAAACATCAAATCCCAAGTGTAAGAATATTTCGGAAATTTCATAAAACCAAATACATAGGAAAATGTTTAAAATGCTCAATATTTAATTGTAGGGACGTCTTGATAATTTCATAAATACATAATCAAAATAGCATTTTATAAATCCAAAGAAAGTTTGCCATTTTTTTTTTAAAAGTTATTGTGGCTAAAATCATATTTTTGGGACTTATACGTTATGACAAAAACTGTTGAAACTTAATATAAAAAAATAAGTGAAATATAAGTTTGGTGTATTTAACTAGAAAAAGCTTCTGTTAACCTTGCTGGTTAAAACATTTCATGAACCACATACCAACTTCCCACAACAACTCCTTGAGATTTTTTTATTTTAAAATAATAATAGCAAGAAAAGCTTAATAAATGTATTATTAACAATAACAACACAAAAGGCCTCATAGATTAACTGGTTAGAGTGTCCTTGCTTTGTAATCAAGGTCTTGGGATTGAACCTTTGGTTTATCTTCTTTGTTTTTTGGAAAATATTTAAATAAAATATCCAGAAAATGAAATAACAAATCCAACAGCAACTCCACGCAGCCATAGCTGTGTTTTTTAGAAATTTCAAGCCCAAAATTGCTCGATTCTTAGTCGTTTTAATTCAATTCTTTTTGCACCAAACTCTTGGTAACATTTTTACCAACACTTTGACGTAAAGAACAATAATTTTCGTCAAGTGGCGAGTCTCAATTTCCCATTTAAAGGTTAGTTTTTTTTTTTTTTTTTAAACTAAAAAACCCAACAACTTTAAACATCGATTTAGACCTCAAAAACACAAATCTGAAACAAAAGGCTACTAGGGTTCGATATACCTTCTTAAAAGGAAGCCATAGAAGTAAAAATCATAAGATTTGGTCATGAATCTCACCTGAAATCGACGAAAAACCGAGAAGTGAACCTCCGAACTTCAAACCCAACGTTCTCTCTCAAAACTCGTCGGTTTTACTAATTTCTTGAACTCATACGTTGCTAGAAGGGTTCTTTATATTTATCTTAAAGGATTTTGTCATATTAGTTGACTAGGAGAACCAATAGCGAGCTTCTAAACCTGACCATCGTCCCGTCGTATTCAAGAAACTGAAATCAAACAGATGAGTCATTTTGACAGAACAGGTCCTTCAACTTCTAGCAATATTACACTCGGCCCCCTTAACTTTCTAATGATTATATTTGACCCCCTGCTCTCATAATACTTTAACATATTTGCTCTAAACCCCATTTGTTCATATACCACTTTCATTAATAGTCATAATTGATCCCTTTTTCAACTATTTTTTTTTTCATTTTTTTTTCTCCAATAAAATAAAAATTCATTTTATTTTTCTTTTCTTTTATAATTTTTTTTATAAATTATTTTCCCTATTTTGGGTATTACATTTATGTTCTTCATATCTTTCTTATGTTTTTCATCTTGTTCTTCTTAGTTTAGCCATCATCTTATTTTCTGTTTAACTCAAGAGCTGATCATAAATTAGTCCTGTTTCATCTTTAATTTCTAGAATTTATGTTCATGTTCTTATGATCTTCATCTTGCTCTTCATGTTCTTCATCCTATATATTGCATGTCTACAACATTGGAACAACATCCATCTGCAATTTACAATCTTGCATTTTATTTCTTCATCTTGCATCTCTAGCCTTTCCTTTACTCTTTTGTTTTAGATTTTAGTAGTTAAAGTTCATTGTATTTACTTTCCATTTTACTTTCTTGTCATTTACATTCTTGTCCTTACATTTCAAGTCATATATATATATATATATATATTTATTTATATACTTTCAAGTCATTTATATTTCAAGAGCACTTTACATTATGTCTACTTTCATTTATTGTAATGAGTAGCTAATCATATTAGCTTGGGTGTGAGGCAAATGGTGGTTTTGTGGATCTAAAAGAAAGTGGGTTTTTGTGACTTTAACCAAGTTTTATTATTCCAACTCAAGTTTTATCAAGATAATACAACTCCTTGAAAAATTGATCACTTTGATAGTGTTAAAGTGTGATGGACCTAGAGATAGACCATTGAATAGCACGTCAATTTGAATGACATGGGAGGTAATATCGAAAGAGTTACTTGCAAGGAGAGTTGTTACTTATGTTTTTCAAAATGATTAATTCTTGATAAGTTGTCACTTTTTCAAAGGGTTAAAATGGAGTAGACTTAGAGATAAGCTATTCGGATTACATTAACTTGGGAGGTACGGGGGTTATTTCAAAAGAGTAACTTTTAACAAAGAGAATTTATTGTGCCGTATATTTTGAGAACTCCACTCCCATCATTCTCTTATCTTGAACTTTGCTCAGATATCAGATTGTTTAAGTCAGAAGGGATGGTGAGAGTCCGAGAGGAACGTGTCTTAAAATCGACAATAAAACTAGTTATTGTCAGAAGCATGCTGCAACATTCCTATAACATCATGCTATAACAGTGTTGTAGCATTGATCTGCTGGAATTTGGATTCACATACCACCACAAGTCTTACACCCTTGCTTCTCGTTTTTGTTGTTTGTTTAAATCTGTTTTCACCAACCAACCAAAAAATATTGCTTCAAAATTCGTCATCTGAAATCACATAATTCATTGTACTTTTAATACACTTTTTAATCCAATCTCTATGAGACGATATCTGGTATATTTACCATTTTATTACTTGCAAGGCAACATAGTACCAATTTATATACTTGTTTTTTGGTATTATTTCACTTCCTTAAGGAACACAAAAAAGGGTCTGTCATCTATATTTTATATAAGTAATAAAAAACTTCATGTCTTTTATTTATTTGTATTGGGTAACTTACTTTCTATTAAAAATGAAATTTATATAAATAATAAAAAAACTTCATGTCTTTAATTTATTTTTATGATAATTTATTTTTTAAAGATTTTGAATTTTGATTATTCACCTATTTTTGAATAATTTGTTGGAGTTGTTTCAAAGGTTTTTTTGATTGTTTCTCCTCATTCAAACATGTTACACCATTTTAATAACTGTAGGATAATTTATTTAAAAAAATCTAAAAGAATGTTGAGTTCAATAAGATGTAAATTTAGTTATGAAATTACTTTGTTTAAAGAATATTTCATATACGGTTTTAATACGCGTTAGATTTTTTTATATTATATATGTTATATTTTATATAAATAATCAAAAACCGCAAGTCTTATTTTCATTGAATAATTTATTTTTCTATTAAAATTGAAACTTAGTAAAAAAGAAAATATAAATTATTTATTATTATAATTTTTGTCGACGAAACGTAAACATAGATTAATAATTAATTAAAGTTTTGTCATTTTATTAATAATATCTTTTTAAACCAAGTGGTAATTATTTATTTATTAATTATATAATATAATTATTATGTTTTAAATAAATGATATAATAATAAAAGAATAAATTTCAATTTTGATTCGTTAACGGAGCAAACTAACGGTGTTACTCTTTAGGGACCAAATCCAAGCACTTTTGCATACTACAAGGTTTTTCTTACAATAAAAGTTTTGTAAAGATCAAAAATGAGAAAAACAGAAAACCACAGGGACCAAAATTGCAATTTACTCTTATAAATTACCTTCTACCTAACCCGACCGACAAACGTATCTGCTGGTTTTCTGCTACTCGTCTTTTCCATCGCTACTCTCTCTCTCTCTCTCTCTCTCTCTCTCTCTCTCTCTCTCGTTTCTCCGACTCGTCTTCTGCATTGCGACAAGAAACAGGTTCAAAACACAGCTCTCTTCTCCATCTGCTTTCGATTTTTCCATCTGCATTTGGTATCGATTTCTTCAACTGCTTTCAATTTCTCCTATGTATTTGGTATCGATTTCTTCATCTGGTTTCGATTACTTTATCTGGTTATAAATGTGTTTTGGTTTCGATTTCTCCTATGTATTTGGTATCGATTTCTTTAGAATGATATGTTTTTTTTTATGAAATGGAAGAATGAAATCTGTCAAAGCAATTGGAATCTGTCGGTTTGGTTAGACACAAAATGTGTTTTGAAATTGGAATGACCAAAATATCCTTTTTGATAATTTTATTTTTTTTAAATAAAAAATGCTTTAATAAAATAGTCATTAAATACTTTAGTAAAATTATCATTAAATACTTTAATGCTTGAAACATATAATACACAAATGAACATTCATAATCTGTGAACCAAAACACAGATACTGAAAGAGGCTTCGAAATGGATTATAATCTATGAAACACATTCATAATCGAACCAAAACACAGAAACACCCATCTTCATAAATTGTTATAATCACATTCATGAGACCAACTCCAACCCATAACACCAAAAACACTAAAACTGGTGGGACCCTTGACACTAAAAAAATTTCAATTCCAACCATACTTTACAAAAAACACCAAATCTTCTAAAACCATATAAAAACATTTTTCATTATTATTAATGATATTTTTACAAATGATATTATTTAAAAAATGGATTAATGGTGAGCCATCCCCTTTTTGAAGGGTGAATAGTAGACACCAAATTTGGTGTTTTTTTTTTGAAAAAAAAATGAAATTGCAAATTTTTTTGGTGTTTAGAGTATGATTGGATTTCACCATACTGCAAATCACCATATTTGATCAGTTGGCCACCAAGGTTTCCTTATGGTGCCTTGGGGAGGGGATGTTTGGCTAGGGGAGGTCTCAAGTCCCACCCAAGACGTTTACCCCTTCAGGCGGTAAAGGAGGAGCAGACGGGTTTCAGGGTCAGCATACTGCCCAATTGGATGTCACTGTTGGACCTGAACCACTAACAACTAACAAGCCGTTCTAAAAAAAAAATCACCATATTTGAAGTATGGTTGGAGTTGCTGCAAAAATGGTGATTTGCAGTATGGTGGATTCCAACCTGCATAAATGAAATTATTTTTGCAGTCCCATTTTTTGTTTAGGGAAAAGACACCAAATTTGGTGTTAACTATTCACCCTGCATAAACCAAGAAGTCCACCACTAATTATGTATTTTAGTTTTTTTTTTCAATAATATCATTATTAGTTGTATGATAATTATTTATAAACTATAGATATTGTATTTAAAAATGTTTAATAATAATGAAAAATGTTTTTTTACATAGGCCCATCAATTTGGTGTTTTTTTTTGAAGTATGGTTGGAGTTGATTTTCTTTTTAGTGTTTTGGTGTTATTTTTGGTGTTATGGGTTGGAGGTGGTCTAAGAAGTCATATCCACAACACTTGATAAACTTAAAACAACCATTATCATTACAACTAACTATTTAAAACTGAAATTAAAGAAATTGGCACTTTTAGACTAAAAATGCATATTGAGAAATTCCTGAGAGACCAAGTTTGTAATTTATTAAAAGTAGTAACAATCAGTAATAATAATCATTGAATTAAGTAACAACTAACAATCATAGTCATTCACCATATTAACATTTGTTTTATCTAGCATGTCTAGCCCAGTGGCTAAACCCCTGGGGTCAGTGGATGGTATCCCTGACTACTCAGGTTCGAGCCTCGTGGTGTGCATGTGAAGATATCGAAGGGGATTAGTCGGGTTGCCCCGCTTAGGGAGCCCAGATACCCCGGATCGTGTTGCTGCCGGTCCAAAAAAAAACATTTGTTTTTGACAGATATCTTTCTTTCATTTGTAGCGAAGGAGTCGCTACTGATTTAGTATTTCATAGCTAGACAGAAAAATATTTGAATTTTTGCAATTATATTTTAATAGGAATTGCTGTCTCAAGATCATGAACCGGTTTCTCATTATCATCGTCATTATCTGTTTCCATGCTGCAATCTCAACTTCAATGGAGAGAGTAGAGTATCTTCCAGGTTTTCAAGGACCTCTCCCTTTTCATCTGGAAACTGGGTACTAATTCATTTCATCTCTATATTTTTGCTTTTGGATTAGGCAGATTCTCTTGCTTTTGCATTCTATATATATATATATATATATGATAAAATGTGTGTGTGTATATGTACGTAGTTATGTCGGAGTGGATGAGAATGAGGATGTTCAGTTGTTTTACTACTTCATTCCGTCAGAGACAAATCCCAAAGACGATCCGCTCATGCTATGGCTTACTGGTGGTCCCGGTTGTTCTTCTGTCTCTGGCCTCCTCTATGAGTTTGGTATGTGTATTTCTTTGTTGTTAAGATGGAACACCAATAATGTAGGTTTAGTGGTTTAGGAGTTTGTCTAAACAATGATAATAATAACTACATCAAGAATTAAAGCATTGTTTTGCAAGGCTTGGTTTTCGTAAGAAATGTAAATTTTTGTGAGAAAGTGTGAGAAATATGACCATCACATGATATAACGTAATATTCACGTAATGTATGTGAAAGTACCCTTATATTACAAAACTAGTCAAGGTACACATTCAACTCCAGTATCCTTTACCATCTTCACAAAATATAACATAAAATTCACCTAATATAAGAGTATTTTTACCAATTTTCACGTTTCTCGTAAAAAATTCTTTCTTCTCCATTAATTTTAATCATGAAGTGTACCAACACAAGTTTTACCAAACCTTTAGTTAGTTATATGCTTTATATAATATGATATAAATAAGATAAACTTTTATATTATGTTTTCTTTTTCTTGGATGTTTTCCATTCTAACCCAATTTAATTTGCACAATGCAGGTCCAATAAAGTTTAAGGCCGAACATTTAAATGGAAGCTTGCCAACCTTGGTTTTGAGATCCCAATCTTGGACGAAGGTCTTTCTCTGTCAATACATATCTATACTGTATTATAAATTATTTAAGTTTTTTGTTTAGTAAAAATTTCTAATTAAAAAAACAACAACTATTAAGGTATTAATTATAAATCTGTAACACAAACAAAGAGATCTTTATAATATTTTCCTTTTGCCACCTTCAGCGTATAACTTACTAACCTAGTTGGCAAAGAATTTTATCCGAATACAAGGTGGGTCCTAGGTTTAATCCGGGTCCACCTGCTTAGTGAGCTCCTTCACATTGGTGTCCTGGAAGTCGGATTCCATTTAGAACCGATTGAGGTTTAATCAACCCCTTGTCCAAATTTCTGTTTTTGCCATTTTATAAACAATAAAAATGAAAATTGAAAGGCACATTTTCTTTTTCAAATAAACAAAAACCATAACTTTTTTTGTAAACCGTCTCATGATAAAACACCATGATCACCTTTCCAAAAACGTGTTAATATTTGATTTCGTAATTTTACAACTAATAAAACAACTTTTTTTAATCTCACTTATAAAAAAAATTAAAACGTATTCTACTTATAATTTTTTTGAACGGCAAGGCAAAAAATATTAAGGAAATGAAAAAAATTAAACCACAACGAAGGTAAGGAAATGAGTTCTACAAGGAATAAAACCCCAACCACACTATAACAGAAAAAAAGCAAACAAAGGGGCTACACACTGCCTTACCCCGTAGAACAAGCCATGTCCACCGATACGGATCCTTCTAATGTGATCCAATCTTTACCCAAGCCCAAAGTGTTGAATGTTTATTCCAGACGACCCAAAAGAGTGGAAGATAAGGCTGGCCCAATTGGCTATTTCAGATTGAAAGTGTGTCTAATAAATGGCGGGAATGCTGGTAGCATGAGATCATTGTGTTTTTTCTTGTTAAGTGTGTTAGGCTCTTAGCTGTGGCTTTGAGAGAGGTAAGTTTCCCTGAAATCTTGTTTGTTCATTCCCTTTCATCTGGAAGTTTCCAATTTCGTTTATAATCAATTGGTGATTTTCCCCTGCCTTTTAATTCTTTTATTCTACCAAATTGTTTGAGTTTCTATCATTGGTCCGACCTGCCTTTGATCTGCCGGAATTCCCCATGGAAACTCGTTCTCAACAAGCTCGATTGGATCATCATGAGGAACAAATTCTGAAACTTCAATCAGATGTGACTGAGATCAAATCGGCAATACATTCTGTGGAATCAGATCAAGTGGAACATGCTGAGTTTCGCAAATTCGTGATGAATTGGGTGAAACAACAAGGTAAGCAATCGGGTGTAGATCCTGGTGAACGATCTGGTATTTTTGAGAAAGAGGATCAATCGGATTTTTCCTCTCAGAAGAAAACCAACTCTTTGTTAAGGAGGGGGAGCAATTATCGAACGATCACCTTCCTTGGGCAGCGAAGAAAGGTGAAATTGCCCGAGTTTTTTGGTTTCGATCCTCAAGGATGGATCAAAAAGGCGGAACTCTACTTTGAGATCCATGGAATTTCTCCACAACTACGCACCCGTTTGGCGCAATTGAGCATGGTAGGGGTCGCTCAACACTGGTTTACCATCGTGAAGGAGATTTATGTGCCATTATCGTGGGATCAATTTACCAAAGAGCTCCTACAGCGCTTCATTGGTTTGGAGATTCAAAATCCTTATGAGCAACTGGGAACGCTTCAACAGGTAAATTCCATTCATGAGTATATCGAAGATTTTGAATATCTATTGTCATTAGTTCCTCGTTTACCGGAGTCCCAAGCTTTAGGATGTTTTATCACGGGTTTACGAGATGAGGTAAACGTTGAGTGTGACTTCATCGTCCTCAATCTCGTCTGGACGCCATGTATTTGGCCAAAGACGATGAGGAAATGCTGCGTCCGTCTTCGATTAGTGTGTCCCAATCTCGATTTCACTATCAGAGCAATGGGAGTGGTCCTGGATCGACTTTACGACCAAATCTGAAGCCTTCCTTGGGCTGGTCTGTTTTTAAAGGACTTGTTAGTACTGGGCTTAATGACAAAGGCCCAACTCCACGATTTGTGTAATCAAATGAGAACCGTAAAAAGGTTAAGAACCGTGGGGACTAATCTCAATCATTAAAAAGTTTTAATCAATGGTTATTAAAAATAATGGCATTTTCGTAATATTTAGGGCCAATGGCGTGTAGCTCAGTTGGTTAAGGGGCGAGGAGATGTTTGCTCCAATAGGCCGTTAGTCTTGGGTTCGATCCCAGGCCCCCTTGCAATCGCCTTGCCGCTGAGTGAGTCGGGTATGGCCCTCACATTGGGAATTGGCAGCCTGTGTGGGCCGGTTTGCGTGTCCGGGAAATACACGTTTTTGCTCCAATTTTTGTAATATTTAGGGAATTTGTGTCTAGTTTCACATCTAAATTAAAAAAGGGAGGACATATTAGGCTTTTTGTAAAAACCCACCTTCTAGAAACCCTCTACTCCCATTCCAAACCCACATAACCCTACCATTGGGAGCTTGAATTATCAGACATGGCGGCGACGATATGAACTCAAAACCAATATCCCCAATTTCTTCACACTCCTTAAATGGTTCACTGCTCAATACATCGTCGGCTCTCTTCTTCAGATTCCGATAATAGGTAGGCGGCGACGACGACATGAACTCAAAACCACCGACTCCGATGCGCTTCCTCATCTCTCTCAAGGTCCGAAATATGTCCTCACCGGTTAGGGCCAAATGCTGAACTCCGGCGCCTTCGTTGTGTCGTATCTGAATCTGGCTCTTCCTCTTTATTCCGTACACAGGTTCGTTCATAGGAAGCAAAACCATCTCGCTATTGCACGCTAAAACCACTGAATTGAGTCCGCTCTCGCTCGTCAGTACGTCCTCCGCCGTGAATTCGGCGAACTCATGGAATTCGGTGAACGAAAAATTCGTATCTCCGGCAACTGATTTCGCTGCAGGGCTGTTGTCACCGCTGATTATGTCTGAATAAAGGCGGATCTGATCCCTCTTGATATACTTATTTATGATTTCGAATTTCAGATTTTTTTAATTAAGAATTAGAGTTTTGTAATTTCAACAAAGAAGTCTCATGTTGTGGAACATTTTGGGAATTTAAGAGCAGGTTCATCCATGGGGTTTTTTGTTGTTAATTTTGATTATTTTGATCAGGGGATCAATAAAGAAACCATCATCATTTCTTTAGTTTGTTTCAGAGTCTCATGATCAATAACTATATCATTAATCATGCATGTTCACCACCTGTTTGTTAGAATGTTTCATCCATAAAATTTTCTCTGTTTTTCTTTAGTTTTTGAGTTGGATCCTAATTCACAGTCATGATCTGGGTAATCATGGGTTTTGATTCATGATAGCTTCCAGTTATGATTTAGACTATTTGTGTTTGTGAGTTCTTTGAAATGCTTACATGTTGTTTGCAGCATTGTTATGCTTTTCTTAACCAACATTGATCTATTTTGATCTTGGTGTTCCATGGGATTCTCCCATTCCACAATGAAAGTTGACATAAATGATCCAACGTCTGTATAATCAAAATCAACTTTGTTGATTTGGGAAATTTTGTTTGACTTCATGGGGTGAATTAGATTATAGATGAAAATTGTTTTTGATTTCATGAGGTGAAATAACATATATATAAATATTATGTTTGGATTTCATGAGGTGAAATAACATATATATGAATATCATGTTTAGATTTCATGATGTGAAATATCATATTTATGAAAATTCTTTTTTTATTTCATGAGGTGAAATAATGTGTTTCATCTGGTGAATCTTTATTACAAAATCACGATTATACCTTTTTCATATAGTGAAACAACTTTTAATTAAAACCATAGGATCAAAACCAAATTACGGTTTAGATCGGTTCTCACGGTTCTCAACTTTTTTTTGGTTCTCACATGATTTAACCCCTATAAATATATATATATATATATATATATGTATATATATATATATATACTATCCACAACCATTGTTTAACATAAAATTCCAATCACAACAAGCAATTACTTAAGATATGACATTAAAACTCAAGAACTAGAGAGAGAAAGTCTAGAGAGAGAAAGTAGATCTTGTATTGCATCCTCTAGAAAATTACAATATGCATAAGCCTCTAGTTCGTTGCTACATGATTACAAAGGCAAACCTATATATACCACACATCTAATACAAAGCCTTAACGGCTAAGGAAACTAAACTTACTTTGACTAACTATTACAAGGTCAATGTTGACTTTTACACATTTGACTTTCCTATTAAATCTTGGATACAATATTTAGACTTAACAATCTCCCCCTTTGTATTCAAGATTTAATAAAAATTTGATGCAGATCTTCAACTCTTGATTCTTCATCTTTTGTCTCTTGAAGCTTTCAAAAACTTTGCTCTTTTGCAGCTTTTGAAGAATCTTGGAAAGTCTTTTTAACCTTTGACGCTTTGGAAAGTCAACATGCCTTGAACAAGACAGGAAATTCTTGAAACTTCTTTGAAACTTGAAACTTCATTTCTGAAAAATCTTTCGTCTTCAAACAAAATTGTATCTTCATCACTTTGATCTCTGAATCGTCTTCGGAAGAACAAACCTACTTGAATTCTTGAAATTTTCTTTTGAAGAAACTTTTGAAACAACGTTTGAAACATCCTTTGAAACAGCGTTTGAAACATCGTTTGAAACAGCGTTTGAAACAGCGTTTGAAACAGCGTTTGAAACAGCGTTTGAAACATCCTTTGAAACAGCGTTTGAAACAGCGGAAGCAAATTGAACTTTAGGCTTGAACTTTAAACTTGAACTTTAAACTTGAACTCTGAAATTGAATCTTTATAAATCTCCCCCTTTTTGATGATGTGAGCATCATTATCATCAAAATATCATCAATTTCAGCATAGGCTTTGATTTCCCCCTTTGTGAACAACAAACAATCTCCCCTTGATATTGCTGTACTTTTGATCTGAAGAGCCGAATCATGAACAGTATATATCCGAATCTTTTCAAATTCAGACATAATGAGCGTGTAACCCTGATTCAACAAATGAAACAGTTAGAAATGCCTGTCAGTAACACGAAGTTACTGTGTACAACGGATGTACAATGTAAGGAGCTGGTTTGCTGTTGACTCCCCAGGACTTCCATTCAATCATTGAAAGACACAAGGTAATTCTATGAATGTTCTGACAGAAAAACATATTCTCTGTGTGCTCGTGCTTGTGTTTTGAAAGAATTAACACAATGATTGTGTTTCATAAGGCTCAAAGTATGTAAATCACCGAGACAACAATGATTGTACATGGACTCAATGTGCATGAGAAAGAGTCGAAGGTGGGGCAACTTTCCTTCTTTTTCAATATCAATATCTTCCAAAAGAAGATCCGATAGATTATATGCTGCTTCCCCAGAAAATGTGAAACATTCTCTTTTTAAGAAAAGAATGAGTAGCTGGTGGGGTTGTATACAAGAGATGACATGGACTATTTGCCTATTTCAATGGTGGTCACCAAAGAAATGTGAACCAATCAGTAATGTGGCTGCCCGGCTCAGAAAGTGGTAGGTGCAGAGTTCTGATATTCTTTTAACTCTGATCTCACACCTTCTTTCTTTTTATCATTATACTCATATCTAACCAATCTCTCATTTCCATTTTACCTCTGCCCACTCCCACACTCTATTCTTTTAGACCCCTCTCCCCTTAATCACTCAAAGGATTTCTTCCGGGGTAGGAAACACTGGTTATCGTGAATCCATGGAAGATCTATTAAGCACTCATACTGAATCCCATGTTCCTAAAAGTACATGCTGGTCAATGATTTTTCTTGACATGTAAAGCACAAGAAATCATATGTCAGAGTATGTATGCTCATTGAAAAATATGAATGAAATTTGAGCATTTGTTCTTTGAAGATTTCTCAAAACAAGGATATTGAATGAATGAATATGAAGTCAAGAGAATTGTTTTGAGAATCTGACAATGAATCAATCAGATCAAATCAAATGGTTAGGGTATCAAAGAATTGGTAATTTTGTTTATATGAACGAATATAAACAATTTATCAAAGAAAGCACAAATATGAACAAGATGAATGATGCACAACAACTTTGAAAGCAAACGGGGGTATTACCATCGAAAAATTGTTTGAATTTGAGACATGGTAATAACAATTTCAAATAAAATACTGAACCGGTGTGTGTGAAACTTGACAATATATGGACAAGATAATACACAAGTATTGATCTTTGGAAACACAGGGTCAGTTAAACATTAAGCTCAAAAATTTGAAAAACATTTAAAATCACACTTCTAAATTCATAAAATCTTTTGAGAATAAGAAGTGGTTTGAACATTTAAGAAATTGTTTTTCATGTTCGAAAGTTGTTCTTCTTTCAAACAATCCGAGATCTAGGATCAGAAGATATTTACCTTTTCAGCTCCCCCTCAAATCATGATTAAATGATTTATATCTTTTAAGCTCTCCCTGGATATTAGCACAATATCTTTCTTTGATTGTTGAAGAACGGGTCCTGATCTGTCATGAGATCAGAAGCAATCACCTTTACTCCCCCTTAAATTAAGCATCTGAAATATAACAAGTAAAACAGGATAGAGATCAAACACTCCCTTTTTAATTGTTAGACCATCAATATCAGAAAAATCTAGCAAAGAAAAAGTATAGGATAGAGATCAGATCAATTCTCTTGGGATGAAGACCATCAATATCCATCGGATGCAAGCATACAGGAGTAAGGTCTTTTTGATCTCTGAGGTACGGGTCCTAAGCTGTTTTGCTTAGAAGCCATAATTTTGACATTTAGGTGCGGGTCTTGAACTGTGTTATTCAAGAGCCATTGTTCTCTTACTCCCCCTTTGATTGAGGTGCCTGCAACACAGTATCGGTTTTCTTCTTTGGTACCCACTGGTATTTGGGTCCAGAAATGTTAGTTGCAGTGCATGTAGGGGTAATGGAGTAAGAACCATACCAGAAATGATCATTTGTTTTGTGAAAATGATCATGTGTACAACAAATAGAACAATAAAATTTCTTACCGTTAGGTGGTTTGTTCTTCTTTGCTTTGTGTACAGGTACACATGATTTCTTCTCTTTCAGCTCATTTTCCTTATCATCTTGGACTGGTTTCTTTTGCCAAACCAGTTTCTCTTTCTTGAAACTTGTTCTCCTTGGAAAAGTATCTGAACCATCTAAATAATCATCATAGAAAAGGTTAGTGCGACGAATCTGATTAAAGGATTTGACTGACCTGTTTGAAGAGATGAATTTCTGATTTGAACTTGAAATAGATTTCTCAAGTTCTTTGATCTTTGAGGCGAAGTTGTCTCTTTCTTTCACAAGCTGGTCAATCTTTGTCTTAAATTCAGACTTCGTCTTTTGCTCTTTCAGCGCAGCTGCAGACAGTTCAGACAACTTAGAAGTCAACTTTTTAATTTCATTTTCAAAGATGGATCTTTCTTCCTCAAATCCTTTTTCTGATTCATTTCTCTGGCCGGATAACTCTTTAAAGAATCCCACATTTTTCTGTTCTATGGCCTTCTTTTCTTTATCAAACTTCTCTCTTTCTAAAATCAGAATTTTCTCAAAATCTGAGATTTGTTGAGAAAATTTTAAGCATTTAAGCTCCAACGACTTCTTTTCCTCAAAACATTTCTTTGAAAAATCTGAGAACTTTTTCGAAATTTTTTTCTTTTCAGAATCAAAATCAGCTTTATTTGCAACAAGCTGTTTTTCCAAAACAGATAAATTCTTTTTAAGCTCAACGTTCTCAGATTCCAACTCCTTTGTCTTCTTTTTGAAATCCTTCAACTTGTTTTGAAGATCAACTGATTCTGCTTGTAGCTCAGGTGATTTCTGTTCAGTTGTCTTCAGTTGACTTTGAAGAGTTATAATCTCTCTCTCTTTCTCTTTTATCTCTTTCTCCTTTTCATAAAGAATACCTGCAAAATTAGAACTATTTTTAGTACAATTGATACATTCAGGAGTTTTAATACAATTGAACAAGTTTAGTTGTAACTCCTGAATCTTTTTGAGGTATTCTGAATTTTTCAATTTCAGATCATTTCGCTCAGCTTCAATACCAGATATATCAGATCTGTAGTAAATTGACATCTTGAAAAAGCTTGATAGGAAAGATCGTTCCCAAATTGTATATCAGAAAAACAAAAATCAGAATGAATTGAAAATTTTTCGAAAAAATATTAAAAAAAAAATGAAAATTTGAAAAACACTAGAAATGACACAAAGTTTAACAGAAAAAAAATGTCACAAAAAAAAAAAATTCCAGACTTTTTTTTTTTTTTTTTTTTTAACTAAGTCAAGAACACATGCAAACAGAAGGTTTGCGTATGCAGAGAGATGCGCAAACTAAGGTTTGTGTTCCAAGAGTGATACGCAAAAACTGGAGCCGCAAAGTAAGCTTTGCGTGTCCCACTGGAGCCGCAAAGTAAGCTTTGCGTTTCCAACGAGAACCGAAAACCTGAAAAATCACTAACACCAAAATTAGATCACAAAGAACTATTATGCAAAATACATGAATGAAACGCAAATCATTATGAATGAGGCGCAAAATTTATGAATGAGGCGCAAAGTTTATGAACAAACGCAAGCCATGTTCTTGACAGATTCTTTCACAAATCTATTGAAACCTGCACAATTGAACTCAAGAATTTATCAGTAACATCGACAAACATTACTTAATCAAAGATTTGCAATCAATTTTCGATTAAAAACACCAAATCGTATATTTTCAATAAAGAACAGTGACAGGACTCGTTTTCAAGAAAAACACATAAATCGAAAATTGGAATCAATTTTGAATGAATTTCGATATGGAATCTAAACAACAATCAATTACCAACATAAATCGAACACAATGAATCCATTTTCTTGCATTAAAAACGATTTTTCACATGAAATTTGGATGAACAGTACCCAAACTCGTGTTCTTGAAAATTTTCGAAAATTTCAAATTTTCAATTTTAAAACTTCAGATTTCAATTCAAATCATGATCAAATCTTTTCTGAAAAATTTGGTTCAGCTCTGATACCAATTGTTTAACATAAAATTCCAATCACAACAAGCAATTACTCAAGATATGACATTAAAACTCAAGAACTAGAGAGAGAAAGTAGATCTTGTATTGCATCCTCTAGAAAATTACAATATGCATAAGCCTCTAGTTCGTTGCTACATGATTACAAAGGCAAACCTATATATACCACACATCTAATACAAAGCCTTAATGGCTAAGGAAACTAAACTTACTTTGACTAACTATTACAAGGTCAATGTTGACTTTTACACATTTGACTTTCCTATTAAATCTTGGATACAATATTTAGACTTAACAACCATTATAATTTACGACCCAAAAAAATATATACATATATTACTCTAATTTGCACTAACAAATATATACATATATTAGTCGAATTTACAGCCCAAAGCCCAAAATTAATCCAACTAGGTCAAAGCCCAAACTAATTCAACTAGGTCAATCGATACGTCTTAATAAGCACGAGTATACTAAAACAACTATATCGACGCTGTTGTTTCCATTGCATAAATGAACATATGAAGTATGTTTATCCTTGTAAAAGAATTGGCAGTTTCTTCGTTGAATCACTTGAGAAACCAATATAAGAAGTATTTGGATGGGGTGTGCGATAAAAAACAAAAAGCTGATTAGTTTTCTTACTATCAATGATAATGACGTGACGTTTAAAAAAGAGAAATGTCGAAAAGCCCGTGGCTAGGTTTGTGGTTAAGGATGAACAACCTTTTACTATTATAGAGGGTGAAGGATTTAGAGAACTTGTTAAAGAGTTGCAACCTAAATTTGGTGTCCCGGTAGAGTGACTGTTTTTAGAGATATTTATTTATTGTTTTGTGATGAGAGGATTAGATTGAAGAAAGAGTTCACAAAGGCCGGAAAAATAATATGTTCAACAACTAATTTGAGTTGGAGAGGTCTAACACGATCGTACTTGATTGATGATTTGAATCGGATGCTATCATTCAAACTTCTAAAGTTTAATTCTAAAACATAAGGATTTTAGTATATATTTGGATGATTATAATAACTAATAACTTTGTTGGGTATACTTTTAGTATTATTTATCGTACATCATTCGTCAACTTTATGTATATTTTTAACCCGCCAACCCAACCCAACCCGCCATAATTGGGTTGGGTTGTAAAAATGTCAAAAACCGCCCAACCCAACCCGCGTACACCCCTCGTATCTCTTACTGTAGAATATGTATCACATCATATCTCTAAGATATCATCTTATGTATCATATCTTATCTCCAAGATATGATCTCCTTGTGTACTTGTGTATATATATAGTCTTTCTCTTAATCAATAGAATACACTTTTCATTCAAGCTATTATCGTTTATGCCTTGTTATACATCTTTTACAAGGTTGTTTAGGTGTTACTTAGAAATTATCTATGCATGTAAACAACTTGATAATTGATTTTATGGAAATTTTATTGTAATTAATGCAGATGACAAGTGTAATCTTCCTAGATATTCCTGTTGGTACCGGATTCTCGTATGCTAGAACGGAACGTGCTTCACATTCTACTGACCTCCAATTTGCTGACCACGCCTATGAATTTATGAGAAAGGTACAATTTTTTTAGGAAATAACTCCAACTCTTCCGACAAAGTTTGCAAAAACCTTTCTATCAATTTGTTAGTATAAATTTTATGAATGAAGACATGAGTCGTGCTATAGATTGAAATACAATTGTGCTCATCTTAGTCTTTGCAAGTTTTGTTTATATTTGGAAGCATTAATTTTGCAGTGGTTAAATAGTCATCCAGAGTTCGTTTCCAACCCTTTTTACGTTGGAGGAAACTCATATTCTGGACTTCCGATCCCCATAATCTCACAACTAATGTCAAACGGTAACACCTTCCCCTCGTAGTTTGGTTCATATTATTAACGGATATATGTGTATTTTGTAATCTTCTAGCATCAAAATGGTGGCACCATTAATTACAATAAAAATATCACAACTTGAATAAACATGACATCATGGCTTAATTGGTCATTTGCACTCAAAATTTATTCAAATATATCTTGCAATTTGCAGGAAATGAAGGTGGCACTAAACCTTACATTAATCTGAAGGTATTTAGCTATCTCAATTCTTATCCTATGAAAACATGAGTGTATACGTACTTTATGAGCAATTAATTATATGTCTTATAGATTTTCATAATTATAAAATAATTGAATTAATCTTCAATGTTTTGTAATGATAGAAATGAGCAATTAAGGAACTTCAAATTTTGTTTAAGAAGATAATGTTGCAATATTTATGAAAATGTTAAAGGGTTATTGGAATGAAAAGGTATTATTACAAAATCATTTACTTGACCTGGTGCTACAATATATATACATAGTTGCATAAAAGTTGTTATATCTAAAGTGTCCTTTAATAATGGTAAAACACGATGATCTCATCAATAGTCTTTAACAATTGGAATGGTTAAAACTTGTAATGATATATGGAGGGTTCATGCATCCTATGACTAGAAAATTTCACCTTCACTTGCCATCATGTCACCTAAACATTAACATGTCTAATTTTTTTATAAAACAACCAAAGATGATTTAGTAGAACATTTTATGATGTATATAAGTAAAGAAATGGTGAGGTAACAAAGCAAATCTCCACATGAACTTCACACAAACAAATACGCCAGTGCATGTTTAGACTTCTAGAATAGTCTATCTTTAGATGCCTATGTAAATGTATATGGTTGGTTTAGTTATACTATCAACATGGTGCATGAGGTGTTGAGTTAAGGGACAAAGATGGACTCGCCATGGAACTTGGTAGGATGATATTGGGTAACATGGATTTGACATAACTACAAAGATAGTCATGGAGTTTGGTGGGTATTTTATTTTCTCTAGTTGAGACTATGGCATGGGGCTAAGGTGTAGGATGGTGTGAGTTAGAGGTTACGTGGGTTATGATGAGATTGAATATTGTTATCAATTTTAGGTTGAGAATATTAAGGTGTATTAGACATAGAAGAATATATTTGAAGTTTTTTGGGAGTTAGTTGTTGTAGCAAGATAGGCAAGATTGTGGAATGGTGATACGATTACGTCAAACTTGGATTAATATGAAAGGCTAAATGGTTACAAAGGAAAGAGATGGAGAAGCACAGAGGGATCCAGGGAAAGAGTTCCCTCCTCACATCTAACTGCTATGATCCTAGAATGGATGTTATTTTCTGCATGCCCCTCCCCATTCTCCCACACGACCTTATTTAAAAAAACAAAAAGCTAACTAATTCTCCTTATGGGCCTTGGGCCGCCTAGTGTAGACTTTCCAAGTAGTGGGCTTAGGAGCACTCTGGTCTAATATTGCATCACTTGTCCCTCCTTCAAAATTGGTCTTGTCCTCAAGACCTGCATCAGGGAATTGACTTCGAATAGTAATTGCATCCTCCCACGTTGCCTCTTCCAAAGAACGACCCTGACACTGAATGAGCCACTGAAGCACGGTTTCTCCTTGACGGACATAAGATCGAGTAGCTCGAATGGCCTCCGAAAACAATTTATCTGAAACGTCCAAATCAAATTCTGCAGGTAAGGAAGGCTCCACCAAAACACCTTGGACAACTTTCTTTAAAAGAGAAATATGGAAGACCGGATGAACTTTGGATGAAGGTTGAAGCTGTAAACGATAAGCAACCGGACCTTCCTTCACCAAGATCGTAAATGGGCCATAATAGCGAGGTGCCAACTTTTGATTGATTCGTTCAAACGATGCATCACGCCTTTTCTTATCAGCTTGTGTCTTCATGAGAGCTTGGGCTTGAAGTAAATGAGTCTTCAATTGTTTTAATGTCTCATCCCTGTCTTTCAACTCCTGTCCGACCACCTCAACACGGACTTCACCATGAATGAATTGTGTCACATTCGGAGGTTTGCGGTCATACACAATTTCAAAGGGAGTAACACCTGTGGATCCATGAAATGATGAATTATACCAAAATTCAGCCCATGATACCCATAACTACCATGAATGGGGTTGATCAACAGCAAAACAGCGTAAATATGCTTCCAAGCAACGGTTTATAACCTCCGTTTGCCCATCAGATTCAGGATGGAAAAAGGAACTCATGTGCAGCTGGGTTCCTTGTAAACGGAAAGTCTCCTGCCAAAAATGACTCATAAACAGAGGATCCCTGTCACTTACAATGGACTTTGGTTTACCGTGAAGCCGGATAATCTCACGAACAAGGATATCCGCAATATTTCGGGCCGTGTACGGGTGTTTGGGAAGGATAAAATAACTATACTTAGATAATCGATCCACTACAACTAAAACGGCGTCAAAACCTTTGGATTTAGGCAATCCCACAATAAAATCCATTGATAAATGCTCCTGTTGGTACTTCGAACTGTTGCAGTAAACCCGCCGGGCTTAACGAGCACGATTTACACCTTTGTCACACTCTTGTACAAAACGCTGGACTGTAGTGGTCATGCCCGACCAATAAAGATTCGCTGCTAGACGACGGTACGTTATGTAATAGCCTGAATGTCCACCGTTGCTCGTATAGAATTCCTGCAACAATGTCGGAATCCATTTGGAGTTGCGTGAAATTACTAATCGACCTTTATGGTATAAAATACCCATATGAACCGTGTAACCAGGATGATAGCTTGAAACGTAGCGGGAGCATTGGTGAGGCCAAATGGCATTACGAGATATTCGTAATGCCCATCATGTGTGCGAAAAGCTCTCTTCTCCACGCTTTCTGGCTTCATTCTGATCTGGTTGTAACCAAAATTCTAGTCCAACTCCGAGAAAAAATTTGCGCCCGATAATTCATCAATTAACTCATCTACCACACGAATCGGGTATTTATCCGGTACCGTGACTTTGTTTAATGCTCTATAATCGAGACACATTCGCCACGTTTGGTCTTTTTTACGGACCAAAATCACCGGACTATAAAACGCACTGTTGCTCGACCTCGACCAAATAACTCCCAAGGATAGCAACTCTTGAACTTGTCATCTTGTGTACGTGTGGATAACGGTAAGGTCGAACACAAACAGGACCTTGACTAGGTGCTGGGCAGGAGATTAATGGCATGATCTTTGTTACGAGAAGGAGGTAATCCCGTAATCTCACTAAAAACAGGAGCGAAACTGTTGTAATTGTTGTGACCGTTGCTGGGACAAAACGGTCGAGGGCCCAAGGATGTGATTAGTTGAATCGTTGTGCGAAGCTAACAATGCCTCCGCATTCGTCAACCAAACTCTGTAACGAAGAATGACATGGGGACGAAGGAGAAATCCCTTGTAAATAAACCTCTTGACCCTGATGCCAAAACTTCATCGATTGGGACTCCCAATTATGAATGACATCTCCCAAAGTTTGCAGCCATTCAATTCCCAAAACCATATCCAGATTTCCCATCTCAAATAAAAGCGCATCGACAACAATCTACAAGTTCCCACCGTAATAGGCACCGCAAAACACTTTTGAGACACAAAAACCTTGTGTCCATCGCCCAATTTGATGTGCAACCCGGTGAAAGAAGAGATAGATAGGTCCAAGGCATTTGCTAATCGAGAAGAGATGAAATTATGAGTGGCACCACTGTCCACCAGTATAACAACCGGAATTCCATGTAACAGCCGTTCAATTTGACCGTATTCAACGTTGATCTGGACATTTCACCAGCACCCATAAACTTGATGACCGAACATTCATCAATTTCCCCCTTCTTATCGTCCAATGCTTCCTCCTCTTTCATCAGATCGATCGTACGAAGGTCACCCTCGATTTCTGATTCTTCATCGTCGGCTAACCGAATCACTCGAAAATTAGCTTCTGGACACTTGTGTGCAGGTCCGAATTGTTGACCGCATTTAAAACATAACCCCTTCTTGCGTCGATCCTCCCACTCCGTTCGAGTCAACATACGAGAACCACGATAACGAGCAGAAGAATTCTGTGTCGAATCGTTCTTCGAAGGACCAACCACAGTCGAACTTGACGACGCCCTAGAAATTTCAGATCGCACGGATTGTCGACGATCAGGCCCAATACTTCCAGGCACATGGGCCTTAGGTGCGCCTTGGCTCACTTGACCAACAGAAGCCCAGGTAGGTTTTTATCGCTTAGAGGAGAATGTCCCTGGTATCGATACCGTGATGTCAACGCCGAATTTTTTGATGGGTGCAACATCTCCTCTACATCCTTTGCTAAATACATAGCATCCAATCGTCGATTCTGAGGACGATGGAGACGAACCCATCGCTTCACCTCCGGTTGCAATCCCGCCAAAAAATACCCTAGGGCTTTAGATTCGGGCAAATGAGGAACAAGGGAAAGCAAATACTCAAAATCATCTATGTAATCGTGGATTGAATTTACCTGCTTAATAGTCGACAACCGCTCATACGGATTTTGGATCTCCAGTCCACTAAATCTCTGTTACAGCTTCTGCTTCAATTTTTCCCATGTCAATTCTCCATGGATTTCCTTAACCACTGAGAACCAGTGTTGAGCAACTCCACACATACTAATTTGAGCCAATCGAGTTCGTAAATTGTTGGGAGTCTCATGAATCTCGAAATACAATTATGCCTTAGCAATCCATCCACGAGGATCGAAACCAAAAAATTCTGGAAGCTTGATCTTCTTCGTCGCATAGTGCAGACTCTCCCCTGATTCTCCCGAATTGACGTTAACCGGAGTAAAATCATCAGAATCTGTTTGAGAACCTCCCGTTTCCTAATGATGCTTTCCCTGTTGCTGTTTCACCAATTCATCATATATGATCGAAATTCCTTCTGTTCTGTCTGATCTTCCTTCATGGTTTCCATCGACGTTTTAATTCCCTGAACATCTGACTGCAACTGTTGAATACGTTCCTCATGGTTATCCAATCGACCATGTAGACGAGTCTCCATAGTATCCGGTAGGTCGGACCAATGATACGTAAACGATGTGATTACTTCAAACTTGGATTAATATGAAAGGCTAACGTTACAAAGGAAAGAGATGGAGAAGAGATACAAATCCACAGAGGGATCCGAGGGAAAGAGTTCCCTCCTCACAACTAACTGCTATGATCTTAACAGAATGGATGTTATTTTCTGCATGCCTCTCCCCATTCTCCCACACCACCTTATTTAAAAAAACAAAAAGCTAACTAATTCTCCTTATGGGCTTGGGCCGCCTAGTGTAGACTTTCCAAGTGGTGGGCTTAGAAACACTCTGGTCTAATATTGCATCAAATGGTTTTGGTATGAGATGGGTTGTGTGAAATGATGATGGTTGATTAGTGATGAACGAAGAGGCGACGTAGTGGTGTTCGCATTGGTATTGTTGAATAGATACAAGGATTAGAGATGGAAATTTTCGCCCGTAGGGGCGGGGATTCCCGGCTTTTGCTGATAACGGGGCGGGGACGGGGATTTATTTTCATGCCTGAAACGGGGTCGGGATGACATTACTATCCCCTAACCCGACCCCGATTAATTTTTTCAGTTTACTTAATATATGTATATAGTGTGTATATAAGTAAATATATATGTATATATGTATACATTTGTTATTAAATGATAAATATATTCGATTTTTAATATTGATAATTAATGTAGTGACAATTTATTATAATTTTAATTTATAAAATACATTTTTTACTAAACAGGAACCCAACGGCTTCCCCGAACCTGTTGGGGATTCTTTATTAGTCGGGGCGGGGTAGGGGATGGGGGCCTTAAACGGGGGTTGGGGTTGGGAAGAGGGGATGCATTACACGCCCAGTACCCACCCCATTTCTATCCCTAACAAGGACAAAATGATGGAATGTTGATGATGAAGGGTTTAAAGGTTTGTGTTGTTGTCGGTTGATAAGAGTTGGAAGACTTACTTTCAAGAAGTAAAGGATAATTGATTTTTGAACCTTTTTTCCTGGTGTTTCATTCATTGAATACAATTTGATTCTCATCTAAATGATATCAGAACATCGATCTTGATTAAGGACCATGTCGTAGAAGAAATCAGATGTCTTTGAGGAAATATTACAGACCAAAGACCAAACTGTTAGTAGTTGAAGGCCATAAGGACAAATGCTTGAAAGCCATGGAAAAGCAATTTGCATCCAAGTTCTCGATGCTAAGGTTATTGCTCACAAACAACCAAGACAAACAAGAAGAGATGGAAGCGGCTCAAGCATATACCGAAGGAGAGGCCAACACAACATTGTTGCAGCGGGATTGAGACAGTTGGGAACTGGGAAAGGAAAGACACGTAGGAAGCCTAGCTAGTTGTATGTGATTGGGAAGGACGTAAGAATGATAGACATGTTGCGGATAAGTCATGGGAAACATGACAGGATGGTCAGAAGGGGACAACCAAACTAGGGTTCAGCAGTATCATATTGTGTATGGTTCACCAGAGGAAAGAATGGGAAACATGGATGAGGGAAAAACATACTTGGGGGTAGAGAAATGCATGTACCTTTTGGGGGCAGATGCTGGTACTAATTGCAAAAATATGAGTTGCACAACTGAGAAAATTTGTCTTTGATGGACGATGCAAGTGCACACTAGTCATTGTGATCACACTACGAGTAATGAAGTGGTTAATACCAAAATCGTTTCACATGAACTGAATTACTAAGATCCGGAGATTTTCATGAACTTCTTGTGAAAGTTTTGATTAAAAAGAAGCAAATATATTTAGTAAGTTGGTTGATTTCACAATGGCGTGTACACAAATAAACAAAACATAGGTATGGGTATAATTGTCACATAGAATAAAAGGCTATTTGATCGAAGTTAACAACCAATATAATGCTATAGAAGTTACCCCCTCTTGAGGAATAATTAGTAGATAATGACAACTATCTTCATAGAGTGACCATTATGCCAACCACGGGCATGACAACATTAAATAAGCATATTTGTTCAAATCATTATTCTACCAGTATCGAGAGGATGACCATAAGTGACACCACAATTCAACCACCATTTACAACTTAATTACTACTGTCATGCAAAACCCATATTGCAATGTACCGTAAAAGACTCTTCCAAGTCTCCTTGTATCACCTAAGCCTGTCTATAAATCCTGCCAATTCCTTGGTCTAGACATTAACTCACACTCATCCAAATGGGTGCTTAGTGATGGGAAAAACGTGTCACAACGGTAACGATAAATGCGGAATAAACCTTCGTTGGACAAAACTTTCCCGACTTATATGAACCTTTGAGGATGCAAACAAATAGGGTATACTAAATGCAATGATAATCAACGGAAATAAGCAACAATCAAGCACACAAATTTTAGCATGGAAACCTCTCAAGGCGAGAGTAAAACCACGGGACCCTTAGGCCGCTTAAGGTCCACTACCACCAATAAACAATACAAAAGTCTTCTCTAGATAAAACTAGAGGCACACCACAATCATCATACTCTTGGAACAAACCATCAAGAAGTATGGAATCAAACCAAAAAGAAAAGAGGAAGAAACATCACCCAGAAAACACCAAGCTGTCAAATAAAAAAAGGGCGACTTCCGGATCTCCTAAAACGATCTCCACCGTTGAGAATGTAGATAAAGATGTCGTGAAGCTACTGTCCAAAAATCACGATGATCCGACGGTTCAAACTCCGGGAATAGGCAAAACGGCGCGGCTGCGCTTTGCTGAAAATTGTAGACAAATTTTCTCTCTTTCCTCGCTTTTGTATTTTATGGACTCTCTCTTCTCTTGTTGTAAAACCCTAGGATACAAGGCAATATATAGCTTGTATTGGTCCACTCTTGTTGGGCTATTTTAACTATTCCTCGTGGGCCAGAAATAATTAAAACATAAAACCCAACACTTAGCTCGTACTAAAGTAAATAACATACAAAAATAAGATAAACAACAATACATGTTGAAATATGGAATTAAAAGATAGTGACCACTAGTCATAGTGGACAACATACCATATTACATATATGAAAATTAATGAAAGTAAAACATAAAAATGCAGAGGAAACAATTCTTAATTCTTTAATCTATTGGCGTTCCAACCATTCTCTCTCCCTCTTGCAAATGAAGGCTTGCCTTGGTATTTATACTTGGTACGAGGAATTAGATACTGTAGAAAGTGACATGGGTGAAAGTTAATTCACTAGGTTACTTTAGGTTTGCATCCTCTATTTCTAGGCTTGTCTTCATGTATGGTGATACTATCCCTTAGATTCTTCCTTGAATAAACAAGTCAATGTTGACTTACTTTAATTCAGCTTTCAGGAAGCTCTTTTGGGAAAATATTCTCTTATAACACGTGATTTTCCAGCATGGAACTGATATTTTAGTTGTTTTACTGAAACCTCATAATAGACAGGAACCATAATGGTCTCTATTCACAGTGGACATCAGTCTCGTAGTTTTTAGGGGTTTTTGAACACTCTCTTGAGTCAAAAAAATTAATAATAGACCAAAGAGATAGATAAGGGTACGGAGTGCGCATATAGTGACTGAAAATACAAAATAAAGAAGCACTAAATAAAAAATGAGAGTTATCAAACCCTCAAACTTAAAATATTACTTGCTCCCAAGTAACACAAACTTAAAATACTAAAAAATATATAGGCTCATGAAAAATAGTGATGAGATGAATCATGCATGTGAGTGTTGCTAACAAAGTTTAACTAATTTTCACAAAATTAATTTTTGAAAAACACAATGAGGTCTGATCCCTTATTGATCTTAATTAGTAGGGCCTTACGAGGTTGGTGACTTGGTGTTTAGGGTTGCTCTCTCTCTACTCATCTCTTACATTGTTTCCCTTAAATTTATCTTTTAAGCCAACAATAAATTTTCGCTTTTTTTACATCTCTGATCACATAGATTTGTTGGGGTAACAACACCAAGTGTATAAGCATAACGTATAAGAAAAACGACCTACATCATTTCAAGATCCACTTTGGGCCCCTAATTATATCCGAAGTTGTTCCTTTAGCTCTAGACTATAGATTGATAATATTAGAGAATAAAGTTACCCCAAGGCATCCACAGGTGAAATATTAGAAAATAAGCTTCTACTAGAAAGAGTAGGGATGCATACAAGAATACATTTTTAAAATAATTGCCCAGTAATGAGTGAAATAACTTTCAATCTACAAAAAAATGTTAACATGAAAGAAATCCCAAAAACAAAATTGGAAAGATGCTATGTACAATGCTATTACCAGCCTTCACGATGGGCCAACAAGAGAGATTGGAGAGGTCTAAGGCTCATCTACGGAAAAAAAGTGATTTGTCGTTTGCCCATTAAATTTGAAAGTATTACTTGATTGTGGGTTGAACAAATCCACAGTACTATCTTGATACTACGGTTCACCTTGAACACTAACCACTTTCTTGATACTACGGGTCAATATTCTTTGTGGTTATACATTTCTACAATTATCACTTTCTAAAAGGATTTTCTTGCTGACAAATTGAAGGAACGTTGTTGGCAATTTGTTATCATCAACAAGGGAATTATGATATTTTGGCCATGCTGTTATGCTTGACTAATTAATTATGACCTGTTCACATTCCACCCTTGATGCATCAAGTACTTTGGCCATATCTATGAAGATATGTTGTCATGTTTTTAGATATCTTAGTGTACAATCGGAATTTGGAAGAACATGTACGACACATGAGGGTAGTACATTGTATGAAAATTAGAAGAATTGCTTATTCAACCAAATAAAGTTGGAATAATTAGTGCACATACCTTGTAACAATGCTAGAGGTTTTAGTGGATACTCTCAGTCTTACTGGATTGGTTGTTGCCTAAGCGTTTAGTAGCCTATTTCATCTTAATACCAATATCAAGAGCTAGTCTCAAGTCAATATACGTACGAAAGGGGGCTAATGAAAATTGTGTTAACTGTTAATAAAGTAAAGACCCTACCTATTGGGTCTGTGATTTGTCATTCGCATCCCTTACAATCACAAAATAAGTTTTAATACCATTCTATTCTTACCAACCGACTGAGATGTGAAAATGGGCATTTCAATGGATGCAATTTTGTAAGTATCTAAAAAGTAATTGATCAGGTTCGAATCTATCATAGGTGACAAGCTGATTAGCTATTGAAAAAACTCTCCTGATATATATGTAACACTAGGTGACAACAATTTCTTACTATATATCTGTTCTATTGTACCTCAATGTTGTTTGCCTTTGCACCCTTTAAATACTATGCATGGAATTAAAATGCATTGAAGACGGAGAAGCTTAACTTCAAATTAGTAAGAGTAAACCAATAGATTAAATCTGGTTTCATTACATGTAAAGAGGTTCAATGCATCGGCTGCTAAATTAAGGACTAAAAGTTTAAAATCATAACTACTAGACTAGACCAGATGCACTTTTGTATTCTTCTTTCAAACTTACCTATTTTTTCCAATAGTTTCTCTCACACACTTTTGATCCGTCTTTACTCTTCCTCTTAGCATCACAACTAGACCTGGCAAACGTGTCGTGCCGGGTTCAAAGTTAAACGGGTTGAGAATGTCTAACCCTAACCCGACCCGCCTAACCCGACCCGACCCGCATAACCCGTTTAATATTTATAAAACTAAAAATTGAAAATTCACAAAAAAGTTCAAATCCAAAATTCAAATGAAAGCATTAAAAATCCAAATTTTATAGTTCAAACTTCAAACTTCTAACCAAATATAAAACATTAAAAATTCAAAGCATTAAAAAGAAAGCTTATAATATACATATATATATATATATATATAAACGGGTTATTCGGGTCATTTTCGAGTTGAAATTTTTGACCCTAACCTTACCCGTTTAATTTTCGTGTCGTGTCGTGTCAACCCGTTTACTTAAACGGGTTGAAATGTATTACCCAAACCCGTTTATTTCGTGTCGAGTTCGTGTCGGGTTAGCGTGTCGTGTCATTTTTTGTCAGGTCTAATCACAACCCTTTTCTAGAGTTTAGTTAATAAATAAATAAATACATTTAAAACGAACTTAATATGTAGATTAAATTACAAATTTCGTCCCTATGGTTTCATGTTGATTACGAAAGAGATTCCTTAACCTAAAATTCATGACTAGGGTCCTCGTGATTTCATTTTGTTACGGATCACGCCCCTTACCTTAACTTCTGTTTAAAAACTTCATTAAGTCGGGGGTATTTTGGTCCATTTATAATTTATTTTCATTTTATATTGAAAACTAAATTTATTATATATATATATATAGTGTTTGGTTCATTTGAGAAATGATAAATATATGAGAAATAGAGAAGTAATCCTAGCCATTCATATGGTCAAGATCGGATTTGACTAGTCAAATATTGCGGCTTTGACCGGTCAAAAGTTGCGGCTTTGACTGGTCAAAAGTTGCGGCTATCCTAAAAATAGAAGGACAATTTCGTAAATTTTACAAAACACACGGGCTGTGTTCATATATGAACATGTATAATTCACATATGAACTATATGTTCATATATGAACCAGTGCAATTCACAATTGAACTCTTTTAACTGATTCATATATGAACCTTTGATGAATCACAAAGGTTCATATATGAATCAGTTGAACTAATTAACAGATTCATATATGAATCTTTGTGATTCATATATGAACTCATTCCGTGTATTTTACGAAATTACCCATCTACCTTCTATAGACCACACAAGGAATTATCCGGTGCTTCGCGGTCAAAACCGCAAATGTTGACCAGATGAATGGCTAAGATTACTTCTCTATTTCTCATATATTTACCATTTCTCAAATGAACCTCTCCCTATATATATATATATATATATATTTCCTACGAATCTCTTACCTCTCCACCACGTCCCTATTTTTTTCTTGGTGAACCTCCCAGGCACCACCTTATGAACAGTCCTTGCAACCCCTCAACTACAACTTTGCCTCCACACCTCCAAAGAATCAAAAAAGGGATCTATGGTTTTCTTCTACTTTTCTTTGTGCCGTTATTGTTTCATTTATGGATATAAGCATAGATCTAGGGTTATATTCTTTTGTTTTTGGATTTGGGTTTATTCAGGTTGAGTTTTGGTGATTAGGGTTTGGATTTTGGTTGAGTTTTGGTGAATAGGTTTGGATTCGGGTTGATTTGCTGTGTGTGAATGTGTTTGATGTCTATGGTCGCCGGAGATGACCGAAAATGGGGTTTCACAAGAGAAGATGTCTGGAATAAGAGGGACTTTTTCAGTTAAATTTAGTTTTGCTTAAAACGAAAAAAAAAAGAGGAAAAGAAGAAACTACCCTAATTTAACAGAGCTTTTGGATGGAAGTTAGTGGAAGGGACTTTATCTGTAACAAATACGAAAGCACGGGGACCCTACTGATGAATTTTAAGGTTTAGGGACCTCCTTTGTAATCAACATGAAACCATACGGACTAAATTTGTAATTTACTCCAATACCTATTTTAACTTCAAAATATAAAATAGAATAAAAGTTTGAAAGTGAGACCTAAACTTTGTTAAGTCTAGAGAGCATCCTTGTAGTTCTCATTTTGCGCTGAAATTGGTCCTTGGTCACTAATTCCATTAAAAATGACCTTTAAATGAAGGGCAATATTGTCTTTTACACATTTTCTTTATTTTCTTCTAAAAGTTTTTTTTCTCACTTTCCTATCTCTCTTCTCTTTCTTTCTCTCATCCCATTCCACACAGATATCACAAGGTTGAAAGCCTTCAATCTTCAACCACATATCGGGTCACCTCTTTGTTCTCTCTCCTGCCAATCCACATTATCCATCAATTTCCATCTTCATCTCCGGCCAACCATCCAACCATCTAAAAGAAAAATCCAAGAAAATTCAAGATTTTATACACACATAGATCAACAGAAACAATACACACACAGAGAGATCAATCGAAGCAAAAACAACCGATAAAACAGAAAAAAATCGATGATGAAATCCAAAACCCATTTGAACTAACATTCCAAATTGTTAAAGCAGAAAAAATTGGTGACAAAATCCAGAAACAAAAACAACCTATAAAAACGGGAAAAAAAGTGATGAAAAAATCTGTGTTTTTCAAGCTTAAACCAAACCACCGTAACTTTTTCCTGATTGTGTGGCTACCTCTCCCCCTTTCCTGATTTTCTGGCTAAAATATGAATTACCAAAAAAAACCACAAAGGAGACGGGTGTCGGTGGTTCATGTAGGAAACCACAAGAAAGAAAGGAGATGACGAGAGATAATTGAGAAAGGGGGTGACTAAGAATCTTGTCACCGAGATTTGGTGTATTTTATATAATAATTATATATTAGAAAAACCAATAAAGGAATAAAAAGACAGAAACACTCCTCATCCTAACGGATATTATTAACAGAGTTAGTGACTAGGGACCACTTTCAGAGCAAAATCAAAACCATAAGGATGATTAGACTTATCAAAATTCAGGTCCCAATTTCAGACTTTTTACTAAGGCTATGTTTGGCAAACTAGCTGATAAGCTAGCTGGTAGCTGATAAGCTACCAGTTGGTGACTGATAAGCTAGCTGATGAAAAAGTCACGTTTGGCAAAAACTAGCTTATAAGCATTTAAATTACCAAAAAGAACATTAATTATTTATTTATAATTAAAAGTTAATATATAATTAGGGGTGTAAATGAGACGAGACAACTCGCGAGCTACTCGAGATCGACTCGGTCAACACTCGACTCGAATAGGCTCGACTCGATATACTAACGAGTCGAGTATAATGATACTCGAGCTCGACTCGCATCATTTACACCCCTATATATAAGTATGAATATTAATGAGGGGCATAATTGGAATAATCACAAAAAGCTCCTCATAAGCTACTCCAAGTAGCTTATCAAAAAGCTAGCTTATGGCCATCCAAACATGTGCCAGAAAATAAGCTAGCTTATTTTTGCCAAACAATGCCTAAACCTCAAGGACCAAAATTGAAGTTTACTCTATCAAATAAAAGCAAACAAAACTAAAAAACCCATGAAAATATCAATCAAAGAGAGAAAATGTTATGTATAACTCCCTTATTTAGAGGTTGAGTTTTTGAACTCAAACTCTCTATGTGAACTCCCTATGCGATCCTGGGTTGCTTTGCCCACGTCCTATAGAAGATTTGGGTTTTCAGTACACTTTTTGTGAGTCTTGCATGTGAGGTTACCATCTGATCACATAAGAAAAGCGGGCAAGCTGTTCTATGGTCGCATAGAAAGACTGGTGGGTTTTAAGCCCATTTTAAGGTTTATTTGTTAGTTATGTTGATATGTTCTCCTGCCTACATTAAATGTTGTCTAAAACTAATTATTTCAGCTTCTTATTCATTTCTTCAAGCATTGTAACCATTAATTGATATAGTTGATCATTTCTCAGAAAATTTAAAAATCTCAGTGTCACTCCCTCCCTTCCTCTATTTACTTTCATATTGGTTTGATATTGCTAGTAGTTAATCATTACCATCCATTCCTAGCTTTGTTCAACATGGATTATATTATATAAAGATTTGTGTTGTTCGACTTTTGGTTAGACTTGTCAAATACTACCTGATTTTTTCACAATAACATATATATAATAGCCGTAATTGTAAAGGTCAAACAACCAATAATTCAAAGATGAACAACTTGTATTGATTGTAGGATATTATCTGCTGAAAGGTCACTTCAATACAATGTAAAAAAATCTTGCATATAAAATTGTGCTTTGTTTGTTGTGTGAGTAGAAAATCTTTTTGATGAAGGAATGAATTTTGTGCAACAGGGATATGTGCTTGGCAACCCTTTGACTTTTCCAAGTGAAAAAAATTTTCAAATTCAGTTTGCTAATGGTATGGGACTTATTCCAGATGAACTCTACGAGGTTTGTTCTGTTCCTATGACAACTATATCTTAAAGCTAGTTACTACTACTTGTTGCGACATATAATTCTATTCATTCCCATGTCTTTATAGTTGTTGTCCCATAGTTGTCATGGAGAGTATCGATCAGATCATATAAGCCCCAACAACATAGCATGTCTTCAAAATCTTGAGTTGTACCAACAGGTTCTTTACTTTTCTTTCAGTACTGGCTCTTAAGTTGATCATAAATTGATCTTGACAAAAAAAAGAAAAAAAAAATCATTTTTCTTGTAGTGCATTGATGGAATTACATTGCCCCATATTTTGGAACCAAACTGTAGTGCTTCTTCCTTTTCAATCAAATTGCCGAGTCAATGGTTTAAAGAGCAACAACCTCTTTCTGCATTTTACTGTCGTGTAAGTTTCTATACACATTCCTTAGAGTTGAATTAAACAGCCAGCACATCAAACCTACTTGTAAGCCAAAGCTAGTTATTATAACAATTTTTAGAGGTTGGTCTTGATGGGTACAGGATGAAGTAAATAGTCTGATGGAATATTGGGCTAACGATGACAAGGTTAAAGAAGCATTGCATATCCGGAAGGTATTCATTTACATTTTTTCTAGCAGATAGAATTATGGAATTGCTTACACATGCTACTAAAACATACATAGGGGAGCAAAGGAGATTGGGTAAGATGTAACCCGGAAAATTTCACCAGAACAGTGGATGACGTCAGAGCTTATCATTTGAACCTGAGTAAAAAGGGTTACCGTTCTCTCATTCTTAGGTCCTCTTCATTTTACAACATAAATTGAGATTCGATCAGTCGTAAAGAAAAAAAAAAAGGTTGAATCATGCAAGTGAACTTTTATAATTAATTTGGCACAGCGGTGATCATGATATGGATATTCCACACCAATCAACTCAATTATGGATAAAAGAGCTCAACTACTCTGTCACCGATCCATGGCGATCATGGAAGTTTCGTGGTCAAATTGCAGGGTAATACATAATGTATAATTGAAGTTATTGCCATGATATATATAATTGAATTTATTGAAGTTGCATGCATGCATTATGGTGTTTGGACAGGTACACAGAGAGTTATTCCAATATGATGACGTTTGCCACCGTGAAGGCAAGCATAAATAATTGTTTTTATTTATTTATTTATCATTTTGAGTGATAATAATTAATTTTTTAATGTTGCAGGGTGGTGGGCATGCAGCCCCTGAGTCCAAGCCTGATGAATGCTTTGCCATGTTCAAGAGGTGGATATCTTATCAACCATTATAACCGTCCGTCAATGAATCTCATTAACTATTATTTGGTGTGCTTGTGTTATAATTAACTATTATCTGATCGAAACTGAAGACGGAAACTCAAACCCTCAATTCTTCTTCGTTTTAAGCATGGCTTCTTTCCATCTAACTCGGGATGCTTTATTTTCCATTCCTCTTGATTTTATTGGTTTTTGCGGTAAATAAAATTTCAAAGTTAATAAGATTTAGATGGCACGAGATTTGGAAAGCAATATCACATCCTAACTCATATTAGGCCATGGATAGGGTTGCACATGTTTAAATCCATGATGCTAATCAAACCAATGCTCCAACACAGACCAAAGATCGTTATAGCAGACCTCTTTATTCAAACAGATAACCAAAGTCAAAGCCAACCATGAACAACTCTATCCAATCGTTTTCTTGCATATGCATCCAATCGACTCATCAAAATAGTTTCCCCTAATTTTGACTCTCTATTTGAACTACTCAAAATAAGTGTTTACATTATTATTTTAATTGTCTTAAAATAAATGTCCATTTTTAATAGTAAATTTTTTACTTTCTCATTCTGCCTTAATTATGAGATAAAAAAATTTCTTTATGTAGTTAATGGAGGAAATCAGTAAAAATAAACATATTCTGTTTACAAAACTACAATAACAAGAAACATCAAGAAATACGTGAACTTAATTTGAAAAGTACCATTTCTGACATTTTAAAGTTAGATAAAATTTTCACAAGATACTCAAATTCCTATCAACACAAAGAAAAGTGTAGATTCATCTTTTTCCACAAAAATATTTGCATAAAACTACTCCATAAAGGAATATAAGAACTGCAAAACTATACAGATGTTGTAGAATTCCTAAACTGGTAAAAACATCGATATTCGTTTTCCTAGTGAATCGGTAGTAGGTCAGTGATATTTAGTACCCTAATGTGATAGATAATAGTTAACAACATGTAAATCTTCTTCACTTGCGCATTTGCCAGTTGAAAAACCCTTGCCCAGTTCCGCTCTGTCGTTCACACTCGTCTGTAGAATCTGATGATCCGCTTGCATCTATATCCTTTGAACAATCTTCAGGGAGGAGTTTGATTTCTATCGGCATTCTTGAAGACCTAATCCATGAATTCAGGAGAAGATGCCATTTCAACAACCGATTGTCTCGTTGCTTCCTCTGTGAATTCTTCCCATTTCTTCTTTGAGAACTTCTTCCTGTTGGGAGTCTTGTGAAACGTTGAGTAGACTTCACGTTGGCTTCCAGTTGACCCTAAATTGGTCAATGGAAAGAGGAACTCATGTGCAGCTGGGTTCCTTGTAAACAGAAAGTCTCCTGCCAAAAATGACTCATAAACAGAGGATCCCTGTCACTTACAATGGACTTTGGTATACCGTGAAGCCGGATAATCTCACGAACAAAGATATCCGCAATATTTCGGGCCGTATACGGGTGTTTGAGAAGGATAAAATGACTATACTTAGATAGTCGATCCACTACAACTAAAACGACGTCAAAACCTTTGGATTTAGGCAATCCCACAATAAAATCTATTGATAAATGCTCCCATATAGCTGCTGGTACTTCTAACTGCTGCAGTAAACCCGCCGGGGTTAACGAGCTCGATTTACACCTTTGTCACACTCTTGTACACAATGTTGGAATGTAGTGGTCATGCCCGACCAATAAAGATTTGCCGCTAGACGACGATACGTTCTGTAATAGCCTGAATGTCCATCGGTTGCTCGTATAGAATTCCTGCAACAATGCCGGAATCCATTTGGAGTTGCGTGAAATTACTAATCGGCCTTTATGGTATAAAATACCCATATGAACCGTGTAACCGGGATGAGAATTTGGATCTTGTAGGCAATCTTTGACTAGCTGCTGGATATGAGTATCCGATTTGGCTTCTTCCAAAAGTTGAACACCTTATGTAACACCCGTAAATTTCGACAAAGGTTATTGCTTATGTGAGCGTATATTTTATAGGGATTTGACCGTTAGGCTATGATTTATGGGTATGGATCGTGATGCTTTGGATCTTATGCTTGCCGGGAACATTCAGGGTCGAAACAGGGAATGTTCGGGGTCCGGTACTGCTTGGGCGACAATGCCCGCGACTGTGACATGTGTCATTATCGTGTGGCAAGGTCGCGGGATGGACTAAGCCTTCGGTACACACTAGGCGACAGTGCCCGACGACATTGCAAGGGTCACTGTCGTGGGGAATAATCGTGGAAAAGGTACCGCGTGTGGTGTGGTGTGTGCGATAGTGCCATGCGACTATACCAAGGGGCATAGTCGCCGGTCACAGTCGCCGTCGGGGGGAGCCAGCCTATAAACCCGATTTTTGTGCAGTTTCCTCACATTCTTGCCACCTCTTTCACTCCCATTTCCTCTCAAACGACCCTCTCGGTTTTCCTTTGAGTTTGGGGACATTTTGGGGTCTCAATCTTTGATTTTCAAGGAGGTCTTCCATTACTAAGTTAGGGATGAGATGCAAAGGTTGGAAGTCTTCAACTCACACCGGTTTTTCTAAGTTTTAAGCTCCTAGGGTTCCAACAAACCTTTTTCCTCATTCTCTTGATGATTTTGATTTTGAGGTCATAGTGGTGGCCTAGAAGAGTGTTGGAAACTGATTCAACTTTGGTAAAGGTAATATTCTCTCCTCTTCAACTTTGGAAATTTGGGTTTCGGGTTATGATGAGTTTTCATGTAAAATGATTTGGGGAAAGATTCTAGATAGTTGAATATGGTTATTTATGGTTGAAAATTTGTGGATCTAGGTTTTGGAAGAATTTTGCTCATGGATTCGGATTTCTTCAAGAAAGCTCAAGTGGGGGTAAAATCTAGATTTAGCCTAAATCTAGTAAGCTGAGTTCAAGTTGATTTGTGAAAACGGTGTACATGCCAATATGTTTATTTTAAAGCGTTTATATGTTTTACATGAAATTATTAACTGTTGAGTTATTTGGCGAATCTTGATTATTTGAAGTGTTTGATTTTATAAACTTTGTAAAACACCCACGTTTGGGGTTTTGAGCATTTTAACAACTAAAATTATACACATTGGTATTTTGATGATTTATGTCATGAAGTAAGTTGGAGTATAAATGCATTTTATTGTGTGTTTTAGATAAGTGTTTGATTTTATGTTATGGGACGTTTTTGAAAGAATAAATGATATAATACACTTGGAAAATGAGTTGTCCCAATCTAAACTACGTTGGAGTCAATTTATATATTTTGGAGTATGGGTTTACATAATGCTGGTTGTTTACGTTTGATTTCATTTTATGATTTTCAACGTTGGGTTTTTGGAATTGTTGGGTTTATGGCTCGGTATGGATTTCATTGGGCCTTGGGGACACTTGTCCGATTTTAATAGCTCAGTGTAGCGCGTTTGGTTATGATTTGCATTTACTGCATCATATTTGAGAGTTACATGTTTTGAATGCGTTAGTTCATTCGTTTTGAGTCATGTAATGTTTAGTTAGTGCAATGGATCCATAGGCACGGTGTACTTATGTCTCGTTTTGGACAAGTTAACCACTTTGGCATGGAATAGGCATCGGGTCACCATGGTAAGTAAGGTGTGGACCTATATGGTCGGGCAGCGTCCCATGGGCAGTAGGGGTGCTCAAATTTCCGACCAACCCGGCCAACCCAACCCGAAAAAATCTAAAAAAACCTAAACCGCATCAACCCGACGTATAATCGATACATTTTTTCACCAAACCGCATTAAATGGGTTGATAACGGGTTAGGCCCATTCCAAACCGGCCCAACCCGACAACCCGATGAAAAACAAGCGCCCTTTTAATTTTTCACAAATCTCCCCGCCTCAATTCAGATTTCACTTCGGTGTGCCGCTCTAAATCTAATCTCTCTTCTCTTAGATTCTTGCCCTAGTTTCTGTCTGCTTTTTTGTTTCAACAATCGAGAATCGAGAGTGCTTGAGAGTGAGAGTTGAGACTTTATCGATTGAAATCGAGAGTGCTGGTCTTGCTGGAGTAGAAAGTCGAAGGCTTCAATCAAACTCAAGAACTCAATAATTTGATCGAGACATCAATCGAGTGACCTGGTCTGTTGGTTCAACCATTCAAGGCTTCAAGCTTTGGTTTTCTTCTTCGATTGAGGTAGAGGTACTATTACTGTGTCAGATTCACGCTGGATTGAAGTATCGAACTCAAGAATTTGATTTCTCTTCGATTGAATCAAATTCTCTTTGTATACAAGTTTTCCTTTGTTTATACAGACTCTAATTCTAGTATTCTACTGTCGTGTTTTTCATATATTTACTGAGCCATTTTATTTATAACAATGGGTTATGTATTTGCTCTTATTTTGCTTATGAGAATTGCTTATTTGCTCTTATTTGTCATGAATCATGGTTGTTTAGTTTGATAACTTTGGGACATGGAATCGAGTTATCATAATCTTGGAAGCATAGTTTCTTGGGAGTATTGGGTGGTGCTTTAGGTGTAATTTATGAGATACTAGTTTAATGCTTATGGTAATTTTTTTAGTGTTGACTATCACACAACTTACTTTTAGAAGTTCTCTGTTAAACTACTTACTAGTTTTGGGTAATTTTTATGTGTGAGGTAATCTGTGTGCAATTTATATCCCACGTAGGCTAAGGGACAATACACCACATGGGGCATTCTTTTTATTGGACAATCTAAGAAGGAAAAAGGATGTCACTTCTTTGTGAGATAGATGGAGAAACAGAAGGTGGTGGTTGTTTCTTATACTACTGAGATGGATTTGGTGTTGCACATGAACTTTTGAACATGATATGCCGCTGTTTGGTATCAGGTGCAAGTGGATTTGGTGTTGCACTGAGTTGGAAAAGAACACAAAAGATTTGCTTAAATGTTTTCATGCTTTGTGTTGAACACAAAAGATTTGCTTAATTCTTCATCTTTATGATCAAGATTAAGGTGAAACAGAGGAATGTTCCCTCCTGGAAACCAACATAAAACATACATATATTATCTGCAACTGCTTCCTGCATTCATGTTTGCATGATAAGAATTAAGAAAAGCAATCTAGGTGATATGTTGAAACTGTTGATTTATTGCAATTTGCACGATTTGGTGAAAGGTGGCAGCAGGCGGCAGCGGCTGGCGACGGCAGGAAGCGGCAACAGGTATGTAATTTATGAAATAATTAATAAATGTTTCAAACCGACCAACCCGCCAACCCAACCCGCACGGTTTGGGTTGGGTTGGGTTGCACTTTTGATTGGGTTGGGTTGGGTTGAGAATTTTCAAACCGCAACGATTGGGTTGGGTTGTTAAAGTGCCTTCAACCCGACCAACCCAACCCGTGAGCACCCCTAATGGGCAGTAAGGTGTAATTCCCTTGTGCTAGAGTTCCCCATTTTGGAACTCTCAAGAATAGACCTAGAGGGGTTGACTTGATGTTTTCGAGCAATAGACTTAGAGGAGTTGAGCTCGGTATGTTTTATGGGTATAACCCATGTGTTTTGGTTTCCTACATAGTTATATGACCTACTTTTGCGTTCCGTCACATACTATATAATCAGGTCTTCCCCGTCACCGCAAGGTGGTGTTTTGGTTATGGAGTTTTATAATCCACGTTTTCAGTGATGTTTTGGGTATGGTTTGTTATCCACGTTTTTGGGTTTTGCATACTAAACTCTATGCATGTTTTTGGAATATTTTGGACGATAGAGTTTATCTACGTTTTCAGTATTGATTATTAAAATGTCAGTTATGTTTTACGTGAGTTTTGGGTTTCATATTTATATCAAAGAGGTGTTTTGTTTTATGATTTTAATCACGAAAAGGGTTAATGTTGAAAAAGAGATTGTTTTCAGATTTGAGGTATTTCACCTTGGTTGCTTTCAAACTAAATGTGTCTCATTTTGGAAATCATGATTTAAATAACATTCTTAAAGTTACTGCTTTATATATCTCTAATGAAAACTCTTGAGCTCACTAGGTGTTAAGCCTAACCTTTTTATTTGTCGGCATGTGCATCTGGTTTCTGTTGGGGTTTGGTTCTAGCAGTGCTACAAGGAGATGAGCACTAGTTTTACACGAGGATAAGTAGTTTGGTGAAGTCTTTCGCAGTTGGAGATAGTGACTGTTATTGGGTTTTAGTAGCACCCGTCCTTATTATAGACTGTTTGCATAGAACGAAATGTGTGTTTTAAAGTTAAATCTTAATTTGTGATTTTAGATGAATTAATTATCGATGTATTTAGAAAATTTTTAATTAGTTGCTATGTCCGGATTTGAGGGTGTTATAAGTTGGTATCAGAGCTTAAGTTTGAGAGAATTAGGTATTGATTTTTGGATGCCTAGACTCAAACTAGCGTTCTTATAAGTGATTGTAAGTGAAATTGCACCAATAGGTACCGTAAGATATGATATTTTGGGGTTGATCGAGTCGTTAGAAACGGGAAACTTGTCGAGGATAGCAAGGATGATCATGTACGGTACGTTCATAATGGCACCTGACCAGTGTCATGGTGAACTTACATGCCACATGTGTATACTTGTACTACCTTGGTGTGATGACCGTTGGGGTTGTAAAGGAGTTCCTAAGCGAGCACCCGATAGAAGAGTTGATGTTGGTGGCATTGTCATTTGGGGTGATGGGTAAGTATGACAAATGCATTAAGGGGGTGTTTGGGATTGCTTATTTAAAACAACTTATGCTTATTTTAAAAAGTGCTTATCAACTTATGCGGTGTCAAACCGAAGTTTTTAAAAAAGTGTTTGGATTAGCTTATTGTGGTACCAAAATGTAATAAGCTAATAAGTTGTTATTTAAAAGTGTTTGGGATTGCTTATTGATAACACCAATTTTTGGTGTTATTTCAATACCACTAGGCGAGTAAACGTGGCTTGTTTCGAGCAAACTAGTGTAATCTTATGATCATTTCCGAGAATTATTTCAGCATCTTGTGAGGAGAAACATAGCAGTGAAGAAATAGCAGTTTGGAACGATTTTTTCAAGTTTTTCTGTGATGTGGGAACTCCCTTGATTGACAAGCAGAGAGTTAGGAGACCTACTCCGCGACCTGCATCCCGTGACCCATTTCAGGACACGCGCGACTTACCCCGCGGCCTCCAAGCCGTGGTCTAAACTGCGGGACTTACTGTTTCGAATCCTGCAACCTTTTTATCAAGTTTTGAAAGGATTTTTGGGGTTACACTGTTTTCGAGCATACGACGGCGGCAAGGGACGATTTTGGAGAGCAGATTCAAGCCAGAGACAAGACGAAAAGGTGGAGAGATCTGGTGGAAACGGATCATCAATCTTGTTACAATCTTTTGCTGCAAGATTCAAGATCTCAGGGAGTGTTTGTTTATCTAAACCATTTGTTATTCTCAACAATGTTCAGATCTACTTTTGGTTCATTTCCGTCTTCCATTTCTGTTAACCCCAACATGAGCTAAACTTCTCATGTTGGGGGTTGGGTGATTATTTGGTGATGTTGATTTAAACTTGTGATTTGGTTTGTATTTAGATGACTATTTTCTCAATGAAGCATATGATAAGTTTTTAATATAATTCATTTTAGTCTGATCAACTAGTTGGATATTTCTTGATTATCTTACTCTTCGAAAGAAGTGTAGGACGATTAGATGTGTTTATCATATGCTTATGGTGCAAATTGGATAGAGATATACCAATTTCACCATAGATCTGTTAATTTCGCCCTTATGAGTATATTAACTTGAATTTTGAGTTCGAAAGAAGAAATTTCATTGTTAATTACTAGTATTGTTATAGCTTGAGAAAGTGTAGCAATCACCTTAAAATTAATCATTGAACCTATAAATCATCTAATTCAAACCATTACTTGTTTTCATAATACAACCCATATATGAATCCAACCCCCAACTTTCTTATCAGCTGTTGACTGTTTCAGTTTCTAAAAGTCTCCCTTTAGTCGTTTGAGCTTAATTCGTTGTGCAAAACTTCAAAACAATCAAATTTTCATTTCATCTAGTTAATAGTCAATATAGTCTTGTGGTACTCAATACCAAGTTCCTACGATTTGATACTCGTACTTCCGTACGTATTACTTGATACGACACCGTACACTTGTGGTCCGTGTGGGAAGGGTGGAAACCCGACCTATCAAGTTTTTGGCGTCGTTGCCGGGAAACTTGTTTTGTGTTGATATCACTACATTCTATAAAGATTATTAGATTAGATATCTTTAATTTTTCAGTTTTATTTTTATTTTATTTTTCTTTGGGATTTACGACTTGTGTTTTTGATTGTAGGATTCCTTTTGGTTTATGCCAAGAAGGTGACTGTTCAGGGATTTCGAGCCGTTTGACCCAGAGACCGAAAGGACCGCACGACAACTTCGTCGAGAGGCTAGAGATCAGAATCGTAGAATTATGGGGGACAATAACGCAAATGGAGAGATTCCGATCAACAATAACAACAACAATGCTAATAATAATAATCCACCACCACCAAATAGAATTCCCATGAGGAATTATGCAACACCAATGGTGGTGGTAGGATAAGAGGAGTACAAGCACCGGCGGTTGCCACCAAATATTTTGAAATTAAGCATGGAACTATCTAACTCCTTCAAGCCCATCAGTTTGGGGGAGGACCAACCGAATATCCTCACAGTCACCTTCGTTCATTTGAAAAAAATTGCAACACTTTCAAATGGAACGGTGTCTCTGAAGATGTAATTAAGCTGAGATGTTTTCCATTCTCTCTTCGTGATAGAGCGGCTATGTGAAGAAAACTTGCCGCCAAATTCGGTCAACACATGGGAGGAAATGGTAGCCGCGTTCTTGAATAAGTTTTTCCTTCCCGGCCGTACCACCCAGTTACTATCCGAGATTACTCACTTTGCACAATGGGATCAAGAATCCCTATATGAGGCGTGGGAGCGGTATAAAGGCATGCTAAAGAGATGTCCCCATCACAGCTTACACGGGTGGGTAGTCATCCAGACATTCTTTGGGGGACTACACCCCAATTTAAAAATGACATCACCGCTGCTGTTGGGGGCGCCCTAATGAATAAGACCTATGAAGAGGCGTGGGAATTAATTGAAAATCTAGCTGAACATAGCTATGCCACACCAAGAGCTGATTTTCAGAGATTAGCCCTGGTCTAAGATAATGATAAACTTCGGCAAATTAAGGCACAATTAGCTGCAATCACCAACCAGTTAAAGGGAACTACTATTCCAAGCCAACTGCCGAATTATGGAATGATGGATCAGTTTGCACCATTTGAACCATCCGAGCAAGTGAATTTTTTGCAAAATTGTAACCGTCCAAGAAATGATCCCTTTTCCAACACTTACAATGAGGGTTGGAGGAAGCATCCCAACTTCTCTTGGAGCCAACCACCATACGACTCAAAAGAGACTGCGGGAAATCAACAAGGTTACAGTAATAGCTCTAGTTTTTCTTCTTCGTCTAATTCTAATAATGTGTATCATCATCCAGGTCATATCCAAAGGAGACAAGACGAAGAACAAACCTCAGAGAAGAAGACAGGGCTAGAAGAAATGATGATGAAATTCATGACAAAGATGGATTCGACGGTTGATGGGATCATATCCTCAGTGAGTACGGTTAAAGTAGCTACTGACCAGAACACTGCCTCTGTTCAGATTTTAGAGAGGCAAGTGGGGCAAATAGCGGAAGCATTGCAATCTCGAACCAAAGGCCAGTTTCCTAGTCAACCAGAGAAGCAACCAAGGGAGAATTGTAATACGATTCAGTTAAGGAGCGGCAAGGAGTTGAACAATACTCTAGTCAGTGAAAAAGTGGTAGAGAAGAGAAAGGAACCAAAATTGGTGATGGAGGACAAAGAAAACGAAGAGAAAGTGGATGAAGAGATAGAGATGGACGGTCCAGAAGTTGAGGATAAAGAAGAGAGGCAAGGAAGCACCACAGTGAGGCAGCCAGTCAAACCCACTCTTACTAAAGTGCCATATCCTAACCGTCTGAAAGCTCATAGGGATGATTTAAATTTTGCCAAATTTGTTGAAGTGTTTAAAAAATTGCATATCAATATTCCTTTTGCAGATGCATTGGCACAAATGCCATCCTACATGAAGTTTCTGAAGAACATCCTTTCCAACAAAAGGAAGATAGAAGATCAAGCCACTGTTGCACTTACTGAAGAGTGCAGTTCCATCATTTAGCACAAGCTCCCCCTAAACTAAAGGATCTAGGGAGTTTTACTATTCCCGTTCATATATAGACTTCTAAATTTAGCAAAGCTTTATGTGATTTAGGTGCGAGTATAAATCTAATTCCCTTTTCTATTTTCAGGAAGCTTGGATTAGGAGAAGTGCAACCGACATCCATCACACTCCAACTTGCTGACAGGTCAATAAAGTATCCGTATGGAGTGATTGAAGATGTATTGATTAAAGTGGACAAATTCTATTTTCTAGTGGAATTTGTGGTATTGGACATGGATGAGGACAAGAAGATACCACTTATCCTTGGCCGACCGTTTCTAGCCACCAGAGGAGATCTGATTGATGTGAGAGGTGGGAAATTGACACTTAGAGTTGGTGAGGAGGAAGCTGTTTTCAATGTATTTCAAGCAGCTAAACGGAAGATGGAGTTGAATAAACGTTATTAAGTAAATTCTATCGAGACCGTGATACGAGAAAGTGGGGAGTTGATAGTGTCAAGAGATTTATTACAGAATGCAATGACAGGTACTGATAAGGATGAAGCAAGTGAAATGATAATGCAGCTAAACGCGCTACCTAATTACAAAGGGCACCGCAAACAAACAACTGAGGATCTGGGAACGCCGCTTCCAAAATCTCAATCTTCCTCAAAAGTTCCTCATCAACTGGAACTAAAGCAGTTACCCTCACATATGGAGTATGCATATTTGGGTGACAAGGAGACACTACCAGTGATCATTTTAGCCAAGTTGACAGTGGAAAATAAGGACAAATTACTTCGAGTCCTTAGAGAGCATCAGACAGCCATCAGGTGGACAATAGTCGATCTTAAAGGCTTGAGTCCGACTTTTTGCACTCACCGCATTAATTTAGAAGAGGGACATCGACCGGTGGTTCATCCCCAAAGACGGTTAAATCCAAATATGAAGGAGGTAGTTCAGAAGGAAATTCTCAAACTTCTCGACGTCAGAATCATCTATTTTGTCCCTGATAGTCCATGGGTAAGCCCAGTTCAGCTACTGCCAAAGAAAGGGGGTATCACAGTGGTTAAAAATAATAATAATGAATTGATCCCTTCTTGGATAGTCACAGGGTGGCGTGTATGCATTGATTACCGGAAATTAAATGACTCCACTCGAAAGGATCATTTTCCGCTTCCCTTCATTGACTAGATGCTTGAGCAGTTATCAGGGTATGAATATTATTGTTTTCTGGATGGATATTCAGGATACAACCAGATACCGATTGCGCCAGAGGATCAAGCCAAAACCACTTTTACTTGCCCTTACGGTACTTTCGCTTATAAGAGGATGCCATTCGGTTTGTTAACGCCCCTGCAATTTTTCAGAGGTGTATGATGGCTATTTTCTCCGATATGGTAGAGAGAAGCATTGATATTTTCATGGATGATTTTTCAGTATTCGGGCCCTCATTCGATCTATGCTTGGAAAGTCTGGAAGCCGTTCTAAAGAGATGTAAGGAGACGAGCCTCGTGCTGAATTGGGAGAAGTGTCACTTTATGGTGACCGAAGGCGTTGTTCTTTGTCACAAGATCTTGAAGGCTGGGATAGAAGTTGATAAGGCAAAAGTGGCTGTAATCGAGAACTTACCGTATCCAAATTCGGTGAAGGGAGTCAGAATCTTTTTGGGTCACGCCGGATTCTACCGGCGGTTTATAAAGGTTTTTTCTAAACTTTCTAAACCCTTGTGTTCATTACTTATTAAAGACGCGAAGTTTGAATTTACTGATGAATGCATTTCTGCTTTTGACAGGTTGAAGACAAAATTGATTTATGCACCAATTCTCACAGCACATGATTGGAGTATCCCATTTATTCTGATGTGTGACGCAAGTGACATTGCGTTAGGAGCAGTATTAGGGCAGAAGAAGGATAAGAAGATGCATGTCATCTATTATGCCAGTAAGACACTCGATGACGCCCAGGTCAATTACGCTACTACCGAGAAGGAATTACATGCTATCGTATATGCTTGTGAAAAGTTTCGGTCTTATTTAATCGGAGCCAAGGTGATATTGTATACAGATCACTCAGCCCTGAAATATATGATGACAAAGAAGGACGCCAAGCCAAGACTCATTCGTTGGGTATTACTACTTCAAGAGTTTGACCTGGAGATCTTAGACAAGAAGGGTTCTGAAAACACTGTAGCAGATCACCTATCTAGACTTGAAGAGCATGGAGAGACAGGCAAGACAGCCATAAATGACTCTTTCCCGGATGAACAACTGTGCAAGGTAACTCACTCGGAACCATGGTACGCGGATATTGTCAATTATCTAGTGGGTTCGGTTATGCCATACATGTTAAATTCACACCAAAGGAAGAAATTCCTTTCGGATGTGAAGCACTACTATTGGGATGAGCCATTTCTCTATAAGCGATGCACAGATGGCATGATCAGGCGATGTGTGCCTGAAGAAGAAAAGATTCACATCCTGACTCACTGTCATGAGTTGGAATGCGGCGGACATTTTAGCACGGACAGGATAGTAGCCAAAGTGGTGCAAGCAGGGTTCTTTTGGCCTTCTATGTTTAAGGATGCGAGGGAATTCATATCCCATTGTGACCGATGCCAAAGAATGGGAAATATCACAAAAAGGGATGAAATGCCCATGAATATCTTCATGGAAGTTGAACTATTCGATGTATGGGGCATTGATTTCATGGGACCCTTCCCAAATTCTAACCGGAATGAATACATCCTAGTTGTTGTTGACTACATGTCAAAGTGGGTGGAAGCAGTAACAACTCCTACTAACGATTCCAAAGTAGTGATTAATTTTTTGCGGAAGCACATATTTTCAAGATTTGGTGTTCCAAGAGCATTGATAAGTGATGGGGGTAGTCACTTCTGTAACCGCTACTTAGATACGGTATTGAAAAAATACTCAGTCAAGCACAAAGTGACCACCCCATACCACCTGAAAGCTAACGGTTTAGCTGAAGTCTCAAACAGGGAGCTTAAACAAATACTTGAGAAAACCGTCATCACATCCCGAAAAGACTGGTCATATAAGCTAGATGACGCACTATGGGCATACCAGACAACTTATAAGACCCCGTTGGGCACTACTCCTTATCGTCTAGTGTTCGGTAAATCATGTCACCTTTCGGTCGAGCTTGAGCATAAGGCCTTTTGGGCAATAAATCATCTGAATATGAATCTACAAGCCACTGGACAACGCCGTTTCCTCCAACTGAATGAGTTAGAAGAAATCAGACAAGACGCGTTTGAAAACGCTGCTATCTATAAAGAGCACACAAAGAGATTTCATGACAACCGCCTTCACAAAAAGGTAATTACTCCTAACATGAAAGTATTGTTATTTAACTCACAACTCCGTTTGTTTCCAGGAAAACTGAAGTCCAAGTGGTTGGGACCCTTCACTATTAAAGAAGTATTCCCGTATGGCGCAGTAGAGTTGCAAGGAAAAGATGGTGCCACATTTAAGGTAAATGGACAACGGGTGAAACCGTATATTGGAGGTGAACCAATAGAAGCAACCAACTTCTATCTTGATGAGCCAAAGGAGTAAAAGAGGTGAGAAAGTCGTGCCACGCCACTAAATAAGGCGCTGGGTGGGAGGCAACCCACCGGAGGTTTGAATTTTGGTTTTAGTAATCTTTGTTTTTGCCTTCTTGCATGTTTTGTTTTTGTTCGTTAGCGATTTCCATGTGTTAATTTTTGTTTGTGTTTGTTTGTGGAAGTTTTGGGAATGAGAGTTCAATTGATGGGAGAAAAGTTCACAAACAGTAACTTGCGCTGGATACCCTACGGCTTAGAAGCCGTGTTGGAAACCGCACAACTCACTGGAGATTTTTGGGGTATGCAATCCCGCGGGCTACTGTGCTTTATTGAAGCCGCGGTGGAAACTGGGCAACTCACTGGAAGTTTTCACAAACAGTGAGTTACGCGGGATAACCCGCGACCTACATCCCGCGGTCTAAGCCGCGTAAGTCACTGGAGTGTGCGCACTAAGAAAATTCATTTTTGTCCCATATCAAGAGAAGGTTACCCGAATTCCCAATGGGATCGGCTTGAACAAAATCCATGTCTTCACTTCCCCATAATTTTATAATTTGTGTTTCCTCCCAACCCTTATATTTCGTCTCTTGTATTCCTAACATATTTATTTTTTCTTTGACACATATATCTCGGATCCAATTTCATTTTTCCATCGACCCTAACCCTCTTATGTTAATTGAGACAACTTTCATTCGGATTTTAAAATTGAACTATACGTACCTGACTTGATCATCTCATCGCGCTGCATCCTTTTCCCAAGATAGCCCGATTCTCCTTCCAAATTCCTTCAATTTGCTCGTTCCGTCTGAACTTTTTAAATCGTCTGAAGCCGTCGCGAAGTCCCCCGACGAATTCCCTGTTCTATTTTTCCTCTTGCTCCTTTCTACGAGTCGTTGCCCTTGCTTCTGCCCACTTGATATTGCCATTTGATTCAATATATGAAAACTTACCTTACCCCTACCAATTCCCACATTTTCCATCTTTTTCAATTTTTTCTCTCTTCCGGTCGCATTCCTTCGGTCTATTATTTTAGTGCTTATTGAATCGTCTGTCTTAAATTGATCTCCTTCTATGTGTCTCCTTTCCGAGCTTTCTTGTCTCTTCATCGAATCGTCCTCCATCTGTTTGTTATTTGGGCCCCCATTTTCTGGTCCACATCCTTTTTCTTTTAATATTTTTTGTTAAGACTGATTTTGTAGTAATCATTGTATTTATTTTCCTTAGTCTTTTCTGTGTTTAGAGTGCTTATCTGTATTGTTAAGGCTAGGGGTATTTAAGTCCCCTTGTTGCCTTTGTTTTGTAACTTTGGAGATCACATTTGAATAGAACTGTTACATTTGGCGCTCCTACTTTCTCTCTCTACGATTTAGTAGATTCTTGGACTTTCAATTGGTATCAGAGCCTTTCTGAATCTAAGAGGATTGAGAGAAACTGTTTTTGTTTATGAATTTGTGGATTAAAGCAAGAAATTTGATTGATTTTCTTGATTTTTCAAGAAAATCTCGTTTTTTGCTTTTTCATCAAATTCGGACTGTTTTTTGAGTGAATTTTGTTGCAAATTGGTTTGTTGGATTCGTTTTTGATAGAGAAACATTGTTGATTCACATCTTTTTGCAAGAAAAACGGTTTTTGATTATCAATTTTGAGAAATTTCAACCTTTTGGAAATACGTTTTTGACGAACTGTGCTATTCTCGAAATCTTGATTTTGTGGTTATTAATCGAAATTTTTGTTTGAAAAGTGTTATAAACTTGTTTTCGATCAATTCTGTGTGAATTAGTTTCATTAATTTCATGGCTATAATCGATTTTTGCAAGTTTTACTTGATTTTCAGCGGTTTGCGCCAGATCTGAACTTTGCGCTAGTTCATCTCAGGTTTGCGCGAGTTCATCTGGTTTGTGCGAGTTCATCCAGTGCCTTGTGCGTATTCAGGTTGCTTTCTCGATCTTTTCAGCTTTTCTCTTTGTGCTCATCACGCAAAGTGAACTTTGCGTCTCCCGTGCATCAAGAAAAGATAAGTTTGCGTCTCTTTCTGTTCGCGCAAAGTACAGTTTGCGTATTCCTCAGCTCACGAGAAGTTCAGTTCAGTTGCATTTCCGAGTTTGCGCATTAAGAGTCTCACGCAAAGTTACATTTGCGTCTCTAGCTCCTCACGCAAAGCTTGGTTTGCGCTTTATTCGCCTCACGAAAAGTTTGGTTTGCGCCTTCTTCAGCTCACGCAAAGCTAGTTTGCGTCTTCCTCGGCTCACGCAAAGCTAGTTTGCGTCTCATACTGCTCACGCAAATCTAAGTTTGCGTCTCTGGTTACTCACACAAACTTTCAGTTTGCGTCTTACTGTTTCCAGACTTGAAATTTTTCTGATTTTATCAAGATGTCTTTACAAGCACAGATTTACAAGAACGACATAATGATGTCTTTGGGATCTGATACTCGCCCTCTAGTTCTTATAAATGAGAATGAATTTCAGTAATGGCAGGACAGATTTATCAACTTCATAGAGAGACAACCAAATGGTGACAATATGATGAAGTCTCTGACTGAAGGTCCTATGGAGAGGCTCATGAAAGAAATACCAGCTACTGCAACTACTCTGGCTACAAGAGTTGAAAAGTCAATAAGAGAATATGATGCTGACGAGCTCTTATGATATCAAGCTGATAGTCAAGCAAAGTCAAATCTGATTCTTGCTCTACCCAATTCAATCTACAACATAATTGACTGTTTCAAGCAAAATCCTATGCTCATGTGGACTCAATTGGAAAAGATAATGCTTGGATCAACTGTGGCTACTCAACTCCGTCAGACCAGATACATGAACAATTTTGAGGAATTTAAGGCGAAAGATGGAGAAAGTCTGAAAAATGTATTTGATAGATTTTGGGCAGTGATCAATGATCTGTATAAAATCAAAGTGACAAAGACTGAATTGGAAGCAAATCTGAAGTTCTTAAACGCTCTCCAACCTGAATGGAGCAAATCCTGTCATCGAATGAGGAATGATGTCAGGATTTCAACAATGCCAATTCAAGAACTGTATGAAATTCTGATGACTGATGAGAACATGGTTCTGGAAAAGAAAGCAAAGATTGATAAGAAGAATAAGCCAAAGACTGTGGATCCGATTGCTCTTCTAGCAAGTCAGTTGGCTGAACAATCTTTGTCAGAGAGTGCATATGATGGATCAACTGAAGATGATGGCGAGGCTCTAGAAAAATCCATGATCCTTCTCTCTCAACATTATTAGAAAAAGTTCCAACACATATCTGGATCAAACAACCTTCGCTTCACTTCCGGTTCAAAGAAGGTGGAACCCGGTGCTCCTTCAAAGCCATATGTTCCAAAATATGAGCCTGCTAAAGTAGTCGAACCGAAAAAGGAAGAGAAGAAGATTATGAACTGCTTCAATTGTGGGAAACCCCGGCACATTGCAAAAGAGTGTCGTATGAAGGTGATCAAAGATTCTGCTTTCTACAGGAAGAAGTTAGAACTGGCAGAGAAAAGAGAGAATGGAACTATTCTTCTTGCCGAGGAAGAATACTGGCTTGATCATTCTGATAATGAAGCTGAGAACGAGGAGACAACAACTATGTGCTTTATTGGGGATGACAAGAGTGATAATGAAGAAGATGATACTTCAACTGATGAATCTGAGGTACCTTCTAAGTTTGATTATAACTTTATATCATCTCAAATGAACGTTTTTATCAATGCGTTACATGATTTACGTTCAAAGTTCACATCTGAAAAGCATGATAATCAAGAAAAGTCTGTTTTGATTGAAAAGTTGCAAATTTCTCTAAAAGATGAAAAATCTATTTTAATAAATACAAAAGAGAAGTTTCAAAAGAAATTGAATGAGTTAGAAAATTCAAATCAGACTTATCGTGATTCTTTGACTGAATTGACAACTTTAAATCAAAATCTTTCTGATAAAATAATTGTTTTAGAAGGAAAATTATATAAAAGAGAACAAACTGAGCAAATAATTTATATGAATAAACCAAGGAGTGAAGAGGCAATAAAAGAAAGATGGGGACTTGGTTTTGAAAATCCACATTGTTTAAACAATGTTATCACAAAAACCCCCACTTTGTATAATTTTGATTATCTAAGTCTTGCACATTATGCTCCTCAATTTAAAATTGAGTGGATGAATGCAAAGCAAGAATTAGAAATTGAAAATCAGAAAAGAATGAACAACAAGAAAATAGAAATGCCATTTGTTTATACCAGTGAAAATGCTAAGTACTTTCCTGAGCAATCAAAGAAGTCCAGAAAATCCAAAAATGTTTTAAATGTCAATTCTTCTAATAAATCTTCATTATCTACTGATTTTGTTGATATATATGCCAACAATACTAATAAGGAAAATGTATCTCCTGTTTCTTATGATTCTAGGAGATATATTCCCCCATTAGTATTAGAGGGTAAAATAGTTGATCTTGAAGATAAATTGGAAGAATAATGTCTTCAAACTGATTTAGAAAACGATTTATTTCTTTTTATAATGAAAACAAGTTTTGAAGACAAAATTACTTCTGGATTTTTTGTCGATTCCAAGGAAAATACTCAAAATGTTAAGAACAGTGAGCATTTGCGCCAACCATTGGTAGCGCAAACTGACAACTTGCGCCAAACGTTGGTCGCGCAAAGTTCAGTTTGCGCCACCAAAGGGTCGCGCAAACCTCTTCCAGACTTGTGTTTTTCTAAAACCTCTCACTCCAAGGCAAGTTCTAACGTGTTGAATGCTCAGTCTGATTTCTTAGATAAAATTTCTTCTTCTAATTCAATTGTTGATGATTCTTTTATGCTAAATGATCAGTATTATAAACCAAAGCGTAAAAGAAGAAGATCAAAGAAGTCAAGGAAACAAGATAATGTCTTGTCTGAAAATTCTAATTCTTCTGATTTTTCTGTTTCAGATCGGACTGTGAAGAGGTCAACTAAGCTGATATGGAGGGTTAAGCAGAAATCAATAGAATCTGAACTGTTAGAGGATAAATGTGTAGAGAATCTTTGTCATACTGATACATTTGCCTTTTGTAATAAACATACAAAATATTCAATTCCGCAAATGATTCACATTGCAAAGAATGTCTCATATTCTTCTTCTAGTTCTGATTCTGATGATTATGTTTCTTCCTCTATTGATGATTGCATTCATGATTTTTCTAAAAAAATAAATGTTCGAAAAATAAAAGACACAAATCTAACAAGAAGGGACCCATAAGCATATGGGTACCTAAATCTGTGTAGTTTATGTATGTGCAGCTTAGTCATTTATGGTATCTGGATTCGGGGTGTTCCAAACACATGACGGGCAACAAATCTCTGCTTTCAAATTTTAAAGAAAAATGTTGCGGTAGTGTTAAGTTTGGAAACTGCGAGACTGCTCCCATTCTAGGTTATGGTGATCTTGTTCAAGGTAATATAATTGTCAAAAGAGTCAGCTACGTCGAAGGACTTAGTCACAACTTATTCAGCATAGGACAGTTTTGTGATAAAGATCTTGAAGTCAACTTCAAATCTAAACGAGTAGCTGTAAAGAATGACAGTGGCAGGGATTTACTGGTTGGAAAGAGAAGATCCAATCTGTATACAATTGATCTTTCTAAGGTTAAAATTCCATCAGACATATGTTTGTTATCTAAAGCCTATGTTCATGAAAGCTGGATATGGCACCGACGACTAACTCATATCAACTTTAAATACATGGATCGCCTTGTCAAGACTGATTCAGTGAGAGGTCTCCCAACACTCCGTTTTCAGAAAGACCACCTTTATCAAGATTGTGAGAAAGGAAAGATGAAGAAAGCTCCTCATAAGCCAAAGCCTGAACCCTGCACTTCGGACATTCTTGATTTACTTCATGTTGATTTATGCGGACCGATGAAGACAAAGAGTATCGGAAAGAAAAGATATGTCTTGGTGGTTGTTGATGATTACTCACAGTATACATGGGTTAAGTTTCTCAAGTCTAAAGATGAAACTCCTGACATTCTCATCAACCTCATCAAAACAATTCAGACCAACAAGCAAAAAGCAGTCAAAGTTGTCAGATCAGACAATGGTACTGAATTCAAGAACAACACTCTTCAAGCTTTCTACGAGGATCAAGGAATTCAACAACAGTTTTCTGCTGCCCCAACACCGCAACAGAATGGGGTTGTTGAACGAAGAAACATAACGCTTGTCGAGGCTGCCAGATCGATGCTTGCTTATTCTGGTCTTCCTTTGTCTCATTGGGATGAAGCTGTCTCAACTGCTTGTCATACTCAGAACAGATCAATTCTGCATCGCCGATTCAACAAAACACCATATGAGCTTATGAACGGTATCAAAACGAATGTCAAATATTTTAAGTCATTTGGGTGTAAATGTTATGTTCTGAATGACAGAGACAATCTCAACAAGTTTAGTCCAAAGGCAGATGAGGGTGTATTTTTGGGCTATTCTTCTAATTCTGCGGCTTACAGAGTCTTTCTTACTTCCGCAAGAAAAGTGATAGAGAGTGTCAATGTAAAATTTGACGAAGCTGCAGATTTGGTTTTTGGTCAATCAGGCTCAGAACCCGCACTTACAGGGAATTTAGCTTCTGAACAAGTCAGTTCAGAACCTGCAATACAACCGTCAAATCAGGATCCTTCTTTTTCCTTCCTTAATCTTTCTGATCTTGATTTTCTTTTTGAGTATTTTTATAATGATGTTCCTAAATCTAATTCTGAAAATGCTTCTTCTGTGAATTAGGAAACTGTGAACGCTTCTAATCCTAATTCTGCTGCATTTATCTCTGACATTGATGTTGTTCAAGTTATTTCTGAACTTTCTCAAGATCTATCAGAATCTGAGCATGTGAATACTGCATCTGTTCAAGAACAACTTGTTCAAGAAGAACAACTTCAGGATGAAGAACAAATTGCTACTGTTCAACCAACACTTCAAGAGTCTGATTATGAAGTTGTTGAACTACCTCCTCCTCCAGTTGAAAATGTTGATGTTTCTTCTTCTAACATAGAAGCTTCTGAATCTCCTTCTCAACAATTAGAAGTTGTACAAGAAAGTATTGATCCTCTCCCTCACACCACCAAATGGACAAGATCTCATCCTATTCATCAAATTATTGGTGATCCTCAAGCAAGTGTGTCTACACGTTCCAAGACGGCTACTCCCAACGAATGTCTCTTTACTTGCTTTCTAAGCAAGATTGAACCAACCAAAGTATATGAAGCGTTGGAGGATCCGGATTGGATTATATCAATGCAAGAGGAGCTCAATCAATTTGACGCGCTAAAAGTTTGGAGACTTGTACCACGACCAAAAGGAAAGAGCATTATTGGCACAAAGTGGATATTCAAGAACAAGAAAGACAAAGATGGTATCGTCGTCCGTAACAAAGCTAGATTGGTAGCCAAGGGGTATCGACAAGAAGAAGGATTTGACTACGATGAAACTTTCGCGCCGGTTGCTCGATTAGAAGGTATCCGTATGTTTCTGGCTTTCGCTTCTTATCGGAACTTTACAGTATATCAGATGGATGTGAAAACAACCTTTCTGAACGGGAAGCTGAAAGAAGAAATCTACGTTTCTCAACCAGAGGGGTTTGTTGACAAAGAACGTCCTGATCATGTCTATTTTCTCGATAAAGCATTGTATGGTCTGAAACAAGCACCGAGGGCGTGGTATGATGAGTTGTCAGCCTTCTTGATCAAATCCGGGTTTACCAAAGGATCTATCGATACTACTCTTTTTATATATCGTTCTAACTTGGATATCTGCTTAGTTCAAATTTACGTAGATGATATTATTTTTGGTGTGACTAATCAATCATTATGTACTTGGTTTTCTGATCTTATGACCTCCAGATTTCAGATGAGCATGATGGGAGAAATTAATTTCTTCCTCGGATTACAAGTGAAGCAGCTTCCAGATTGAATTTTTATCAACCAGTCGAAGTACGTGTTTGACATTTTGAAGAAATTCAAGATGGACAAATCCTCTTCAATCGGTACGCCTATGGCTCATGGTGCCAAAATTGGATTAGATCCAGATGGAAAAGCTGTGGACGTCAAGACTTCTCGAGGGATGATCGGATCACTCATGTACTTAACAGCAAGTCGCCCGACTATAATGTTCTTTACTTGCTTATGTGCTAGATTTCAAGCCAAACCAAAGGAATCACATTTGTTGGCAGTCAAGCACATATTTCGATACATCAAAGGAACTCCATACTTAGGTTTGTGGTATCCTAAGAGTTCTGACTATAAACTAATTGCTTATTCTGATGCAGATTTTGGTGGAAATCAGTTAGACCGGAAAAGCACATCAGGTCACCTTCAATTCCTGGGTGACAGACTGATAAGCTGGGGGTCAAAGAAGCAGAATTGTGTTTCAATCTCAACTGCAGAGGCATAATACGTCGCCGCAACTAGTTGTTGCGCTCAAGTGCTTTGGATGAAGACACAACTTCGTGATTACGGGATGTTGTACAAAACCGTTCCTATCTATTGTGACAGCAAATCCGCAATTGCGATATCAGTAAATCCGGTCCAGCACACAAATACCAAACACATAGATATGCGGTACCATTTCATAAAGCATCATGTGAAAGAAGGTACTATTGATTTATATTTTGTTCCAATTGAATATCAACTTGCTGATATCTTTACAAAAGCTTTAGATGAAAAACGTTTTAATTTTCTGCTTTCCAAACTCGACATGTTGAATTTAAAAGTTTAAATCTTTACAAATTTTATTCTATAAAGTAAAAGTTTCACATATTTTCTTTCTTTTGAATAAAATGTGTGTCAAGGATAAATTTTCAAGTTTCTTTGTTTATATTGAAGTTTTATATGTTTATCTTTCAAGTCTTACAAAAGTCAAAAAGTCAGCAACATGTTTGAAGCTTTTGATACTGCTTTAAAGATATGTGATTCGGGATATTTATAGTTTTCAATGCTTGGAAATCCTAAAAAGTCTGAATTATGGATTGTAATGAAAATATGGGCTAAGCACTTAGATGTAAAACTGAGTGATTGAGATGAATAATTCTATATATAAAATACAGATATCTCTAAGTTTAAAAGTTTGTACCTGTGGCCTTTCTGGTTTGGGAAAGTAAGTTCCGTGGGATGCTTGTCATCTGGTCCCCTAAGGTCAATTGGTCTGGGAGTGATCGAACCCAAATCTTTTTATAGAACCAGATCGAAAGTCATGTTCTATTGGTATGAATGGGTTTAGGATGTGTCGATGTAGCCTTTCTGAACTGGGAGAGTAAGTTCCAAGGGGTGCTTGACACCTAGTCCCCTAAGGCCAACTGGTCTGGGAGCGGCTGACCCAAATCCTGCAATAGGGTCAGATAGAAAGTTACGTTTACGGCATGTTCTTTACTTACCGAACTTGTTGATTATAAGATGCCAAAGTGCACAAGCTTAAAAGATGCCAAAGAGCACACTCATGTGAAGATGCCAATGTGGACAATGCTAAAAGATGCCAATGAGCACACATCTCATGATACTTGGTGATATGTTTGAGTTGCGATAAACCTGTAAATTTGTGAAAGTCTTAATTTTTGATGGATTAGTGTGATTACATGCAAAGTTTTCTATTATATTTTTAGAATTGCATTTTCTTGAAGCTAATCAAAGTTCGCATGCGAGCACACTGAATAGATTGCTGGAAGTTTTTGAAACTGAACATGTCTTAACTTGATATGCAATGAAACTTGTCTTTGTCTCCAACAACACACTTGATTTCAACTGATTGATAAATATGTGATATTTTACTGAGTAGAATTTTATTTGTTTAGTGTTTAAAATTTTATATGTTCAGTTGTTTCAAAATTTATATTCAGTATAATTTTCTTTTTACACTGATGTCTTAATGTTTGTGTATCCATATTTTTGTAAACTGGTATGTGCATTTTTCAAGGGGGAGAGTCAATCTGATTGAGAATTTGACAACATTCTGTTTTTGAGGGGGAGTGAATAAAGTTGTCAGATACATAGTTGATAAAATATTTCACGTGCTGATCAGAAATTAATCAGGTAAGTATTTTTTATATTTTTACACAATTGCTATTTTGATATGTTAAATTTCGTGCATTTGTGTAGGGGGAGTAAAAATAGCTTACAGGTAAAATTTCATTTTTTTATGTGTTCTTAGTTGTATTTTTTTTAGAAGTGTTATTTTTTTTGTATAAATAGTTTAGTCACTGTTTCCCTTTCCTTTTTCTCGCTCTTCTTCATTTTGAACTGAACACTGCCTCTTCTTTTTCCCTCTCCCTCTCTCTCGATTTCTCTCTTGTTGTTTTCAGAGTTGTTCTTCGAATCAGGTATGTGTTCTACCTTTATTTTGATTTGTAGTTATGATTAGTGATTATGTTTTAGTATAACATTTTTCATATTTGATTTTGACTTCATTTCGTATTTCTTACTGTGCGATTTCGTTTGTCACTGTTCCTTGTCTTCTTAATCAGATCGTGTGGTTTTCTGTTAAAATCGATTATTGGGTTTGCTTTATTTCCTATTTTCGTCAATTAGGTATGTGTTTCTAACCCTTTGTTTTGGTGTTTGTTCTTCATTTTTGTGTTTTGATGATGATTTGCGACTGTTCATCTTTGGGTTTTTCAACTTTTCATAAATTTGAGTTGAATACTGATTTAATCAGTCTTTAAGTAGTCGAAATATGCTTTTAGTCTTTCGTTATTGAATTTCGAACACTTCTCTTGGTTTTCAATCGATTTATTTGAAGTTTTGAAAAATCAGAGATGAACTCACGCAAATCGTCGTTAGAATTCTAGGGTTTTGCGTATTAAGTAGGTCACGCAAACTTAAGTTTGCGTTACCTGTTGGTCACGCGAAGTTAAGTTTGCGCTACCAACAGGTCACGCAAAGTTCAGTTTGCGTTACCAGTTGGTCACGCAAAGTTTACTTTGCGTTACATTCTTGACACGCAAACTTTGTGTTTTGTGTGCATTTTGTTTCAAGTGTAGTTTGCGCAACATGTTAGTCGCACAAATCTTACTTTGCGTTATCAGTTGGTCACGCAAAGTTACCTTTGCGTTACCTATATGTCATGCAAACCTGTGTTAATGAAATTTTTTTCTAGGTCAAGTTTTCTTCACAAGTGAATCACGCAAACCTTGTTTTGTGTTATAAACTTGATACGCAAACTTACTTTGCGCCACTCGTTCATCACGCAAACTTTGCTTTGCGTTACAAGTTTATCGCACAAACCTCTGTTTGCGTTTCTCTCTGGTCACGCAAATCTGACTTAGAAATTTTTTTTCGTTTTTGTGTTTTTCTTATCTAGTCTAATTTTCTTCGTTTCTGTTTTTCAGGTTATATAATGGCTTCTCAAACCCACACTGATCCCGTGATTCAAGACGAGAATGTTATTCTCGATGACCCATCTGATCGTGCTTCTCACGAGACGCCTATGCCGTCTGTTCCTTCTGTTGGGGCGAATCTTTCTGCGTCACGCCGTACTCCGAATGACGTCTTTCCCACGATGATGTATATCTTGCCATACAAGCCCAACAACTATTTCGTGGATTTTGACAGGATCAAAATACATCCAGTTATAAGAGCTATTCTAAAAGGTCATCCGCTCGCTCCTGCTCTTACATATTGTGCTGATGTTCCTGAAGTGTATCTTCAGCAGGCCTGGCATTCGATCTCAAAGAATGAGCTTGTACGAACTCATCGATTTGATCTACAGATTGATCAGTTTGACTCGTTTCTATCTTACAAGCGTCTTTGGCTGATTTTAGAACTTCCTGAACCAAATTCACGACCGGGCCGCACTTCTTACGACCAGTTTCCTTCTGAAGAGGATGTTCTTGAAGGTATTCGCAATTTGGGATATCTTGGTGCTTTGAATAGGGTAAGTGACTTTGACAAGTCCAATCTACCTCCAGTTTGGTATGCATTATTCTCTGTTCTCAACAGGTGTCTTACATCGAAGCATTCTGGCACTGATAATGCAAGTCTGCATTATCTTCGGTTGTTCCATGCAGTTGTCTATGACTTGCATGTCGACTATACGTATATCTTTTGGACCGAATTGTCGGAGAGAGTGCAAGACAAACTTACGCATAAGAAGCGCAAGTTTATTCCTTTTGCCCGATATATGAAGCTAATCGTTCGCAGTATGCTCAGAAGTAATCCTGCTATTCCTCGTCGATTGAATTGGCCTCAAGTTCTGGATACAGAGATGACTTATATTCAGAAACCGAAGCAGACGTTCAATTACTCGATGACAATTCCTTATGCTCTCATAGCAAATTATGTTGATATGACTGATGACAGTGTTGTTCAATACTGCATGGAAAATGATTTTTTGGAAGCTGACCAAGATGAACCAACTCATGATGAACAAACAGAATCTTTTCATGCAGAACAAGAGGTTGAAGCAGATGTTGCAGCTCAACAAATAGATGATGTTTTTGAAGCTATTGATACTGAACATGATAATATTGTTCATGATGATGCTGCTAATACTGATGATGTTTCTGATGGAGATAAAGAAGGAGATAGAGATGAAGATGTTGGTAATGATGATGATGAAGATAATGATGGAAATGACGGTGATCAGACTAGTCTTCTTGTCTATGCAAGGCAATTCAAGGAACCAGTAGTGCATGTTTAAGAAGATGTTGTGTCAGAAGATGAGTCTGTATCGATTAATCCTGCAGCTGCCAACATTCAAATCGATGAATTAGACTTAGCATTTTCTAATGCTATAGCTCAGCTTCAAACTCAAAGTCCAGCAACTTCGGCTACACCCGCTTCGGTTATCGAGCCTTCTTCTGTTCAAGCTACAGGTTCAACTACAAAGTTTACAACTTTGAATGAGGTTATTCGTCAACTGTCTGATCGTATGGATGTTGAGAAAGACACTCAAATTCAAAAGTTAAAGACTTTTTTCAAAGGTAAATTGCCAGAAATTGATGCTACTTTGATTCCACCAGAGATCCCATTCCGAAGACCATCCGGGGTAGTTATCCGTGAATCTTCTTCTACTGTTTCTACTACTGCTCCTGCGATAGTATCCATTCCACTTCCTCCACCGTTTACTCAATCAGTTGGTGTATCTGCTTCTACACGTCCTCCAGTATCTTCTTCAAGTACTCATGTTCAAGATCTTCCGATTACAGAGTTATCAGATTTGCACTATGCTCGCCTTATTTCTATGTCTCCGCCTGATCAACAAAACCAGGACTTGATTTCTCTGCTGCGGACTTTCCAACCAACTCCGCATCCAGCTCCTACGTCTGATTCTGATAGGATTTCTGCATTATCTGAAGAGTTCAATTCTTTCAGATCTGAAGTTCGAACAAATTTTGCTGATCTCAAATCTTTCATGACTCAAGCCTTCTCTGAACTATCTAACAGGTTTGATCTTCATGAACAGAATTGCAGAACTGAAGCAGGTTCGTCTCATAAAAGGCGACATGACCAAGATGATCCCGATCATCAAGGTCATGAGGGGGAGATGACCAAGAGACAAAGAGTGGAAGGGTCTTCATATAGAGAAGATCAAACTCAAGAAGAGGCAGCTGACAAAGAAAAGAGTGCTGAAAATATTCAAGATTGCAGTATTGAAGATCTTGTGAATGTTATGATAGAAAGTGCTGATTTATCTTCCATGTCAAATGTGCTGAATATTTCTGAGCAGAATATTGAGAACAACATGCAAATTGTTGTATATGAAGATCCAGATTCTGCACCAAAATCAGTGGTACTGGATGATTCTGAGATTGCAAATGACATGAGATCCTTCTTTGCAAACTTCATTGAGATCAACTCAGACGATGATGATAACATCAGATACGAGAAGCTTTGCAAGGTTAAAGAAGAAGAGTATGAGGATATAGTTGTGATATCTGACACTGAAGATGATTCTGTTTTCATGGATACTAAAGATGAAAAAATTGCAGACTTGCTATACAGAGATCTTCCTTCTCATGATGAGATTCTTGAAGCAACTCAAGGTCCTGAAACTGTTCCTGCTACTTCTACTCCTGTTGAAGGTACAACTCCGACTACCATTGCTCCTTCAAGCACATTTGAAGTTGGTCAGTCGTCCAGAGCACAAGCTGATGTTCCTTCTTCTGAACCTGTGATTCCACCGACTATCCTAGAAGAAGGACCAACTTTGTCTAGACAGCAGAGACTAAGAAGTTTGCAACAACGGCATATGGCTTCAAGGTTAAGATCGGCTTTTCTAGAAGACTCTCAGAGTAATATTTTTGTTTCTAGAAGAAGACCGATCAACATTCATGCAATCCTTGGTGTAGAAAAGGAGTCAAACAAATATTAGTATGAGTACTTAATGTTCATCAAGTGCCAGCGCCGTGGAAAGAATCTCGTTTCTTCTCCACATCTAATTGTCCGAGTTATCAGCGTCACGATAAATAAGTTTGTCAATATCTGGTATCCGGATTTTAAAGTGGAAAGAAGAGATTGCAAGCTATACACTTTCTCGGAGGCAGACTTTAATGATCTATCTATTGATGACATTGAATTTCTGTATAATCATTTCAGGGATCTCTATCATAGAACACAAGATATCTCTCAAGCACGGTTTGTGATCAAAAGATTTATTCGGCGCCAAATCAGATTCTACAGAGTCTTTGATTTTCAAATGGCTGCTGAAAGTTTTCAACCAGTGGTAAATCTTCAAAGACCTGACCGTAGCTTGCCGAACATTGACTCATATTCCTTATTCACTATTCTTCAGAATCCATATGGAGTTATATACAGGAATGCTTCTAGTCAGAAATGCTTCCTCAGATTTGAAGAGATTAACCATTACTCTGATGGAACGTTGAAGGTGATCAAGCTACAGTTGGAACAACGTTTAAAGGATGCTCAAAGAAGATTTTTGGAGACAAGAAGAAATTTGTATCAAATTGATAATGATGAGATTAGAATTCTCAAGAATACTTTGAATACAATTGGTGAGAGGTTGATGTTTCGATCAACTCTAAGACGCTTGGAAGTTCTGCTTGGTTTAAATCGTCTTCGTCAAAGAGAAGAGCGCCAATGATTACTAAGGGGGAGATTGTTAAGACTGATTTTGTAGTAATCATTGTATTTATTTTCCTTAGTCTTTTCTGTGTTTAGAGTGCTTATCTGTATTGTTAAGGCTAGGGGTATTTAAGTCCCCTTGTTGCCTTTGTTTTGTAACTTTAGAGATCACATTTGAATAGAACTGTTACATTTGGCGCTCCTACTTTCTCTCTCTACGATTTAGTAGATTCTTGGACTTTCACTTTTCCACCTTGGGCTGGGATTTTCTTGCCATCCTGGTTGTTATCATTAATTCGTGGGATTCCGTTAAATTCCACTTCCTGGGCTGCCGTATACGTATTTTCCTTTTGGCCCATTTTGTTAATAGGGCCTTGCTGTACAATTTCTTCCACCTGTCTCTCTTCAATACCCAAATAATTGTTGACATCCTTTAGAATTCCAATTTCTTCTCCAAATAAATGGTAGCCGCCATTGAGATGAGTGAAACAATCATTTGTTTCTTCTTTCCTAGAAAAATTTGAATTCTCCCCATGCGTCGTTCTACCTTCTTCCCTGAACAACGTCGTCGATAACTCTTTTCCGGTCGATTCAATTTCCGGTGATTCCCCATTATCGTTGGTTTTGATAACGTTTTCTTCAATTCTTTCGCCGACTGTTTTTTGCACTCGTGATTTCGGGATATCTTCTCCGCTTCTTCTTTCGTTGAATACACTCTCCTCCACGCACTACTCCTCATCATCCTCCCTCTCTTCTGTTCATTCCGAGGGTACGGACGAATCATCCGTCTCCTCTTCACTGCTTATATCCACATTCTTCCAGTAAACCGATTGTCCCGTCTCCTCCTCCATTACCCATATTTGATAGTATAACGATCCGACCTTGATGCTTCTTAGTTCGTCTATACGTAGACAAAGCGATGTTGCTACTTGAACTCTTCCATATTCTAAGATTGATCTTGATTCCCAATCACAATTGATTAACTTCATTGTACTACCCCATTTACTTGCGATTTCTTGAAACATTTTCTCATTCCACACGTGTAGCGGGACGCCATATATCCTAAGCCACGCTAGTCTTTCCGCCGAACAAAATCCTTCAGACCACCGCCGTAAGTCGCTAAACCAAATATGGAGACCGTGTTGTTTGTTGTTTAGAATCTTCATCGCTGATTCCTCTTGGTCGAAATCTAACATCACATTTCTTCCCCCTAGGTATTTCAATAAACAGTCCCCATTAAGTCCCATTTTACACAGGTTTTGTACATGTTCAATATTCTCCATAGATTTCACGTACCCTATCAAACATTTTCTTAACCTGATTTTCGAGTTTTCATTCGCCTGCCAGCTACCAAACACCTCCTTGTTCCGTACCTCTTCCGAATTAGGCTTAGTTTTTTTCCATGACAACTCCTTCGTCCTTGTTTCGACCCTGCTTTACGACCTCGATGTAAGATCTCTTATCGTTTTTGTAATTCCAATTCACCGAGTTTCGTACTATGTGTGTTGGTCCATATGTGTTAGTCGACATCCTCCTTCCAACATAATCCTTTCTTGTTCCATTTTCTTTGTTTGCTATGAAGACTCTCATCCTGTAAGTTCCGATCCATATATCATTTAATCTTTTCTCTAATTCCCTGCAGTCTCTAACATGCTTAAATCTAACGAAACCAAACTTCTTCCCACTTCTCATTTTTCTTCTTGCCATGTACATATCAGCTACTTCTCCATAACGCTTGAATATTTTCCACAGACGGGGAACCTCCCAATCATCGGGGAAATTGAAGAACATATACAATGTTAGGTTCCTTGTAACGTTGTTCCATTGGTATCCTCTCGTTCGATCACATTCTTTGTACCTCTCTTCGCTTAATCCTGCCCCTGATCTCACAGACTCTTGCTTCACATCTCTCTCCTCTCCGGCTCTCGCTTTCTCTCTCCTCACACTTTCCGGCAACCCCTCACATCCCTGACATTCACTCTCTCTCATCTCTCTATGTAAAAGGATTTTAAAAATGCTTTTTTTACTCTTATACAGATGAGTGATTTTAGGTTTAGTGAGGAAAACAATTATAAAAATTTCTAGTTTCTTCTGTCTCATAGTATGTGCAGATTCTTTTTAGGAATATGTACATTATAAATATAAGATCTTATATTAGAATACCAACATAATACATCTGTGGGTATGTCTGACAAGGTTTGGAAGGAAAAAATACATTTGAATGATAATAAAGAGAATAATGCATGTAAGACATATTTGGAATTAGTTGGGTCGGTTGAAGAAATCACCAAATCATTTTAACTATGTTCATACACACCAAAATGAAGGAGTAGAAACCAGATTGTCCACTCTAGTGGATGAAAAGAAAAACAATACATAGAAATTAAAACCAACCCGATTTACGGACGAACGATAGCACAATTGCACGGTAAAACCCTGTCCTTTAAGATTTATACGACACTCCTAAACAACTGTAGAGTCACAAGTCGATAACCGCAGGATTTGATGCAGTAGATTTACGTGTACCAACATCTAGGAGCACGTAAAATAAAACAAAGAGGATGCAGACCATAGCAGAATGCAGAGAAGAAGAGAGCAAGAGCCGCAAACGATTATGTGTTTCTGTGTGTTTTAATCTTAGGTTTAACCCATTATTTATACTGGGTTGAAACCTCAATAAACAGCTCCTTAATCCCCAAGATTAGGAGTAGTCGGTTGGAGACTTAGAGACTAAGTATCTAACTAACCATTTTTTTTAATTAAACACGTTTTTTCATTTAATAAAGATTTCAAATTTCAAATTAAAATAGATTTATCATAATCATAGAAATAAATCGTTTTTCCAGTTTTCTTCATAATTATATACAAAAAGAAAGATCGATAGCTCGGAGTGAGGCTCCTCAGCTCTGATGCGAAGTGCAAAGTGTGCGTCTCTTCATGAGAACCGCGCCCTCGGCCCACGGTCCACGTGCACGCGCGCGTGTGCATTGCACTTCACTGAGACCCCCACCATGTTCTCTTTATAACATTCAAAGCCCAATTGAAGAAAAAGACTTATAAAGTTCTCTTATTTTCCTACTTCTACTTATGTGGGATGGAAGAAAACTTCCAAACCTCACAAAATTTCCAACAATCCCCCACCATGTTGGAAAGTTTTCCGACATTTACAAAAAATAGTGTTACATAGGTGTCACTAAGATTAAACCCTGTTTGATGTAAGTATGCAAGAAGAGATCAATTCAATGGTATCCTTAGGATTTAAACCTTGAATCTTATGATCGCTTCGGCTTGCGTACACACACCATCGTATTTCTTTGCTTTCTCACTGAGCGCGAATATGGCTATGCGGTAAATCCTATTTTATGTCCTTTTGGAAGAGAAACTACAACTCTTCGTTTGAGGCGACACCACCTCTGAGTCATATAGGCAAAGTTCTATAGCATCTTCGTTGCTAAGATGCCTCTAAATTTTGTTAAGAGATTAATCTCCCTTGTTCTTAGCAACGACGTACTATCTTATACCTTACACGGATCTATCATTTGATAGTACTTTCTGTCGGTTAAGTGACTTGTTATTAATCATTAAACTTGGGAGATAGGAGCACTAAATCCAAGTTTGGTTCCCATCACTAATAGATTTTGTGTGGTTTTAGACCCATGTCTCTGGTAGTTGATCCTACTAAGTCTCTCATCAGATGCTTAGTTAATGGATCTGCCAAGTTTCCGCACGACTTGACATACACTCTACTAATGGTACCATCTTCTATCAGTTCTCGCATATAATTATGACGAAGACCTATATGTCGAGACTTCCCGTTATACATAGCATTGTACACTTTTGACAGTGTGGCCTCACTGTCACAATACATGGGAATCGAGGGAGTTGGTCGAGGCCACAAATGGATATCTGTCAATAGATTTCTAATCCATTCAACCTCTTTTTTTGCAGCTTCTAAGGCAATAAATTCGGCTTCCATAGTCGAATGGGCGATACAAGTTTGTTTCTTGCTTGCCCATGAAATCGCCCCTGGCTAGAGTATAAATCCATCCACTTGTGGATTTAGAATCACTTGAATGATCTATCCAACTGGCATCAAAATATCCCTCAAATATTCCTAGATGTGTAGAGTATGTCAATTCTAGATTACTAGTTCTTTTCAAGTAACCCTATACTCTACTGATTGCCTTACAGTGATCTGGACCCGGATTGCTAGTATATTGACTCAGTTTACTCACAACAAAAGCAATATCTGGTCTAGTGCAATGCATTGCAAACATCATGCAACCTATTGCACTGGCATACTCTAGTTGAGCCACTGCTCTTCCAGAGTTTTTATCAAGTTTCACACTTGGATCAAAAGGTGTGTTAAACGCCTTTATATTTAAGTGTTGAAACTTTGTCAGTATCTTCTCTATGTAGTGTGATTGACTTAGAGAGATTTGCGATCCTGACCTTTTTACTTTTATTCCAAGAATAGTGTCTACTTCTCCAAGATATTTCATCTTAAAGATCGAGGATAGGTAGTCCTTTGTTTCAAGGATACCCTCAAGGTTAGTCCCGATGATCAACATATCATCTACATAAAGACATATTACTATAGTGGATTCTTTTGTGCATTTTGAGTAAATGCACCGATCAGACCCATTATGCCTGAACCCGAAAGAAGTGATAGTCGTATCAAATCTTTCACGCCACTGTTTAGGCGCTTGTTTCAACCCATACAGAGATTTAACAAGTCTACATACTTTGTTCTCTTGTCCGTGTATCACAAACCCTACAGGTTGCTCCATATAAACTTCTTCATTTAGATAACCATTCAAAAAGGTTGTCTTCACATCCATTTGATGAATGTACAGTCCTTTTATGGCTGAGATTGCTATAAGATTTCGAATAGAACTAATTCTAGCAACCGGAGCATTGGTGTCGAAGTAATCGACTCCCTCTTTATGTCTATATCCTTTAGCCACTAATCTTGCCTTAAATGTTGATATTGATCCATCTGGATGCATCTTCCTTTTGAATACCCATTTAGAACCTATGGATTTCACTCCCTTGGGTAAATAAGCCAATTCCCATGTTCCATTCCCTATAATAGAGTCCATTTCATCATTTATTGCCTCCTTCCACAGTGGAGTGTCCCTTGAAGACATGGCTTCTTTAAAAGTCTTAGGATCATCTTCGATGCTAATTGATAAAATGACTTCACGAGTCACTTTCTTTTGTGTTCCTTCTACTAGGTATGAGAATAAATCATCTCCTAGACTTTTCTCTTTTCTTACTCTAGTACTTCTACGTGGTTCGTCAACCTTGTTTGAGGTTTTCGAACTATCACGAGATGTACTAGGAGGATTTGAAGCCACTGTTCTTTCTAAGTTTTCAACATCTTCTGAAAACTTGTCTTCAAAGAATTCCACATCCCTAGATTATACTATTACTCCTGATGCTTTATCCAATAACCTATAAGCTTTGCTATTTCTAGCATATCCTACAAATATGCTTTTAATGGCATGGGCTCCCAATTTAGATCTTTTCGGATCAGGGGTTCGATAGCAGGCAACACAACCCCAGACTTTAAAGTAGTTCAGATTGGGTTTCTTTTCTTTCCATAACTCGCATGGGCTAGTTGGGATCACACGACTAGTGATCTGATTGTGAATATGAAAAGCGGTCAGTAGGATTTCTCCCCACAGATTGTTTGGCAGACCCGATTGGTTCAACATACAGTTGACCATCTCAACAAGAGTCCGATTCTTTCGTTCCGCAAAACCACTATAATGAGGGGTGAACGGTGAGGTACGTTCATGTTTGATACCATTCTCTTCGCAGAAAGTATCAGATTCTCTATTAAAGTATTCCCCACCTCTATATGATCGAAGAATTTTGATTCTTTTTTCAAGTTGATTTTCCACTTCAGCTTTATAAAGTTTAAAAGCATCAAAATCTTCAGCTTTTGAATGTAGTAAGTAAACGTGTAAAAATCAACTGAAGTCATCACATAATGTCATGAAATACCATTTACCACCATGGGTAAGTATTCCATTTAATTCGCAGATGTCACAATGAATCAACTCTAAAATGGTAGTATACTTTTTAACTGATGGAAAAGGTTTCTTTGTAAATTCTGATTTTACACAAGTTTCACATTTTCCAAAATCTTTATTGTCAATTTTAATTAATCATTTATTTTGCGTTTTTTTCAATATTTTTTACATTGGTGTGTGCTAAACGATTATGTCATAAAGATATTGAACAAGAAAAATACTCAAAAGAATTAACTTTATTGAATTGAGAGGGAATTACATCAATTGCAAAAATATCAAAATTGTCATCAGAAGTGCCTAACACATTACTACCCCTAGATTCACTCGGTCTGGCTCCATTTACATCATCACTCAAATTCAAACGATACATACCAACTGGTTGTATCCCTTTCCAATGAAAGTCTTCTGCATGTAGATCACAAGCTTCCTTGCCTCGATATTGAGTCTAAACCCATTTTCATCGAGTTTGTTTCCAGAAACGAGGCACTTATTTATGGAAGGAATGTGAAGTACATTCCTCAGAGTGACGGTTTTGCCGGAAGTGAACTTGAGTAGCACCATACCCATACCCGTAACATCGGCCTTGCCGTTGTTTGCCACGATCACCTGTTTTCCTTCTCGAACATGACCATATTCAACAAACTTGCCACGATCAACAGTAACATCTACAAACCGAAATGTGTGAAGGGGTAGAAGAAGAGATGTATCTAAAACTTTTTCATCAAAATATATGGTAAGAGATTAAAAAAACCATCATAAATTTTGATGTAAAAACCATCATTTTTTCATACATAAATAAACATAATGAAGTTACCTACATGGCCTTTCAAGTTTTGAACACCTCAACTTCTATCAAGAAGTTATATTTTATGTTTAATATCTACAAAACAAAAAAAATCTTACTCATATAAAACCGTACTCAATGCTTGTTGAAGGGTTGAATACTACAAACCTTATAATAGTACATTGCACATTGCACAAGAACGTTTCTCTGTCTCTCTCTTTATTACTATTAATGCAGATAATTACAAATAGTTAGAATCCTTCTCTAACTAAGTTTGTTAGACGATTATCAAAAGTCTTTGTATATGTTAATCTCCCTTGTAATATAATATATAATAATCTTTTCCTCTCCTAAAAAGGCGTGGTAAAAAATATTTCATACCAATTCTCTACATGGTAGCGCACGAGATCTTTCAAAAATCGATCTCCACTACAGCCTCTACCTGTTGTGTTTACTGCTAACACTTCCGGTCGAGGTTCTTATCGAGGCTTCCAATTGGCAAGCTGGACAGCCCGATTATCGTAATTACGGCCGCCATGACCGTGGTGGTCATCGTGCATACGTTCCTCGATGTCAACTATGTGAACGTACCAGTCACAAAGCAACCCAATGTCGTGAATATGCCCTTCAACGTCGCACAAATTCCACACATGCCAATTTTTCGGAAGCTTTCAATGTTGACGCTTACGTTGCAAATTCGGACATATTCGATTGGTTTCTTGACTCTGGTGCATAGGCTCACATAACTCCTACTACATCTACACTTGACACATCCACACCATATCACGGTAAGGCACAAGTCATCGTCGGTAATGGCAATTTTCTGCCCATATCCCATGTGGGAAAGCATACTTTCTCGCCTCACATTATCTTGCAAGACATTCTTGTGGTTCACCAACTCACACGCATTCTTTTATCCATTAGTCGGCTCACATACGATCTACTCGTTAATGCAGTTTTCTCTAAAAAATTCTTTGTTATCCAAAATCGGGTGGACGGTACAACTCTGGCAACTGGGATAAGTGACCGCGGTCTTTATCTTCTACATCAAATCGATCAAGCCTTGCTAGCCGATCTCAACAACCCTCTTACAAAAGGCTCTTTTCACCTATGGCATACATGTCTCGTTTCACCTATGGTTGTATCTTCTATTTTACCAGACCCAATATTATGTGAATCTTGTCAACTAGCGAAAAGCAACAAACTTCCTTTTACTTCTGATAATAAACAGTCTAAAAACCCTCTTGACATAGTCCATTGCGAGATATGGGGATCCACACCGATCACCTCTATGGAAGGATATTGCTACTATATTCTCTTTGTTGATGATTTTTCTCGGTTTTCTTGGTTATATCCAATGAAATTCAAATATGAAACTTATGACATTTTCATCAAATTCCAAAAACTAGTTGATTTTCAACTTGGGCAAAAAATAAAGATTTTTCACAGTGACGGAGGAGCCGAATTTACAAGCCACAAATTTCAAGCTTTACTATCAGCTCATGGCATTTTGCACCATCTTTCATGTCCATACCCCAACCCAAAATAGTCGGGTTGAACGGAATCATAGGCATGTCACGAAAATCAGGTTAGCCATTCAAGTACTGATGTCGTATTGGTTTACCGCTTTTTCTTCCGTCGTTTACATTATAAATCGTCTTCCCACACCGCTACTCAAAAACTTATCGCCACACACGAAATTTTGATGGGTACTCCGCCGAACTACTCCGTTTTTCACCCTTATAGTTGTCGTGTTTATCCTTGTCTTCGAGACTACAAGCCACACAAATTTGCTCCTCCCAGTCAACCATGCGTTTTCCTAGGGTATAACTCTCGATATAAAGGATTTCTCTTTCTCAATCCGACAAACTCCTGGTTATACACATCACGCCATGCAAAATTCGACGAAACATATTTCCCGTTCCAAAGCAAATCACATGCACAACCACTGCCTCATCTCGATTACAATAGTTTTCTTGAGCCACCTTCTACTTCCAAGAGTTTACCGTCTCCACCCGACAATCCCAAAGGTGAGTCGCCATGTCCCATGTGTCTTACGGGACCATTACCACCGTGTAGGGGTGTAAATAAGACGAGACAACTCGCGAGCTACTCAAGATCGACTCGGTCAAAATTCCACTCGAATAGGCTCGACTCGATGTACTAACGAGTCGAGTCGAGCGACCTGATACTCGACTCGATAAGCTCGTGAGATACTCGAATATATATTATATATATAATTAATTTATATTATAATTTATAAAGTATAATGTAAAAAAATTTAATAATTATTATTTTAATACAATACAATAAATCAAAATTGAAAATTGAATTTAAAAAAAAACTTTAAAAAAGGAGGATGAGAAGATGAGAAGTGAGAAGAGAGACTTTCGCCCTTCCCACATTGGTCCCTTAACTCCTTTTTGACTTTTTACTCTAGTGTATATATTGTAACACCCAGATTTTTGGTTCGAAACACTTTGGAGCGAAATATATATATATATATATATATATATATATATATATATATATATATATATATATATAGAGAGAGAGAGAGAGAGAGAGAGAGAGAGAGAGAGAGAGAGGCATAATCAAATGAGAACTAGGTTGTTTGTAGTAACCGTGAGATCCAATGTGAGTCACTCATTTAATATAATTAATTTTGTTTTTAAAATAAAGTAAAAGGATAATTTGGTAAATTGATAATTTGAATTTTTTTTAATAAAAAAATCAATTCCTTATTTGACTCATTCCAAATTTAAATGATTTCAATTTACCATAATTTATTAATTTAAACTCAACCGTCGACCACAATCTATTGGGTATCACATTATGTATCATAGTCATATAATGCCTTACTGCTACAAGTTATTGGGTATCACAGTGTGTATCATAGCCATTTAATGTGTTAATGTTATAAGTTTTTGGGTATCACATGTATCATAGTCATTTAATGCTTTACTGTTCAAAGTTATTTGGGTATCACAGTATGTATCATAGTCATTGTAATGCCTTACTGTTAAAAGTTATTGGGTATCACAATGTATTTTTCTTGTTTTACGAAGTGTGTCACATAGTATCATGTAGTGTTTTGCTTTACTAAGTGTATCATGCTATATCTTTTCATTATTTTATTAAGGGTATCACAGTTTTTTGCTGGAATAAAGTTTGCCGGGAAAAAGTTCGCTGGAGAGAAGAGAGAGGAAGGAGGAGAGAGACTATTTTTAAAATACCTAAGTTGCCCTTTAATTAAAAATATAAGTTAAAATTACCAAAATTAATAATTTCCTAATTTATTCATTGATTTGTGGTTGAGATTAGATCTCACGGTTATCACAAACAACCAAGTTCTCCCTTGAATGGTCCCTATATATATATATATATATAGCAAAAAGAGGAATCATACCTCGCTCGTCTTAGCCCGATTTAAGTGATTCAAATTCCTAAGGAAAATTAACACTAATAACTACAATCTTTGTGTTTTGAGTTTTAGCAAATTGAGCCGCTTCGGATCCAAAATTTATGTCAAAGTTCGTAGAAAGATTAGAACTTGTGATGACTAATAAAAAAAATTAAAGTAGCTCTCATTATCAAAATAAGGTTGTAGCTTGTTGGTAAGGGCATTGTCCGTGTAGGTAGGTGGTCTCAAGTTCGAATCTTTTAGGGAGCAGTTTTATTTAATTTAAACCTGTATTTTTATATGAGGTATTGTCAGTTTTAGCCAAATTGTAGCTGGGCTAATCCGTTTATTCTGGGCCTAGTTGACAAAAATACTTCTTTCTTCTCTATGGCCCATTTCCATGGTATCAAGACTTCCAACTCTTAGTATTGCATAATTGTTTTTATTAAGGAGAAGTCATGCGTCTTCTTTCTTTCATTTGGGAGGCGGCCGATTGGGAGGAAGTACAACAAGCAATGGAAGTTGCTGTATTTCTTGTTTTATTTAATATATATATATATATATATATATATCCAAATAGATTTGATTTAATTCGAGGGTATTAGTGCTTGAAGATTTGAGTTGATGCAATGTTAGCTTTTAAAGGGGAGATTGTGGAAGATTAAGTTTCTTGATGATTTGTGAAGGTATAAACTCCTTAACCCTTTAATTTAAGGTTTATCTTGTTATTGTGTAAAATTTAGAGTTCTTGAAATATTATGATTTTTGATGTTATTAAAGTTATTTATTGGAATAAATATCTTATATGGTAAGTAGTAGGGTTGTTAGTGTTTTGCAAATGAATTAAATGGAAGAAATTACTTTTGGTGATAAGTTCATTTGGGGTTTAAGGATTTCAAATTTGAAAGTTTAAATTCTTAGCTTTTAGATGGGTTTTGATGAATTAATCTATGGGTAGTATGGATTAAATGATTTTACATAATTTGAAGTTGATATGGTTGATCTAGGTAGCAAGAAGTTTGCGCAAGTTGGATGAAAACTAGGTTCAACATAACCTAGCAAGGTGAGTTCAAGTTGTTTTGTGAAAACGTTGCACATGTCAAAAATGTTCTTTTTAAAGTATTAAAATATCTTACTCGGTGTTTATCAAATGTTTGTTTATTTGATGAAATTTATATTCTGGATGCGTTTAATTTTATAAATATTGTAAAATGTCACATTTGGGTTTTTTGGTCATTTTGATTAGGAAACCATATTAATATGTTGATTTGACGATTTATTGTATAAATGGAGGTCCTTTGACATAAATGTATTTTAGTGTATTTGGTCTTATAAATCGTGTGAAAAATGTATATTATTGGGTTATAAAACATTTTGGAATTATAAATAGTATAATTTCATTTGGAAAACTATTCATCCCAACTCGCGATATTTTTTTTAGTTAATCATCCTTTGGGGTATTTAATTGCATAAATATTGGTTAAATACATTTTATTGTTCATGATGACTTTTATTTTATAATCAATGGTGTTTTTGAGCTATTGGCTCGACTTTAACTTGAGATGAGTCTTGGGGACATTTATCCGGTTTTAATAACTTAAAGTGGAGCTTTGAGTGTGAGTTGCATTTATTGCACTTTATTTTGGAGGATACATGTTTTGAGTGCGTGTGTCATTCATTTGGAGTCATGTATTTTATACTGTAATGCATTGGATCCATAGACATGTAAGTCATTCATATTTAAGGGTGAGAAGTTTTGATATTCTCACCTTGGGAGTTATGCCGTGTTGGCATTATTATTGTCCCGGTTGCTTTGCGGAGAGGAACGTTTATGGGTTGTACTTCGGGACCATGGGTGTTGTGATGTGATGTTCTAATTCTTGTGCACGAGGATTAGACATCATGAGTTATCAAGTAAGGGACTGAGGTTTCTATCTTAAATGCTAGGGAGTAGGCACTAGGGGTCGAATGAGTACCCTGAGGATGAAACTCCACTAGAGACTGAACAGACAATAAGGTCGTGTATCCTTGAGTTGAAGCTCGACAGAGCAGACAATAGGGGATACGGTGTTTTTAGGACTTGAAATAAAGTCCGACTGGAGGTGTAGTTCGACAAAGCAGGCGATACAGTTACGATTTGAGGTGAAGTTCGACAACATGGCTATGTGGCTTAACTTTGTGTTCCGCCACGTACAATGGAATCAAGTCTCCCCCGTCACTGAAAGGTGTTATTTGGGTATTAATTGTATTATTTTATTATCCATGTTTTCGGTGACGTTTTGCATATATGGAAATTTACTCAAGATTTATGGGTTGAGTATTATGTCCCGCCCGTGTTCTGGGTGTTTCGAAAATAAAGTTTTATTCGCGTTTTTGTAAATTGGGAGTCCAATTACTTTTCACGTTTGGGTGAGTTTGGGGTTGAATTTGTTTTATAAATGAATGTCTATGTTGGGATACTTATATTTTAAAAGGTGTGTGTAAATGGAAAATGAGTCCTTTAATATTTAAAGTAAATCATTTTGAAAGATAATGATTTAAATTGCATTCTTTCCTTTCAACAAATATATTTGTTCATGTTGAAAACTCTTGAACTTACTAGGCGTTAGCCTAACATTTTTATTTGTCAGCATGTGCATCAGGTTCAGGATGGGGAATGGTTCTAGCATTTTTGTGAAGAGATGAGTGCTAGTTGCATGCACGAGTGAGTTTGGTTTGGAGAAGTCTTCCGCATTAGTCTTGAGGAGAGCAACGTGTATTGGGGATAAGTAGCACCCGACTTCGGTTTAGTCCTTGCTTAATACCGATGTCATTGTTGTTGAGATCAATAATAGAATTTTGATATTAAGTTTTGAATTTTAGGAAGAAGTTTGTCTTTTATTTGATGTGATATCGAAAATTTTATTAGTTGCTCTTACCATATATGAGGATGTTACATATATGGGTAGGCCTCTACCATTTTCTTTGCATTCTTCTACTATTGACTTGAGCCTCTTTGCTTGAGCTAATAGCTTGAGCTAGTGAAAGAGTTTTATAGGAGAACACTATCAAAATAGGTTCACCTTCTTTATATTTAAGTTTGTATATGTTTGTTTTTAGTTTTAACTTGACGAACATAAACGAACACGGACATACCTATTTCCTTAATGAACGAATACGAACAATAGTTCGAGTTTGATCTTGGGAATTGGTTTGAGTTCTAGCTTGATCCGATTTCGAGCTCGAGTTCGAGCTTTGATTCGGGCTTGAAACGAGTTCGAGTTCGAGCTTGGGAATTGGTTATCGAGTCGAGTTCAAGCTTGAGAATTTTATTTCGAGTTCGAGTCGAGTTTACTGATACTCAAGCTCGACTCACATCATTTACACCCATGCCACCGTGTGCCCAACACACCGCTCCGGCTCCCATAGTGGCTTCTCACACTACACCCATTGTCAACACAACCGTTATGCTGCAACTTTCATCCTCTAAGTCTACTCACCCGATGCAAACACGAGCCAAATCAAGAATATATAAACCAAAAACCTTTATGGTTGAAAACTCCAGTGGTCTTATTGCAGCCCTTCTAAGTACCAAAGAGTCCAAAGGTTATAAAAGTTCATAACCCATGTTCCCTTTAGTGTAGATGAAGAGGGAAGTGTCGGCACGACTGTTGACAAAACCAATTCCGATAGATGACATCCTCATAACCGGCAACGACACTCGACTTCTAGGTAAGTTTATCACTCATATTCACAAAACCTTCGCCATAAGTTACTTTATGGGACAAGAAGTTACATATACTAAAAATGGCTTGTTTTTCTACCAACTAAAGTACGCCAATGACATTCTCCTTCGTGCTCAACTACATGAGAGCAATCCGATCACCATTCCTATGATTGTCGGGCAACATTTAAGTCAAAATAGTGAGCCTTACAAAGATCCAACTCTTTATCGATCCTTGGTTGGGGGACTGCAATATCTCACCATCACCAGACCCGATATTTCACATGTTGTCAACAATGTTAGCCAATATATGCACAACCCCATGCAATCTCACTTTCAATCCATTAAATGAATCCTAAGGTATGTGAACGGAACCACCACTCATGGCCTTACGTTCTCCCCATGTCCTACCCATGAACTTGTGGCTTACTCGGATGCCGACTGGGGCGGTTGTTCGGATACGTAGCGATCCACATCAGGCTCCGCCATTGTCTTTGGAACGAATTTGATAATGTGGAGTTCTAAAAAGCAACACACAATATATCGATTGAGTTGCGAGTCTGAATACAGGGACCTCACAAACACTGCTACCGACGTAAGCTGGGTTACCCATTTACTTCATGAACTTCATCTGCCTATTTCCCGAACTCTTGTTCTCTATACTGACAACAAAAGTGCTCTATTTATCACAAACAATTGGGTCTCTCACAAAGGAGCTCGACATATTGCACTAGATTATGACTTCGTTCGTGAAATGGTTCAAGGTGGACTGCTTGTCACAAAATTTTTCTCCAGCTTGCTTAATGTTGATGATCTTTTCACGAAAAGTTTACTGCGACCACTTTTCCTCCTTTTCAGATCCAGGCTTTGCCTTGGGCCAGACCCGCAACACTCTTGAGGGGGGTATTAATGCAGATAATTACAAATTGTTAGAATTCTTCTCTAACTAAGTTTGTTAGACGGTTATCAAAAGTCTTTGTATATGTTAATCTCCATTGTAATCTAATATATATAATAATCTTCTCCTCTCCCAAAAAGGTCTGGTGAGAAATATTTCATATCTACAATTACTAAGCTATCCCATTTGCCCATGCCAACACCAAAAAAAAGAGGAGGCAAACATGCAACTGTGAAAGTTGTAAAAGATCGGAAACTTAAAAGATTAATTGGTGTCAAGGTTTCGTTATGTCAATTATAAACATCAAATGTTAAAACATGGCAAAAGTTTGAAAATACAAAACTATTGAAAATTCATATGGAACAATCCAAAAAATAAAATATAAACTTGTTGAGCTTAGAACTCCTTATGCCACATATACATTATGGAGAGGATCTGATGACAATAGGTCAAGGAAGAAGATGTAGAAAATCGCAAACTTATATAAAAAACTGTAATAACTGGTACGATTGAACATGTTATCTTATATGTCAATTGTAAGGCAGTATTGATGCAAGAAATTAAGACCGATCAAATTAAAACCAAATAGAAAAAGGTGGTACTATATAAGTTCCATTATGTGTACATAAACATAAAAAGTTTATAGGACTTTACCAAATTAATGGAGTCAACCTTTAAATGTACTTATCATAATCATACATATGGTTAAAGAACTCATGTCAAATTTGAATGTAAAAAGGGCTTTTTTACCTTAATTTTGTGGGAATTTTCTTCATTTAATTGCAATGAACTATTTAATATTAGAGCATGTCAACAACAATATACATAACCTTCAAACACAACTTTATAGAACAGAATTATATGTTCTACATATAAAAAATCAATCATTCCAAATTCAGAAAAGAAAAAAACAACCTTCACCAACCATGGTCTATTCCAAATACTTGGCGTTTCTTAAAATTTCATTTGAACGGACATAAAGAAAGAAGAAAAGAGGTATGTTTTTCGCATCAAAGTACATATGAAACAGAAACATTTGATTTTGACCTAGGGTTTTTCAAGTTTGTAAATCTAGTTGTTACCTGAAGTGTGGAGGAGAGTCCGATGTTGGACATAGCGGCAAAGAATTCCATCATCAATCCTACAAAGTAAAATGATTCGGTTCACTTTGAGGAAAATAAATCAAGCAATTTTGGAGGAATGTGGAAACTCCTAATGACTATATTCTCTGAATTCCCACCGGCTAAATTAACTCTCTCTATAATAACTAGTGTCATACCCGTCCGTTGGTCGGATACACAACATGACTTTAATCTACATTCATGTAAGTGTCATTCTATTTTCTAATAATCTTTTTTTTTTCAAATTCATGTCTACTATTTTCCACCACTCATGATGCTAATTTCATGGTTTTATATAGTATATAAATTCAATGTCGATATGTTTGGAATTGCTAGATAGTGGAATTCTCAATCCGATAACATTTGTTGTTCTTAGATTTAAAAGAGCAATGTAGGCATTAACAGTTTGTTTTCCTTTTTTGCAACTTGTTTACAAAATAAAATCCAAAATATATGTTAGAACAAACTTGAAAATAAAATGATATATAAGAAATCCACCAACCCACCAACAAATAGTGTATATATATATATATATATATATATATATATATAGGGGAGCGGTCATTTGCAAACCATATTTAGTTTACAAACTCTACAAACTAAAATCAATCAATCAGGTTTTTTCATTTAATTTTTATATAATTTTAATTTGGAGGGTATAATTGACAATCCACATTACACGGTTATATTTATGGAAATATTTTATTTTTGAATTTATTTATAATTATGGATGGTTATATTTATGGAAATATTTTATTTTTAAATTTATCAAAATCATTGTATCCATGACAATTAAATTTAGGTTTTAATTTTTTTTACCTAATTATGGTTTTATTCTCTATATATTTTTTTAATTACGATTTTATTTTTAATTATTTATAAACAATTTTTTTTCCTTTTAATTGCGGTTTCTTTTTGTTTTCAATAAAGTTTCATTATGTTTTATCATGGTTTTAATAAAGTTTCATTACGGTTGCAATAAGGTTCCATCTAGATGATGAAATATGTTTTAGAGCTTTATATGGGGTGAAACTGTTTCAGTATGTTTCACTATGGTTTCAATAAAGTTTCATTACGGCTTCACTATGGTTTCCCTACTGTTTCACCATGTCAATAATGAAATAAGATTTCATTATGTTTCACAATATTTTTAATAAGGTTTAATTATGTTTCACTATTGTTTCAGTAATATATTAAAAAATCTTCTTGTTATCATCAAATATTCTTCATGGTATTGATAACCTCCTTAAAATAGCGTGATTTGATACTCTTTCCAATATTAGGCTTTAGATCTATTGTCCCCTTTTTCCCTTTTAATACAATTTTATGAATATAATAAAATAGTTTTTATTTTTTATTACCTAAAATAACACAATTTAGATATTGACTGTTGATTGATTAAATCTAGGGTATGTAGGTGGGTTGCAAAGTTTGTAAAATAAACATGGTTTGCAAATAAAACCACCTATATATATATATATATATATATATATATATATCAACTTAATTTCCTTGTATGCATAAGTGCATATTGTCCAGATAAAAGGGCTACAAGGAGATTATAGCACCCGGATTTTCGGTAAGTTTTTTCCCTCATTTTCTTCCCCATATTTATCCCTCCTTTTAGTACGAAACCTCGTCAAGAGTTTACCATCAACTTTGGGTACTGGCCTTGTGTGTTTCGATGCTTGAAAATCGAATTTCGGGGGCCGAAAGGGCATTCGGCGACAGTGCCATGCGATAGTGACATTGTCACTGTCACCGTGGCATAATCGCGGAGGATTTGGGAGCCGCGGTACAATCGGCGCGATTGTGACTGCGATAGTGACACGTAACTATCACGGGGCACTATCGCTGAAGATGTACCGCGAGTGGTTCGAAGCGGGCGATAGTGCCCCGTGATTGTGACATTTGTCACTATCACGGGGCAAGGTCGCGGTCGGGGGTCTGAAGTATAAAAACGACCCAACTGATCCATTTCTCATTTATTTCAAGTGTGGAGCTATTTTGTTCGATTTTGGGTGCCCTAGGTGAGTTTTCCTCATCTCTCTCTTCATTTGTTCCTAGATTAATGTTATCCTAAGATCCTCAACTTCTCAATCTAGGTTATCAAGTGTTTGTTGTGAAGATCTCAAGTTCTCAAGTCCAAGATCTATTCTTCTAGAAAATTTCTAGGGTTTAGAATAAACCCATTGTGAGTTCATACTTCCTTTTATCAAACTTTATACATATCAAAATGCATTTTTAACTTCTAAGTATCTCCTTGTTTACATTTTCATTTTTGATGAGATTTTGACCTAACTTGGTATTTTGGAGATTTTTAGGGCTTCTTACCATTTTGTTAATTAATGAAATAACCCATGTCTTGGAACTACAAATATGGTTGTCCTCACATTTTGATGAGTAAATGTTCAACTTATGGCTTTTAGCCAAATTCATGTTTTAAGCATATTATGGGTATTTTGGGTTGAAAGTGTTATTTATAAAAAGGATATAAATGGTTAAATCTTGAGGAAGTCCATGTTACACTTAAATGGTTTTTCCACTTGAAGTGTTTACTTGGTAAGGAAACATATTTGGAAATGAGAAGATAACCTTATGATTTATGTTTGGGCTTTGTATTTCTTATCAAATAATGGTACTATGAACTATATGTTTGATTATAGTTGGTCACGAATAAAATTGTGTCGAGTCCAGACTATTACTAGTGCATTCATAGGTATAGAGTCGACTTATTATTTTGGGATAAATCCCGTTAGTAGCTACTTGAGACATTGGGCCATAGTGTAACACCCCAATTTTCGAAATATATCATTTCAAGTTAATACAGAAACTGATATATTAAGGAAAAATAAGATATTTGATTTTGGGCTTGAATGCTTGATTTTATAGTCTTGATAGATGAAGGATTCAATTATGAGTCCAACGATTCTTTCCGGAGCAAAAACGGAGCTATAACGAAGAAGTTATGACCAAAACAGTGTTCGGGCATATATTAATGGTCTGCAGGGCGCACGGGTCATGCCATTTTCTTCACAAAAATGGCATGGGTCGTGCCAATACACAGAAACATTGTCACGGGTCGTGCCAATGCCTTCACAAAAGTGTCACGGGTCGTGCTTGGCATCAGAAGAAACAACACGGGTTAAAATATGATTTTAGCCTCATTTTCACCCTAAAACTTCATTTCTTCATATCTTCTTCATCCCAACTCCGATTTCAGTGATTCAAGTTGCCAAAGTTTCGTTTTTGAGAGATTTTCAAGGTTAGATTGTTAGTTTTGGGAATATTCAAGAGTATTTGGTGGTGGAGTGGAAACAAAGATCAAGAGTTCATGATCATCACCTCCATCTTCAAGAAAATTTGGGGTTTTCTAGGTTTCCACCAAAACCTAAGTGGTAAGTTCATCCTCTCTATTTCTAAACCATATTAGGTGATATAAATGCTCCATTGATGGTTTCCTAGTGTTTGATTCATTCAATTTTGGTTTGGTTAATTTTGGGAGTTTTTGGTCAAAATTTGGGTTTTGCCCAAAGTAGAGATTTTGATGTTAAGTGTTTGGGGAACAATTATTTATGGTGGAATATGTATATTTATGGTTGGAACCTTGTGGATCTAGATTTTGGAAGATTTGGTTTGAAGAATCAAGTTTCTTCAAGGAAAGCTCTAAGTGGGTAAAATCTAGATTTAGCCTAAATCTAGCAAGGTGAGTTCAAGTAGATTTGTGAAAATGGTGTACATGCCAAAATGTCCATTTTAAAGTGTTTATGTGATTTACATGAAATTATCAAATGTTGGTTATTTGTTGATCTTTGATTATTTGAAGTATTTACCTTTATAAACTTTGTATAACACCACATTTGGGATTTTTGGGCATTTTGATAAAGGGTCACAAATGAATGTGTTTTAATGTTTTATTGCATAAATCGATATTTGGTCAAAGAAATACACTTTTGAGTGGTTGTCGGTTTTTATGCATCATTCATGAAATGGAATGTTTTATGAAGTATTACTTGCGCATTTATGTGAAGTAATTGAAAGAATGTATATAGTCTCATTTTATGATTTCCATTCTTATCAGCAGTTAAACATGGAAATGTATATTTGAAAATCAATGAGTCTTTAGGACTTCGGTCCGGTTTAGTAGCCCGTTGTGAAATACCGAGTATGATGGCGGTTATATTGATCATTTGAGAGTTACATGTTTTGAGTGCGTTGGTCATTCAATTGGAGTCATGTACTGTTTAGACTGTAATGCAGTAGATCCATGGGCATATGAGTCGGTCTTTAATATTTAAAAAGAAAATGGACAATTATTTATATGTTGGCTAGAATTAGTCTTGGGATCTCGAGGATAATACGGTGAGGGCTCGTAGAGTCCAATACCCGGACCTGCATCCGCGAGTTAATTTCTGGGCCTGTTTTTATGGGATAGTCACTTCCCATTTGTATCTAGTTGAGACATTGGATCCTCGGGAGCCTTTGGTACGGTTATGTGGGACCGGTTACTAGCCATGGATCGTAAATGTAATCCTAGCGAATGAGCATGATTAGGATCCTCGGGTCCCCCCCATCTTAGTACGAGTCGGCGAGCTCGTGGCCATGGGTCCTAGTATGGTGAGCTCAGTAACTTGGAATGTGGCCTACTTTTTTGTTCCGCCACTAGCCTTGGAATTCGGGATTCCCCCGTCACCGAGAGGTGTTGTTTTGAGGTATTTGATTTTATCCTCGTTTTCAGTGACACTTTGAGTTTGGGTTATCTCTCTTATGCTTTAATTTTGGAGACTTGAGTTTACTTATATCTTGGTCGTTTGTTTTATAAAGTTTATTCAAATGTCATTATTTGAGCATTACCATTATTCTCATTTTGAGTAAGTGTTGGATTGCATTATTTCATGAAAGAATGTTTTGGCGTTGAGGCGTCCATCTATAAATTGCATATTGTTGGTAAATGAGTTGTTCTATTATTTTAAAGTAAATTATTTTAAAGGATCATGATTATAAGTTATAATATTTCCATTTTACGTTTTCTTTATAATCATGATATAAACTCTTGAACTCACTAAGCGTTAGCCTAACCTTTTTATTTGTTGGCATGTGCATCAGGTTCCATCTCGGGAATTAGTTCTAGCGTTCTTGTGAAGCGATGAATGCTAGTTGTGTGCTCGAAGAGGTGATTAGCTTGATGAAGCCTTTCACATTTATATTTGGAGATAGTGATTGTTGTTGGGTTATAGTAACATTCGATTTTAGTTAGTCTTTATGTAAGACTTTAATTTTGTTGATGGTTAAATCTAGAAATTGTATTTCAATTATGGACTATTAGTAAGGGATTTTATTCCCCTTTAAGGTATTGTTGAAAGTTTTTAATTAGTCGTTCTTTCCAAATTTGAGGGTGTTAAAAGTTGGTATCAGAGCTTAAGTTTGAGAGAATTAGGTGTGGATTTTGAATGCCTAGACTCAAACTAGCGTAATTTTAAGTAATTGGGTGTGAGATTTCACAATTAGACACTTTAAGATTTGATGATTCGAGGTGAGTGGAGCCACTAGGAACGGGAATCACGCCGAAAATGGAAAGGATGATCACGTACAGTACGTTCATAATAGCATTTGGCCAATGTTATGGTGAACCTACGAGTTACGTGTGTATGCTTGAACTGCCTTGGTATGATAACCGTTGGGGTAGTGAAACAGTTTCTATATGGATAGCCATTAGAAGAAGTTGATGATTTTAGTATTCGACACTTGGAGTGACGGTAAGCATGGTGATTGCATTAAGTGAATCGTGTTGGGTCGGATTGATTGGTTGGATTAGAACCGTAGACATTTGAAACCAATGTATTTCGAGGAGAAATTGTGAAGTGAACTTATGACATCCTTGATCTTCGCCTTAAGATGTTGAGCATCTGGAGGACGATAGTGTAACTAAGCGATCGAGGAGCGTGGTTTCGAGGTTTTGAGTGCCGACCAAATTCATGCACGAAATATATTTCTGAAATAAATTGCATCGATTATTTCTCATGTTTCCAAAATCACCATGTGGATCATACCACGAAATCTTGAAATGTTTAGCACACACAAGTTTTAGACCATGATCTTAAACATGCATAAAATTATTTTATTGCATGTGGTTGCAAGCTTTATCGAGACTTGGTTTATTCTCATTGCTGCCTAATGTTATTTTCGAATATGGTAATGTTCGTATTTTGATGCTTCTTAGAGTCTTGGACAAGTAACTACGGCTTATGACCTTAATATTAGATCTCCTCCACATATGTTAAGGTTTTAGACGAAGAGTTACCTTGGAGTTTGGGATAAGCGACTATCTGTAGAGTGTGTTGGTACGTTTCTGGGGGAAACATCAAACCAATACTGGGATCTATGGAAGTTTGGGAGCCCTTGCAGACATCGTGTCTGTGTCAGCTTTGAGGAACGAATTTAAGGTTGTGTTGGTTCAGACGAAACTAGTCGTTAGAAAATTTCGTCGAAGGACGATAACTCTTTGGTGGTAATGTTTATTGGATATATTTAGTGAGAATGACGAGGTAGACTTTAAGTACAAATCGATTATCGAGGAGACCTTGACGCGTCGCATTTAGATGTATCTAAAAGAAATGTTTGCTTTGAGGTATTCTTGGTGGAAATGACTGAATAAGGTCGTAAGTTACTCTTGAGGTAATATGAGCAACATAAGGTTGGGAGACAACCGAGATTTAATGATTAAGAAAATGATTAATCAATGACTCAACGTTCATCCCGACGTCGGTGAAATATATTGAACGTTGAGATTTAGTTTGTAACGACACGTTATGAGAAACTCAGCGAAAACCTCAACCGGAATGTAATCGGGTCCGTATATGAGGTGAAGTTTCATGAAGGCATCCCTTTGGGATAGGAAATTAATCGATCTATCCAAGTGTGATTTTGGGTGCTTGGTGGTTCCAGATTTCGAGGACGAAATCTCTTTTAAGGTTGGGAGGATTGTAACACCCCGATTTTCGAAAGGTATCATTTCAAGTTAATACAGAAACCGATATATTAAGGAAAAATAAGATATTTTATTTTGGCTTGAATCCTTGATTTTATAGTCTTGACAGATTAAGGATTCAATTACGAGTCCAACGGTTCTTTTCGGAGAAAAAACGGAGATATAACGAAGAAGTTATGACCAAAACAGTGTTCGTGCATATATTAATGGTCTGCAGGGCGCACGGGTCATGCCAAGACACATAAACATTGGCACGGGTCGTGCCAATGCCTTCACAAAAGTGGCACGGGTTGTGCTTGGCATCAGAAGAAACAACATGGGTTAAAATCTGATTTTAGCCTCATTTTCACCCTAAAACTTCATTTCTTCATATCTTTTTCATCTCAACTCCGATTTCAGTGATTCAAGTTGCCACAGTTTCTTTTTTGAGAGATTTTCAAGGTTAGATTTCTAGTTTTGGGAAGATCCAAGATTATTTGGTGGTGGAGTGGAAGCAAAGATCAAGAGTTCATGATCATCACCTCCATCTTCAAGAAAATTTGGGGTTTTCTAGGTTTCCACCAAAGCCTAAGTGGTAAGTTCATCCTCTCCATTTCTAAATCATATTAGGTGATATAAATGCTCCATTGATGGTTTCCTAGTGTTTGATTCATTCGATTTCGGTTTGGTTAATTTTGGGAGTTTTGGGTCAAAATTTGGGTTTTGCCCAAAATAGAGATTTTGATTTTTAAGTGTTTGGGGAACAATTATTTACGGTGGAATATGTATATTTATGGTTGGAACCTTGTGGATCTAGGTTTTGGAAGATTTGGTTTGAAGAATCAAGTTTCTTCAAGGAAAGCTCTAAGTGGGTAAAATCTAGATTTAGCCTAAATCTAGCAAGGTGAGTTCAAGTAGATTTGTGAAAATGATGTACATGACAAAATGTCCATTTTAAAGTGTTTATGTGATTTACTTGAAATTATCAAATGTTGGTTATTTGTTGATCTTTGATTATTTGAAGTATTTACCTTTATAAACTTTGTATAACACCACATTTTGGATTTTTGGGCATTTTGATAAAGGGTCACAAATGAATGTGTTTTAATGTTTTATTACATAAATCGATCTTTGGTCAAAGAAATACACTTTTGAATGGTTGTCGGTTTTTATGCATCATTCATGAAATGGAATGTTTTATGAAGTATGTGCATCAGGTTCCATCTCGGGAATTAGTTCTAGCGTTCCTGTGAAGCGATGAGTGCTAGTTGTGTGCTCAAAGAGGTGATTAGCTTGATGAAATCTTCCTCATTTATATTTAGAGATAGCGATTGTTGTTGGGTTATAGTAACACTCGATTTTAGTTAGTCTTTATGTAAGACTTTAATTTTGTTGATGGTTAAATCTAGAAATTGTATTTCAATTATGGACTATTAGTAAGGGATTTTATTCCCCTTTAAGGTATTGTTGAAAGTTTTTAATTAGTCGCTCTTTCCAAATTTGAGGGTGTTAAACATAGGGTGGCAACTTGGTACGATTATGTGGGACTAGATACTAGCCGTAGGTCGTAAATGTAAATCCTAGTGAATGAGCATGACTAGGGATCATTGGGTGCCCTCCCCTACATCTTAGTACGAACCGGCGTGTTCGTGGCCTTGATCCTAGTATGGTGAGCTCAATAACTTGGAAAGTGTCTTACTTTGTGTTCTTCCACAATCCTTAGAAAATCGGGTCTTCCCGTCATCGCAAGATGTAAATTGGACCGCAAGGTCATTATATGTTTATCAAATCATTTTCAAAGGCGTTTGGTGAAAACGGTATACTTACGTTGTATTTAACTTGCTTACTAAACTGTCATATAAACTGTATGTTCTCACTAGGCTTTAAGCCTAACACTTTTTCTCAAACGATGTGTATAACAGGTTCCCTTAGCGTCGGGTCGTCAAGGGGTTGAGTGAAGAGCGTGGTCTCTTGAGGCATTTTTGGATGATAGATATTTTTGGGGTCTTGGCGTTTGAACACTTTATTCATTTTGGAATTGGGTTGACAACCTATGTAATCTAGATAGAAATGGTTTAGATTAGTTTGTTGTCGATTTCCCATGCATCTTATACAGGTTTTGTAAACGCATACACTTTTACCCTTTTTGGGTGGTTTACTCCAAATGCAAATGTCTTATTGCCGAATTTTCAATTTTTAAAATTACCCGTATTTTTAGGGTGTTACAGAGATCCTTAGTTTTCCATTTTTTAAGATTTTATCCTAAACCTCCCTCTACATATATATATATATATATATATATATATATATATATAGAGAGAGAGAGAGGTGGTTTTAATTGGAAACCTACATTAAATTGGAAACTTAATTTAGAAACCATCTAGATACCATTGATCTTAGTAATCAATGGTCAAGATTCATTTGATTTAAATATGGTAATAAATGAATTAATTTATTAATGAAAATTAACAATAATAGGCTAGAAGGGCAAAAGTGTATTTTGCTTTTTTTGTTTCAATTTTGGTAACAAGATGAAATTCGTTGAATAAGGAAACTTTTTAAACTTATTGTTTCTTTATATAACTCCCTTGTCCCTTTAAACATAATGATCAATATACTTAATTTAGGATTCTTTTTATATATCTATGCTTAATTAATTAAGAGGATTATTAGAAAGCTGGTGAATGGATAGAGTGATGAAAAGATATACACACATTATTGATGAAACCTATTTTTGTTGATGAAATCGATTTTTGATTAAACATTTGTGTGCATTGTTTGAAATCTAATGAAAGCCGTGAAACAAATTGGTTCATGAGTTTCAACATTGTTTCATCAAACACGTATTTGATGAAACACGTTTCAACATTGTTCCATCTATAACAAATTCATCATATGTAAACGTGTTTCATGTATTGGTTCATGAGTTTCAACATTGTTTCACCAAACACATATTTGATGAAACACGTTTCAACATTGTTTCATCTATAACAAATTCATCATGTGTAAACGTGTTTCATCTATTGGTTCATGAGTTTCAACATTGTTTCATCAAACACGTATTTGATGAAACACGTATTGGTTCATGAGTTTCAACATTGTTTCATCAAACACGTGTTTCATCCATCGGGATTCTTATTAGAATCATTATTAGGAATTTCATCAATCGGACGAAAAAAATACGATAAAAACGTTTCATCGTTGTCGAGTAGACCTCGAACATGAATTTCGTTAGCCGAAACACCATCAAACATATTACCCTTCATTGTTCCATATGGTTTATTTTTTACACTCCAATTAAAAAAACCATACAAATATATAACAAAGAATGAAAGAATATATTTTAAAAATATTTCAATTCAATGAAGACAAATATTGGGATTTTAAATATAATTAAATATTTGAATTTTCAATAAAAATAACTCTTTTCCAAAATTTGATGAAACGGAAATCAAATAAATAAAAAAAATACTTTACCTTAATTATTCCAATTAATATGAATCTGAAATCGGAATCTAGGAAAATAGTTTAAATTAATAGGAATTAAAAAATAAATATTTTAAATTAAAAATATATTGAAATCTGAATCAAAAAGTGCATACTTTAAATTAATATAACATCAATTATTACCATATATAAAATGCATTCAAATTAAATAATTAATATAATAATAATAATAATAATTACCATATATATTTACGAAATTAGGTAAAATACTAAAATACCCTTATCAATTAAAAAAAAGTGATAAGGGAAATTTATTGATTGGTCAATATTGGTTTCCAAAGTTTTCAATCTAATGTTGGTTTCCAATTGATCTCTCTCTCTATATATATATATACATATATATATATATATATATATATATATATATATATATATATATATATATGGTCTAGTTTTTTGTTAACCACGTTTTTGTTATTAACTTTGTAAACCAATCCTCACCATTGATGATGAGATTGGATGGATGAGATTGGATCTAAAATAATAAAAATTTAAAGAGTTTTAATTTAATAACCAATTCATTAAACTTATTGTGATAAAAGGTATTTTGGGAAAAAAAATTCCCCAAACCATCTCAAACATAAAAATTAGCTCATTAATTACTCTCAAACAAATCAAAACCGACATCCTTTGAATCTATCTATCTATCTATCTATCTATCTATCTATCTATCTATCTATCTATCTATCTATCTATCTATATATCTATATATATATAGGGGTGGTATCAATTGGAAACCAAGTTTCATTGAAAACTTTGGAAACCAAATTTCAGCCATTGATCTTTATAATCAATGGTTAAGATTCATTTGAATTATATATGGTAGTAAATTAATTAATTTATTAATAATAAATAAAAATAATAGATGAAAAGGGTAAATATGTCTTTTGATTTTGTGTCTCAAATATGGCAAGAAAGATTTATTTTATTTAGATTACTTGAAACCAAAATAAAATTTCCCATGTAAAATAAGAAAATATAAAATTAGATTATATTTTGGTTTCAAGTAAATTTTTTTTTACCATGCAAAACAAAAATAAAATTTCCCACGCCCATGAATTTCCACATGGATAAGAAAATTTTTATTTTTCTTTTAAAATGTAAGAAAATATTTTTTTTAATTTCATTTTATTATAAAATTTCCCACGCAATCTAATATTGTGATGAAACAAAATAAATTTGTGGATTACAGATTTCATTGGATTACATTTTTGTGATGAAACATGATGAATTTGTGCCATTTTTGTTAACTTCCCATTTTTTTTTCATTACCTGTTCAGTTGTATATCCGTATATGAAAATAAATTTATCAGGTTCATCGTGTTAGCATTATTGTTTCATAATGAAAATAGATTCATCAGGTTCATCGTGTTAGCATTATTGTTCCATAATGAAACATGATGAATTTGTGTCATTTTTGTTAACTTCCCATTTTTGTTTCATTACCTGTTAGCATTATTGTTTCATAATGAAAATAGATTCATCAGGTTCATCGTGTTAGCATTATTGTTTCATTATTACCATATATAAGTTGAATTAAAATTAAATAATTTACCTAAATTAAATATCTCATTTTTAAATTAATCAATGATCATTATTACCATATATAAGCTAAATTAAAATTAAATAATTATTAATATAATAATAATAACAGTTACCATATATATTATGAAATAATGTAAAAGACAAAGATAACCTTTTCAATTAAAAATAAAAATAAAAAAAAAGAAATTCATTGATTGGTTGGTTTCGGTTTCTAAAGTTTCCAATGTAATACTGGTTTCCAATTGATCGATCCCATATATATATATATATATATATATATATATATATATATATATATATATATATATATATATATATATATATATATATATATATATATATATATATATATATATATATATAGGGGCCTAATCATATGAGATCTTGCTAATTTGTGGTAACTATGAGATACAATCTCATTCAATCATTTTAATTTATTTATTTTTTTAAATAATTAACAAGGGAGGATATATTAGTAATTTGATACATTAATTAATATAACAATTTTTTTTGTAACTGAAAAAATTAAAGTCTCATCAATCAAATATTACGTTTACTTTATTATCTCAACAAATTGATTTTGAGATAATATCCATATTTGAGTTTGAATTCAACATATGAAGTCTTCATTGTTGCTCCAGGATTAAGTCTGCATTGCTGCAGTCTGCTTGTTTTTTGCCTTTCAATGGACCGAGAATTATTTGTAGATTCTGTTTTATCGTTGTCTAGTAGTTCCAATGAAGGGGAAATATACTGTTATAATGTGTTACATTTTGATAATGTTATACTGTGTTACATTTTGATAATGTTATAAATCACAGTTGCTAAACTGATACATGTGTCATCTGATTTGTCATTGAGTCTGATGTATGTGTTACTGTTATTCCCTACATTCTAGTTTCTAATCACAAACATTCAAACAATTCAATCCAATTACCTGTTTTGATTTCAATTCAAATCAACAATTACAATTTCTCTCTTTAGAACTCTCTCTCTCTCTACAAATTCTCTTTAGATACGTATTCTCAGATTCTCTCAATTAGACTTCTCAATATTTCACTAACTAGAAACAGAAATACAAGGTATTTATACCTACAACTAAAATACAAGAAAAACAAATACAAATACAATACTTTGACTTTTTATTACAAAAGACTTTGACTTTAATGAAAGTTGACTTTCTCAGCTTTGACTTCTTACACTTTGACCTTCAGTCTTCTTGATCTTGTATCCAACATATTTATGCTCTAACAATCTCCCCCTTTGGATTCAAGATCATTGTTGAAAAATCTAGCAATTCAATCTTCACTTTTTAAGCTCTGTCAGTACAATCTCCCCTTTTTCTTTGATGGTATTCTTTCCAAAACTGTCTTCAAACAATTAACAATCTTCCCAAAACTTTCACAAGATACTTTCAGACTTTGGAAAGAAATTATCTTCAAAATCAGCTCGGATTGCTTTAGCAAATAATCTTTAAAGAAAATTTTCCTCAAATCTTCAGAAATTCTTTGATTTTCTTCAAATCTTTACTTTGAATCTTCTGACTTGGACATTTCTATAAAAATCATCTCTCAAAACTTTATCATTTCTTGATACCATCTCCCCCTTTTTGATGATTTGAGCATATATATCATCAAAACTTTTCTTCCAAGAAATGTCTTTGACCATTCTGATCTGTCCAAGAGCCTCTGATTCTGTGATCCATAACCAAGTATTCATCTAGATCTTTGCAAATCCAGACAAAATAGGAATGTAACGCCTGAATCAACAAATGAATCAGTTAAAATGTCTGTCAGTAACACAAAGTCACTATGTGTAACGAATACACAATATAAAGGAGTTTTTTTGATGATCACTCCCCCAGGGCTTCCATCCAATCATCGAAATACCACAAAGGAAATTTCTATGAATGTTATGACAAGAAAACAAATTCCTTGTGTGTTCGTGCAAGTGTAAAAAGAATTAAGCACGAATAATTGCTTTTTAAGGCTCAACATAGTGTAAACCACTGAGACAACAGTTAGGTCAACACAGACTCTAAGTGCATGATTGAAGTGCGAAAGTGGGGCAGACTTCCTTCTTTTTCAATATCCAGATTTTCCAAATGAAAATTAGATAGCATATGTGCTGCGTCCCCAGAAAATATGAAACATTTTCTTTTAGAGAAGAAAATGAGTAGCTGGTGGGGTTTTAGCAAGAGTTGGCATGGGCTAGTTGCCTGTTTCAATAACGTTCACCAAAGAATTGTGAAACGCTAGTAATGTGGCTGCCCGACTCAGAAAGTAGTTGGTGCAGAGTTTAATATTCTTTTACTCTGTTCTCACACCCTTTTTCTTGTGATCATTAAGCTCACTACTAACCAATCTCTCATTTCCATTCTACCTCGTCACACCCACACTCATTTCTTTATAGACTCCTCACACTCAATCACTAAGGATTAACTTCTTGGGTAGAAATCACTGGTTAATGTGATTCCATAGAAGTTCAGTTAATTCCTAGCACAAAGAACCCATGTATGATCCTAAAAGAACGTGTTGCTCATAATGATTTAACTTTATCAGTTAAAGCTCATATACAAATGTCAGACGAATGAATATGCTCATAAACTATAATCATGAATATTTGAGCATTTTTTTAGACATTGAAGCATTTTCAAACAAGTATATTGAAAGAATGAAATGAATGCAAGAAACTTGTTTGAAAATATGACATTGTATGAAAATGATCAGAAATGAATGATATAACAATTAAAGCTTATGGTCAAGAATAATAGATATAGTCTATATGAAACTAAATATAGACATTCTTGAATGAAACGCTTCGAAATGAAATGACGCTAAAAATCTTTGAAGTACAAGCGGAGTGTCTTACCATTGAAAATATGTTTCAATATGAGACATGGTAAGAACAATTTGATCAAAAAGTCAAACCGGTGTGTGTGAATACTTGAAAGTATAAAGAAAAGACAATACACAAGTATTTATCTTTGGAAACACACGGTTTGTAATTATTGAAGCTCAAAAATGAAAAATGAAAACATTTAAAATCACACTTCCAATTCATGAAAACTGTTTAAGAATCGGGAAATGGTTTGAACATTTCAGAACATGTTTTCTATATCTAAAAGTTGTCCTTCTTTCAGATACATTTGAGATTAAGATAAGAAATTTACCGTTTCGCGCAATCTTAAATCTTATGAAGTCAAGCTGAAGTCATAAAGATATGATCTTGTCAGCTTCTCTCATCCTGCATAAGTCTCAAAGTCTAGTCAAAGCTACTTTATTCACAAAAATTTATTCAAAAATTAAAAGACATAAAGCAGTAAAACTATTAAAGTACGAGTTCTGATCTGAAATAATCAAAAATCATAGTCTTACTCCTTTTGATATGACTTATATATGCTCCCCCTAAAATCATGCATCACAAAAATTTTGTCATGTAAGTAAAATGCAGAAAACAGATAAACTCCCCCTCAAAATAATGTAGATCATCTTTAATCTTCTCTTACTCCCCCTGAGATCATGAACAGTCATGTTAAAGTGCATATATCCTTCAGAAATAATAATAAAGAAAAATGATGAAAAATAACAATACTTAACTTTATTAGGTAACAACTGATTATGTCTTCAGATTTAACATACCAAGCTTAGAGATAAGAAAATTAAATCTCTTTTCATCTAATGGTTTGGTAAATAAATCTGCAAGCTGATAATGTGTTTTTACAAAATAAAGTTCAATTGTTCCTTTTTCTACATTATCTTTTATAAAATGATACCTGACATCAATGTGTTTGGTTTTCGTATGCTGGACAGGATTAGAAGATATCGCGATTGCACTCTTCGAGTCACAATAAATTGGTATTTTATCAAACTTGAATCCGTAGTCTCGCAGCTGTGTTCGCATCCACAAGACTTGAGAGCAGCAACTGGCAACAACTATATACTCTGCTTCAGCAGTCGATGTGGAAACGCATAATTGTTTCTTTGATGCCCAGCTAACGAGCTTGTCTCCAAGAAATTGAATGTGACCTGAAGTTCTCTTTCTGTCCAACATGCAACCTGCATGATCTGCATCGGAATAAGCAGTCAGTTGAAACCCTGTATCCTTAGGATACCACAGACCAAGATCTGCGGTGCCCTTCAGATATCTAAAAATCCGTTTGACAGCAGCCAAATGGGATTCTTTAGGAGCAGCCTGATATCTAGAACATAAGCATGTTGAAAACATAATATTTGGCCTACTTGAAGTAAGATACATTAACGATTCTATCATACCTCTATAAGTCCTAACATCAATACTTTTACCCGAAGGATCAGTGCTAATCTTAGTACCTGGTGCCATCGGGGTTCCAATTGGTTTACAATTTTCCATATTGAACTTCCGAAGAATATCCAAAATGTACTTAGATTGGTTAATGAAAATCCCCGTTGAAAACTGTTTTACTTGTAATCCGAGAAAGAAATTCATCTCTCCCATCATACTCATTTGAAAACGTGACACCATGAGTTTAGAAAAGTTTTTGCATTATTTTGGATTAGTAGAACCAAATATTATATCATCAACATATATTTGAATAAGGATGATATTGGCTTTTTCCTTTTTGATAAACAAAGTGGTATCAACTTTACCTTTGGAAAAACCGGACTTGACCAAAAATTTAGATAGAACGTCATACCATGTTCGAGGGGCTTGTTTCAAACCATACAGGGCTTTATCCAAAATGTAGACATGATCTGGCTTATCTGGATTGACGAATCCTTCTGGTTGAGACACGTATACTTCCTCCTTAAGAATGCCGTTCAGAAAAGTTGTTTTCACATCCATCTGAAAGACTGTGAAATTCTTATGAGCTGCGTAGGCTAGAAACATGCGGATTGCCTCTATACGCGCTACTGGAGCATACGTCTCATCGTAGTCAATGCCTTCCTCTTGACGATAACCTTTGGCAACAAGTCTAGCTTTGTTTCTTATGACGATACCATCTTCGTCCTTCTTGTTTTTGAATACCCATTTAGTTCCTATCACGGTCTTTTCTACTGGCTTTGGAACTTATCTCCAGACCTTTAGGGCTTCAAACTGATTTAACTCGTCTTGCATGGAAGATACCCAATCCAAATCAGCTAAAGCCTCTGATACTCGCGTGGGCTCTATCTTGCTGAGGAATGAGTCATGCATACATTGATTAAGAGTCGCTGACCTTGTTTGTACAAGCTTGTTAAGATCTCCAATTACTTGATGTAAATGATGCTCTTTGGTCCAGCAATGCTCATGAGGGAGTGGAGTATATGAAGTTTGAACATGATCATCATCTAAAAATCCACTATCAGGCTCTTCAGTTTGAATAACAGGAGGGGCGTTTGCAGTTGAAGTTTCAGGTGCAGAAGCATTAGTTGGAACAACAGACTCTGGCTGTTGAGTAGACAATATATCACACCCAACTGAAACAGTTACTTCTGGCTCAGCAGTTACTTGTGTATCTTCAACTGTAGGAGTAGTTGTTGGAATGTGAGTTTCTGACTGAACGAGGGATTCTTGTTCAGTTATGACTTCTGAAGTGACTGGATGATTGCAACTTGTGTCTTCAGACCTGTCAGTTACAGCAGATTTAGGTACATTAGATCCTAGAAACTCATCATAAAAGAATTCAAATAACAAATCTAAATCAGATAAATGTGAAATTGAAGTAGAAGCGTTATCCGAATTATTCTTTGTAGAAGTAGGTTCTGAACTGATCTGCCCAGAAGCTAATACTCCAGTGATAACGGGATCTGAACTGAGTTGTTCAGAAGCCATTTCTTCATCGAATGTTACATTGACGCTCTCGACGACTGTCTTTGACTTCTTCAGATAAACACGGTATGCTTCAGATGTTGAAGAGTAACCAATGAAGATGCCTTCGTCCGCCTTAACACTGAATTTATTCAAACTCTCTCTGTCCTTAAGCACGAAACACTTACACCCAAATATATGAAAATACTTGATTGTTGGTGTTCTGTTGTTGATCAGCTCATATGGAGTCTTTTGAAAATGGCGGTGTACTATGGATCGATTTTGAGTATGACATGCAGTTGACACAGCTTCTGCCCACAAGAATAGAGGTAAGTCCGACTGGCTCAACATAGTCCGAGCGGCCTCGACTAGCGTCCGATTTTGCCTTTCGACTACTCCATTTTGTTCAGGAGTACGAGCAACAGAGTATTGATGTGATATCCCAACCGATTCGAGATATTCTTCAACAATTTTGTTTTTAAACTCTGTGCCGTTGTCTGTCCGAAGAAGCTTGACTTGTCTCTGCATATTCACCTGGGTCGTCTTTAAGAAAGTAATGAGAACTTCGGGCGTCTCATCTTTTGATCGAAGAAATTTGACCCACGTGTACCTTGAATAATCGTCCACAATAACCAACACGTATTTCTTTCCACCCAAGCTTTGTGTTCTCATCGGATCGTAGAGATCCATATGTAACAACTCTAGTGGAGAACTGGTGCTTGGTTCAGGCTTCGGTTTATGTGCAGCTCTCTTTATCTTACCCTTAACACATGCAACACACAAGTGTTCTTTCTCATATCTCAGCTCAGGAAGTCCTTTTACCAACTTATCTTTGACCAACTTGTTGATATAACGAAAGTTCAGATGTGATAGTCTTCGGTGCCAGAGCCAACTTTGCTGCATCGAAGCTTTTGTCATTAAGCATACTTGATTGTCAATCTGAACCTTTGACAGATTGATGGTATAAAGGTTTGTCTTTCGATTTCCAGCTAAGAGTTCTGTGCCGTATTCAGTACGAACCGAGCAACTCTTAGATTTGAAGTTGACCTCTAACCCTTTATCGCAGAATTGACCGATGCTAAACAAGTTGTGCCCTAAACCTTCGACATAGCTCACCTTACTAATCGTTATGTTGTCTTGAATAATGTCACCATATCCTAAGATTGGTGAAAGCTGATCGTTCTCAAATCTGACATTTCCGCTGAATTTCTCTGTATAATTAGACAATAAAGCTTTTTGCCCAGTCATATGCTTGGAACATCTACTGTCCAAGTACCACATATGCCGGGTCTGCAAGAGAAATCAGGAAACAATAACTTTAGATACCCATTTAAAAACGGGTCCTAATAGATTAGCACATGATTTTGGTATCCATTTGAATATGGATCCTCTTTTTATTTGAAAACTTTTAAAACCATTTCTCCGATAAGGATAAGATTTAGTAGTAATAGGAGATAATTGAATCAATTGCTTTATTGAATACCGCTTGTAAGAAGTTACAAGGTTTTGTTTAGGACAAGCAAGTTGATCAACTACATCATTATCACTACTAACTGATCTATTACAAGAGTTATCAGAATCTGATTCAGCTATCTCATCATCCTTCCTTTTTGGTCGCCATTCAGTTCGAGCTTTCGACCTTTTCTTGCTTATATCTGAAACAAAAGATTTAGATTTATTAGGAAAATCAGATTTTTGAAATTGAGATTTCTTTGATTTACCAGTGTTGATCCGTTTATGTGATTGCTGTTTCTTATTTTTCTTACCTTCAGAATAATATTCAGCAGTCACAGAAACTTGTTCACTAACCTTAGTTGATGATACATCAGTTTTAAGAACACTTGGTAACACTTTTTCATTTATAAGACAAGTAGAATGATCAGGAAGAGGAGCATTGAAGTCAAACATATCAATTTCTTCTATGCACCCATCATTAGAGTTTAAAAAATCATTTGCAGACACAAATAAGTCATCAAAGTTATCAGTTGAAGTTTGAGGTGCCTTAGAAACTTTAGAACACTTTGTAGATTTAGTTTGAAAAACAGTGTTCTTTAAAACTGTAGAAAACACTCTTTGTTCAATATCTGCCAAAAGTTTTTCATCAGATAAAACATTTTCAAGCTCAACTATTTTGCTTTCAAGAATGAGTGGAGGAACATAAACCTTTGCAATCACAGGTGTTGCCTTCATCTCAGAAACAGAATAATTAGCAAAATAGTCGTTTGAAAGAACTTTTGGTATGTCTGAAAGATAACTATCATTTAACTTTGCATAGTTAAATGGTAGTTGCATTTTCTTTACATTCTTTCTATTTTCAGTTTCTTTGGCCTCAACTTCTTCTGGTAATTTGGTAACAAATTTGGGTTTTAAATGAGTATGTTTACCAGCAGAAGCAGGAAAATCAAAATTATATAATGCTGGTTGTTTTCTGATGGCTTTCTTTAAGTAATGGGGGTTATGAAAACCAAGTCCCCATTTTTCCTTAACATCAGCCTCTTCGTTAGGTGCATTGATAAAAATGATTTGATCTGTTTGGCCTCTTGCATAGAGTTTGGCTTCCAGACCATTTACCTTCTTATTCAAAAGCTTGTTCTCAACCTGCAATTTATGAATGGTTAGTGCAGATTCTTTCTTCTCAAACTCAGACTTAGAAAATTTAATTTCAAAATCAGAAATCTTCTTTTCAAAACAATCTACTTGAAGTTTAGAATCAGAAGCAGACTTACGTAAAGAATCAATTAGATCTTTGTTCCCAATAACGGACTTATTAAGCTCAAAGATCTTATTGTTTCTTTTTGCAACTCTGTCTTTTTCCTTTTTCAGTTTTACTTGAAGATCATTAAGCTCAACCATCATGGCTTCCATTTTGGTTATGAAATCTTTTTCAGTTAAGTTCATTACCTCATCAACCGCATCATCATCTGACTCATCATATTTCACCGCTTTGCCCATTAAGCATATATGAGCAGCTTCTTCTTTCTCTTCCTCTTCACCATCTGAATGATCCAGCCAAAATTCGTCTTCAGCCATTAATGCTATGCCAGCTTCTTGCTGTTTGGCCAATAGCAGTTTGTTCTGATAGTATTGGGAGTTGCGAACCTTTGGCTTTCGACATTCTTTAGCAAAATGTCCAATCTTGCCACAGTTGTAACATTTGATTGGATCATTTGCTGGCTTTTCAGCAACGGTGTAATCATTCACAAACTTCTTCTTTTCCTCCGGCTACCAATGCAATAGGATCGGGAACTTTTTCTGCCTTCTTTTTCTCAGCTCTTTTCTCTTCCACTTCTTCTTCATTTTGCCTCAGAGTCTCATAAACCTCATGTAACGGTATGTCATTCAGATCCTTCATTTGTTTCATCCTACGCGTATGTTTCTTCTATTCAGGTTGTAGGATACTCAGGAATTTGACATTATTCTCCAACTGCTTCTTTTTCACTTTGTTCTTTGTCAGTTCATTCAGAAGCAAGACAAACCGTTCATAGGTGTCTTCCAAGCTTTCATTCTCTTTGGCTTTGAATTCTTCATAGCTATTGATGCAGTTAGCCACTTTCATCTGATTCCCGACCTTGGATCCCATCATCATCTTTTGCAATTGATCCCACATCTTCTTAGCATTAGCCTTGTAACTATCAATCTTGATGTAGATGTCATTCGGGATACTTTGAAGAAGAAGAGATCTTGCTTGCTTATCAGCTTTAATCGGCTTTTCTGTTCCTCTGAATATTGACCATACTCTACTTGAACTGTTTTCATCTTCTGTTCTCTTTCCTCAGTACCATCTTCACTATCAGATAAATCATCATCAGGTATTTGAACTGTGATTGGTACCATAGGACCTTCTGTAATTGACAGCAAAATGTTTTCCCCATTTGCATGTCTGTCTACAAAATCCAGAAATCTATCTTTCCACTGTTCGTATTCTCCTTTGAACAGAACAGGAGGCTTGACATCAGTGCCAATGGAAAGAGCATCTTTAGAAGTCATCTTGAATGAACCTGTTTTGAAAATATATGCAATAAGAAAATAGAACTGATCGTTAGTCCAAATATGAAATCACAAGAAGAAGAAAAAAAATCTTGAAGTATAGAAAAATCAGAAAATTTGAAAATTTTGACTAAGTGACAAAACTCGCAAGTCACTGTAGAACTCGCAAGTCACTATTGCTGAAAAAAAACCCGCAGACTAAGGCTTTCGCGTTTATGAAACTCGCACGCAAAGACTTACGTGTTCTGATAAACTCGCAGATAGCTGAAACTCGCTAAACGTTGAAACTCGCAAGAGACTGATCTTGAAGAAACTCGCTAATGCCTGAACACGCAGATCACTATTCACTGATAAACACGCAGGCTGAGGCGTGCGTGTTTGAGAAACTCGCTAGGCACTACTAGCGCGTTTTGAACAAACTCGCTAGACAAGGTTAGCGCGTTCCGACACTTAGAAAATTTTCTAAGAATTTCAAACTCGTAGATGAACGAACTCGCAAAGCACTGTTCCTGATGAAACTCGCACGCTTAGATTAGCGTGTTTGTAGAACTCACTAATAACTATGTGCGCATTTCCATACTTAGAATTTTTTTCCAATTTTCCAAACTCGCAGATAACAAACTAAACTCGCAGACTTCAACCAGCGAGTTTCTAGAACTCGCTAATAACGCCTTGCGCGTTTTGTCCAAAAAATGAGATTCTTCAGCTTGCGCGTTCTAACGAAGAACTTGCGCGTTTCACGAATCTAGTGCGTTCTTCAGATTCCTTGCGTGTTTTCATCTGATTCACCAAAAATTCAATCTAAACTTTGAATTTCAGCACCAAACTTTGAGAATTTACTCACCTAATCATCGAGAACCCATTACTAACAACTAAATTCGATCTACAACACAAAAAGATACAAATTGATTCAAATACAGTGTGTTGAACTCGTGAAACAAAAACTCAAGAAAATCCACAAATTCGAGAAAGTTACAGTGCAATTAACAAAATGAAATTTACAGACTCGATCAATATTACTTAGTGAACAAAATCTAATCGATTTCCACTCCTAAATCAATCTAAAACTCAAAAATTCGATCTGACATCAACGAACACAGAGTCGACTTGTTTCTTGATCTGATTTCACTTTTGGATCTGCTCTGATACCAATTGTTATTCCCTAGATTCTAGTTTCTAACCACAAACATTCAAACAATCAAACAAAACAATTCAATCCAATTACCTGTTTTGATTTCAATTCAAATCAACAATTACAATTTCTCTCTCTAGAACTCTCTCTCCCTCTCTCTACAAATTCTCTTTAGATACGTATTCTCAGATTCTCTCAATTAGACTTCTCAATATTTCACTAACTAGAAACAGAAATACAAGGTATTTATACCTACAACTAAAATACAAGAAAAACAAATACAAATACAATACTTTGACTTTTTATTACAAAAGACTTTGACTTTAATGAAAGTTGACTTTCTCAGCTTTGACTTTTTACACTTTGACCTTCAGTCTTTTTGATTTTGTATCCAACATATTTATGCTCTAACAGTTACACTATGATAATATAGAACAAGCTTTGAATTCCATATGGACCATGTGACATTGTGTTACATTGTGATAATATAACATCATCTGAATCTCATATGTACCACGTGATTTGGCATATATATGATGTATGTGTTACATTGTGATTTGGCATATATCTGATATATGTGTTACATTGTGATGTATGTGTTACATTGTGATTTGGCATATATCTGATAATCTAACATCGTCTGAATCTCATATGTACCATGAGACATATGTACCATGAGGCACTGATCACAGTGTATCACCACCTACGGAATTAGCAACAATATTCACATCATTCTATCATGAAGGATATAAGGTTTTGCAAGATGATCACAGTGTATCACACCCATTTTACTATATACAATGTGATATTTTCCCTGTTTAAGTCGATTAGCTCCATCAATAACTAGGGTTCTTATCCTATTAAAATCGTGTTGGATAGTTGTGATATTTGGTGTAATGAATTTAGTGTAATCAATTTGTTTGATTGAATGATATGATTCAATATTTTGAGATTATCGCATTTGATTCCATGCCAAAATTATCGGACCGCGCCTAAATTAGATCACACTGAATTATAATTTTTTTGACATTATTACCCTTTTTACCTATTTTAATGGCCTAAAATTGTGTTTTTAATTAATATTTCTCTTAATTATTTTAAACCATTAATTATTAAGATGGTTGGATGAGATTGGATCTCATAGTTACCACAAAATGGTAAGATCTCTCTTGAAAGGTCCCTATATATATATAAAGGTTCATTGCCATGTATATTTTTTGTCATATTTCATTGAACATATATGTTCCATACATATCTCATATTTTCATAAAGGTTCATTGCCATATATTTTGTTATATTTCATTGAACATATATGTTCCATACATATCTCCAATTTTCATAAAGGTTAATTACCATATATATTCAACACAATGTATGCATTAGACTATGATCTTGACAAGATAATGAAGTTTATATATCACATTCAAAACCACATAGACATGTTCATATCGTTTCAATGAATATACATTAACTCAATATAAACATATCATGAGGTGAATGGTTGTTCATGCATGGTAGTTCATACATATCTCCTATTTTCATAAAGGTTCATTGCCGTATATATTCAACACAATGTATGCATTAGACTATGATCTTGACAAGATGATGAAGTTTATATATCTCATCCAAAACCACATACACAGGTTCATACCATTTCAATGAACATACATGAACCCAACATAAACATACCATGATCCTAAAAAGGGAAATTATATATTGTTTTTTCAAAAAACCCATCCTATTGTTCATACCGTTTCAATGAACATACATGAACCCAACATAAACATACTATGATCCTAACAAGGGAAATTATATTTTTTTTTCAAAAAACCAATCCTCTTGTTATGTACGTTATATTTTTTTTAACAAATAAAAAAGTTAACAAACCAATAACATTTATACAAAAAAAAAAAACAAGCCTACATCTTAATCACAATATAATACCACGATCACAGGTTCATTTCATTTCATTGAACATATATGTTTCATAAAAAAATATACCATGATCTTATCAAGGAAAGTTATGTTATACTAAAAAAAAACATCATCGAAATACACCAAGTACAAGTTTCATAAAATATGTTCTGAAAATGGACTGTTCATAAAGGGGAGTGTGGTGTGTATAATGAAAATTCATGAACAAAATTGCATTTAGTGGACGGTTCCATGCATTTATGAATGAGGTGAATGGTTGTTCATGTATGTTCATGGAACGTGGCATACACTTAGAAACATCAAAAAGACATTTAGATTACAGATTGAATTCTAACCTAAAGCTATAATCATGGATTATAATTTTTGTAACTCCTCATTATAATGAGGCTAAACATACAACTAAATGAAATACCAACATTACCCTTGAGCATTTAATTAATGGGTTTAATCAACCAAAGATAGGATGATTTCTTATTGGTTGAACATGGTTAGAAATGTTAATAACAAAAACATGGTTAACAAAATAATCTCTCTCTCTCTCTCTCTCTCTCTCTCTCTCTCTCTTCTCTCAAGTTTCAATTACAAACCTAATAATTCCAACAAACTTTACAAACTCTTTTCCGTCAATCAAATTATTTTGTTTTTATTTTCCTTTTTTTTACAAACTTATTCCCAGAAGGGTATTTCTAACTTTTAAACCTATTTTTTTTAAATTATAATTGCTAAATTATGCATCCGGCGATTATGTAGAGATTTTCATCAAAGATTTCTTTGATGCTATTTTTGTCAGGATCGAAATTCAAACAAGAATTTAACACAAACTCAGAAACAATGTTAAAGAAGTTGCGGAAAAACACTTTAACAAATATCAATGGAACAATATATAGAACTCAAATCATAAGTTTATATTGATTCAACTTGATGATTACACAAAACCTCAATCTGTTTAACAGGCTAAACAGACGTTCTATACTTGTCTATAGAAAGGATCTAAACTATTCTTGAGGTTAATTCTCTCTAAACAAAACATATGAATTATTATGCTTCTATCAAAGACTTCTATACTATATATACAAGATTGAGTACAAGATAATTATCAAAATAAAATTGATCTTCAGCATCAATACCATAATTATCTTCAACCATATCTCTAACTCATCTTTATCTTCAAGTCTTCTTTATCTTTAGGAGCAACACTAACCTTCTTTTAGCAGTATTAAACATTGAGCAGCATAAACATCCTCAACAGTATTAATCCTTGAGCAGTACTAACCATGCTTGCAGTAGTAATCTTCAACAACATTAACTACTAGCAGTACTAACTCTCCAAGCAGTACTAACTATTCAAGTAGCAGCACTAACTTTTCAAGCAATATTAATTCTACTAGCAGAATTAAAGTTACAAGCAGTAGTAATACCTTTCAACTAGCAGTAGTATCCATCCTTTGCATATTCTGACCCAACAATCTCCCCCTAACTTAACTTTTCAGGATGAGAAGTTAAGTTCTTCAACTTAGAGTCTTCATGATGCTTTCAACACTTCAGCTCAGTTGCCCAGATTTGGATCCAGTTTTGGATCCAGTCTAAGACTTTGATTGATAATTCTTCTAACTATTATCCTGGCCATTTCTGAATCCTTTAAACATATAAGCTTTGCATTCAACATACCTTGCAACTTGACTTTGCTGTGATCATAAATCTTATCCACCAGGTAGTACTTATGATAAACTTTGTCTACAGTGATGACATAGACTCCACACCTTTCAAACAACATCCAATTTTCTATTCTTTGGAATTTATTCTCCAGATGCAGATCTCTTACCACATGTTGAACTCTGCTAGGATCAAACATCATGCAGAAATACTCCATGGCTAGTTTTATTAAGCTCATTCCTGCTTTTGTCAATTCCTCTTCATACAAGCTCATTCTAACCTTAAACATTTCTTCTAGGTCTGATCTGGAACAGCTTCTGATGAATTTTCCCCAAGTAGAGTAAACCTCATACTTTTCTCCCATCCTTTTAATCCTGAAGTATTTCTTCCTTTGATCTTCCAGGATATCCCAATGGATAATTTCAGGAGCTTGGACTGATATTGGGTCAGCTTGTACTGGATCTATATCTGTCACTGTCATGTACAAGTCAAACTGCTCATTTGATTGCTGATTGGACTGCTCTGGATTCTGCTCTGGCTCTGCTAAAGGTTCATCAATAGGTTCTGCTTCTGCTTCTGTTCTTTCTTCTTCAATTCTTACTCTTTTTGCCTTTGGCTTGGTGGCAATGGTTTTCTTTCTTTTAATTACTCCCATTTGATGAGCCAAAGTCTCTTCTTTCTTTTCCTTGACAGGAGTTCCTTCTTCACTTTCTGGGAAGGGTTGTTGGATGTTGAGATCATGCCTCTCTTTCATCTTCCTTTCAGCTTCTTCCCTTTGAGTGGAGTTCCCTTTTAGTTTGGCCATCTCCTTCTGGTAGAGTTCTTCAAGCTTTCCAAAGGACATACTTGTAAACATTCCCTCAGGAACTCCAATAGCTCCTTTCAGGAAGTTTATCATTTTCCTTATTTCTTGGTTTGCTAAGTATGTCTTGGAAGGTTGTCTTTGCCTTTGCACAACAACCTTCTTTATTACTTTCTTAACACCAGTAGGCTTTAAACTCCTTTGATATTCTTCATTCAACTTTTTGGCCATATCCAATGCAAGCTCTCTATCTTTGGTAGATTGAATTTCTTCCTCCTTTTCCAGTTCTGCTTGCAGCTTTTTAGCCACTTCTTCATCCAACTCAATCTGTTACTGTTTCTTCAAAGGTTGCTCAGATTCAACCATCTTCTCCTTTCCCTTCTTCTTTGCATCATCCACACTTATCTTTTTCTTTTTCTGATCTGATCCAACTTCTTAGATTACCAGTCCCTTAGCCTTTGGAGTAGCTTTGGGAGTGTCAAGCTTTGCCTTCACCAATGTTTCAGCAATTTCTATCTCTTCCCTGGATAAGTCTGTTTCTGCTGCTGGAGAAGTTTCTACTTCTGTTGTAGTTACTGCTGCTGGTGTAGTTTCTACTTCTTTTGCTTTTTCTGCTGCTTTGCTACTTTCTGATTTTGTACCCAACTCCCCCTCAAATACAGAACTTTGTTTCTCCCCTTCAACTTGTCTCTTCCCCTTGTTGAAAGCATCTCCCCTTTTCTTTAAAACATACTGCTTTCTTCTCTTTTTCTGCACCAATCTTTGAACCATCTTCTTTAGTTTGGTAATCTGCACTTGTTGAGACAGTATTACCAGTTTCATCTCCTCTATATCTGTACCCTGTTTGATGACATCAAGATTGATATTTCCCATAGTTTCCATCAATTCATCATAGTTATATCTGTCCTTACCTCCTTTGGGTGTGTTGACCACCTTTGAAGGATCCTTGGATCTTTTAGTAGAGGTCTTCTGCCTAGCAGATGCATCCCCTACCCCCTTGGTTTCTTGGCACCTGGGACCTTTGGATGATTGCTCACCCAAAGTTGTCGTGGGGAAGGTCTTAGGGATGTTCACACTGTCCTGCTCTGCACTTTATGCAAAGTCAGTAGTGTGAGCCTCACTGCCCACATGCTCAACCTGCTCCTTAATGAGCACCTTTTTGGGGTTGGGAGACACCCCTGTGGTTTCCCTATCGATATTCTCTAATGGAGAATGCTCCATTAGAGGGCTTGAAGGTTGTGGGGGTGAAGGTACAAGAAGTGAAGGAACCTTCTTTACCTTTTTCCTTATATAGATTTTGGTGATGGGGGAGGTGTGCTTTTCAATAGGAATCTGAGGAGGATTACTAGAAATGAGTGGTGTGGGTAGGTCATCAGTTTGGTTGTCTAATGAGGGCTTTGACACTGATGCCTCACCATGGGAATGTGACACACCCATCATTGTAGAGAATATTGGGTGTCTTGGCCAGAAAAGTCCTTGGAGGGCCTTTTCATGTTTGAGAATACCTTCCCTTTGGGAGGTTTTGGTACATACACCTCTTGAAAAGAGGGTAGATCCGTCAATTCCTTCAGTATAATCTCTTGTACAAACCTGGGATACATGTAAAAGCTTTTGGATTTGGTATCCAGGTTTGACATAAAATCATTGAAAATTATTTGAGAGAAATTGAACTTTCTAGAGGTAGCTAAGCAGACCAAAGCATAAGATAAGGTACTGCTAAACTCACTCCATCCAGTTGTTTTTCTTGAAATGCAATGTTGGAGGGTATGAACAAAAAATCTCCACTGTGGTGAAAATCTGTTCTTGAAAAACTTGAATACATCAGTGGGACCTTCATACCCCATATTACTAAGAGTTTGGAAGAGATCTTCCTTAGGTAAGGAGGTTATACCTGAGGCATCATCTAAGCATAGATGGATGCGAATACATTCCTCTGAGATGGTCAGGGGTTTATCACACACCCTAGTTTGAATGACCTGAGTCCCTTCTTCAGTGTGAATGGTAGCATTGGCCCAGAACTGTCTTTGATGTTCCACATAGATTGTGGGATTGACAGTGAGAGCGTGGGCGATGTGTGAGGATTTGAGGAAATCTACTATGGCATGGAAACCTTCAGCTTGCTTTGGTTTCTGCAACATGGAGAGCTCGTTATGTTCATCAAAGAATGCTCGTCCTTCCATCGTTCTAGATAATTCTAGCATTCGAATCGTGAATAGGGTTGACACTGGTAAGCAAGAAATCGAGAGAGAGAGATAAGAAGAAACAATGGAAGTTCAAAGAGCCGTTTGTATTTTGGCAGTCACAAAGGGTATTTATAGGTGGAGGGTTTCAGTTAGAAGCAATACTAAGTACCCTAGCAGTATTAACTACTCGCAGTATTAACTCATATGAGCAGTAGTAACACATACTGGTAGTACTAACACGGACTAACAGTATTAACACAGACTAGCAGTATTAACACATACCAGCAGTAGTAACCCTGATTAGCAGTATTAAATAAGTCAAGCAGTAGTAACTTTGCACTGGCAGTATAAACCACATAGCAGTAGTAACCATACTTAACCATTTTTGAAAAATTATCATGAGTAATATAGCGAGCAGTATTAACTGATTTAGAAGTACCTAGTATCCATTTGAAGCAATCTGTAACACTGAAACACACAAGGTTAGTAGCACCATGCACAATACAATATGAGAAAGTAGACAGGAAGGAATCTATACAGGTACATAAGACATAAGACAATAGGCTTATTCAGAGTTTATCATGCCCACACTTGTGACCAAAAATGTGAATCTACCCACATCAAAAGCTTTAGTGAATAGATCAGCAAATTGATTACTTGTATGGACTTTCACAACCTGAATTAGCTTCTTTTCATTACAGTCTCTGATAAAATGATACCTGATTTCTATATGATTTGTTTTGGAGTACTTGACTGGATTATTAACAATGCTAATAGCACTGTTGTTGTCTATGAAGAATGGAGTGTGAAGAAAAGTCATACCATAGTCCAGCATTTGATTCTGAATCCAGAGTACTTGAGAACAACAGCTTGCAGCAGCTATGTACTCTGCTTCTGTTGTAGATGTGGACACTGTGGTTTGTTTCTTGCACTGCCATGATACTAGTCTTGCACCCAAAAACTGACATCCCCCTGAAGTTGACTTTCTATCTAAATTTGCACCACCCAAGTCACTGTCTGAATAAGCAAGTAGGTCAAATGGTGAGTCATGAGGATACCAAAGACCTAATCTAGGTTGGCCTTTGAGATATCTGAATATCCCTTGACTGCTTGAAAGTGTGACTGCTTAGGCCTTACTTGAAATCTTGCACACATACAAGCAGGAAACATGATATCTGGTCTTGAAGCAGTGAGATACATGAGGGAGCCAATCATGGATCTGTAGTGATGAACATCTACATCCTCCCCCTCAAGATCTGCAGTGATCTGTTTGTGTGTCTCCATGGGTGTGCTTGCAGGCTTTGAGTCTGAGAAACCAAACTTATTAAGAATGTCCTGCACATATTTGGATTGACTTATAAAAATCCCATCTTTCTTCTGCTTAACTTGTAGCCCTAGGAAGAAGGTAAGTTCACCCATAGAACTCATCTTGAATCTCTGGTGCATCAAATCTTCAAAATATCTGCACATTTGATCTTTTGTGGATCCAAAGATAATATCATCCACATAGATTTGCACTATTAGGATGTCCTTCTTCTTCCTCTGAATGAACAGAGTCTTGTCTATGATTCCTCTTTGAAAACCATTTTCCAAAAGATAGGTAGACAGAGTGTCATACCATGCCCTTGGTGCTTGATATAGCCCATAGAGTGCCTTCTTCAATTTGTAAACTCTGTCAGGATACTTTGGATTTTCAAATCCTGGAGGCTGACAGACATACACTTCTTCTTCAATTTTCCCATACAGGAAATCACTCTTTACATCCATCTGATAGACCCTGAACTTCATGAAAGAAGCATAGGCTAAAAATAGCCTGATTGCCTCTATCCTTGCCACTGGTGCAAATACTTCTTCATAGTCAATACCTTCTTCTTGAGTATACCCTTGTGCCACTAATCTGGCCTTGTTCTTTATTACAATTCCTCTCTCATCTTTCTTGTTCCTGAAGATCCATCTTGTGCCAATTGCTCTGTGTCCCTTTGGAAGATCCACCAGATCCCATACATCCTGCAGCACAAACTGCAGTAGCTCCTCTTGCATTGCTTCTATCCAGCTTGGATCCTTCATTGCATCAAATGCCTTTTTGGGTTCAACCTGTGATAGAAAGCAAGATAATAAACCTGATTGTAGATCTTTCAATCCCCCTAACTTGCTTTGTTGCCTTGTGATCATTGGAGAATTGATGTCACCAATCACTAATTGAGGAGGATGATTCTTCTGAGTTCTTGTAGCATTTACAGCCTCCTCATTAAGATTGACTTCAAGATTGATGTCATTCTTTTCTGGAGTGCTTCCACCATATACTGAAGAATCATCTGTGTCATCCTCTTCCAAAACTGGCATCTCAGGACCTTTGATTCCTGAATCTGAGGGCTGATCTTCCTTTTCACCTCTGTCCTCTTCATTCTGAGCTGGTTCAGTATCCTTTGAATCTGAATTATCTTTCTTATCTTGGTCACAGAATTCAACAGGATCAACAGTAGGTGTTGGAAACAGAACAAACTCTTGTCTTTGTACTTGTGCCTTTTCTGTCCCTGTTCCTGCATTATGCTCATCACTGAAACCCAAAGAATTAGTCAGTGAATCAATGTCAAATAGCCAATCAGGACCTGAACCAAGTTGATTTGGTGTGTTCTCATTGCATCTGACATTGTCACTTTCCTCAATAATCCTAGAAGAGGTGTTAAAAACTCTGTATGCCTTACTTTGAGATGAATATCCAACAAGAAATCCATCCTCAACTTTGTTATCAAACTTACCTAAGTGAGTTTGGGTATTGAGAATTGTACAAGGACACCCAAATGGTTTGAAAAATCCAATAAAAGGTTTCTTCTTTTTAAAAAGCTCATAGGGTGTCTTGTCTTGAGATTTTACTACTAGGACTCTGTTTTGAACATAACAGGCAGTATTAACTACTTCTGCCCAAAAAGTAATTGGAAGTTTTGAATCTGCCAACAGAGATCTAGCAGCTTCTATCAGAGTCCTATTTCTCCTTTCAGCAACACCATTCTGTTGAGGAGTTCTAGGAGAACTGTATTGTTTCTCAATGCCTTTTTCTTCACAAAAGCTGTTTAGGTCATTATTTTTGAATTCAGTTCCATTATCAGACCTAATGACTTTAACTATTAGATTTGTTTGGTTTTCAACTCTAAGAACAAAGGATTTGATTAGTCCACTTGTCTCATCCTTTGTCCTAAGAAAATAGACCGAAGTGAATCTAGAGAAATCATCAACAATAACTAAGTAGTAGGATTTCTTACCAATACTCATCACATTTGTAGGGCCAAACAGATCCATATGTAGTAAATTTAGAGGTGAAGAAATTGTATTTATCTCTTTGGACTTATGAGAAGTTTTGTGCTATTTGCCTTTAAGACATGCAACACAATGATCATCACATGAAAATACCTTTTGTGGCAAACCTCTTACAAGGTTGTTTTTCACAAGTTTATTCATTGTTTTAAAGTTCATGTGACACATCCTTCTGTGCCAAAGAGATGATTCATCTACTGAAGCTTTTGAAAATAAACAATTTAAAGATGAATCAGAAGCTACACTCTCCAAGTCTAAGCAATAAACATTGTCCTTCCTAGGAGTTCTAAGTAGTATCATACTTTCATCAACTACCTTGAACCCTGGAGCAAGGATAATACATTCAGTATCAGTGAATACTATGCTATGTTGCTTGTCACAAACCTGTGATACACTTAACAGGTTGTATCTTAATTGTTCAACATAGTATACATCCTCAAATATCATCTTACCTTTTGACACATTACCTTTTCCACTTATCTTACCACCTGCTGGATTATCACCAAAAGCAACATGTCCTCCATCAATTCTTTTGAAGGTAGGCCATGTTACCTGTCATCAATGCTCCTTCTCTTGAGCTATTGGTTGCCCTGCACATATAATAAAGCAGTTAGTTTTTAATAGGAACCCAAGCCAAGGTGGTCTTGGGTTTTCCATTCTTATCAACTTATTCATATTCAGACTGGATGAGATTATCACACTGAGAAATCTTATTGCTTGAATACTTTGTCACAATAATGGGTCTATTACTGGAAGCAGTACTAACTATTGTCAGTACTAACTTTGTTAGCAATACTAACATCATTAGCAGTACTAATTGGGTTAGCAGTACTAATTTTGTTAGCAGTACTAACAAAGTTAGTATTGCTTGCAGCAGCATTATTTCTGTCCGCAGTACTATTAGAAGTAGCAGTACTAACAGATTTCTTTACTTTTGGAACCCAAACCTGGACAAAGTTGTTTGCTGTCTTTGTTTTTAAGTTACTCCTAGGCTTATTTGGAGTATTTTTCTTTGAATTAGCAAACTTATTCTGAGCATGAGATTTTACAGGTGCACTGTTCTCAGCCATATGATTCTTTATTTGCTTCCTATAACCAACAGGATTTTGTATATTTCTTTGAAAAGTGATCCTTTGATTGATAGGATTAAAATAGCAGTGTTTGGCTAGATGATTTAACTTGCCACAGATAAAACAAGTCTTTGGTCTGTTAATTTTTCTCAGATCAATTCCTTGTTTTAAAGCCCACTGATTATTTCTATTTCTTTGATTTCCCCTTGTTTTATCTTGTTGTTGGGTCTGATTCTGTTTACAAGTACAGGGATTAACAACAGTAGTTTGCATGTAATGAACTCCCTGTGCCTTTCCCTTCCCTCTCTCAGAGGTCTCAGCTTTTACATTCTTAACAGTCTCTTCCCCAGACTTCACTTTCTCACTCTTGACAAAAGGTTTACCCCCTCTTTCATTTGTTAGTATATGGTTTTCTAGGGGAATATCTTTTTGGTCTTTCTCCTTCTTACTCTCAGAGTCCTCTTCTTCAGACTCTGCCTCAATCACTACTTTGTCTAAAGGATCTACTTCAGTGGCTCCTTCAGATAATTCCTGCTTGTCCTGCCTTTCTAATAGATCAGAGGTGGGAGGAATATAGTTATTGTTGTATGGTGGAGGTGTGGTGTTGTAACCTATTCCTCTTCTAAGTTTGTCATGGACTTGAGTTTTTAAAAGTGAGTCCATTGCTTTAGAAGTATTAGAATATTTCTCAATGTCCAGCTTTGTTTTCTCAAAATCACTTCTTATCTTCTCACATTCCTCTTCAGACTTTTTAAGCTTAACCTCTAACTGATTTTTCTCCCACTTCCAGTAGTTTGTATCATAGGAATGTTGAAGTTCATTAGCCTGGTAAGACTTAATTTTTTCTTCAAACCTCTCAACAATCAGGACATACTCTCTTCTATCTTTTTCTAACCTTTTAAGGTCATCACACATACTCTGATTGTGATCCCTGTATTTTTTAACAGTTTCAATACAGGTTTTAGAGCAAAGATTAGAAGTTACCTCTGTGGGAATATCAGTGCTTTCTGAAACTTTAGCCATTAAAGCTTGATTCTGAACTGCTTCTTCTGCTTGGTCATTCCAGTCAAATCCCATTCCTTCTTGGGAAACAAGAGCTTGAGAAGAGTTCCTACTATTGAAGCTAGTGGACTGTGATGGTTGATGGTTGTTAGTATGCTGTTGAGGCATTCCACTTCTGCATTCTCTTGAAAAGTGCCCCAGCTTGTGGCATTTGTAACATTCAACCTTGGATTTATCAAATCCAACCCCATCTTCTCTTTTCTGAGCAAAGTTGTTCCTTCCAGTCCTTTTGATGAATCTTTTTACTCTCATAGTCAGCATAGCCATCTGCCACTTGATATCCATCTCCTCCAGATCATCAGCATTTATCTGTTCTAAGTCATCATTAATTAGAGTGGAATTAGCATGACTGGCTAGAAAAGCTTCTAAAACTGAGTCATTGGATCCATCTTGCTTTGATCCATGGGCAGTACTAATTGATTCTGTATTAGCAGCAGAATCAGTAGAGATTGATAAAAGAGCAACATTATATGAGTATCTAGAGGGCCTCTTCTTTGCTTCTACCCCTGCTTCAAACACCCTAAGGTCATTATAGAGGTCATCCAATTCCTTGTCCTCCAATTGATCATTCTGTCTGAAGGAGACAGTGTACATAGTCCATTCATCACCAAGAGATCTTAGAAATTTTCTGTTAACATCATCTTGATCTATCTGAACACCAACAGTAGCCAACTCACCAATTAGCTTATTAAATCTATCAAAAGTTTGAGTCATGGACTCATTCTTTGTAGACATGAAGTTTTCATACTGCTGCTTTAGGATGGCCTTCTGATTTCTCTTGGTACTTTTGGTACCAGAAAATCTTTTCTCCAGAGAATTCCAAAGAATTTGTGCATCAGAACAGTTGCAGAATTGATGTTGGTACTCATTAGGTATAGCCAAAAGCAGAGTGCTCAAAGCTTTCATCTCTGTCTGCCTCAACTTTCTCTCTCCATCTGTTTTTGGTGGAGGTCTCTTTCCTTCTACATCCATCTTTCCTCCATCAGAAGGACCATTCTCAATAATGTCCCACATTGAGAAGTCTGTGAGAAGAATGTACTGCTTGATTCTGATCTTCCACATGTCAAACTCATTGGATTTGAGCATGGGAACCTTTGATACCAAAACACTGTCGCTTGAACTGTCCATGATTAAAGGTTTTTGAATTTTCAGGCTCTGATACCACTTGTCAGGATCGAAATTCAAACAAGAATTTAACACAAACTCAGAAACAATGTTAAAGAAGTTGCGGAAAAACACTTTAACAAATATCAATGGAACACTATATAGAACTCAAATCACAAGTTTATATTGATTCAACTTGATGATTACACAAAACCTCAATCTGTTTAACAGGCTAAACAGACGTTCTATACTTCTCTATAGAAAGGATCTAAACTATTCTTGAGGTTAATTCTCTCTAAACAAAACATATGAATTATTATGCTTCTATCAAAGACTTCTATACTATATATACAAGACTGAGTACAAGATAATTATCAAAATAAAATTGATCTTCAGCATCAATACCATAATTATCTTCAACCATATCTCCAACTCATCTTTATCTTCAAGTCTTCTTTATCTTTAGGAGCAACACTAACCTTCTTTTAGCAGTATTAAACATTGAGTAGCATAAACATCCTCAGCAGTATTAATCCTTGAGCAATACTAACCATGCTTGCAGTAGTAATCTTCAACAGCATTAACTACTAGCAGTACTAACTCTCCAAGCAGTACTAACTATTCAAGTAGCAGCACTAACTTTTCAAGCAGTTTTAATTCTACTAGTAGTATTAAAGTTACAAGCAGTAGTAATACCTTTCAACTAGCAGTAGTATCCATCCTTTGCATATTCTGACCTAACAATTTCCGTTATTGATTTGTGACTGATTCCTTCCTTTTTATTTTTATTTTTTTATGTTTTTCTTCATGAAATCTTCTTGTTGATCATGATATATAAAATTGGTTATAATCTGGAAAAATCGGTGAGGTGTGGTATTATGAATGAGATTTACGTTCATGATGTCTTTGATGCCACCGATAACGTTGGTTCATCGAAGACCAAGGGTTCGAATGACGTTGTAGACCCTGTTGATCGAGGTTTCAATAACATTGGTTCATCGAAGACCGTGGCTTCCACTGATGTTGTAGACCCTGTTGATCGAGTTTCAATGAAGCTGCCCATGATGCTTTTGCGGTAGGGAATGACGACGGAGTCAGAGTGTAATTACCTTACTGATGAGGAAGGTAATAGGTTTTGAATGTTTATTCTATCCACAACATATTGATGTATGTATGGTTTTAAGTTTAATAATTGGATCGAGGGTCACCAATTCTAATGCAAAATACAATCGTTATATAAATCGAATGAACTTTTTGTTGTTTAAGTAAGTATTAGAAGCGTACAATGCATCGAGATACATCACGATTTTAATGTTTCATTTTGTTTTTTGTTTTTTTGTTGATTTACAGTACGATTTTGGATGGTTTTGAGAAAATGATAATGTATTTTTTATAAATTTGTTTAATTTAGGCTTAATAATATAATTTTTTTTATATAAAAAAAATTAAGTATTTTGTTAGAATTCAATGTTTATCTTATATATTTTAATGGTATCTAGAAAAAATAACCAATTACTTATTTAATAATATAATTAAAACAAATTTATAGTAATATAATATATTAATTAATAATGATACATGGAAAAGTCTACATAAAAGGAAGACCCTGCACATACCAAATTGGTGGGTGTTAGAAGCCTGCAGTAATAATATGTATCTTATGCTTTGATACTTGTAAATTAAGAGATTTTTAAAATCTTGCATAAAATGATGGTATCTTGTGCCTAATCATTTGTATTTAAGAGTTTTTTATCCGTGCTTTATAATATAGTATAGATTGCTGAGAATTAATATAAAGTCCACCTTCATCATGTATCAATACTCTGAATCTTTTCCCAAAATATATTCTTTTGATTCATGAATCCATATACATTAACAAATATACTTTGTATGTAAAATATGTTCAAGTTTCATGCAAGACAATTCATGAAACAGATGGAATGAATTTTTGCACAGGTGGAATGAATATGAAGCCAATAAATTTCATGAATCATTAAATAATCATGAATCAAGCAATAAAATGCAGCGAATCACTAAACATTCATGAATCAAGCATCATACTAATTCTATTGAGTTCATTCATGATTCGGTGAAGAACGGTAATTTTTTTTTCTTCTGAATGATTTCAGTGAATCAACGGCGAGTTAAGATTATCGGAGGTAAGAGAATCATACTATACGGGATTCTTAAATCAGTTGAATCATTGATAGTTTTAGGTGGCGTTTGTTTTTTAAGAGGTTTGAAGTCTGAAATCTTATTTCAGTTCTGATTAATAAGAGGTGGTGCTTTAAGAGGTTATAAGACATTAGGTTACCTCTTCTAATTTCAGTCACATTTCAAACTAAAGAGCCTCTAAAGTCTGAAATTTTTTTTTTGTCTAAACATAAAAACGTCTGACCGATTCATACTTCAGAGATATTAAGAGAATTTTAAAAAAAACAAACGGCCCCTTAGTCAGCGATGTACATGTAAACTATTAAGATATACCGAAATTACCCTCCCGGTGCTTCTCACATTTGAAAAATTGAATCAAGATGTCAATTAATTTACATTTGAGCCGCTGCTTCTTTCATGACCTTAGATCAAATCAATTTGTGGTTGAGATTGAGTTTGTAGAGTTTGTTAGAATTGTTAGGTTTGTAATTGAGAGAGAGAGAGAGAGAGAGAGAGAGAGAGAGAGGAACTATGATTTCAATAGGGATTTTTGTGTATCGATAAGAGGATCTTTTTCAACATCCAAAAAACTCAAAGGAATTGACTCTCGTTATCACCATGCTGATTTTGGGGAAACCAACAGTAGAACAAATTAAAATGGAAATCAAAATCGTTAACAATGGAAGAAAAATAGTCATGTGCGAGTGGAAGAAAATGGAAAAAAAAACAATATGTAGGTAAATTGTACCTGAGATGCAATCACTTGAATAACGACAATTTAACATCCCAACTGAATTCGGTGATCAACCAGCGGACGCCATCGAAGGAATCGGCATTATCGATCACATAAATCAAGTAACGGTGGTTGTCGGTGGCTCTGTACAACCACATCGCGGCCCACAACAGTTTGTCCTTGTAACCACTCACTGATGTGTAGTAATTCTTCACCACATCAATGTTTACGTCGTATTTCCCTCTATACTTGTCCCCAAATCCGAATAACTACCAAAAGATCAAATCGTTAATCTCTTCTCAGTTTACCAGAAATGTTTTGATGTACACACTAGGTACTCATAGACCAGATATGAGATATGAAGATCGAATCATTTTGAGTACTTGTTGTGCGTGATGCAATAACAGATGAAAGTAATGTGGATTTTTTTAAACACAATGGAGACCGCAGGCATAGCGGCGGTCATTTCTCCAGTGAGATCTGAACCAGGATTGTTCTCGTCGATCTTATATGCTTGCCATGACGTCGTCATGTCCTCCGACCGTTGCCAACAGTAGTGATTGGTGTATCTATCACCTACCTGTCACGTTATTTGGTACAACTTACACTGTGTACAGTATACACAGTAACAACAATACAACATAGTAATTAGTTACCTCAGCCCAAAACACGTTAGGGCTAGTGTGCGCTTTGATGAATTAAACGGTGCCACATTTGATCGCCTCCACGGCGTGCTCTAACTCACTGGTGCCGGAAATGTACTCGCTGTTTTCGATGATACTCCACAACAGCATTGTGACGGTGAATGCCATTGGTAAACTGTACCACCCGTAATTTTCGGTAAGTAAAGAAAGTCACCCGTGTGTCTTTGTGGTTTCTATGTTGCGGTTTTGTGTAACACCCCAAAATTTTGTGTAAGTGTCTCTCCTTTCCATTTTACGTTTGAATCGCCGTTTCTCTTGATAAATCTAAATTTCTGGACCCACACATCTCTCCCTCGTAGCAAGAATAATATTTAATGGGTTACCATTGTTGGGAATGAGCTTGTAGGGTCATTTCGGGTCGAATCTAGAATTTTAGAGATTCTAGAAACCTTGGGCGAGAATTCCCGGCGAGAATGCCACTGGCATTCTCGCGGTGTCTCCATCGCAGGGGTCTTAGAACCCTCAGTACAAGTTATGCGAGTATACCCATTGCGAACGCCCAAGGCATACTCGCGTGTCGTAGTCACCGGCGTGGTAGGAGCCGTGGTACACACTTGGCGAGAGTGCCCGGCGAGAATGCCAAGGGAACTCTTGCTTGTCATTATCGCCATCCGGGGGGGAGGGGGAACGAGTCCTTAAATGCAGAAATCTGATCTTTATGAAAGTGGGTTAATTTATTTCACTTCCAGATATGTTCCTTTCTCTCTCAAGAGCGATTTTTCAGCCTCTCATCTAACCTCTCTTCATTGAATGTGATTTCAAGTTATACAAGGAGATTTATTGCTCATCTAGCATCCCATCACTCTTTACTTCAAGGATCTAGGGTTCCTTTGGCTCAAGTCTTCATCTTTACCTATCTAGAAGTCTTTGTATATAGGGTTTTCACTTTCAAACCTAAATAGGTGAGTTTACTTTCATTTTCTTTCCATAAATGAGTTACTGGTGTGTTTATGTGACATATGTGATAGTATTTTGATGTTTAAACCTAAAATGCAATAGTTGGAATGATAAAGAGGGTTTTCACCTAAAAAGGGATTTGATGGACTTTATGTTGTAGATGACCTAAAATGCATGTGTAAGTTGATGACTTACCCTATTTGTGTATTTATATTTGGTGAAATACAATGTTATGGTGATATGGATTTCTTGGAACGAATGAAATAACCATATGTAAAACTATGGATTATTGGTTTATCATATGATGATTATATTATGTGTTTTGAATTATTGTAAAAGCCTTACCTTTAAGTGTGAGTTAGAGGTATGGGGATTTATTAGTCCTAATTCTTATGCATGAGGATTTGGTAATTTAATTGTGTACTAATATTGTGAAGACACTAAAGGACCATGATATCCTTGAGGTGGAACTCGTCCAGATTGAGTAGGCACTAAGGTTCAATTAACCCTTGAGGTGTAACTCGGCGGAGTAAGTACTAAAGATGAGGGGCTTGAGGTGATGCCCAAGTGGTATGTGCACTAAAGCCCAGAACCTAAGGTGTAGTCTCAATAACATCAGACGGTGACTCCAATCATGTGTTCTTGTCACTTAGATGGAAACGGGTTTCCCCTGTACTCAAAGTTGCTATTATGTGTGGATATTCAGGTATGGAGTATCACTTGAAAATAGAGAAATACCGTAATGTGATACCATTACGGGCCGGGTAATTCTAAAGTTGTATATTAATTTCCCCGCATTTTAATTGTTATAGATTTTCATGGTTGTTCTCACTAGGCTTCTAGCCTAACACGTGTGTTTGTATTTTATGTTAACATGCACTTCTAGTGGGGGATCTAGGCTGGCTTGAGTTGCCGGTCGGTGCCGTTAGGAGCATTGAAGGCGATTTTTTTGGAGACTTTTGATAAGAGGATTTTGGAGACATAGTGACATCCTTTGTATTCTAGTCATCAATTAACTAGATTAATTAGGCTGTTACTTGATGTTTCATTCTTTGGTGGTTCATTGTACAAACTTTCCCCAATATTGGTTATAGTTGTTGCTACAATTTGAAGCTTAAATTTATCCATATCCAGAAAGTTCCAATTTATTGTTTAAAATATTTAGGGTGTTTCAAGTTGGTATCAGAGCCATAGTTTAAGTGAACTAGGTATGAATGTAAGATTCCTAGACTTAAGCTGGGATATTAAGTCATGATTTGTGAGATTTGGGTAGAATTCATAGAATAAGATGGTTTAGAGTCGATGGAATTACACTAGTTGAGAGTTATGACGATGGTAACGAGAATTAATGTGTTCATACTTTCACTTAGCTACTTCTATTATGAATATATTGTTACGTGAGCATGCTTGATTTACTATGGTTATGATGATTGATGAATGTAGTAGTACGTATCTTTTGTATATCTTGATAGAATATCTTACCTTCTTTCTCGTGTGTGGCAGCCATTATGGTTAATACACGAAGTAGACCGACAATTGAAGCGGATGGCCAAGAAGCAAGTGTGTCTAATCCGAATCAAGCGGATAGGACCGTAAATGCTATTCCTCCATACTTTCCACCATTGGTTGGTGGAAGAATAGAGCATATCCCAAGAGTAACCTTGGCGTCCTCTAACCCAGTTCTACAAAAGGTGAACCACCAAACAGAGATGATGATCAACGTGATGCAAATGGTTACTTCTGCTATGAAGAAACAACAAGAGGCCTTCCTGAAGATGCTGGATGATAGGGATGCCAGTCTTCGAAGGCACGAGACCATTGCTGAGAACATTGTAGTGGGATTCAGAGGCATCGAAAATGTCATCAGAACCGAGGACCAAGCCATTACTGACGGGAGGAGGGGTGGAAGAATTTGTTCTTAGAAGACGTTTCTTTGCAGCAAACCACCAGAATTCTCTGGCTCGGACGATTCAGTCGACTACATGAATTGGATACGAGAGACGCAACAAGCCTTCAGATCCAGTGAGTGTGGGCAAAATCTGAAGGTGAATTTCTCCTCTCAAATGCTTAGAGGCCCGACTCTTCAATGGTGGAACGTCTCTACTTCTACTCTTGAAGAATCCGTACAGGCCCGACTACCTTGGGATGCTTTCAAGAAAAAGATTCTGGAGGAGTACTGTAATGAACGTGAGCTGGACAGGATTGAAAAAGAGTTTCGATCACTCAAGAAGTGAAATTTGACGGTAAGAGATTATACCCGTGTATTCATGGAAAAATTAATATTTTTTTAGGGGGGGGGGGGGGGGCATGTGGCCCCAACGGAGGGAGAAAGTGAAAGCTTATCTCAAGGGCCTACCGACGGATATGATGGCCATGGTCTGAAATGCTAAGGCCTCTTCTCTTCGAGAGGAAATTAAAGAGGCTAAGGTCATGGAGGACGTATACGCTCAGGGGAAAGAAGGGAAAGCTGGAGTAGGAGACAAGAGAAAGTGGGAAAGACCACAAGGTTCATTCAAGAGGATGAGGTTCAACCCTAGTGGAAAAGTATCAGATACTCGAAGGGAAGCAAGGTGGTTTCTTAAATGCAAGAGCAAGCATTTTGGACCTTGCAACCCCAACCCTATCGTGTGCTTCAAGTGCGGAAACTCGGGGGATACGAGCTGAGTTTGCTCTATCAAAGGGACTTTTTGCTATGAATGTAAAAAGATGGGACACATAAGGAATGAATGCCCAAAATTAAGAGATAATTCGAAGGGATCAAGCACGGTGAGTCAACGGAGGAAGGAAGCTAGTCCAAGGGTGTTGGGGAGAGACTTCCAAATGACAACTGACGAGGCAAAGGAGATTGCCGACGTAGTATCGGGTACATTCTTACTCAACTCTATACCCACTCAAGTACTTTTTGATTCTGGTGCCAATTGCTCTTTCATGTAGTCAATATTTAGCAAAATTTTGAAAGTACCTCCTAGTACTCTTAGTAATGCGCTAGTAATAGAGGTGGTGAACGAGGATGAAGTAGTGCTACGCGAAAGATTCGGAAATTGGGGGCGAACGTTTCCGGGTAGATTTGCTTCCAATGACCATAGGAGGGTTCGACGTTGTAATAGGTACGGATTGGTTAGTGAAGAACCGATCCGGAATCTTATGTTTAAAGAAACTCATCAGAATACTCGTAGCAAAAGGAGACTTCGCTCTTGCCTACTGAGAGAAGCGCAAAGGCGATGTAGTGATCATTTCTTCCATTAAGGCACGTAAGCACCTGTCAAAGAAGTGCACCTCGTTTCTCGCAAATGTGGTTGATGCCAAGGTGGAGAAGAAGAAAATAGATGAGGTGAGAGTCATTCAAGAGTTCCTGGACGTTTTTCCCGAGGAACTACCGGGCTTGCCACCCGACCGCCAAGTAGAATTCAGAACTGAGTTAATCCCAGGAGCAGCACCTATAGCTCGTGCGTACTACCGCCTCGGACCATCGGAGATGCAAGAAATGATAAATAAGTTGCAAGAATTGAGATAAGGGTATTGTGAGACAAAGTTCTTCACCCCGGGGAGCTCCGGTGTTGTTCGTCAAGAAGAAGGACGACACAATGCGCATGTGCATTGATTACCGAGAAACTAAATAAGGTGTCGGTAAAGAATAAGTACCCTTTCCCCCGAATCGACGACCTCTTCGACCAATTGTAAAAGGCGGGTTGTTTTTCCAAATTGATCTCCGGTCTACCATCATGTGAAAGTAAGAGAGGAAGATGTCTCAAAAATGGAGTTTAGGACTCGATATGGGCACTACGAATTCCTAGTTATGCCCTTTGGTTTGACAAATGCACTGGAAATATTTATGGACCTAATGAACCGAGTCTGTCGAAGTTTCCTAAACAAATTCGTCATTGTTTTCATCGATGACATTTTGATCTACTCAAAGAGCGAGGAGGAGCATGAGCAAAACAACTCAGAGAGGTATTGGAGGTGTTCAAGAGGGAGCAACTTTACGCCAAGTTCTTCAAGTGTGAATTCTGGTTACGGGCGAAGTATGTTCCTCCTTTCGTGGCTCTTTAGGTGCATTATCTACAATTCTATAGATTCAAGGTTCTATTCTAAATTAACCCCAGATTCATACTAGAACCATGATGATTCAATAAAAATACTAAGTTAAGCCTAAAGATTCCAAAGTCCAATTCCTAGGCCACGTGGTGACTAGAGAAGGAGTAAAGGTAGACCCATCAAAGATAGAGGCGATGATGAATTGGGAGATGCCCAAGAGCCCCACCAAAATTCGAAGTTTCTTGGGGTTGGTCGGTTATTATCGAAGGTTCATCCAGGATTTCTCCAAGATCGCCTCTCCATTGACGTCACTAACAAGAAAGAACGTGAAATTTCTTTGGACCGATGCTCAAGACCGAGCTTTCAAGACTCTACAAAGAAAGTTGTGTGAAGCCCCAATCTTGTACCTACCCGAAGAAACAGAGGATTTTGTAGTATTCAGCGACACATCTAAAATGGGGTTGAGTTGTGTTTTGATGCAATGAGGCAAGGTGATTGCCTATGCATTGAGACAACTTAAGTACCACGAAAAAAATTACCCAACCCATGATCTCGAGTTAGCGGTAGTAGTGTTCGCGTTGAAGCTGTGGTGGCACTAATTATATGGTACGAGATGTATGCTCTACACCGACCATAAAAGCTTGAAATATGTTTTTGACCAAAAGGAGTTGAACATGTGACATCAACATTGGCTAGAATTACTTAAAGACTATGATTGTGAACTGTTATACCACCCCGAGAAGGCTAATGTAGTGGCAGATGCCTTAAGCAGGAAAGAGTATGGTGGAAATATGCGATCCATATTCACAAGGATTGAAGTACTTTCGGCCCTACTTGAGAACATCAAGATTTGCAAGCTGAGACATTACTTGAGGGAAATCTCACAGGTGAAGCCATAGGGAAGTAGTACCCACAACTGACTGAAGAAAGTAGGGGCTTGAAACTCTTTCAAATAAGAATATAGGTGCCCAAATTGGGAGGGTGTCAAGAAATACTGTTGGAGGATGCGCACAAGTCGAAATACTCTATTCACCACGGGAGCACAAAGATGTATCGCGATTTGAAATTAAATTATTGGTGGCCGATGATGAAGCTCGATGTGGTCAGCTATGTGGAGAGATGTATTATTTGCTTACAAGTGAAGGCCGAGCACCAACGACCTTACGGTAGCTTGCAATCCCTCGCAATACTGGAATGAAAGTTGGAGCACATTACTTTGGATTCCGTGACAATACTACTGAAAACTTTGAGGGGTCACAACACCATATGGGTAGTAGTGAATCGTTTGACCAAAAGCGCCCACTTCTTAGCAATGTGGGTGTTGGGAAATTCAGAAATGCACAAGTACAGTTAGTGTTGCTAGCACAACTTGATTACTACTTCTGAAGTTAATGTTGCTGATTCAGGTTAATGTTTCTAGTCAAGATTAATACTGCTAGAAGAAATTACTACTGCTAAGCAATTTTAGTACTGCTAGTAGTTAGTACTGCTGAACATTAATACTGCTCAAAGTATTAATGCTATTGAAGACTTAGTACTGCTTAAGTAATAATCAAGATTCGTGCAGATCAAGTCTGAAGATAATCATGGAAGGCTTGGAGATAAAGATGGAAGATTATTCTGAAGATCTTTTATTATTTGTAATTATCTTTTATCTTCAGTATAAGTATAGAATAGTTTGTAACTTTAGAAATAATTCTGAATTTTTGTTTTCATAGAGAGAATCAACCTCAAGGTTTTTAATCCTAATTCTAGAGAAGTAGAATTCGTATTGGTGAGCCTGTTCATCAATATTGAGGTTGAGTGTTGAATCTTGTAGCTTTACAATCATTCAATAAAGTTTACAAGTTGTTATTCTGATTCACTGTTTCATTGAATATTAAAGTGTTATTCCGTAAACTTCTTTAATATTGTTTCTGAGTGTTTATTCTTGTTAAGAATTAAGATCCTGACAAGTGGTATCAGAGCTAGTATTCTCAGAAATCTTATTCATCATGGAAAATACAGTTGAATCAAACAGTACTTTGGTCTCAAAGGTTCCAATGCTCAGATCCAATGAATTTGACATGTGGAAGATTAGAATCAAGCAATACATTCTCCTCACAGATTACTCCATGTGGGGCATCATTGAGAATGGCCCATCTGATGCAGGAAAGATTGGTGAAGATGGAAAAAGAACTCCACCAAAAACGGATGCAGAAAGAAAGACAAGGCAGGCAGAGATGAAAGCCTTAAGCACACTGCTCTTGGACATTCCCAATGAGTATCAACACCAATTCTGCAATTGCACTGATGTACAGATGCTCTGGAATGCTCTAGAGAAGAGATTCTCTGGTACTAAAAGTACCAAGAGAAATCAAAAGGCAATCTTGAAACAACAGTATGAAAACTTTATATCAACTAAGAATGAGTCCATGACTCAAACTTTTTACAGGTTTAACAAGCTGATTGGTGAACTAGCTACTATGGGAGTACATATTGATCAAGATGATGTAAACAGAAAGTTCTTAAGGTCCCTTGGAGATGAATGGACCATGTACACTGTTTCATTCAGACAGAATGAACAATTGGAAGAGAAAGAACTTGATGATCTGTACAATGACCTTAGAGTATTTGAAGCCGAGGTGGAGGCAAAGAAGAAGCCTTCTGGATATATTCATAATGCTGCACTCCTATCAGCATCAATTGATTCTACTGCTAACCCTGAATCAGTTAATGCTGCTAATGGAGCAAATCAAGAGAAAGGCACTGAATCTGTGTTTGAAGCCTTTCTTTCCAGCCATGGAAATTCCTCTTTAATTAATGATGACTTGGAACAACTTCATCCTGATGATCTTGAAGAGATGGATATTAAATGGCAGATGGCCATGCTTTCCATGAGAGTGAAGAAGTTCATAAAGAGGACTGGGATGAACAACTTCTCTCAAAGAAGAGAAGATGGAGCAGGATTTGATAAATCAAAGGTGGAATGCTATAAATGTCATCTGAAGGGACACTTTGCCAGGGAATGCAGAAGTGGAGTGTCTCACACCAACAACCACCAACAAGCACAGTCTGGAAACCTCAACCATAACAGAAACTCTGCTCAAACCCTTGTCTCTCAACAAGGAATGGGGTTTGACTGGAGTGATCAAGCAGAAGAGGCTATCCAAAATCAAGCTCTTATGGCTGAAGTATCTGATCTCCCAACTGAGGTAAGTTCTAATCTCTGTTCTAAAACTTGCATAGACACTGTTAAAAGGTACAGGGATCACAACCAGAAGATAAGTGATGACCTTAAGAGGTTAGAAAAGGATATAAAAGGTACTGTTAAAAGGTACAGGGATCACAAAAGGTACTGTTAAAAGTTTTAATCTGTTCTAAAACTTGCATAGACACTGTTAAAAGGTACAGGGATCACAACCAGAAGATAAGTGATGACCTTAAGAGGTTAGAAAAGGATATAAAAGATTATGTGAGAATTGTTGAGAGGTTTGAGGAACAGATTAAAGGTTTTCAAGCCAATGAACTCCAACACTCATATGATACCAATTACCGGAAGTGGGAGAAGAAGGATCTAGAACTCAAATTGACCAAATCTAAAGAGGAGAGTGAAAAGTTGAGAGAGGAGCTAACCAAGGTTAAGCTTGATGTGGAAAAGTTTTCCAATGCTTCTAAAGCAATGGACTCTTTACTACAAACTTAGATTCATGACAAATTGAGAAGAGGAATTGGATACAATGCCACACCACCACCATATTACAACAATTACATTCCTCCTACTTCAGACTTGCTAGAAACCAAAGATAGGAAGGACTTACCTGAGGGAGCCACTGAGATAGATCCCTTAGATGAAGTAGTTGTTGAGGATAAGACTGAGAAAGAGGCTAGTAAAAGTAAGCAGAACAATGTGAGTGGTGAGATTCCTCTAGAGAATAACATTATCACCAATGAGGACTGTGGAAGGGATTGGATCAAATCCAAGGACATAGAGAAGACAGAGGGAAAGTCTGGTAAGGTCCATTACAAACAGACCACAATTGTGAATCCAGTTATCTGCAAACAGTGTGCATGTAAGAAGACTGAGCCTCTAAAACATGATAAAAAGAGAGGAAATCAAAGAAACTGGAATAATCAGTGGGCACAAAAACAAGGGGTTGATTTGAGTAAAATCAATAGACCAAAACCTTGTTTTATCTGTGACAAATTGAATCATCTTGCCAAATACTGTTATTTCAATCCTATGAATCAAAGGATGAATTTTCAAAGATCTATGCAAAAACCCTTTGGTTATAGGAAGATTGAAAGGAACCATGTGGCTAAGAAATATGTTAAACCTAAAAGCCACATGAAGAAAAAGATTGTTAAAGAAAGTGTCAATATGTGGGTTCCTAAATGCACTAACTCTGTTAATGCTGCTAACAAGGTTAGTACTGCTAAACCTGCTAGCACTGCTAACTCTGTTAGTACTTCTAAGGTTAGTACTGCTCCTAGTGTTTGTGATGCTAGACCAATCATATTGACAAAGTACTCCAATAAAGAGTGTACTAATTTTAAAAATCTCATCAAAAAGGAATGTAAGTACTTTGATGAGAAAGGGAGACCCAAGACCACTTTGGCTTGGGTCCCCAATCAATACTAATTGTTTAAACTTATGTGCAGGGCAACCAGCAGCTCAAGGGGAAAAGCATCTGGCATGTTGATAGTGGTTGCTCAAGGCACATGACAGGGAACATGTCATGCCTCAAGAATTTCAAGAAAATTGATGGTGGGCATGTTGCCTTTGGTAATACTCCAGATGGAGGTAAGATAAGTGGTAAGGGGGATGTAACCAAAGGTAAAATGACCTTTGAAGATGTATTCTATGTTGAGCAGTTAAGGTATAACCTGTTAAGTGTATCACAGGTTTGTGACAAACAACATAGTATATTATTTACTGATTCTGAATGCATTATCCTTGCTCCTGGATTCAAGGTAGTTGATGAAAAGATGATACTACTAAGAACTCCCAGAAAGGATAATGTATATTGCTTAGATATGGAAAGTGTTTCAACTGATTCATCCCTAAACTGTCTTGTTTCAAAAGCTTTTTTGGATGAATCATCACTTTGGCACAGAAGGATGTGTCACATGAACTTTAAAACAATGAATAAACTTGTTAAAACCAACCTTGTAAGAGGTTTACCTTCCAAAGTCTTTTCATGTGATGATCATTGTGTTGCCTGTCTCAAAGGCAAACAACACAAAACTTCTCATAAGTCCAAAGAGTTGTACACAATCTCTAATTCTCTTCAGTTGTTACATATGGATCTGTTTGGTCCTACAAATGTTATGAGTATAGGTAAGAAATCATATTGCCTAGTTATTGTTGATGATTACTCTAGATTTACTTGGGTATATTTTCTAAGGACTAAGGATGAGACAAGTGAACTGATCAAATCCTTTATTCTAAGAATTGAAAACCAAAAAAATCAAAAGGTAAAAGTCATTAGGTCAGACAATGGTACTGAATTTAAAAATCATGACCTAAACACCTTTTGTGAGGAAAAAGGAATTAAGAGGCAATACAGTGCTCCTAGGACTCCACAACAAAATGGTGTTGCTGAGAGAAGGAATAGGACACTGATTGAGGCTGCTAGATCTCTGTTTGCTGATTCCAAGCTACCAATTACTTTCTGGGCTGAAGCAGTTAATACTGCTTGCTATGTCCAAAACAGAGTTCTAGTAGTCAAGCCTAAAAACAAGACACCATATGAGCTTTTAAATAAAAGAAAACCATTTATTGGATTTTTCAAACCTTTTGGGTGTCCTTGTACCATTCTCAATACCAAAACTCACTTAGGAAAGTTTGATAGCAAGGCAGATGATGGTTTTCTTGTTGGTTACTCATCTCAGAGTAAGGCTTACAGAGTTTTTAATACTTCTTCTAGAATAATTGAGGAAAGTGACAATGTCAAATGCAATGAGAACACACCAAATCCTATTGGGTCTGGTCCTCAGTGGTTATTTGACATTGATTCACTAACTAACTCCTTGGGTTTCAGTAGTGATTATCATGCAGGTTCAGGAAGTGGAGGATCAGGGGATGATCAAGTACAAGTACAATACATTATTCCTCAGTCTGTGATCTTTCCCATACCTACAATAGAGCCTGTTGATGTCTGTGCAAAGGAAACTATGACTGAACCAATTAAGAGTGAAGAAGAAGGAAGAGATGAGGAGAATCAAGGGCATGAAGAGCCAGAAGCAGCTGATGAGATCCCCTCAGCTGGCTTAAATGATTCCAATCTAGATGTGGGACTCAATGAAGAACCTAGTCATCAGACTAGAACTCAAAAGAACCATCCTTTAGAGCTGGTCATAGGAGACATCTCTTCTCCTATGATAACAAGGAATCAAAGCAGACTTCAAGAGCTGCAGGATCAGCAACACACAATACTCTCTTGCTTTCTATCTCAGATTGAGCCTAAGAAGGTTTATGATGCAATGAAAGATTCCAGTTAGATAGAAGTTATGCAAGAAGAGTTACCGCAGTTCAAATTGCAAGAAGTTTGGGACTTGGTGGACCTTCCAGAAGGTCATAGAGCTATTGGCACCAAGTGGATTTTCAGGAATAAAAAGGATGAGAGAGGAATTGTGATCAGAAACAAAGCAAGGCTTGTGGCACAAGGGTACACTCAAGAAGAAGACATTGACTATGAAGAAGTGTTTGCTCCAGTGGCAAGGGTAGAGGAAATTAGGCTATTTCTAGCCTATGCCTCATACATGAAGTTCAAGGTATACCAAATGGATGTGAAGAGTGCCTTTTTTATGGTACAATTGATGAAGAAGTATATGTCTGTCAGCCCCCTGGATTTGAAAATCCATCATATCCAGACAGAGTATACAAACTGAAGAAAGCACTTTATGGTCTTCATCAAGCCCCAAGAGCATGGTATGATACTCTATCTACCTATCTCTTGGATAATGGGTTTGAAAGAGGAATAATTGACAAGACCCTCTTCATTAAAAGGAGTAAGAAAGACATCCTACTTGCTCAGATATATGTGGATGACATCATCTTTGGATCCACAAAAGATCAGATGTGTAGAGACTTTGAAAAGTTGATGCACAAGAGCTTTAAAATGAGTTCAATGGGTGAACTTACCTTCTTCCTTGGGCTTCAAGTGAAACAGAAGAAAGATGGGGTCTTCATAAGCCAATCAAAATATGTGAAAGACATCCTGGATAAGTATGGTTTAACAGGCTCAAAGCCAGCAAGCACACCTATGGAGACTAATAAAAAGATCACTGTTGATCTTGAGGGGGAGGATGTTGATGTCCATCTATATAGATCAATAATTGGATCTCTCATGTATCTCACAGCCTCAAGACCAAACATCATGTTTCCAGTGTGTTTGTGTGCCAAATTCCAAGTCAAGCCAAAGCAATCACATCTTGAAGCTGTTAAAAGGATTTTCAGATACTTAAGAGGGCAACCTAGATTAGGTCTTTGGTATCCTTATGAATCCAACTTTGACTTGATTGCTTATTCAGATAGTGACTTGGGAGGTGCTAACATGGACAGAAAGTCTATTTCAGGTGGATGTCAACTTTTGGGTGCAAGACTAGTATCTTGGCAGTGTAAGAAGCAAACCACAGTGTCCTTGTCAACAACAGAAGCTGAGTATATTGCTGCTGCAAGTTGCTGCTCTCAGGTTCTATGGATTCAGAATCAGATGCTGGACTATGGGGTAACCTTTCTTCACACTCCAATCTTCATTGACAATAGCAGTGCTATAAGCATTGTTAACAATCCAGTCAAGCACTCCAAAACAAAGCACATTGAGATCAGGTATCACTTTATTAGAGATTGTAATGAAAAGAAACTAATTCAAGTTGCTAAAGTTCATACTGACAACCAGTTTGCTGATATATTCACTAAAGCCTTTGATGTGGGTAGATTCACTTTCTTGGTCACAAGTGTGGGCATGATCAACTCTGAATGAGCTCATGTCTTAAAAAGTGTTTTCATACCTGTTATTGGTTTATTCTTTGGTGCTACTAACATCTTTATCAGGAAGTTATTACCTTGCTCAGAGTACCTCAAGCTTCAAAAAGTGTAAGTATAGTTAATGCTGCCAGTGCAGCTTTAATACTGCCAGTGCACTGTTAATACTGCTAGTTAGTTAATACTGCTAGTAGTTAATACTGCTCTCAGTTAATACTGCTAGTTAGTTAATACTGCTAGTAGTTAATACTGCTCTCAGTTAATACTGCTAGTTAGTTAATACTGCTAGGAGTTAATACTGCTCTCAGTTAATACTTCTAGTTCGTTAATACTGCTAGTAGTTAATACTTCTTATGTCCCGAATCGTATAAATACCCTTTTTGCCCGCCCAAAAGTTCATAACGACTCTTTGATTTCTATTCATCTGCTCTCTAACCCTTTTCTCTCAAGTTCCTAGTAAGTTTCAAGCAAGAACACTCAAGCTAACATGGCATCCATGGCATTCATTGACGAGCACAACGAAATCGCTATGCTTCAAAAACCGAAGCAAGCTGCTTGATTCCACCAGATTGTGGATTTTCTCAAGTCCAGCCATATTGCCCATGCTCTTACTGTATCGCCAACAATCTACATAGAGCATCAAAGACAATTCTGGGCAAATGCCACAGTAGTCACAGAGAATGGGGTGCATATAATCAAGACAAGGGTGTGTGACAAACCCTTGTCAGTTTCTGAAGAGGTGATACGCATCTGTCTACGTCTAGACGATGCTGCAGGTATTACTTCTATTCCTAATGAGGACTTGTTCTCAAATCTGTCAAGAATGGGGTATGGAGGCCAATTGGGTGGTTTCAAATTCTCAAAATCTAAATTTTATACCCAATGGCGTTTTCTTGTTCATACCCTGATGCACTGCATTTCTAAAAAGACTACTGGCTGGAGTGAGTTCAGCAGTACCATTGCTTATGCTTTGGTCTGCTTGGCCACTTCCAGAAAGTACAATTTTTGAAGAATGATTTTCAGTGACCTTGTATCAAACTTGGGAAACAAAAAGAGTTTTTATATGTACCCAAGGTTTGTAAAAGTAGTTATAACCCATGAATTGACGGATATGCCTCACTTTGATGAGGTATATGTACCCAAAATCCCCAAAGGTAAGGTCTTTTCAAACATGAAAAGATCTCCATTGGACTCGGAAGGAGTTGACACCCCATTGTTCTCTACAATGATGGTGGTGTCCCACAATGAAGAAGGTATGGCTTCAGGGTCAAGGCCCTCATTAGACCAACCCACTGAAAGCCAATCCCAACCTTCCATCACCATATCAATCCCTCAGTCCCTTGTTCAAAAACCAACTTCACCAATAACCAATACATACATCAGGAAAAAGGTAAAGAAGGCTCCTTCCCTTCTTGTACCTTCACCCACAGAGCCTTTAAGCCCTTTAATGGAGAATTCTCCATTAGAGAATATCTACAGGGAAACCACAGGGGCGTCTCCCAACCCCAAGGAGGTGCTCAATGAGGTGATGAATGAGCATATGGGTGCAAAGGCTGCCACTAATCCTGCTAGCACAGAGGAGGTCAGTGGTAACATAAATAAGACCTTCCCTATGGCAACTTTGGGTGAGCAATCATCCAAAGGTCCCAGGTGCCAAGAAACCATGGGGGTAGCAGGTGCTTCTGCTAGGCAGAAGACCTCTACTACAAAAAGATCCCATGATCCTTCAAAAGGGGGTAACACTCCTAGAGAAGGTGAGGACATATATTACTATTATGAATTGATGGAAACAATGGGAAACATCAACATGGATGTAATCAAGCAGGGAAAAGACATAGAAGAGCTGAAACTGATCATTCTGTCTCAACAAGTACAGATCACCAACCTGAAGAAAATGGTGAAGAGATTGATCCAGAAAAAGAAGAAGAAACAGTTTGTGCTCAGAAGAAGGGAACCAGTGACTGATGCTCCCAAAAAGGGGGAGTTAGAAGTTGATGCCAACATGGTAGATGCCAAAGATAAGGGGGAGCAAGAGCAAGTGGATTTTGAGGGGGAGCAAGAAAAAGAATCAGATTTTGTACAAGCAGCAGAAACATCAAGCATAGCAGCAGAAAAAGAGAAAGCAGCAGTAAAAGAAACAGAACAAGCAGCAGTAACAGTTAATGCTGCTGAAACAAGCAAAGCAGCAGAAACTGTTAATACTGCTGAATTGAAAGAAGCAACCGAAATAGTGCAAGAAGTATTAACAAATCTTGAGATTGCAGAAACATTGATCAAGGCTAAGCATGATACTCCCAAGGTCACCTTAAAGTCCAAAGGAGTTGTCATCAAAGAAAGAGGTGAGGCTATCAAGACAGAAAGGGTTGAGAAGGTGGTAAGCAAAGATAAAGGCAAAGCAAAGTTAGTGGAATCTGATCAACCAATTAAAAAGCAAAAGTTGGTTGAGTCAGATGAAGCTTTGGCCAGAAAGATTCAGGATGATATTGAGCAAGAAGAAAGGGTTCAAGTTGAAAAAGACAGGGAGATGGCTAAGGCTCTGGCTGCAGAGTTAAATGAAACTTATCAAGAAAGTCTGGCAACTGAAATGGCTCAGAAGAAAGCTGCAACCCTGAAGAAGTATGTGTTGTTCAAAGTGGCTGCAAAGAAGAGACAACCCTCAAAGACTTACCTTGGTACTCAAGAGAGAAAGAAGATGATTACTTTTCTCAAAGGTGTTGTAGGAGTCAGAAAGGAGATGTTCTCAAAAATGACATTTGAACAGATTAAAGAGTTGTACAATTCAGAAATGATCAAGCTTCAAGGGAATGAAACTGCAAGAGTTGAAATGGAGAATAGAATGAAAGAAAGCAATGACTTTCTGATAGAAAAGCCTTTTCCAGATGAGCAAGAAACACCAAAGAAAGAAGCCACTCTTGGTGAAAGTCTGAGGACTTTAAAAAGAACCAAAATGATGGCCAGAAGAAAATCAGCCAAGAAGCCTAGAGTAGCTGAAGAAGAAGCTGAGAAGGTTGCTGAAGAAGAAGGGGCACCTAAGCCAAGTGAACAGAAAGAACCATCAAGCACTGATGATGTAAATCTGTACATGGTAGTGATGGACAAAGTGCCTGAACCTATTACAGCTGAACCTGTTGGTGTTAAGCCTCCTGAGGTCATTTTCTGGGATACAATGAAGGTTGATGGAAAAGAATACATCAGGCTCAAAAGAAAAGATGAAAAGCATGAAGTGTATAATACTTGGGCAAAGATTGTCAGAACATGTTCCAGGTCAGATTTAGAAGAGATGTATGAAATAGGAATGAAGTTGTATGCAGATCAATTGAAAGCTCCGGGGATTTCAATCACAAAACTTGTGATGGAGTATCTGTGTATGATGTTCAAATCTGAAGAAGTGGAGCATTTAATCAAAAATGTTTTTCAAAAGGTCACCAACTGGACTCTATATGAAACTAGTGGAGTATATGCTTTGACTATGGATTCAAATCACACAGAATACTTCCTAGTGGATAGAGTGTACAACCACAGTAGACTGAAGCTGAATGCAATGTTGAAAAAGAAGCTTAGATGTGTTCCAGATTCAAAAATGGCAAAGTATCTGATTCAAAGAACAATCAATCAGAGTTTGGGGTTGGATGCAAATACAGGTGTATGAGATATGAAGTTTTGGGAGCATATTAAAGACCATCTGAAGAACTTGACTTCTGTTCCTAAAAGTCAAGTTAGGGGGAGATTGTTGGGAAATTCAGAAATGCACAAGTACAGTTAGTGCTGCTAGCACAACTTGATTACTACTTCTGAAGTTAGTGCTGCTGATTCAGGTTAATGCTGCTAGTCAAGATTAATACTGCTAGAAGAAATTACTACTACTAAGCAATTTTAGTACTGCTAGTAGTTAGTACTGCTGAACATTAATACTGCTCAAAGTATTAATGCTACTGAAGACTTAGCGCTGCTTAAGTGATAATCAAGATTCGTGCAGATCAAGTCTGAAGATAATCATGGAAGGCTTGGAGATAAAGATGGAAGATTATTCTGAAGATCTTTTATTATTTGTAATTATCTTTTATCTTCAGTATAAGTATAGAATAGTTTGTAACTTTAGAAATAATTCTGAATTTTTGTTTTCATAGAGAGAATCAACCTCAAGGTTTTTAATCCTAATTCTAGAGAAGTAGAATTCGTATTGGTGAGCCTGTTCATCAATATTGAGGTTGAGTGTTGAATCTTGTAGCTTTACAATCATTCAATAAAGTTTACAAGTTGTTATTCTGATTCACTGTTTCATTGAATATTAAAGTGTTATTCCGTAAACTTCTTTAATATTGTTTCTGAGTGTTTATTCTTGTTAAGAATTAAGATCCTGACAGTGGGAAACCTTACTGATAGATAAATTGGAAAAATTATACATAGATGAAGTAGTATCGAGACATGGTGTGCCATTATCCATTGTGTTAGATCGCGATAGTCGCTTCACCTCTCACTTTTGGGAGGGATTACAGAAGGAGTTGGGCACAAGAGTAAAACTAAGCACGACTTACCATCCCCAAATTGATGGCCAAAGCGAAAGGACCATCCAAACATTAGAAGACATGTTGAGATCGTGCGTCATTGACTTTGGAGGAAATTGGACTCACATCTTCCTTTAGTGGAATTCACCTACAATAACAGTTACCATTCAAGCATTGGAATGGCACCGTTTGAAGCCCTTTATGTGAGGAAGTGTAGGACGCATCTGTGTTGGTTAGAGGAAGGAGAGATGCAATTTGCTGGCCTAGAGATCGTGCAAGAAACGACCGATAAAGTAAAAGGAATTCGAGAGCGTTTGAAGGTGGCGCAAGACCGTTAGAAGAGCTATGTGGATAAGAAGAGGAGACCCATAGAGTTTAATATGGGTGATAGAGTGATGCTAAAGGTATCACCTTGAAAGGGGATCATAAGGTTCAGGAAGCGGGGGAAACTTAGTCCCCGATTCCTCGTACCCTTCTCCATCATTAAACGAGTGGGACTCCAAGCCTAAAAATTTGAGCTACCACCGGAGATGCAAGGGATTCACAATACCTACCATGTTTGTTACTTGTGTAAGTGCTTGATAGAGGAGGAAAGCATTATCCTACTATCGAAGATTTGAGTAGACGACAATCGATGCGTGGAGGAACCCGATGCTATCCAAGAACGAAAAACAAAGAGACCCCGTCACAAATATATCACCTTGGTAAAGGTTCAATGGAATCACCATCGGAGTGCAAACGTGACATGGGAGGCGGAGGAAGAATAATATTTAAAGGATTACCATTGTTGAGTATGAGCTCGTTGGTACATTTTGGGTCGAATATATAATTTTAGAGATTCTGGAAACCTTGGGCGAGAATGCCATTGGCATTCTCGCGGTGTCACAATCGCAGGGGTCTTAGAAACCTTCGTACAAGTTATGCGAGTATGCCTAGCGAGAATGCCCAAGGCATACTTGTGTGTCAATGTCGCCCACGTGGTAGGGGTCGCGGTAAAATCTTGGCGAGAGTGCCTGACGAGAATACCAAGGGCACTTTCGCTTGTCATTGTCTCTGTCAGGGGGGGAGGAAAGCGGTCCTTAAATGCAAAAATCTGATCTTTATGAAAGAGGGTTTATTTATTTCACTTCTAGATACGTTTCTTTCTCTCTCAAGAGCGATTTTTCAACCTCTCATCTAATCCCTCCTCATTGAATGTGATTTCAAGTGATCCAAGGAGATTTATTGCTCATCTAGCATCCCATCACTCTTTACTTCAAGGATCTAGGGTTCCTTTGGCTCAAGTCTTCATCTTTACCTATCTAGAAGTCTTTGTATATAGGGTTTTCACTTACAAACCTAAATAGGTGAGTTTACTTTCATTGTCTTTCCATAAATGAGTTACTGGTGTTTATGTGACATATGTGATAGTATTTTGATGTTTAAACCTAAAATGCAATAGTTGGAATGATAAAGAGGGTTTTCACCTAAAAATGGATTTGATGGACTTTATGTTGTAGATGACCTAAAATGCATGTGTAAGTTGATGACTTACCCTATTTGTGTATTTATATTTGGTGAAATACAATGTTATGGTGATATGGATTTCTTGGAACGAATGAAATAACCATATGTAAAACTATGGATTGTTGGTTTATCATATGATGATTATATTATGCGTTTTATTTTCTTGTAAAAGCCTCACTTTTGAGTGTGAGTTAGAGGTATGGGGATTTATCAGTCCTGCTCCTTATGCATGAGGATTTGGTAATTTAATTGTGTACTAATATTGTGAAGGCCAATTTTTGGCCCACTAGGGAGTAGACACTAAATGACCATGATATTCTTGAGGTGGAACTTGTCTAGATTGAGTAGGCACTAAGGTGCAATTAACCCTTGAGGTGTAACTCGGGGGAGTAAGCATTAAAGATGAGGGGCTTGAGGTGATGCCCAAGTGGTATATGCACTAAGCCCGGAACCTGAGGTGTAATCTCAATAAAATCAGACGATGACTCCAATCATGTGTTCTTGTCACTTAGATGGAAACGGGTCTCCCCCGTAGTCAAAGTTGCTATCATGTGTGGATATTCAGGTATGGAGTATCACTTGAAAATGGAGAAATACATTAATGTGCTACCATTACGGGGTGGGTAATTCTAAAGTTGTATATTAATTTCCCCCGTACTTTAATTGTTATAGATTTTCATGATTGTTGTTAGAGCATATTTTTTGTCTTCAAGATCATCTAGATTGAAAGTCAAAGGTTCCAAGTTAAAGCCTCAAAGTCAAAGCTTCAAGGTTAAAAGTCAAAGTCAAAAGAACGTTAATGAGAAGTAAAAGTCTAGTCAAGCTTGTTAGTTTAGTTAGTTTTGTCTTTGTATTACTACTATGTATAAATAATATTTGTTCTCTTATAGTCTTGTAGCTAGAAGAATAAGGCACTTTGATAGAGATTTATTCTAGAGAGAGAAATATTCATTGAGAGAGAAATATTCATTGAGAGAGAGATTTGTAATTGTTTAATTGAGATTAATGAATATGGCATTTGGAGCTGAATTGATTTGTTCATCTTGATTACTTGCATTGTTAGTTCAAGAATTTAAGCAAACATGATCAATTAATCACAAACACAATGTGCACATTAGAGATAATTTCTATAGAGAGAAATATTGTGTCATATATCTCTTAAAGTGACATGAGTACAATACAAGCTTAGTTACAAGGAACAAGGAATGAAAAGCTTATATATGGGTCAAACAGGCCTTGACCACATATAAAGAAACATGTGAATAAAGTCAAACTATCAATACAAAATGATCTAAACTAAATGTCTTAACAATCTCCCCCTTTTAGATCAATTTTGCAAAAGCTTCAAAAACATATTATCTTGTAAACCTTCTGACACGATTATCTCTTATGCCCAAAAGAGTTTCAAAACGCCTGATGCCTTTTCTGAATTCGATTATATCTTCCAGAATATCAAGAGCTCTCGCTAAAGAAACTCTGTCTCTCCTTGGCATCCGATCTCTAGCATGAACAACAACTTCTCTTTGCCTCTCATTCTCCTCATGAATCCTCTTGAGTTGAGTTCTAATAACTTTGAGCGTTCCGTCAGAAAATTTAGAAACTTCTGAACATCTGAAGAACCTCTTCTCATTTTGACCAGTTATGTAAACGACCCTAAACTCAGGTTGCTCAAGCACTGTAAACAGAGGAATATCTTATAAACCTTCAAGAGACAAGTTTGGCTTTGTAATGCTCACTTTCCACTGATTCATTTCAATGGAAGTCATAACAGTATGTGTAGTAGATATGTCTTATGATAAACCTTTTGATAGCTTCCAAGGCAACCAAAATATTGTCCTTTCTAATCACCATATCTCTGAATTCATGATACATACACTCCAAATCATCAATATTTAGATTGTGGAAATCAGCCTCAGTGAAAGTATAGTTCTTCATATCTCTTCTTTGCACAGTGAATTCAGGGTACCAATTTCTAAAGAACTTCTTCAACCGAACTTCTTTAACAACAAAAATATTTTACTTTTTCTTTAGTGTTCTATGTGCTTGCCTCAGAAAGTTTAACATATCCACATACTCCTGTTGAAATTCCTGCGGTTTATCCTTGACTCCAAAAATTTTGAAAATATCCATTGGTCTAATGCGATGCACAAAGATTTTCTTCATTTCTTTCTCAAGAATCGGAACCCTAAGAGCATTTCTTATCTGTCTAAGTTCTGCTTCAGTAGGACTAAATTCTGATTCAGGTGCATTGACATTAGATGGACCGACTTCATCAACATTAGACATTTCAGGAACATGAACACCTTCAACTTCCTCTTGTTGATTTGTGTTGCCTTGAAGAATAGTTTGAACTTGAGGACTAGACTGCCTCGGAGGACTTGGCTGAGCTACATGAACTTTTGTGATATATGGAAAATTGAATTCTTGGAAAGACGGAATTTCAGGCATTTCTGACACATTAGGCTCTGGAATATCATTCTGAACTAGGCTTAATAAGATATCGTCTGGAGTTCCCTGCTCAAACATTTCTTGCAAAAGATCTGTATCCTGGTTAGCTTCCAGCAGACTATCCAGAACACTTGCTTCATTCTCAGGAATTACTTCATCATTTTCATTCTCCTCATCATCAGATTCACCCCATTAAATTCTCTTTTTCTTCTTCTTTGACTTTCCAGAATTGCTTGTACTTCTCATCAATCTCATCATCATCATCATCAGAAGAAGAAGAAGACAAGTCTATCACATATACAGCTTCAATACCTGTTAGCAAGAATATCTCCTCCCTAGTAGCTACCTTAGGCTTTGCAACCATTGGTACTACTTCTGGATCCACATATAACACAATTTCTCTACCCCTTGTATCTTTTTGTTCATTTCTAACAACCAACTGCCTTTGATTATCTCCAGACACAGTTTCAGATCCACCAACATTTTCAGCATTTACATCATCTCTCTGTTTCTTATTCATCTCCCCCTCATGGTCATGATTTGAATCATGATCATGCCTTTTTCTAAAACCGAATCTTAGGCTTTGCAAGATGTCTGAACTATCTTGGAAAGACCTACAAAGGCTGCTTGCATGGCCTCAATAGATTTCAGAACATCTGCTTTGAATGAATTAAACTCTAAAGCTCTAACAACATCTGTTGGGATTTGAGGTACAGATGGTGGTGGTTGTTGGTGTTGGGATTGGAGTAACCCAAATAAATCACTATCAGCTTGGTTTTCTGGGGCTTGAGATAGTAGTTTTGCAAAGAGTAAGGATTTAAGATCATCAACACTTATATCAGTAGGTTGAGTAGGTGGAGGTGGAGGTGATTGAGTTGGTTCATCAACAATTGGGTCCTTTCCTTTCAACAACCTCTTAACTGCATTGATCTCCTTAGAAAATTTCTCCATCAACCTATTTTCAACAGCCTTTAAGGCGTCGTTGAGGAATTCCTTTGACACAAAGTCGGGTAAAGTAACACCGGAACCACTTAGGTTTTCCGTTGTCATAACAGTTGATGAAACAACTGTATGCCCTGTGTTCATAACTGGCATGATGTTAACTAAGATAGGAATTCCACTCAATCCTCGTAGTCCAACTGGTGGATCTACTATGAGTGTTCCGATCGGGTCACTAAGACAACCGATGGTAGTAGTAGTTGATGTTTGTGTCCTAGGAATAACAAAAGATGTATCAATAGGCTCTAGACTCAATTGTTCATTGAAAGGAAGTGAGAACTGGGGCTGATGTTCTCTAGCTTCAATATCTAAACTTTCCGAATGAAATCCAGATAGAAAGTGTGGTATATCCTCGTGAGTATCTGAGACTATCACCTGTGGTGAGGTGGTAGATTGGCTGGCAGGGGTGTGCAACTGCGTTAGTAGGCTACTAACGTCTTATTCAATACCATAACTCAACACATGAGTTCCAGTAGCAGATGTGGCTACCCTTCTAGAATGGTAGGTTAGGTTACACACTCTCTCACCATATTCTTTTTCGTTCCTTCCACTCAATCTCACATTTTCATCATTTTTATCTAGTACTCCCTCAGAACTCCTTATCTCTCCAACCATTTCTTGAATTGTGGTGTCAACATCAATCCCTATGTCATCATCATTCAGAAATCTAAAATCATCCCCAATATCATCATTGTTGTCAACATCATCAATCTCATCAACTCTTTCTTCATCTATATCAGTTGTAGCAGATGGAATACTCTCATGATCTGTACTTGCCGATCGATCTGACTTAGTTTCAGAGTTCTGACCTTCCTCGGCGTTCTCTTCCTGACGGCCTAATTGAGGAATAATAGTCGGTTCAGGTTGAGATGTGGAACCCACTTGATGTGTGGCAAGAGCCTGGGATCCCACATCCTCAGGTCTAGAAGACTGACCCTCTCCTGTTCCCCTCTCAAAATTTTCTCTCTGCTCACCCCGTTCAATTACCACCTTGGTAGATTTAACCCTTACAGACTCCATTCTCCTAAGGTTTGAGCCTGTGGTAGGGGCAACCGGTTCTAGTCGTCCCATGGACTCTCTTACTCCCTAACACTATCGGAGTTCGAATCGGCATAAGCAAGTAGAGCTTTTGGTACTGGCATAGAGAAGTTAAATGTATGCTTTTGCTTCTGTAAGTACCTCATCACATACTCTGGTCCAGCTTCCTGATTATTCCTTTTGGGAATATCTCTGTTAGATCTCAACATGCTTCTGATGATAAGCTGTAAGAATCTCTGATATGGAACAAACACTGGCTTCTTGGTTATCCTTTTGGCCATTACTTTTTCATACAGCTCATTCCAGAAAATGAATGAATAATCCGTGTACATATCGTACACAATGGCATGGAAAACTTCAATATGTGCATGTTGGTGTTGTCAATTCCGGTATGTTTGGCAGTGAAGCACCGGTTGATCACTGAGAACATAGTATACCAGAATGGTGGCAGATTGTTCTTCTTGAACTGGCTTATCTTGGTAAGTTCTCCAACATATCCTAAGGCTCGGATGCATTCAAATACTTCAGAATCAGTTGGATATACATCAAAGATGTTTCTTCCTTCTCTTGAATTGGCCTCTGGAAGATCTAGAATTAGTCTCAACCTTTGATAGTTCAGAATAGAGGTAAAATGATCAATTTGGATCTGGAAATATCTTTGGTTGTTTCTGTTCTCAAAAGTTATAGACCTCCAAGCTTGTTGTAGATAGATCAAAGGTACAGTAGCAGTAGCAGTTAGAGCATAGTACAATGGATGTCCTCTGAAGATGTCAAGTACCAAGGGATCAATGTTGAGATGATTGAAATCAACATGATGGTTGTTGGGGGTACATCAACAAGTAATCATTCGGATGAATGAGTGCCGGATCAGGATTTTCACCAACTTGAGATTGGTAATTGGATCTGGATGAGGGCATCGGTGCATACCTAGAGATTTGGGGATCATTCTCATCCATCTAGACATTCTGGTCAACAACATTGTCACTTGCCATTTGAACACCTGAAAATTTGATTTTTTTGGACAAATGTCCAATTTGTCAGTGAAATCCAAAAATTTATTTTTCAGAAAAGAGCTTTGAAAACTTCCTAAGTCCAGAAGTCGCAGACCAAAGGACTTAGAATGAGTTCACAAAGGGTGCGTTTGGTACCAGGACAGGACAGGACAGGACAGGACAGGACAGGACAGGACAGGACAGGACAAGAAAGTTGTCCAGCATTTGGCAAGACATGACAGAACTGGACAGATCAGGACTAGACTAGTTAAATGACGAATTTAACCCTGATGAAAAATCATAGGTTAAATCACATAAAACTAATTTTATCACTAATACATAGTGCAATGGATTATCAAAAACATAAAACTAATTTATCACAGTTGGATTTTGGATATGGAAATCAAAACCCAAATTAAGTTTCAGGTTTTATGTTGTTTCGGGTTTAGGTTGGTTGGGTTTCGGATTGATGTCGTTCGGGTTCGGGTATTATATAATGCAAAAGTTATATATAAATTCAATCATTTTTTAGGATGAATACAATCGATTGAAAGATTGATGAAATTGATAACAAGTTTAAAATTTAGAAAATATTTCAATAGACTATAATTTATGATTTTCAAAAGATAATTAGATATATATATATATATATAATATTTAAAATATAGATGTATGTTATTTCGGGTTTTCAGATGGGTCGGGTGGCCAACGATCAAACCCAATCCGAACCCAGATATCCTCCCAAATGTCGGGTTTCGGATTGGGTTTTGGTTTTTAACAAAGGGTACATTAGTCAAAATATTGTTGTTCTACTTAGTTCCAGGGGGGTGAAGTGGGATAAGTGTGTCCCATGCTTGTTCCACTTAGTTCTAGCGTGTCCCACATATGGTTACGCCAAATGTTAAGTCCAAATATTGTATACAAGATTTAATAAGAAAAGTCAATGTGTATGTCAACAATGTCAAAGTCATAAGCAAAGTCAAAGTTGTATTGTCAAAATCAATTTTGTTTAGTTTTTCTTAGTTGTTAAGTTTTAGTTTATTCTTGTGGTATAAATAGGATTAGTCTTTGTTAATCTTGTAAGAACTTCATTGTAATATTTCAGATAAGTGAGATATATGACAAGAGCTTTCAAGATCTACTTTCTCTCTCTACTCTCTCTACTCTCTCTCTAGATTTCATTGCTAAATCTTGTTTGTATTGAGAATTGCTTGATAATATGGGATAACAATTGGTATCAGAGCTGAACCAAACTTTTCAGAAAAGATTTTATCATGATTTGAATTGAAATTTGGTGTTTTTGGATCGAAAATTTGAATTTTTCAAAAGTTTTTCAAGAAAACGAGTTTGTTACTGTTTCATACGAATTTCATGTGAAAAATCGTTTTTAATGCAAGAAACTGGATTCATTGTGTTCGATTTATGTTGGTGATTGATTGTTGTTTTGATTCCATCTCGAAATTCGAACAAAATCGGTTTCAATTTTTGATTTTTGATATTTTCGTGAAAAACGTGTTCAGTTACTGTTCTTGATTGAAAATATTCGATTTGATGTTTTTAATCGAAAATTGATTGCTTGTGTGTGTTTAGAATTGTTTTTCAATGATGCTAACAAATTCTTGAAGTTCAATTGTGCAGGAATCAATCGATTTGAGAAAGATAATGTCAAGAAATCGAATTTGCGTGTCATTCATACGGTTTGCGGGTCATTCATACAGACCTGAGAACCATATGTTGCGTTTCAAGTGAGACCCGCATACCATACTCTGCGCTTCAAGAAGGACCCGCAAAGCTCATCTATGCGTTTCCTTAAGGACCCGCATTCTATACTATGTGTTTCCTTAAGGACCCGCATTCTATACTATGCGTTTCCTTAAGGACCCGCATACCTCACTATGCGTTTCCTCAAGGACCCGCATACCTCACTATGCGTTTCCTCAACAACCCGCATTCTTAGCTATGAGTTTCACCAAGGACCCACACACCTAGCTTTGCGTTTCGGTCAACACACGCAAACCTCTGAAAAAAAAATTTGGTCATCTTTGGAAATATTTTTTTTACATTGCGAAATAACAAGTATTGTTCAAATTTCAATTTTCACGAAATATTTTTTTTAAGATTTCAATTTGATCTGATTGTTGTTTTTCTGATATATAGTTTGGGACGGTCATTCACTTCAAGTTGATTTTTTTTTTCAAGATGTCCATTTTGTAAAAGCCTGATATATCTGTAATAGAAGCTGAACGAAGGACTCTGCAATTTAAAAATTCAGAGTATCTCAAAAGAATTCAGGAGTTGGAACTGAAATTGTACAACTGTGTTAAAACTCCTGAATGTATAAATTGTACTAAAAATAGTTCTAATTTTCCAGGTATCCTTTATGAGAGGGATAAAGAGATAAATGAGAAAGAGAGAGAGATTATAACTCTTCAAAGTCAACTGAAGATAACTGAACAGAAATCACCTGAGCTACAAGCAGAATCAGTTGAGCTTCAAAACAAGTTGAAGGCTTTCGAAGAGAATATATCTGTTTTGAAGTCTAAAAACTTTGAGCTTAGAAAGAATTTATCTGATTTGGAAAAACAGCTTGTTGCAAATAAAGCTGATTTTGAAAGTGAAAAGAAAATTTTTTCAAATAAGTACTCAGATTTCTCAAAGAAGAGTTATGAAGAAAAGAAGTCAGTGGAGCTTAAATGCATCAAGCTTTCTCAACAAATCTCCGATTTTGAGAAAGTACTTATTTTAGAAAGAGAGAAAATTGATAAAGAAAAGAAGGCCACATAACAGAAAAATGTAGGATTCTTTAAAGAATTATCTGGCCAGAGAAATGAATCAGAAAAAGGATTTGAGGAAGAAAGATCCATATTTGAAGATGAAATTAAAAAGCTGACTTCTAAGTTGTCTGAACTGTCTGCAGCTGCGCTGAAAGAGCAAAAGACGAAGTCTGAATTCAAGACAAAGATTGACCAGCTTGTGAAAGAAAGAGACAACTTCGCCTCAAAGATCAAAGAACTTGAGAAATCTATTTCAAGTTCAAATCAGAAATTTATCTCTTCACAAAGGTCAGTCAAATACTTTAATCAGATTCGTCGCACTAACCTTTTCTATGATGATTATTTAGATGGTTTAGATACTTTTCCAAGGAGAACAAGTTTCAAGAAAGAGAAACTGGTGTGGAAAAAGAAACCAGTCAAAGATGATAAGGAAAATGGGTTGAAAGAGAAGAAATCATGTGTAACTGTGCACAAAGCAAAGAAGAACAAAGCACTTAACGGTAAGAAATTTTATTGTTCTATTTGTTGTACACATGATCATTTTCATAAATCAACTGATCATTACTGGTATGGTTCTTACTCCATAACCCCCACACGAACTGCAACTAACATTTCTGGACCCAACTACCAATGGGTACCAAAGAAGAAAATTGATTATGTGTTGCAGGCACCTCAAGCCAAGGGGGAGTAAGAGAACAATGGCTCTTGAATACTACAGTTCAAGACCCGCACCTCAATGTCAAGAAAATGGCTTCTAAGCAAAACATCTTAGGACCCGTACCTCAGAGATCAAAAAGATCTTACTCCTGTATGCTTGCATCCGATGGATATTGTTGGTCTTCATCCCGAGTGAATTGATCTGATCTCTATCCTAAACTTTTTCTTTGCTAAATTTTTCTGATATTGATGGTCTAACAATTCAAAGGGAGTGTTTGATCTCTATCCTGTTTTAACTGACATATTTCAGATGCTTAATTTAAGGGGGAGTAAAGGTGATGACTTCTGATTATTTCAGATCAGAACTCATTCTATAACTGTTTTACTGCTTTCTGTCCTTTTATTTTTGAATAAATAAAATGAATAAAGTGGCTTCTGATCAAATGACAGATCAGGACCCGTTTTTCAACGATCAAAGAAGGATATTACGTTAATATCCAGGGGGAGCTCAAAAGATATAAATCATTTGATCATGATTTGAGGGGGAGCCGAAAAGGTAAATATCTTCTGATCCTAGATCTCGGATTGTTTGAAAGAAGGACAACTTTCGAACATAAAAAAAAAACTTTTCTTAAATGTTCAAACCACTTCTTATTCTCAATCGATTTTATGAATTTAGAAGTGTGATTTTTAAATGTTTTTCAATTTTTTGTGCTTTAATTGTTTAACTGACCGTGTGTTTCCAAAGATCAATACTTGTGTATTATCTTGTCCATATACTGTCAAGTATTCACACATACCGGTTCAGTATTTCATTTGAATCTGTTATTACCATGTCTCATAAAGAAACAATTTTTCGATGGTAATACTCCCGTTTGCAATTTCACAGTTGTTGAGCATCATTCATTTTTTTTTATATATATTTGTGCTTTCATTGATAAATTGTTTATATTTGTTCATATAAACAAATATCCAATTCTTTGATACCCTAACCATTTGATTTGATCTGTTTAAGTCATTGTCAGATTCTCAAAACAATTCTTTTGACTTCATTTCATTCATTTAATATTCTTGTTTTGAGAAATCTTCAAAGATCAAATGCTCAAATTTCATTTATATTTTTCAATGAGCATACATACACTGACATATGATTTCTTGTGCTTTACATGTCAAGAAAATCATTGATAAGCATGTACTTTTAGGAACATGGGATTCAGTATAAGTGCTTAATAGATCTTCCATGGATTCACGTTAACCAGTGTTTCCTACCCCAGAAGAAATCCTTTGAGTGATTGAGGGGAGAGGGGTCTAAAAGAATTGAGTGTGGGAGTGAGCAGAGGTAAAATGGAAATGAGAGATTGGTTAGATGTGAGCTTATATGTTTAAAAGAAAGAGGGTGTGAGAACAGAGTTAAAAGAATATCAGAACTCTGCACCTACCACTTTCTGAGCCGGGCAACCACATTACTGATTGGTTCACATTTCTTTGGTGACCATCATTGAAATAGGCAAATAGCCCATGCCATCTCTTGTATAAAACCCCACCAGCTACTCATTCTTTTCTTAAAAAGAGAATGTTTCACATTTTCTGGGGAAGCAACACATAATCTATCAGATCTTCTTTTAGAAGATACTGATATTGAAAAAGAAGGAAAGTTGCCCCACCTTCGACCCTTTCTCATACACATTGAGTCCATGTATAATCATTGTTGTCACAGTGATTTACATACTTTGAGCCTTATGAAACACAATCATTGTGCTAATTCTTTCAAAACACAAGCACGAGCACACAGAGAATATGTTTTTCTGTCAGAACATTCATAGAATTACCTTGTGTCTTTCAATGATTGAATGGAAGTCCTGGGGAGTCAACATCAAACCAGCTCCTTACAATGTACATCTGTTGTACACAGTAACTTCGTGTTACTGACAGGCATTTCTAACTGTTTCATTTGTTGAATCAGGGTTACATGCTCATTATGTCTGAATTTGTAAAGATTCGGATATATATTGTTCATGATTCGGCTCTTCAGATCAAAAGTACAACAATATCAAGGGGAGATTGTTTGTTGTTCACAAAGGGGGAAATCAAAGCCTATGCTAAAATTGATGATATTTTGATGATAATGATGCTCACATCATCAAAAAGGGGGAGAATTATAAAGATTCAATTTCAGAGTTAAAGTTCAAAGTTCAAGCCTAAAGTTCAATTTGCTTCCGCTGTTTCAAATGATGTTTCAAAGGCTGTTTCAAACGCTGTTTCAAAGGCTGTTTCAAACGCTGTTTCAAACGCTGTTTCAAATTCCGCTGATTTAAAGTTCAAGTCTGATAAAGAAATTCAAAGCCAAGAGATTCTGAAGGAAGAATGTTCAAAGAAAATTTGATGATTCAAGAAAGTTTGTTTCTTCCAAAGATGATTCAGAGATCAAAGTGATGAAGATACATTTTTGTTCAAAGTCGAAAGAATTTTCAGAGTTAAAGCTGTTTTTCAATTTCAAGAATTCCATTTCGTGTTCAAGGCTTGTTGACTTTCAAAGCTTCAAAGAATAAAAGACTTTCCAAGATTCTTCAAGAGCTGAAAGTTTAAAGTTTGTGAAAGCTGCAAAGAGATAAAAGCTGAAGAATCAAGTGTTGAAGATCTGTATCAAATTTTTATTAAATCTTGAATACAAAGGGGGAGATTGTTAAGTCCAAATATTGTATACAATATTTAATAAGAAAAGTCAATGTGTATGTCAACAATGTCAAAGTCATAAGCAAAGTCAAAGTTGTATTGTCAAAATCAATTTTGTTTAGTTTTTCTTAGTTGTTAAGTTTTAGTTTATTCTTGTGGTATAAATAGGATTACTCTTTGTTAATATTGTAAGAACTTCATTGTAATATTTCAGATAAGTGAGATATATGACAAGAGCTTTCAAGATCTACTTTCTCTCTCTACTCTCTCTCTAGATTTCATTGCTAAATCTTGTTTGTATTGAGAATTGCTTGATAATATGGGATAACACCAAACATGGGACAAGCTTATTTTGTTCTGTCCTGTTCCACCCTGTTTTGCGTACCAAACGCACCCAAAGTGTTTGAATGATAGACACTTGTCGCAAGCCAAAGATATGTACCACTTGTCGCAGACGAAGGTTGCGACAAGTATACTTAGAAATTTTTTTAGCTTGACACGAAAGAAAGCGCAGAACACTAAAACATGGAATTTGTAGTGTGATTAAATGAACAAGTCAAGAACTTGCAAGTTTCATAATGAAGAAATCACAAAGTTCATAACTTGTTAAAACTAAAGAGTTCAGAATCAAATCACTTGACAGTATATTAAACCATTTTAACATTTTCAGACTTTGTTCGATTTTACATTTGGAACATGATTAGAATCATTATATTTATTTGTTTTCAACACTGTGTTCGATTAAGATCCAAAATCAGTCCAACAGTCCTTCGAAGAGTCCACGAGCCCAAAATCAAAATCAGTCAATCACAAGTTAAGATTTGGAACCTGGAATTAAACAAAGAAATACAAACACAACATACAAAAATACAAAGAAACAAAAATATAAACCTACACTAAATCAAGAAAATAAAGATGAAATCTGAGAAGTCGTGAACAACAAGTCGAGAGAGAATTTCTAAGTGCTCAAAGTCGCAAAATAGGGTTTAAGGAACAAGTGGGAAAACTGAAGAGTTGATCGTGTATATATACTTAGAAAATGGGTTGACACGTGGCACGATTCAATTGGACCTCCCACTTGTCGCAAACCACTGGAGTATGGAACTTGTCACAAAGAATGACAAGTTGTGTGTGTACTTGTCGCAAGACACGATGTGCGATAAGTGTGCCTAAGGAAAGAAGTCGCAAGATGCCTTATACAAGTTCTAGATTATTGCAAGTCGAAGCATACGAGTTCATCACTTATCGCAGGCTTTGGTTTGCGTCAAGTAAGGTGTCGCAGACCATTGTTTGCCTCAAGTTACAACTCGCACGCAGTGGCTTGCGTCAAGTAGCTTGTCGCAAGCAAGGCTTCGTGTCAAGTCACTTGTCGCAGAGCATTGTTTGCGATAACTAGACTTAGAAAATAATTGGCAACTTTCTAAAAATAGAGACTTTGAAACTTTGACTTTTGACTTTCCAAAAAAAGCAACTTTGCACATTTTCACTTTAAATCTCAAAAATAGTTTCTCTCACTTGAAATATTTTCAGAATTTCAAAATCTTTTGAAAACACATACACACACACACTTACACATTCAAAACTCCAGAACATATTCCCCCTCAAATCAAAATAGGAAACTATTGTTATGCATTCAGATTTAACATTCCAAGTTTGTTGACTAAAAAATTAAATCTCTTTTCATCAAGAGGTTTAGTAAACAGGTCAGCAACCTCAAAACAGTAGAAACAAAATGCATTTCAATAGTACCTTTTTCAACGTGATCCTTTATAAAATGGTACCTGATATCAATATGCTTTGTTTTCGAATATTGCATCGGATTAGCCGTAATTGCTATTGCACTTTTCAAATCACAGTAGATGGGAACTTTGTTCAAAGTGTAACCGTAGTCTTTGAGTTGCGTCTTCATCCACAATACTTACGAACAACAGGTGGCGGCCACCACATATTCTGCTTCGGTCGTAGATGTTGAAACACAATTTTGTTTCTTCGAAGACCAACTGACTAACTTGTCTCCCAAAACTGACAGGCTCCTGATGTGCTTTTTCTTTCTAGTTTGTTACATGCATGGTCTGCATCTGTGTAGGTTGTTAGTTCAAAACTAGAATCTTTCGGATACCAAAGGCCTAAGTTTCATGTGCCTTTAAGGTACCGTAAGATTCTTTTAACCGCAGCAAGATGGGATTCCTTTGGATTAGCTTGATATAGAATGCAAAAACATGTAGCAAACATTATATCAGGCCTACTCGATGTCAAATATAGAAGAGATCCTACCATGCTTCTGTATATCTTTTGGTCTACTGATTTTCCGAAGATATCAGCATCCAACAGACTTCTAGATGACATTGGAGTCTTCATGGGAGTTGAATCAGTCAAATTAAATTTCTTTAGCATATCTTTTATTTACTTTGACTGGTTAATAAAAATACATTCCCGGGTTTGTTTTACTTGGAGTCCCTAGAAAAAGTTCAGCTCTCCCATCATTGACATCTGAAACCTACTCTTCATGATGTCTTGAAATTCATCACAAAGTTTAGGATTCGTAGAACCAAAAATAATATCGTATACATAAATGTGCCCTAGAATTAAATCCTCACCTTTTTTCTTCAAGAACAAAGTTGTATCGATAGTACCTTTACAAAAACCGGATTCAGAAAGGTAAACCGTCAATGCCTCATACCACGCGCGCGGTGCCTGCTTTAGTCCGTAAAGAGCTTTGTCAAGCACGTACACGTGATCTGGATATTTTGGATCAGTGAAACCCTCTGGCTGACTTACATACAGCTCTTCATGTAGGATACCGTTCAGAAATGCTGATTTAACGTCCATCTGGTATACTTTGATGTTCTTATGAGCAACATATGCAAGAAAAATTCTGATGGCCTCAATCCGGGTGACTGGTGCATAAGTCTCATCGTAGTCAATACCCTTTTGTTGGTTATAGCCTTTTGTAACCAATCTTGCCTTATTCCTGACGATTATACCTGCCTCATCCTTCTTATTCCAGAAGACCCATTTAGTTCCAACAATTGTTTTATCCTTGGGTCTCGGTATAAATCTCCACACTTTATTTCGTTTGAATTCATTTAGCTCGTCCTGCATGGCATTAATCCAATCCGGATAATTTAGTACTTCGAACGGCTTTTTAGGTTCCATGTTGCTTAGAAAATTTACGAACATGCAGTAATTAGCAGATGCAGATGCAGATCTGGTTCTAACATTAGCATTCGGGTCACCAATTATATTTGCTGGAGGATGTGCCTTGGTCCACCTATGTGTTCTTGGTAGATGTTCAATGTATGTCTGATTGTTTGTCTCATCAAACTCGTCTTGAACCACAGGCAATTCAGTATCATGTGCCTCTGGACTTTTAGCACTTGGTGATGGAACTGCTTCTTCTGAATGTATCTCTAGTGGTAATTCTCCAGACACAACTGATGTTGATGCAGGTTCAACTGATGGTGAAGCCGGCTCAAATGAACTGTCTGGTGTTGCATTTCCAGAGATAACTTGTTCTTGACTAGTAGAAGCATCACCAACTCCTTCAGACGGGCTAGATAAGTCTGCACTTGTGGTAGGTGTGGTATCATTCCTTAAATGTCTTGCTTATCATCATCTGCAGTTATGTCATTAAAAGCATCAATGAATAACAAGTCAAGATCTAATTCAGTTAAGGTTTTAGAGTTAGTAATCTTAGTCTGTGTTATTGTAGGTTCTACTCCCTTTGAATTAGAAGCTTTGTCACTAGGTGCGAGTCCTGAACTGAATTTTTCAGAAGTCCTTGTTGAAGATTCATCAAAATATACATTCGTGCTTTCAATCACAGTCTTTGTCCTTGTGTTGTAGATTTTGTATGCTTTGTATTGTAATGAATATCCTATGAATACTCCTTCATCAGCCTTCTTTTCAAATTTTGATAGATGTTCTCTATCATTCAGCACGTAACACCTGCATCCAAACACACGAAAAAATTTAACTGTAGGCTTTCGACCATTAATAATTTAATATGAAGTTTTATAGAAACGTTTATTTATTATGGTCCTGTTATGTGTGAAGCATGTGGTGGCTACTGCTTCAGCCCATAGGAACGAAGGCAAATCTGAATAAGTTAGCATTGTGCGCGCTGCTTCTACTAACTTCCTGTTCTTTCTTTCAACTACCCCATTCTGTTGAGGTGTCATTGTTGTCGAGAAGTTGTGTGATATGCCAACGGACTCTAGATAACTCCGAAGAGTTTCATTTTTAAATCCGGTTCCGTTGTCACTTCTGAGTTGTTGCACTTGGCATTGAAGAAGAACTTGTATCTTTTTGATAAACTTGATTATTAGATCTGGAGCTTCAGATTTTAGCCGCTGGAATTCAAGCCACGTGTACAGGGAAAATTCATCAACCATCACCAATATGTACTTCTTGCCTTTTATCGATTGAGTTCGCATTGGTCCACATAAGTCCATGTGAATGAGCTGAAGAGGTGCTTTGCAACTTGAAAGCATTTTTGATTTAAGAGAACTTCTCTTCATCTTGCCCATCTCACAAGCTGAATAAAGTGACTCTTTTTCCATTTTCAGCTCTGGCAATCCAATGACTAATTCTTGGCTTCTGAGCTTGTTGATGTCTCTAAAGTTTTGATGAGAAAACCTTCGGTGCCACAACCAACTGTCTTCTGATGTAGCCTTAGCAATAAGACAAACAGATTTTGTTGCAGTCAGTGTAGGAAAATGAACACCATATAGTTGACCCATTCTTCCTGCTTTTATCAACTCAGCTCTGCTCTTGTCTTGAATATAATAGAAGTCTTCATCAAATACCACCTTGCACTTTTTCTCAGCAAACTGACTGATTGAGAATAAGTTGTGTGCCAATCCTTCAACATACAAAACTTTCAAATTGTTATCATGTTGTTCTTGATCACACCGTATCCTCTAACATATCCTTTCATATTGTTTTCGAAGCTGACTGAACCTACATAATGTTCTACATAATCAAACAGTAGGTGCTTATGTTCTGTCATGTGTCTTGATGCACCGGAATCTATGATCCACACATGACAAGCTTGCAAGAAACAGTCACTTCAACTTAGGTACCCATATGAATATGGGTCCTTTATTGTTAGTATCCTTTGGCTTTTTCAAATTAGTTGACGACCCTTTGATTCTCCACTCAAATTTGGGCTTTTTTTGATGAAACTTGTGTTTTAAGTTCATATTTTGGAATCCACTTTCACACAAATTTTACGTCAACTAATTTGTCCATTTTTAAAACATTGTTTTTCTTCTTAAAAGAATAAACTTCAGCTTTTTGCTTAACAGGGGACTTAGTAGGATTTTTCTTTTTCACAAACTGGTCAGGTTTTCTTTTCTTAGAAAACTTGGGTTTTAAAGAAAATAGATTATCATGAAAATAAGAGCATTGTAACATAGCAGTAGCTTGTGTTAACAAGTCAGTTCTAGAAAGATTTTTCGTTTTATTGAAACATCGTTGACAAGTTTGATTACAAACTTTTGTATCTACTCTATTACAAACTCCACTATCAGATACTTTCTTCTTCTCTTCAACCTTTGTCTTCTTTCTCCTCTTCTTACCTCCTTCCTTTACTTTCTTATCTGAAGAATAAACAGAGTTAGATTCATTGAAAGTGAACTTTTCAAAGAACGGTTTAGAGAAAAATTTAGAATCAGAAGATGTTTGGAAAACAAAATTAACTTTATTCTCGAACACTCTCCTTTTTCAGATATACTTGACTCCTTTTCCTAAGATGTTAAGATCTTCAAAGATGTTTTCATTTGAGGAGTCTTTGTATCGATTGTTGAAGTGTCAGACTTAACATTTGCATTGACTACAAATGAAGATGGAGAGTTCTGATCAGAACAAACTGCTTTTCCTTTTGTGAAATTAAAAATCTAAATGTCTGATTCCTTTTTGTAAAACTTCATTTTGGATCAGACTTGAATCTAATTCCATCCCAAGATTTTCATTTGCATTTTCCAATTCATCAACAACATTGTTGAGAACTGAAATATGCTTTTCTAAATCAGAAATATTTTTTAAAGCAGTCTGATAATCAGATTGTGTAGAAATTGAAGTCTTCTCAGAAACATACTCGTTTTCAGAATGAGAGTTTTCTTCCTTTTCTCCCTTGATAAAGTAAGAAATCACAGATTCAGTTTCATCAGATTTAGAACTTGATTCAGTTGTCTCATTTAATTTTGGGAAAAGATGTTCAAATTCGACGAAACTTTTCTTTTTATTTTTATAACTTGAATTTAAGTCGTCGTACTTGAATCCAACATTTTTAAAATCATGAGAACTTGACTCAGTTTTTATCTCTGGTTTAACTATCACAAGATCTTCTCTTTTTACCTTTGGAGTTTCAGGTGTCGAACTCTCAGACTTAACAAATGTTTCACGGAAGACCCGATGTTTTAAATTTATAAGTATTTCCGGGTGCTTTCTTTAAAATCTCAACATCCGGAAGACCCAGACCCATTTTTGGATTGAAAAAGCGAGTATCTTTTGGGTTGCTGGTTAAAAGCTTCAAAATCTACTCTGTTTGACCTCTTTTAAAATTGAGATCTTCCAATTCCTTAATCTTTGCATAAGCTTCAGTTCTGCCCTTCAAAACAATTTCATACTTCAAAGTTAGATCTAAATTTTTATCTTTCACTGAATTTAACTCTTTTTGTAAATCAGATAATTTACTTTGAAGATTTACCTTGTCCAATTTGAGAATATTCTTTTCCTCTTCTCTTTCCGCTGCTAAGGTCTTGAAAATTAAATCTTGATCTTAATGTCCTTGAATAACACTCTTTTGTTCTAAAAAAATATCTTTTAATTTTTGAAATTCAAAGTTCATTAAATCTAATTGGGACATCAAGTTCAGAACTTCTTCATTTTCAGAAAAACTTTTAGACTTGTCAGAAATAGAATTTCAGATTCCGATTCATCTTCATCAAGAGTTTCCATGAGGTTGTGATGAACTTGAGTGAAATTGGCCTTTTCTTCATCATCAGAGGAAATTTCTAGCCAGATCTCCTCTTCAGCTTTCAGTACTTTACCTTTCTCCATGGCTTTCACTAACTGTGCCTTCTTCGAATAGTGCTAGTAATCTTTAACTCTCTTTTCTTTGCAGTCTCTGACAAAATGTCTGAATTTTCCACAGTTATAGCACTTGTCACTTTTCTCCTTTTCTTTCTCCTTCTCATCTCTTCTTTTCTTTCATATCTATTTCCATCCTTTCTCTCATCTCTTTTCTCAATTTTTCCTTTGTATCTGTCAGCCCTGTAATGATCTGGTTTGGATTTGTGGCAGAACTTCTTTCGTCCAAACTTCTTTTGAAACCTTGTAGTCAGGAGGGCTAACTTCTCAGCAAATTCTGTAAGTTCATTATCAGAGTCCTCTTCCTCCTCCTCCTCCTCAGAACTGTCAGAGGAATCCACCACTTCAGAAACAAATGCTTTCTATTTTCCTGACTTGACTGAACTGGAACTGCTTTTCACCAATTTTCCTTGAGCCAACAGAGCCAAAGAGTCTTCTACCTTCTTCTGCTTTTCCTTTATCTCAGATAACTGCTTGTTTAGAACAACTTGTTCTTTCACCTTATCCTCGTGCTGATAGAGAACACATAATAAGTCATTAAGTTTTTCCTCATCCATATCTTTGTTCATTTGCAACTGTATGGAATAAGTATCCCATACTGGCTAAAGATTCTTAATGAACTTGAAGTTTATCTCTGACTCTGACTTTTTGACCCCATTCCTCCGAAGATCATTCAGTATGATGTTATAGTGGTTGTATGCGTCTTTCAAATACACTCCTTCTTTGGCCTTGAAACCCTCGTAAGCATTTATACTTTGGTTTCTTTTAGTCTTCATAGATTTTTCTGACCCTTGAAGTTGTCTCTCAAGCTCATCCCAAATCTCTTTTGTTGAGTCACGACTGTCAACTCTGTTAAAGATGTCATTGGGAATGGCCATGATCAGAAAAGTAAGAGCCTATGCATCTAACTCAACTAACTCTTTATCCCTTTCACTGTACTGGATTGGATCTCAGGCTACAATCCTTTCAGGAATTTCTGGATTAGTTTCTACAGCAGGAATTCTGTCAACAATCACATGAGGAAAGTGTGGTCTATTCAGAATAGAGTTCATCAGTCTCTTGTCCTGGTTATTCAGAAAGTTGATCATTCTTTTCTTCCATTGCAGATACTCATCAACTCGTAGAACTGGAGGTTTAGACTTGGATCCCATGCTGAGCAGAACTTGAGACATTCTGATAGATGTGATGAAAATACTGAAAGAATGCTTGAATATGATCGTCCAAAGAATTCAGATAAAACTTGACTCAGAAAGTCAACACTGGTCAAACACTGAAAAATTCCCCAAAAATATTCTAAGTATGGAAGTCGCAAACAACTTGAAAATACTTGCGACAAACTCAGATCTTGCGAGTTCTTCACACGAACATGCAAATTTGGCCATTTTGAACTCAAAATCTGCAATCTTGATCTGTAAATTTGTAGGGTTGCTCGACTTTTACACAAAAACAAATCTTTAATACAAAGATTTCTCAAAGAAAAACAAAATTATGCAATTTGATTCAAATATAGTGTGTTTGAACAAACTTTCAAGAAAATACAAAAACTCAAAATTCACAATGATACAGTGTGAATTTGAACTTGCAATCCAAACAAGAAATGTTCCAAACACTTCAGCGAACACCAATGAATCAATTTTGCACTCCAATTTTGATCAACTGAGCCATTTGAATCTGACAACAACCTTCCAGATACGTTTTGTGAGTTCTTCTAAAAACATTGAATCTTGCAACAATTTCGACCAATTTGAAATTCAATCCATGTTTTGAATTTGATGGTTCGCTCTGATACCAAATGTTAGTCCAAGAATTCAAGCAAACGTGATCAATTAATCACAAACACATTGAGCACAATAGAGAGAATTTCTAGAGAGAGAAATATTGTGTCATATATCTCTTAAAGTTACATGATTACAATACAAGCTTAGTTACAAGGAACAAGGAATGAAAAGCTTATATATGGGTCAAACAGGCCTTGACCACATATAAAGCAACATGTGAATAAAGTCAAACTATCAATACAAAATGATCTAAACTAAATTCTTTAACATGCATAATTCTTGGAATTTGGTATCAGAGCAGACAGAGATCAGAATTTGGATCAAGAATTGAAATTTTTTGTCGAACTGTGAAGAACTCACAAAGTTCACTGTTTAAATTTGAATTTTGTCACGTTGTGATGTTTTTGGATTGTAATTGATTGAATATTGTTCGTATTCTGTTCTAGAACAAACTTTATTTGAGTTGCATAATCAAATTCACAACAAATTTGTATGAATTTTGATTTTTGTTGTAATTGTGTTCGAACTTTGAAAAACACTGTGTCCAGATCGAATTGTGTAATTGTGTTATTATTGGTTGAAATCATGTATTAGAGTTTTATTCAGATTGTGTTCGTGGATCATTTGACAAAGTTTTAGAGGCAATTTTGAAGTTTTGGATCGATTTTTGGGTGAAAAAGTGATTATGAGTTCGACAGTCTCAAGAACTCGCAAGATCTATACAACTCGCAAGCATCATCCTCAAGAACTCGCAGGCTTCTTAGATTTTTTTGGGAAAATCTTCTAAGTGTGGCACTCGCAGTGTGTGTTTTGCGTCAAGTAATAATTCGCAGAACATTGTTTGCACCAAGTAAAGAACTCACAAGCAACAACTTACGAGAAGTTACTGTTCATCATCTCTGTTTTGCGACAAGTCTAAGAACTCACAAACCAAAGCTTACGACATGTTGTTCTTTTTGTCTTGGATTTTTTCTAAGTCAATAACTTGTACACTATACTTTGCGACAAGTTCATCAGACTTTTTGGATTTTGCCTAAGTCAAGAACTCATGTACTTTGATATGCGAGAAGTTACGAACTCGCAAGCTTCAGTCTGCGAGAAGTGAAGAATTCGCATCCTTCATCTTGTGAAAACCAAGAACTTGTAAGCCTCGGTTTGTGACAAATAAGAACTCACATCATATTCTTTGCGACAAGTGTTATTTATGTGTTTTGCGACAAGTGCCCCTCAGTGCTTTGCAACATCTGTACTTAGTCATTTTTTGACTAATTTTCAGATGTTGGAAATTTTCTGATTTTTGTAAACGATCAACTGCAAGTTAGTTCAAGATGACTTCCAAAGATGCTCTGGCTATAGGAACTGATGTAAAACCACCTGTTCTGTTTAAAGGTGAGTATGAGCAATGGTAAGACAGATTCCTCGACTTTATTGACATACATGACACGAGGAATACATCAAGCAGTCAAATGGAGAAGGATTGATGAAACCAGATACAACTGTGGTTCCAGATGATGAGGATTCTTCTAATAGTGGTGATGGTATCAGAGCAGAGAGTTCGACTGAAATTTTCAACAAATGTCTTCGCACCCTGTTTTTCTTGAGATTTGATCGATTTTTGTATTTTAGATTGTAATTGTGAGTTTAATTGAGTCTATGATGTTCTTGTGATGTATTAGAAAGATCTTGAATTAGTTTGAAACACATTTGCAATGTAATTTTCCTTTAATTTTGAGATTTTGTGATTTTTGAGTTCACGAGTTTTTACGCACTATATCATATTTGAATTGTATGTTTGAGTGAATTTCTTTGAAATTCATTGTTTGTAATCGATTCCTGCATTGTTCGTGGATAATCTTGTGAAGTTTCAGACTTAGAATCGAAGATTTGATCAAGTTTTGGATCGATTGAAGGATTTTTTTTCATCGTAAACTTGAAGAACTCGCATAATCCTTGAAGAACTCGCAAGATTTAAAGAGTTCGTATAGAGGATTTCACATAATCTGATTTGTTGAAAAAGTCAAGTACAGAATTCGCATAAGAGTGATACACGAATTGCACATAATTCGTATATAGTCACATACGAAAAGATCAGATTACGCATACGTTTTTGTACGAAAAGTTGGAAGATTAATTTTCTAAGGACACATTTCGCATAAAGCTACGTGCGAAAAGTAAGGATTTCGCATATAGTATCATACGAATTCCTTAAATTTGCATAGGGTTTCATACGAATTCTTAAGATTTTTCTTGGAAATTTGGAAAAATTTCTAAGTCTAGAATTCGTATCCATACGAATTGTTTGAGGTTGAATAGATTGTAAGTATAGAATCTGTATCTTCTTTGTGTGTGAAAAGCTCATGTGAAAAGTTGGTTATCTAGAATTTTTCTAAGTCTAAATTCGCATATAGTTGTGTGTGAATTCCTCAGAATTCACATATAGCAGCGTGCAAATTGTGTCATGTGCGAATTGTGGAAGGTCTGCGAATTGTGGAAGGTCTGCGAATTCTGTGGTGTTGTGCGAATTGTGTAGCTATAGTGATGTGAGAATTCTTGCCTTAGGAAATTTTTGGAAATTTATTTTCTGAGATTTTTTCTAAGATTTTATGAATACTTATTTCTTTCAAACTAACGATCATTTTAAGTTCTTATTCTACAGTTTATTTGTCAGGATGACTTCGAGGGATGCACTCTCTATCGGAACAGATGTCAAACCACCAGTGTTGTTCAAAGAAGAATACGAACAGTGGAAAGACAGACTTCTGGACTTCATTGATAGAAATGAACTTGGTGATTATATCAGACTTTCCTTGAAATAAGATCTGATGAAAATTCCTACAAAGATTCATTCTACAAAAGCTCAAGGAGAAGAGGTGGTGAACAAAGAATATCCAGTGGATGTAGAGGAATATTCTGAAGAACAGAAAAAGAGACTCAAAGCTGACAGGCTAGCTAGATCTTTTCTACTCCAAGGTATTCCCAATGAGATCTATGTGAAGATAGATAGTTATAATGCTACTGGAAAACAAATGTGGGATCAACTGGAGAAGATGATGTTAGGATCAAAGATACGCAATCAGCTGAAAGTTTCAAACTGCCTCAACAACTATGAAGAGTTTAAAGCAAAGGAAGGTGAAAGTCTAGAGGCTACTTATGACAGATTTGTTACTCTTCTGAATGAGCTGAGCAAAAACAGAGTAAAGAAATCTTAGATTAAACTGAATGTAAAGTTTCTGAGCATCTTACATCCAGAGTGGAAAAGATTTACTCATCAAATGAAGCAGATGAAAGATCTCAGTGAGATTCCTTTACATGAAGTTTATGAGACTCTACGAAAAAATGAGGAAGAGGTAGAGGAGATAAGAGATGAAAAGAAGATAGTTGAGAAACTGATAGTTGATCCAGTTGCCTTGGTGGTTAAGAGAAAAGAGAAAAGATCAATGAGTATGAAGAAGAAGAAGGTGATGGTGTCTGAATCTGATGAAGATATTAGTGATGATTCTGATTCTGATGACGGAGAGAACCTAAAGCAAGCAATGCTACTATTGACAAAGGCTTTCCAGAAAAAGTTTTATAAGAATCCAGGATCAAACAGTCAACGATATTCATCAGGATCAAAGAATTTTGAGCACAAAGAGAGAGTGGAAGGCCAAAGGTTTGAGGAAAGGATGCCTGAAGCAAAGAAGTATGTGAACTGATATGTGGAGAAGAAAGAGGCTGGACCAGTCAAGTGCTATAACTGTGGCAAAGTAGGCCATTTTGCCAAAGACTGCCGGAAGCCAAAAGTTCGCAATTTTGAGTACTACAAGAACAAGATGCTTCTTGCAAAGCATAAAGAAGCTGGCAAAACATTAATGGCTGAAGATGACTACTGGTTGGATCACTCTGAGCCTGAGAGTGACAAGGAAGAAATTACCCATATGTGCTTCATGGGTCAGAAAGTAGTTGAAGAAGATTCTGATGAAAAGGATTCTAAAGAGGTATGTGATATGTCTGAATCTGATTTCTTAACTCAAATGCAATCCATGATGGTTGAACTTTAGGATTTGTATTCTAAACTTAAACGCGAAAAAGATATAATTGAAAAGAAAAACCAAGCAATACTGAAACTCAACAATGATATTGCTGAGAAGAATGTATTGATTGAGACTTTACATAAAAATATTGATACCAGTGCTAGAGAAAAGACTGTAATCCATAATCAATTGTCTGAAACATCTTCAAAATTCAAATTGTGTGAACTTGAGATTAAAGAGGTTGCTAAAAAGTGCGTATCTTTAAAGAAAGAAAACAAGTCTTTTCATCTTAATAAACTAAAGAGGTTAAAAGGACAAAAATCATTCATCTTAATAAACTAAAAGAGAGTAGTGAACTTGAAATTAAAGAGGTTGATAAAGTGAGTGTTTTGGAAGAAAAACTTTATACTAGAGGTCAGACTGAACAAACCATTCATCTTAATAAACTAAAAGAGAGTAGTGAATGTTGGGGTATTGGTTATGATAACCCACATTATTTGAAAAAGGGTATTTCTAAAGTGCTTGCTTTATATGATTTTGGTTTTCTAAAATTGGCACCTAAATATCCTAAACTCAGAGTTAAAAGGACAAAATCATCAGATGAGGAAGAAGCTAAGGAAGATGAGAAAAGGAAAAATAAAACTAAAATGTAACTACCATTTCGCTATGAGAAGTTGAAGTCTAGTTACAGTTCTAAACAGTCAAAATTTCTTTCTAATGATTATTTTCAAAGCTATTCAACAAAGGAAATGGAGGCAAAACCGATTGAAGGCAAAGTTTATGTTCCTCCACTCATTTTAGAAAGTAAAATTTCTGAACTTGAGAACACTCTTGCAGAAGAGAGAATTTTGACTGGACTAGAACAAATGGTATTTTCAACTATTTTTGTAAACACTGATTTCTCAAATTCTTCCAAAGTTTCTAAGTCAAATGATGTTAATGTTCTGTTTGATAAAGTGTTTGATTTTCTAAACTTTGATGGTTGTTCTGATGACTGTGTTGATCAATTTGATTTTAATGAAAAACTTCCAGATCATTCTCAGTTTATTGTTACTTCCAAAGATTTACCAAGTGTATATGAAAAAGGTGAATCATCAACAAAAGTTGATAGATCAATTTCTTTGAGTACCAATCATGCCAAGGGTAAGAAGAGAAAGAATAGGCATTTACAGAAACGGATTAACTCTGGTAAATCTAGGAGAAGACAATAGGAGAAGACAATCCTTTAAATATCACAGTTCTAACTTTCAAAACTCATATGTTTCAGATGTGAAAAAGAAAAGCCTGAAGTGAAATCGGAATGGAGACCAAAGCAGAAAGTTGGAGAGAATACAAAATCATTTTCTGATACTGAATGTAATAGGTTTACTCTTAGTGATACTGATGTAATTAAACTTGTATCTTCTTACAAGAGTTACTCAATAAAGCAATTGCTCTAATTATCTCCGTCTACTAATAAGTCTTCCACATATCGTCGAAATGATTTTGTATCTCGACAATATTCTGATGATTGGTTTGGATCATATCATGTCTATTCTAATAATTTGGTTTCAAAAGTTTTTCAAAAGATCAAAGGGTCCAAATTCAAATGGATGCCAAAATTATGTGCTAACTTGCTAGGACCCATCTATAAATGGGTACCTAAACCTGTTGTTCCTTGATTTCTCCTATGCAGACCCGTCATATGTGGTACTTGGATTCTGGTTGCTCCAAGCATATGACCAGGCAAAAAGATATTTTATCTAATTATATAGAGAAATTCTGCGACACCGTCAGATTTGGGAATGACCAGTTTTCACCAATCTTAGGGTATGGAGATGTAGTACAAGAGAACATAATGATTAAGAAGTTGAGCTATGTTGAAGGATTAGGACACAACCTATTCAGCATTGGTCAGTTCTGTGACAAGGATTTAGAGGTGAATTTTAAGGCCAAACGATGTTGTGTTAGAACTGAAGATGGTAAAGAACTCTTGGTCGGGACACGGAATTCAAACCTCTACACGATTAATCTGTCAAAAGTCAAGATTGATAATGCGGTGTGTCTACGTACTAAAGCCTCTATGAAAAAAAGTTGGTTATGGCATAGAAGGCTATCTCATCTCAACTTCAGATACATCAACAAGTTGGTGACAACTAATCTGGTCAAGGGTTTACCTGAGCTGAAATATGTCAAAGAACATTTGTGTCTTGCGTGTGAGAAAGGTAAGATGAGAAGAGCTTCTCATAAGCCTAAGCCTGAACCGAGCACATGTACTCCTTTAGAACTGCTGCATATGGATCTCTGTGGTCCAATGCGAACACAAAGCATAAACGGCAAGAAATAGGTTTTGGTGATTGTAGACAATTATTCAAGATACACTTGGGTCAAATTTCTAAGATCGAAAGATGAGACGCCCGATGTCATCATCTCATTCCTAAAGAACGTTCAAGTGAACTTGCAGATGACAGTTAAGCTTCTTCGAACTGATAATGGCACATAATTCAAGAACAAAATGGTTGACGATTATCTCGAATCGGTCGGGATAACACATCAATTTTCTGCTGCCAGAACTACGAAACAAAATGGGGTAGTTGAACGACGAAATCGAACTCTTGTCGAGGTTGCACGAACGATGTTGAACCAATCTGATCTACCTTTATTTTTGTGGGTTGAAGCTGTCTAAACTGCATGTTATACGCAAAACAGACCAATCATTCATCGTCGGTTTGGTAAAACACCATATGCTTTGATAAATAATAGAATACCTAGCATTAAACATTTTCACATTTTCACATTTTTTGATGCAGGTGTTTTGTGGTAAATGACAAGGAGAACTTGAACAAGTTCAGTCTGAAAGCTGATGAAGGCATTTTTATTGGATATTCTCAAACGTCTGTTGCATACAGAGTTTACATGAAGAAATCCAAGATAGGCGTGGAGAGCGTAAATGTCACATTTGATGAAGAAATGGCTTCTAATCAAAGTAGTTCAGAACCCGTTATAACAAGAGTTTTAGCTTTTGGACAAATCAGTCCAGAACCTGCGGTTAAAGTTTCTAATTCTGATAAAGCGTCAACGTCTACATCTCATTTAACAGAATTAGACTTATTGTTTGAATTTTTCTATGATGAGTTTCTTGGTTCTAAAGTGAATAAACCTGTTGTGATTGACAGATCTGAAGATTCAAGTAGTCATCATCCGATCACTTCAGATGTGTCGACTGAATCAAAATCCCCAATTCAGGAAGAAACTCCAATTCAAACACCTACTCATTCAGTTGAAGTTGCAAATGAAACTGCAGAGCCAAAAGTTACACATTCAGTTAGATTTACGGTAATGCCTAATCAACAGACATCAAATGCCCAATCCACTGAAACTTCTGCACCGATTACTTCAACTGAACCCCAACATGAAGACAATATTGGATACTTAGATGATCAACATGATCAATATACACCTAATCCACTTCCTCACATATACAAGTGGACCAAAGAGCACCCGGTTCATCAAATTATTGGAGATCTGTCAAAGCCTGTGCAAACTAGGTCTGCAACAGCAAATGAATGCTTATTTGATTCATTCCTGAGCAAAATAGAACCAACAAAAGTTTCAGAAGCTCTTTGTGATCCAGATTGGGTTACAGCCATGCAAGAAGAGCTCAACCAATCTGAAGCACTTAAAGTCTGGTGATTGGTGCCCCGACCTGAAGGAAAACAATTATTAGCACCAAGTGGGTATTCAAAAATAAAAAGGATGAAGATGGTGTTGTTATTCGAAATAAAGCAAGACTTATAGCCAAGGGATACAGACAAGAGGAAGGCATTGATTACGATGAGACGTATGCACCAGTTGCGCATATTGAGGCAATTAGGATGTTCCTAGCCTACGTTGCACATAAGAATTTTACGGTCTATCAGATGGATGTCAAAACAGCCTTTCTGAATGGATTGTTAAAAGAATATGTATACGTTTCTCAACCAGAAGAATTCGTAAGTGCAGACAAACCAGCTCATGTTTATATTCTAGACAAATCACTTTACGGACTCAAACAAGCCCCTCGAGCCTGGTATGACGTGTTATCCAAATTCCTTGTCAAGTCTGGATTTTCAAAAGGTAAAATTGTTAGAACATATTTTATGTTCACTTTAGAAGTTTAGTAAAGTAATCAATTTAATTGTATTGGGCCTTGTAATGGGTTTGGGCTTTGTTGTATACAAGGGCTTGGGGGTATATATAGGAATCTTGTATCCTAGTTTAGGTTAACCTTCATTTTACAATGTAGTCGTATGATTACAATTGCTCTCTAGTAGTTGTAGTTTTACTTTTCTGTCTTCAATAAATATACAAATTTCTATCCCAATGAATCCTTGTTTATCATTATGAATCAAACCAATCATGATCTCAATGGACCTAACAAGTGGTATCAGAGCATAACAGAGAAATCTTTTTCTGCACGATCGAGATCTGATTGGTTTTGATAGAACGGTCTGCTGAAAATTTCGATTTCTGAAAATTATGTTGATTTGAATGTTCTTAATTGTAAAATTGATTCAATGTCTATATTCGATCATCATAGAATCAATTATTCTGTTCAATTTCAACATTTGAAGTCGAATATGTCGATTTTTGAGTTTTTCAGTTCGAAAACTTTTATCACTGTGGTTGGATCGAAATATGCTTTAGAGTCAGATTTGGACAATATGATCAACTACAAAATGTGCTTAAGAGTAGTTTTCGAACCTGTGTATAAAGTTTTAACTCAAGATTAGAAGTTTAGAAGGTTTTATTGAATAGAGTGTGAAAATCATTCGAGATCCAAAAGAATTCGCAGGATTCAATGGAAGAACTCGCAGATATTGGAACAATTCAAGAAAGAAGAATTTTTGTTATGAATTCGTAGGTGTTAGAATTCGCATAGAACATTTGGACACAACAAATTTTTACAAGTATGGATTTCGCAAGTAGTTTCGTGCGAAAGTTAAAGGATTCGCAGACTACTGTGTATTACGTTGTGTGTGAGTTCTAAAGAATTCGCAGGCCACCTATTATGAAATGTCAAGATTTCGCAGGATATGTCTGTGCAAAAAGTGGCTTCCATTTTGAAAAATGTTCTAAGTAGAGGATTCGCAGATGACAGAGTTGAGAAAACTCGAGGATTTGCAGGATAATGTATTGCGAATTCTGAGGATTCGTTGGTGTGAAGTCTGCAAAATGCGAGGAATTCGCAGATATGAGGCTTGCAAAAGTTGAGAATTCGCAGGAAAGCCTCTGCGAATTGTGGTCTAGGCTAAGTCCATTTTGCGAATTGTGCTTCATGGTGAATAGTGATATGCGAATTTTGATGTTTTTGAGAATTCTGACTGTTCTAAACCCATTCTAATACAAGCTTGTCATGTTCCTGAACTTTATACGCGTATTGCATATGTCACATCACTCCTATCATATGTTGGTCACATATCATTAGCAACTGATCTATTCTTACACGAGTGCTCATGCCTGTCAAGATTTTCAGATTCTGGATTTTTAGATTTGGTCTCTGCTTGGATTGAGTTAGCTTCCTGAGCATCTGCAATCATCAGTCTGGAAAGCTTCTTGAGTTGTTAGACCGTTGAGAGCACTTTATCATTCTTCTGACTTGATAACTCAGTAGTGTGAGCAACTGCAATAATTGTTCTGCTATTTGAGTTATAATTCAGAATACTGAGCGCTTATAATAATCCAGCTGATTCATGAAGAAAGGAGTTGGGTTTGATTATTCAGTATTCTGTAGAGAAGTCAGTATTAGTATCTTCTATCAGTTGTTGAACAATTGCTTGCCTTCTACCCTTGCCTTGTAGTGTTGCTACCGGATTCTACCACCCGTATGCTTATCAGATTAAGTTCTTAAGCTGAATTCTTATTTCAACTCATGGTTCAAAGACAGATCAGATGTTATACACTGAAGATGCACTTGATTGTCATTCCATAATCCGCACATATTATTCTTGTGGACGTTAAGGAATGTGTTGGATTTACTAGAGATAAAAGTTGTCTTTATGTGCACTCAATCGTCTACATCAGATTTGATATTTCAGTTGAAACTCCAAGGATAAGAGCTACATTCTAGGGGGGCTTTAAGGATGCTTTGATGTTTATGCAACACTAAGTTTTCTAAAGAAATCAAAGGGGAGAAGAGCTGGAGCTGGAGCTAATCAGAGAATGATTACTTTACAAAACTTAGGGGGAGAATGTTAGAACATATTTTATGTTCACTTTAGAAGTTTAGTAAAGTAATCAATTTAATTGTATTGGGCCTTGTAATGGGTTTAGGCTTTATTGTATGCAAGGGCTTAGGGGTATATATAGGAATCTTGTATCCTAGTTTAGGTTAACCTTCATTTTACAATGTAGCCGTATGATTACAATTGCTCTCTAGTAGTTCTAGTTTTACTTTTCTGTCTTGAATAAATATACAGATTTCTATCCCTTTGATTCCTTGTTTATTATTCATTCAATCCAATCATGATCTCAATGGACCTAACAAAAATCAACACCACTTTATTCATTAAAAAGGAGAAAGCTGGTATCATTTTAATTCAAATATATGTGGATGATATCATATTTGGTTCAACTAATCCAAAGTATTGTAAGAATTTTTCTAACCTCATGGTGTCACGTTTTCAAATGAGTATGATGGGAGAAATGAACTTCTTTCTCGGATTACAAGTTAGACAATTTTTCATGGGGATTTTTATAAATCAAGCGAAGTATATTGCTGACATTTTAAAGAAATTTAATATGTCAAATTGTACTCCAATTTCAACCCCGATGGCACCAGGAACTAAGATCGAAGTTGATCTTTCGGGAAAAGCTGTTGATGTTAGAACCTATAGAGGAATGATTGGTTCTTTAATGTACTTGTCGGTGAGTCAGCCAGATATTATGTTTTCTACATGCTTATGTGCTAGATATCAAGTTTCGCCTAAAGATTCCCATATGTCGGCTGTAAAGCGGATATTTAGATATCTTAAGGGAACTGCAGATCTTGGTTTGTGGTATCCTAAGGATACAGGTTTTGAGCTAACAGCGTATTCAGACGCAGATCATACAGGTTGTATGCTAGACAGGAAAAGCACATCGGGTCACATTCAATTTCTTGGAGACAAGCTCATAAGTTGGGCGTCAAAGAAACAACTTTGTGTTTCCACTTCGACTGCTGAAGTAGAGTATGTAGTTGATGCCAGTTGCTGCTCTCAAGTGTTGTGGATGAAAACACAACTTCGAGACTATAGCTTCCAGTTCAACAAGATTCCAATATATTGTGATTTGAAAAGCGCCATTGCAATATCAGCTAATCCTGTTCAGCACACAAAAACTAAACATATTGACGTGAGATATCATTTTATCAAAGATAATGTCGAAAAAGATACAATTGAACTTTACTTTGTAAACATAGATTATCAACTTGCAGATTTGTTTACCAAGCCGTTAGACGAAAAGAGATTTAATTTTCTCATTTCGAAACTTGGCATGTTAAACCTCAAGACATAATCTGTAGTTACCTAGTATAGTTTATTCTTGTTATTTTTCTTCATTTCTTTATTTTTTAATCTGAACGATATCTACACTGAAAGGTTCTGTTCATGTTTTCAGGGGGAGTGAGATATATTTTAAATTGATCTACAATCTAGGGGGAGTTATAAATTTTGTTGCATATATTTTTCACTGACATATTTTGTGATGCATATGTTCAGGGGGAGTAGAGTAATTGACTTCTGATTACATCTGATCAGAACTCGTTCTTAAAAGTTTTATTGCTTTCATGTCTTTACTTTTCAATAAAGTTTGTGAATAAGACTTTGTACTTTGACGACTTTTTGACTGAATGTAGAATTTGAGGGGGAGCTTACATGATCATATCTATTATGACTTTCGAGCTGACTTCATGAGATTCAAGCAGAGCGTAAGGATTATTCTAATCTTAATCTCATACATATTTGAAAGATGGACGACTTTCAAATATGAAAACATGTTCTTAAACATTCAAACCACTTCTCGATTCTTAAAAAGATTTCATGAATATAGAAGTGTGATTTTAAATGTTTTTGTTTATGGACTTTATTGTTAACTAACCGTGTGTTTCCAAAGATAAATACTTGTCTATTATCTTTTCCATATACTGTCAAGTATTCACACACACCGGTTTAGTACTTTATTGACCATGTTCTTACCATGTCTCAAAGTGAAACTAATTTTCGATGGTAAGAAACCCCGTTTGAACTTCATTGATATTTGAGTGTTATTTCTTTGAAAACGTTTCTTTCAATAATGTCTATACTTGTTCTTATAGACAACAATCAATTTTTTTTCTTGACCAAAGCTTTTAATGATAAATCATTCCTATTTGATCTTTTCATGCATTGTCAGATTCTCAAACATGTCTTTTGTATTCTTTACATTCATTCCATATACTTGTTTTGAGAAAATATTTCATGATTAAAATGCTCAAATCTTCATGATTATCTTACTGAGCATATATATATCTGACATGTATTTCATATTGTGCTTTAACTGTTGAAGTTAAACCAATTGAGCAACATTTTGCTTATAGGATAATATACATGGGAATTGTGTGAGCTTAATAGAACTTCTATGGATTCACGTTAACCAGTGTTTCCTACCCAAGAAGTTATTCTTAAGTGATCGAGAGGCGAGGTGTCAATATCTGAGTGTGGGTGTGTTGAGATAAAATGAAAAGAGAGTTTGGTTAGAAGTGAGCTCAATTGATAAAAACAAAGAGGGTGAGAACAGAGTTCAAAAGAATATCAAAAAATCTATACCAACTTTTTCTGAGTCGGGCAACCATATTACTGTTGTTTCACAATTTTTTCGTGAACATCATTAAAACAGGCAACTAGCCTATGCCAAATCTTGATTTAAACCCCACCAGCTACTCATTTCTTTCTCAATAAATAGATATTTTAAATTTTCTTGGGGACGCAACACATAATCTATCTTGTCTTCATTTGGAACATATGGATATTGAAACAGAAGGAAGTCTGCCCCACCTTCGCACTTCGATCATGCACAATAGAGTATGTGTATTACTGTTGTTGTCTCAGTGGTTTACACATGTTGAGCCTTATTATAAACATTCATGTTTTAATTCTTTCATACACAGAAAATTTGTTTTTCTGTCAGAACGTTCATAGAATAATCTTGTGTTATTCGATGATTGAATGGAAGACCTGGGGAGTGAACATCAATAAAACTCCTTGTACAGTACATTCGTTGTACTAAGTAACTTCGTGTTACTTACATGCATATTAATTGATTCATTTGTTGATTCAGGGTTACATTCTTATTTTTCTGAATTTGAAAAGATTCAAATGAATACATTATGAATTGACGGATGGTCAGAGGCTCATATGGAAAGATCAGTGGTCAGAATATTATGACATTTCTTGAAGAAGTTTTGATGATTTCTATGCTCTACATCATCAAAAAGGTGGAGAAATAATTTCAAGAAATACTGTATGGTGAACTAGTTTGTAATAGTTTTGGAGACATGATCAAGAAATGTTTGAATTTGAGAAAGTTAAATGTTTGGAATATGGGAGAAGTAATTTCAAGAAATGATCTAAAATTCAGATGGTGAAAGTTTGAAAGATTTATTGTCCAAGTTATGGGAAGAATGTTCATATAGAAAGAGAAAGTTCAAGATTTGCTGAAATTTTCTTTGAAGATTATTTGCTGAAGCAAAGTGAGCTAAATTTGAAGATAATTTTTTTTTCTGAAGTTTGGAAGAGGTTTTATTACCTTGGGGGAGATTGTTAAAGATTATTGCAAAAGATTATCACAGATTTTGGAGGAGATTACAGAAGATCTGAAGACAGTTCAAAGAAAAGAAAGATTGATTTTGAACAGATTTACCCAAAGGGAGAGATTGAATTTTAAAGGAAAATTATTTGTCATAAACTTAAAGAAGGAGAATGTTCTTGAAAAAGAGAGAACGTGCTTTAAAGATGAAATTCATTTGAAGAGAAGTACAAGTTTTTCCGAAAGGGGGAGATTGTTCTTTGATGGTGAAATTTAATCTGAATCCAAAGAGGAGCTTCAATGCATATCTTTTTGAAGATGAACTTGAATCCAAAGGGGGATATTGTTAGTGCACAAATATGTTGGATCCAAGATCATGAAGATGAAAGTCAAAGTCAATGCTCAACTCAAACCTTCAAGGAAAAGTCAAAGTCCTTTGTAATAAGTTAAAGTCAAAGTCAACTTGTTTTAGTTTTTGTCTTTGTGTTGTAATGTAGTTTAAATAGATTTCTTTGTCCTTGTAAGCGTGTGGATAACTTGTAAATGAAAGTAGTTCTAGTGTGTTCAAGTGAGAACTAAGCCGTGTATATCCAGAGAGAGTCTTAGAGAGAGAAAGCATTCCATACGAATTCTTGTAAATTGTGGATTAATGATCAATGACATATGACTTTCTGAATTGAATTTGTTATTGAATCTTGACAAGAACTTGTATTGTGGGACACACAGTACATAAACTAGAGAGCCCAAAACTAAGAAGATTGTTGTAGACATCTTGAACTACTCAACTGAACAAAAGAAGATATACAAGACCGACAAGAAAGCAAGATCCCTACTTTTACAGAGTATTCCGAATGAGATTTACATCAAAATAGACAACTACAAAGCTACTGCAAAGAAGATGTGGGATCAGTTGGAAAAGATGATGATGGGATTTAAGATAGGGAACCAGATGAAAGTGGCCAATTGTATCAATAATTATGAAGAGTTAAAAGCTAAAGATGGTGAGAGTTTGGAAGATACTTATGACAAGTTTGTTTCATTGTTAAATGAGTTTCCCAAGACAAAGTTAAGAAGAAGCAGATTGAAAATAATGTCAAGTTCTTAAGCATACTACAACTAGAGTGGAAGAAACATACCCGACAGATGAAGCAATTGAAGGATTTGAATGACATCTCTCTACATGAAGTATATGAAACCCTCAGACAGAATGAAGGGGAGGTTGAGGAACTTAGAGAAGAGAAGAAAAAGAGTGAGAAACCTATTGTTGATCCTGTAGCATTAGTGGTTGAGAAGAAGAAGGACAAGAAGGACAAGAAGAAGAAAAAGAAGGTCGTTGTTTCTGACTCGGATGAAAGTGACAGTGCAAATTCAGATTCAGATGACGATGAAAGCTTGAAGCAAGCAATGATTTTACTGACATGTGCCTTCTAGAAGAAATTTTACAAGAAACCGGGTTCAAACAGTCAGAGGTATTCGTCTGGGTCACGCAACTACGAGAACAAGAAGAGGTTGGAAAGGCATTAATGGCCGAGGACAATCACTGGCTCGATCTCACAGATTCAGAAGGAGAAAGAGATGAAACAACTCACATGTGTCTTATGGGAAAGAAAGTTACCTATGATGAATCAAACGATGACACATCTTAAGAGGTAAATAATCTTTCTGAATCTGATTTTCTTAAGAGAATAGAATCCATGATGGTAGAGCTTCAATATCTACAAACTAAACTTAAAAAGGAAAAAGGCGTTGTTGCGAAAAAGCGTCAAACAATACTTGATCTCAACAAGGATATTGTTGGGAAGAAAATATTGATTGGTTCTTTAAATAATGACATCACCAATTTTGAAAAGCAAAATATGTTTTCTTGAAAATCAAGTATTTGAAACAAATTCCAAGTTCAACTTGTGTGAACTTGAGTAGCAAGAGTTTGTTGTCAAATACAAAGAATTAAAATTTGAAAAAGAAAATTTATTGAAAAAGATTAATGGTTTGGAAGCAAAGCTTTATGCAAGAGGCCAAACTGACCAAATCATTCATCTAAACAAACCCAATGAATTTAAATTGTTTAAAGATAACTGGGGTATTGGGTATGACAACCCACGTTACTTGAAGAAAGCAATTTCAAAACAACCTGCTCTTTATAACTTTGATTTTTTACAAGCATCTGACAAACACCCCAAGTTAAAACCCAGATGGACCAAGTCATCTGAAGAGGTTGAAGCTAAGGAAGATTCAAACAGAAAAGAAACAACCAAAATGCAACTACCATTTTGTTATGACAAACTGAATGATAGTTATCTTACTAAACAACAATTTATTTTGTCAAATGATTTTTTTCAAAGTTATTCTACTGAAGAAAATAGAGGCATGTTGAAGCAAAGGTTTATGTTTTTCCACTCATCTTAGAAAGTAAAATTTCTGAGCTTGAGTGTACTCTTGTAGATGAAAGAATTTTGGTTGATTTGGAGCAGATTGTGTTCTATACTGTTTTATTGAACACTGAATTCAAATCTGAAGTTACAGTTGAAGATAAATCAGACTCAGAAAGAGTTTGTAAAAACAATTCTACTAATTCTGATGCATCTTCCTGTAAGGCTTTCATGGGCAATATTTTTGCAAACCCAAGACCGTCAAATTTTGATCAAAAGACTTATGAAAAACAGTGTTCAAAGGAATTTAAAGATTTTATGTTTCCCAAATCTTCCGAAGCATCTCACTCAACAGATGATGACGATCTATTTGATGATGAAATTAATTTCTTAAATCCCGAAAAATGTTTTGATGAATGTGTGGAAAAGTTTGATTTTAATGCTAAACTTCCTAATCATTCTGATTTTGTTATCAAATCTGATGCTTTACCAAGTATTTTTGAAGATGGAGAATCGTCAACCAAGGTTGATGAAATAGTTCATGTGAGTACTTACTATGCCAAAGGTAAGAAGCAAAAGAAAAGACACTCATAGAAACAGACCAACACTGGTAAGTCAAAAAAAAGACAAACTTTGAATTCTCATTATTTTAACAAGAATAAATCTTGTGTTTCAGATATTAGATTTAAAAGGTCTGAAGTGAAGCTAGAGTGGAGACCAAAGAAGATTGAAGAGTCAAAAAAATCATCTTCAGTTTCTGATTGTAATAGGTTTACTGATAGTAGTATTGATGTAGTTGATCAAGTTGCTTCTAATAAATCAAAACTTGTACTTCCATGCAAGGTTTATACAATAAAGCAATTGATCCAATTATCTTATTCTACAATTCAGTGTTCCAATTGTGGCCGAAATGACTGTGTTGCTCGTCAATATTCTAATAGTTGGGTTGGATCTTATCATATATATTATTCTGATAGTTCAAATGGTTTTCAAAAGAAAAGAGGACCCAAATTCAAATGGATATCAAAATCTGAGACTAACCTGAAAGGACCCATTTACAAGTGGGTACCTAAACCTGTTGTTGATTGATTTCTCATGTGCAGACCCGTCATATGTGATACTTGGATACGAGTTGTTCCAAACATATGACTGGGAGGAAAGATATACTGACTAATTATACAGAGAAATTTTGTGGCAACGTGCGGTTCAGAAATCACCATTTTCACCAATTTTGGGATATGGAGATGTTGTACAAGAGAACGTCACGATAAAGAAGGCGAGTTATGTTGAAGGACTCGGGCACAACTTATTCAACATTGGTCAGTTTTGCGACAAAGATTTAGAGGTGAATTTCAAAGCCAAGAGATGTTGTAAGAACTGAAGATGGTAAAGAACTCTTGGTCGGCACTCGAAAGTCAAACCTCCACACAATTAATCTGTCTAATGTCAAGCCTGATAACCTTGTGTATCTATTGTCAAAAGCAACTACGCACCAAAACTGGTTATGGCATAGATGGTTGTCTCACCTCAACTTTCGCTATATCAACAAATTGGTGAAGGGCAATTTAGTGAAAGGACTTCAACATCTTCGATTTGAAAAGCAACATCTATGTGAAGCATGTGAAAAGGGAAAGATGAAAAGAGCCTCATATAAGCCAAAGCCTGAACCGAATACAAGTGATCCTTTAGAGTTATTGCACATGGACTTATGCGGTCCAATGCGTACTCAGAGTATGAACAACAAGCGTTATGTAATGGTGATAGTGGATGACTATTCGCGTTACACTTGGGTTAAGTTTCTAAGGTCAAAAGATGAGACTCCCAATGTCATCATCTCATTTCTAAAGAGTTTCCAAGTGAACATGCAACGAACAGTGAAGTTGATTCGAACAGACAATGGCACAAAATTTAAGAACAAAATTGTTGACTATTATCTCGAATCGGTTGGGATAACTCATCAGATTTTTGCTGCCAGAAGGCCTGAACAAAATGGGGTGGTTGAATGCAGAAATCGGACTTTTGTTGAGGCTGCACATACGATGCTCAACCAATCCGATCTACCTTTATTTTTGTGGGCATAAGTTGTTTCGACTGCATGTTATACACAAAACTGATCCATCATCCATCGTTGTTTTGGTAAAACGTCGTATGCTCTTATTAATAATAGAATACTTTGCATCAAACACTTTCATATCTTTGAATGTAGGTGCTTTATACTTAACGACAAGGGAACTTGTAAAAGTTCAATATGAGGCTGAAGATAGAATTTTCATCAGCTATTCTCAATCATCTGCGGCATATAGAGTTTATCTGAAGAAATCAAAGACTGTTGTAGAGAGCGTTAATGTCACCTTTGATGAAGCATTGGTAGTGGCTTTTGCACAAGACAGTTCGGAACCCGTTCTTACTAGAGTATTAGCTTCTGGATAGATCACTCCGAACCTGGTTCTAATGTTTTAACTCCTGAACAATCATCAACTTCGACATCTCATCTAACTGATTTAGATCTTTTATTTGAGAATTTTTATGATGAGTTTCTAGGTACTAAAGTGACTAAACCAGTTGTCATTGACAATTGTGAAGATTCAAGCGAGCATCATCCAATCACATCAGATGTATCAACTGAACCATTTCCTCGGTTCAGACAGAAACTCAAGTTCAGACAAATACTCAATCAGTTGAAGATGCACAGAATGCTGATCAGTCAGAAGTTACACACTCAGTTGGGAATATTAAATTGCCTATTCAACAGACACCAAGTGTTCCACCAGCTGAAACTTTTACACATGTTACTTTAACTGAACCCCTAGAAGAAGGATTCTTAGATGATGAAAATGATCAGTCTAACTATGTACCACTTCCTCACACGACAAAGTGGACCAAAGTGCATCCGATACATCAAATCATTGGAGATATTTCAAAACCGGTGCAAACTAGGTGTGCAACAGCCAACGAGTGCTTGTATGAATCTTTCTTGAGCAAGATAGAGTCGACACATGTATCTGAAGATCCTGACTAGATCGCAGCCATGCAAGATGAACTTAATCAGTTCGAGGCGCTGAAAGTTCAGAGACTCATGCCACGTCCAGAAGGAAAGACAATTATTGGCACTAAATGGGTGTTTAAAAACAAGAAAGATGAAGATGGTATCGTAACTCGCAATAAAGATCGACTTGTAGCAAAAGGATACCGGAAAGTGGAAGGCATAGATTACGATGAAACGTATGCACCAGTTGCACGCATTGAGTCAATCAGAATGTTTCTCGCCTATGATGCACACAAGAACTTCACAGTCTATCAAATGGATGTGAAAACAGCCTTTCTGAATGGCATTCTAAAAGAAGAGGTGTACATTTCACAACACTATTTTTGGTTCGACCAACACTAAGTACCGTAAGAATTTTTCTGCCCTAATGGTGTCACGTTTTCAAATGAGTATGATGGGAGAGATGAATTTCTTTCTCAGATTACAAGTTCGACAGTTTTCAATGGGGATTTTTGTTAACCAGGCGAAGTACATTTTTGATATTTTAAAGAAATATAAAATGGAAAATTGTACTCCTATAAGTACCTCGATGGCACCTGGAACTAAGATCGGAGCGGATCTAAATGGAAAAGTTATTGATCTTAGAACCTATAGAGGCATGATTGGTTCTTTGATATACTTGACGGCCAGTCGTCCGGATATTATGTTCTCGACTTGTTTGTGTGCGAGATATCAGGCCAAGCCCAAAGAATCAAATCATTCGGCTGTCAAGCGTATTTTTAGATAGCTGAAAGGAACCACAGATCTTGGTTTGTGGTATCCTAAAGATACAAGATTCGAACTTACAACATATTCAGATGCAGATCATACAGGTTGCATGTTAAACAGGAAGAGTACTTCGGGACATATTAAATTCTTGGGAGATAAACTCGTGAGTTGGGCTTCAAAGAAACAACTGTGCGTATCTACTTCAACAGCCAAAACAGAATACGTAGATGTCGCAAGCTGTTGTTCTCAAGTGTTGTGGATGCGAACGCAACTTCGAGATTATGGCTTCCATAATAACAAAATTCCGATTTACTGTGATTCAAAAAGCGTTATCGCTATTTCTGCAAACCCTGTCCCACATACAAAAGCAAAGCACATCGACGTACGATATCACCTTATCAAAGATAATGTCGAAAAAGGTACGATTGAACTTTACTTTGTAAATACGTATTATCAGCTTACTGATCTATTCACCAAGCCATTGGACAAAAATAGATTTAATTTTGTCATATCGAAATTAGGCATGTTGAATCTTAAAACATAATCTTTACATAATCCATCTTTACCTTGTATAGTTTGATTTATAACTTTCTTCATGTTTTTCTTTTTAACCTGAATGATATATGCATTGAAGGTTGTTCATGATTTCAGGAGGAGTGAGTCCTAAGAAAAGATGATCATTACTCAAGGGGGAGTTAGCATGATTTAGAGTAACTGCATATGTTTTGTAATGACAAATTTTATGAATGCATATTTTCAGGGGGAGTAAGAATAATGACTTCTGATTAATTCATATTAGGACTCGTTCTTCAATGTTTTATTTTCATTGTTTTACTTTCAATAAATTTTTGAATAAGACTTTGATACTTTGACGACTTTTTGACTTTTTACAGAATTTGAGGAGGAGCTTACAAGATTTCAATCAATCTTGACTTTGAGGCGATTTTATGAGTTTTAAGAAGTGCGTAAGGATATTTCTAATCTTAATCTCATAATGTTTGAAAGATGGACGACTTTCTGACATGAAAACATGTTTCTTAAACGTTCAAATCGCTTCTTGATTCTTAAAATATTTTATGAAATTTAGAAGTGTGATTTTAAATGTTTTCATTTTATGAGCTTTCATGATTAACTAGCCGTGTGTTTCCAACAATTAATACTTGTGTATTATCTTTTCCATATACTGTCAAGTATTCACACACACCGGTTTAGTATTTTCTTATTGATACTTGTTATTACCATGTCTCAAAATGAAACAATTTTCAATGGTAATACACCCCGTTTGCACTACAATGTTGTTGAGTGTTACATTCATTCAAAACTAAGCGTTTCTTTCAAGAATTGTCTATATTTGCTTATATAGACACATTCCAATTCTTTCATGACCTAAGATTTAATTGATTATTATTCATATTTGATCTTTTCGATACATTGTCAGATTCTCAAACAAGTTTCTTGTATTAATTTCATTCATTCAATGTTGTGAGAAATCTTCAAAGTTCAAAATGCTCAAATATTCATGACATTTTTGAAGAGCATGCATTTATCTAACATTGTAATTTCATATTACTGAGCTTTAACTGTTCAAGTTAAACTGTTGAACATCATGCTTTTAGGACAAATTTCATGGGATCAATGTGTGAGAGCTTAAAAGACTTCTATGGATTCACGTTAACCAGTGTTTCCTACCCAAGAAGTTATCCTTGAGTGATCGAGAGGCGAGGGGTCAATATTAAAGAGTGGGGGAGATAACTCAAAAGGTTGAGTTTTTCTCATTGAGCTGAGGTAAAATGGGAAAGAGGGTTTGGTTAGAAGTGAGCATAATGATAAAAAGAAAGAGAGTGTGAGAACAGAGTCAAAAGAATATCAAAACTATGCACCAACTACTTTCTGAGTCTGGCAGCCACATTACTGATTGTTTCACAATTCCTTAGTGAACATCATTGAAACAGGCAGTAAGCTCAAGCCAACTCTTGATTTTAACCCCACCAGCTACTCATTTCTTTCTCAATAAAGAAATGTTTCAATTTTTCATGGGGATGCAACATATATGCTATCTGATCTTCACTCGGAGGATTTGGATATTGAAACAGAAGGAAGTTTGCCCCACCTTCGACCTTCGATCATGCACATTGAGTCTGTGGAAAACTTGTTGTGACTCAACAATTTACACACTTTGAGCCTAAAAAGCAAAAAGGGGCGTTTGGTTTGCAGAATGTGATGGAATCTGGTGGAATTGGAATGTTGAATTCCTTTGACCAGATTCCATTCCCTTGTTTGGTTCAAGCTTTTCAATGAAATGGAATCTTCCAATTCCATTAAATTCCATACCTAAATGATTTTAACATTCCATCATCAAACCCAAGTATTTCATTGGAATGGAATTTGTTATTTTCATAATTCCAAAATTACCCCTTACCCCAAATAAACCCTACCTTTTTATCAAAGCCGACATCAGACAATCAACCCTTTCATCTGCTCATCTCCATTCCATTGTCCAAAATCGAAGGTCTCCTCTTCTCCAAAATCGATTGCTCGACTTCTCCATTGCAAGAATACACAGGTTATCTCTCTCTCTCTCTCTCTTCTCCTGGAAGATTACTCCATTTTGATAGACGATTTCACTGTTTATGATGGACGATTTCACTGTTTGTCGATGCTCAAAATCGATTTCTAAAAATCGATTGCTCAAACTCGATTTCTCAAAATCGATTTCTGAAAATCCTTTTCTCAAAATCGATTTCTTCTGTTTGTTCATTGTTTTTCATAGATTAATGATTGGTAATGTGTTTACTGATTTGTTCATTGTTTTTTCATGGATTAATGCTTGTTTTTCATCGATTTCTCCTGTTTGTTCATTGTTTGACCATATTCCATTTTTCATGGATTAATCCATTTTTTCAGGGATTAATGCTTGTGATGGAGAATGTTCATTGTTCGATTTACTCACTGTATTCCAGCCTATGTTTAGTGCTTGTTCATGGATTAATGCTTGTTCATGTGTTTACTGATTTGTTCATTGTTTGACCAGATTCCATTCATTCATTGTTTGTTCTCTTGTTTGTTCATTGTTTCTTAAAATCGATTTACTGATTTACTGATTGTTCATGTGTTTACTGATTGTTCATGTGTTTTGATGTAATAACCTATTCCTTGTGTGGTATATAAATAGGAAATGGCCCAAATTAGTCTCACAACACGCAAACGTGGGATTATGCGATTATTTTTTAAAGAAGCTATGAATGCTATTATTTGGTTTTTCTTCACCGTTTGCTGTTTAGTAGCCAAACATAGAAAGGATAGACCACGTATTCAATATGGGTTGTTAAATATTGATTGATTCGTAATATTGCATAGGTATGCATACGATAGTGACACCATGTGCATATCACAACTTAGGATGGATCAAGGATCAAAATGGCGTGAGGCATGGCGGCGATGTCAAACCTTAAGCCTTACACGCCATGGCAAGGATGCGGCGTTTTTCAAGGCGTGACATATATAAGGCGGCAAATTTGTATGTCATATTCAAAATTATATAAATACGTATATGTTTTATATATATTATTTTAATCAAATAATAATCTTAAAGAATGTACATTCATATTGGAATAAGGAAAATCATATAAATTAATAGTATAAAAATAGTTTTTGATTGAATATTTAAAATAGAACTTAGAAAGATAATTTTACAACATTGTTTTAATCGTGAGTCCATAACGTGTATGATTTCGTGAAACTGTGAGTGATTGATTAGATAAATCATATAAAAGTGTTAAATATAAAGTTAAAAATGTAAAAATACAAAAGATAAAAGATAAAAAAAATTAAAATTTAAAAAAAATAACGTCTTACAAAAAATGTGCGCCGCGGCGCGCCTTAAGGCGCCATAGCCTGAGGCACGCCTTACAGAAACGTTATGGGTCAGTTCGTAACGACGGAGACTCGTCTTGCGCCATATCGCGCCATGGCGCGCCTTTTTGAACCCTAGGATGGATAGAAGATGTTTCAAAAAGTTATGTGATATGCTTGAAAGATTAGGAGGATTACGAGCAACAAGGAATATGGACATTGATGAACAAGTTGCCATTTTTCTTCACATGGTTGCTCATAATGTTAAGAATAGGGTTGTCACATGTCGTTTTCATCCTTCGGGCGAAACAATTAGTAGACTTTTTACTCGAGTTTGCAATGCGGTTAATGGATTGCATCCACATTTAGTTAAGAAACCCAAACCTGTTCTTGAGGCTACCGATCGAAGATGGAAATGGTTCAAGGTACATATAATTAATACATTTTTTGGTATTTACGTAGAAAAATAAATATGTGTAATGACTTGTTTTTTTTGTTTTAGAATTGTATAGGTGCTTTAGATGGAACATACATAAAATGCCCAGTACCACTCGAAGACAAGCCTAGATACAGAACATGAAAGAATGATTTTGCCATAAACGTGATAGGGGTGTGTTCACAAGATATACAGTTTATCTACGTGTTAGTAGGATGGGAGGGGTCAGCGACTGATAGTAGAGTCCTTCGAGATGCTCTTCTTAGGCCCAGTGGGTTGAAGGTGCCACGACCATATTATTATTTGGTAGATGGTGGGTATACAAATGGAGAGGGTTTTCTTGCCCCTTATAGAGGTCAAAGATATCACTTAAATGAGTGGCGTGATGGACACCAACCAACTACACCAAAAGAATTTTTCAACATGAAACATTCTTCTGCAAGAAATGTTATAGAACGATGCTTCGGTATTTTGATGGCAAGATAGGGGAATTTTAAAAGATAATTCATACTACCCTATTGAACTGAAAGTGAAGGTCATAATGGCATGTTGTTTTTGGAACTATGAAGGAGAAGCTCAAGAAGAGTTTGTAAGGTTTATGAAGGAGAAGCTCGAGAATAATTTTTCAACATCAATGGTTTTTGGTGGCATGTACGTATTTTGAAACATCTATTTTGGTTGCATCTAACTATTTGGAACATCTATTTTGGTTGCATGCAAGTATTTTGGAACATGTATTTGGTGGCATGTAAGTATTTTGGAACAAATTTAATATCGATCTAGTAATGTCATTTGGCTTATTGTTATGTTTGGGTTGTGTATATCATATTTTAACACATTAAAGTACTTAATAATTATTTTATTAAAGTATTTTTAGTTAAAAAATAAAGTATTTAACGACTATTTTATTAAAGCAATTTTTGTTTAAAAAAATTAAATTAATGAAAAGGGGTATTTTGGTCATTTTCCAAAATTCCATTCCAATTCGAAGCTACAATCTGTGAACCAAACAAACAAATTCCAGTTCCTTTAACATATTCCATTCCAATTATGTCAACCAAACAGGTGTTCAAACCTGACAACATTCCATTCCAATTCCTTCAAAGTCAAATTCCTTTAACAGATTTCATTCCATCTAAAAACATTCTGCAAACCAAACGCCCCCTAAGTAGCTTCAATCATTGTTACACATGCACGTACACACAAGGAATATGTTATTTGTCATAACGTTCATAGAAATTTCCTTTGTGGTTTTTCGATGATTGAATGGAAAACCTGGGGGAGTGAATATCAAAAAGCTCCTTTCCAAAGTATATTCGTTGTATTAAGTGGCTTCGTGCTACTTACAGGCATTTTAACTTATTCATTTGTTGATTCAGGGTTACAACTCAATTCTGAATTTGAAAAGATTCGGAATCATTATAAATTGACGGATGTTACTATTTCAGTTGGGGAGATCAGATGATATTGGGTCAGAGATTGAAAGATACATTTCTTGAGAAGTTTTGATGATGTAAATGCTCACATTCATCAAAAAAGGGGAGAGATTAACAAGAAATGTTGGATGCGGAGAAAGCTCAATTTCTAGAATAAGGGGGAGAGATACAAGAAATGATAAATGGTGACAGATTATGAAAGTTTATTTTTCAAAAGATGGGGAGATATATCAAGAAATCGAGAAAGTTTGATAAAGATTACAGAAAATTTTCTTTGAAGTTTATTTGAAAGAGGAAAGTGCATTAAAGTTGGAGATAATTTCTTTTCTGAAGAGATTTCATGACTCTAAAGGGAGAGATTGTTTCTGACGACTAAAAGAGGTTATTACAGACCTTGGAGAATATTGTTTTCGCTAAATATTACCTTAAAGGGGGAGAATGTTAAAGACTTTGAAGAAGATTGTTAAAATTTAAAGACATTTCAACAAGAAGGGGAGATTGATATTCAAGGGAGATTGTTCATTAAAGTTGAATTTATATCAAGTGTGATATCAAATTTCTAAGAAGAGCAAATTTATACAAAGGGGGAGATTATCAGTCTTTGTTATAAAGGGGGAGATTATTCTTTGATGCTGAAATTATTTCTAAAGATGATCTTGAATCCAAAGGGGGAGATTGTTAGAGCATATTTGTTGTCTTCAAGATCATCTAGATTGAAAGTCAGAGGTTCCAAGTCAAAGCCTCAAATTCAAAGCTTCAAGGTTAAAAGTCAAAGTCAAAGGAACTTTAATGAGAAGTAAAAGTCTAGTCAAACTTGTTAGTTTAGTTAGTTTTGTATTTGTATTACTACTAGGTATAAATAGTTTTTGTTCTCTTGTAATCTTGTAGCTAGAAGAATAAGGAACTTCATAGAGATTTATTCTAGAGGGAGAAATATTCATTGAGAGAGAGATTTGTAATTGTTTGATTGAGATTAATGAATATGGCATTTGGAGCTGAAGTGATTTGTTCATCTTGATTACTTGCATAATTCTGGGAATAACAATCGTTCTCACTAGGCTTCTAGCCTAACACTTGTGTTTGTGTTTTATGTTAACAGGAACTTTTAGTGGGGGATCTAGGTTTGAGACTTTTGAAAAGAGGATTTTGGACACATAGTGACACCCTGTGTAATCTAGTCGTTAATTAACTAGATTAATTAGGTTGTTACATTATGTCTCATTCTTTGGTGGTTCATTGTACAAACTTTCCCCAATATGAGTTATAGTTGTTGCTACAATTTGAAGTTTAAATTTATCCATTTCTGGAAATTTCCTATTTTATTGTTTAAAATATTTAGGGTGTTTCAAGTTAGTATCAGAACCCTAGTTTAAGTGAACTAGGTATGAATGTAAGATGCCTAGACTTAGGCTGGGATATTAAGTCAGGATTTATGAGATTTGGGTAGAATTCATAGAATAAGATGGTTTAGAGTTGACGGAATTACACTAGTTGAGAATTATGATGATGGTAAGAAGAATTCTTGTGTATAATGTATTCATAATTTCACTTAGCTACTGCTATTATGAATATATTGCTACGTGAGCATGCTTGATTTACTATGGTTATGATGATTGATGAATGTAGTAGTACGTATCTTTTTTATATCCTGATAGAATCTCTTACCTTCTTTCTCATGTGTGGTAGCCATTATGGTTAATACACGAAGTAGATGGGCAATTGAAACGGATGGCCAAGAAGCAAGTGTGTCTAATCCGAATCAAGCGGGTAGGGCCGTAAATGCTATTCCTCCATACTTGCCACCATTGGTCGCTGGAAGAATAGATCACATCCCAAAAGTAACCTTGGCGTCCTCTAACCCAGTTCTACAAAAGGTGACCCCCCAAACAGAGATGATGACCAACGTGATGCAAATGGTTACTTCTGCTATAGAGAAAAAACAAGAGGCCTTCCTGAAGATGCTGGATGATAGGGATGCCAGTCTTCGAAGGCACGAAATCGTTGTTAAGAACATTGTAGTGGGATCCAGAAGTATCAGAAATGTCATCAGAACCGAGGATCAAGCCATTACTGACGGGAGGAGGGATGGAAGAATATGTTCTTATAAGACGTTTCTTTGCAGCAAAGCACCAGAATTCTCGGGTTCGGACGATCCGATCGACTGTATGAACTAGATACAAGAGACGGAGCAAGCCTTTAGAACCAATGAGTGTGGGGAAGATCTGAAGGTGAAATTCTCCTCTCAAATGCTTAGAGGTCCGACTCTTCAATGGTGGAACGTCTCTACTTCTACTCTTGAAGAATCCGTACTGGCCCGACTAACTTGGGATGCTTTCAAGAAAAAGATTCTGGAGGAATAATGTAATGAACGTGAGTTAGACATGAATTCATCGCTTTTAGTTCCTAAGAGTATCGGGGGTGTTTCGTCAAAAGCTCATCATCATCACCTTCATCTTCAAGAAATTTAGGGTTTTCTAGGTTTTCACCAAGACCTAAGTGTTGAGTTCATCCACCTAGGTTCTAAACTTTATTATGAGTTATAATTTCTCCATTGATGACTTCCTAGTGTATATGTTTCTCAAATTTCGGTTTGGAGGATTTTGGAAAAGTTAGGTCAAAAATAGGGTTTTGGTCAAAATGGAGATTTTGATATAAGATGTTTGGGGAATGATTCTAAGTGTTTGGATATGTATATTTATGGTTGGAAAAGTTGTGAATCTATGGTTTGGAGGAATTGCTTGTGGATTCAAGTTTCTTCAAGGAGCTCATATTGGGGTAAATTATAGATTTAGCCTAAATCTAGCAATGTAAGTTCAAGTTGATTTGTGAAAACTATGTACATGTCAAAAATGTCCATTTTAAAATGTTTACGTGTTTTACTTGATAATTATCAAATGTTGGATTATTTGATGAGTTTCGCGTATTAGGTACATTTGATTATTAAAACTTGTGAAATACATATATTTGGGGGTTTTGGACATTTTGATAAATAAATCTTGAGAGAGTGTCATTTTAATGATTTATTTCATGAATGGAGATTATTCTCTCTTAGAGTCGTTGGCTTTATAAACCATTTGGAAAAATAGTATGATTTCATTTGGAAAAGGGTCAATGATGAGTTTTTGGAGTTAATCATACTTTTGGAGCATGTGTTGCATAAACTTTGGTTAAATATGTTTGTATCGCTTATGATGATTTTTATTGAATAGTCATTGATTTGTTGAGTTTTTGGCTCGGTTTCAACCCTGATGGGTCTTGGGGACATTTGTCCGGTTTTAGTAGCTCGATGTAGATCTTTGGGTATGATTTGCATTTATTGCTTTTTATTTGTGAATTACATGTTTCGAGTGCATATGTCATTCAATTTGGAGTCATGTAATTTAGACTATAATGCAATAGGATCTATAGGCATAGAAGTCGGTTTATTGTGTAAATGTGGGATAAGATCCCCAAGTTGTAATTTAGAAATAGGCATTGGTTATATGATGTAATTTCTAAATGAACAAGTTTGTCTTAGATTGTGATATCCCAAGGTAAAGGCCCGGATAAGGTTGAACTTGGTGATCATTTGAGTAAAGTACTTAGATAGAGTTGAGTTCATTATTCAATTGGACTAAAGACCTGGATAGGGTTTATGTTCACAATGACTAAAGACATGGATAGGGTTAGATGTCTACCATGACTAAAGACCTGGATAGGGTTGATGTTAATGGTTGTCCAACCTTGAAGCATGCTAATAACATAGATATGTGGCATACTTTTGTGTTCCCGCCACATTCAATGGAAACAGGTCTCCCCCATCATCGAAATGTGTTGTTTTGGGTATTGAGTATTATCCATGTTTGCAGTGACATTTTGATACAGATTGTTATCCATAAATTGTGGTTTAAATTATTAAACCTTATCCATGTTTTTGGATATTTTGGATAATAGAGTTTTGTCTATCTTTTCAATATTTTGAATATTAATCCTTATTTGTGTTTTGGGTGAGTATTTGGGTTTTCGAAGTTATATTTGAATGAATGTTTGGTATTGGTGTTTTTCATCACGAAAATGGTGGGTTTTGAGAAACATTTTGCTTCGATATTTTTTACATATCACTTTAGAAATTATGATTTAGATAGCATTCTTTCAGTTTAACGATTTATATGTTTATGATGAAAACTCTTGAACTCACTAAGTGTTAGGCCTAACCTTTTTATTTGTCGACATCTGCATCAGGTCTTTGTTTGGGGGAATGGCACTAGCGACACTGTGAATAGTTGAGTGCGAGTCATATGCACGGGAAGAGAGTAGCTATTGGATTAAGTCTTTCGCACTTTTGGAATAGCAACTGATATTGGGTTTAGTAATACCCGACCTATTTATTTGGTCTTTGTATGAGACTTAATGTTAGTAACTTTTGAGGTTAAAAATAGGATTTATCTTGAGGTATTTTCAGGCATTGATTTGTAGAGAGGGATTTTATCCATTATTTGATGTAATAACGAAATTTTAAACTTGTTGCTCTTTCTAAATTTGAGGGGGTTACAAGTTGGTATCAGATCTTAAGTTTGAGAGATTTAGATGTTGATTTCGGATACCTAGACTCAAACTAGTGTTCTTATAAATGATGAAAGTGAAATTGTACGTTTAGGCACTTTAAGATAGGATATTTTGAGGTCAATAGAGTCACTAGAATCGAGAATCATGACAATGGTAGCAAGGATAATCATGTTCGGTGCGTTCATAATTTCACCTGGCCAGTGTTATGGTGAACTTACATGTTACATGTGGGTGCTTGAATCGCCTTCATGTGATGATCGATGGGGTAGTAGATAAATTGTTAGTGAATTGTCATCATAAGAAGTTGATGTTTATAGAATTGAAACTTTGAGTGACAGTTAAGCATGATGAGTATATTAAGTTGACCATTTCGGGTCAGATTTATTGGTTGAATTAGAACCATAGGCTTATTGAATCGACCTTGTTTCGAAAACAAAATTGTAAGGTTAAGTGATTTAGTTTCCGATTATTGCCTAAAGATGCTTGAGCATTCGGATGTCGGTGATGTAACCGGTGGACTTGATGAGCGTGGTTTTAAGACTTTGAGTCTCGACTAATTTCATGCACGAGATTTGCTTCTAAAATAAATTACATAAGTTGTTTCGTACTTTTTCGAAAATCACCGTACGGGTTGTGCTACAAAATATTGGTAGGACGTTTTAGCCCACACAAGATTTTAAACCATGATCTTAAACCCGTATAAAGTTGTTTTATTGCATATGGTTGCAATCCTTGCTGAGATTTTATCTCATGTTGATTCGTGATCAAAGAGTGAAGTTTCGAAAAAGTGTGATATTTATTTGTTCTCATGTTGATTTTATCTCATGTTGATTCATGAGTTTGTATTCATTGAGGAATTTATGATATTTATTTGTAACCTTGTCTTATTTGATTAAATTATTAGAAACGGGAACTTTGTCACCCAATGATTGTTGGATGCCCCTTGAATTTCATTGAATTTTATTGAGGTTTGTTGGGTCACATAAAGTCTTATTTTGTGACGTTGTGTGACGCATGGATGAAACATTGAAATACGTATACTTGAATTATTGTGTGTGTTAATCTATGAGTTTTTATTGATCATTTTGTCTCATGTGAGTTTTGTTGAGGGATGTATCCCATGTCTTTTCGCAACCAAGAGATTCGTTTTGGAGTTTTGATATAGCGTAATTTCACTTTTGGGTTTTGTGCTAGTATATTTCGTAGCACACTATTTTAGCACTCGTGATTTTTACTCTTGGCAAGCGATTATGTAGTAGTACTATGATGTTTTATATTAATGTTTTTCTTTATGCGTTTTCGTTGTTGATGGCTTTGCTATTCGCTCACACAAATGCACTATATTGAATTGCTTGGTATGTACGGCATTATAGCTACTACCTTACAATAAGGAACATACCGATTATTTGGCTTTAAGTTGAAGTCAACCTAAATTGTTTCACATTTCAACCAAATCACATGCAGTTACCATTTTACTAAGTTTTGAGAAATAAATTGATGCATGCAGGTCTTGTTGGGGAATTTTATTCCATGTCATTTTATGGTTAAAAGAGAGAATTTTGGAGCTTGATTTCGTGAAGTTCCTCTTTTAGAGTTTGTACAAACATTTTGTTGCACGTTGTTTTAGTGCGAAAAATTATTTTACGTACATGGCATAAATTGATACATGTTATGACCATAGAGATTCATTTGAAAAGTTTGTTGAGCATCTTTTGTTGTTTTCATTATTAGCCTGAGTAATGATCAAATGGATTTCGAAATGGTTTTATGTGTGTGGCATTTGTGACCACTTTGCACGATTACCTAGTAAGTGGTAGTAAATTTTATGCGTACTTACAATTGTTATAAAGATTTTGTGCTCGATGAGTCTTATAAAATTTTAAAGTGGAATATATCTGTTGAGTCTTACACTTGAAAAAACTTGAACTCGTTGGAACCATAGATGTAAGCCCGTTGTGAAGGGGAGGGCTCAGAGACCCTTGGGAGTGGAAGTGATGGATGGATGGTCTAATGCCAATATTGTATTTTGAGTGCTTCAGTTCGAAAAGCTAGTGAATTATAGATTCAGAAGCATTAGATTCGTGAGATTTTCCGATAGTTTTAGTAGTGAACCGCCCGTTTCAGTGCTCCTTGACTTAGAGGTTTGGGCGATTATTTGCATCCGAGTTGTGTGGAACTCTTGGGATGCCATGTTATTAACCGTTGTTAGAAGGAGGTAGGATCGGTGGATGAGTTTTTGTGAGTAAATTATTTGTTTTGGGGTTCGAATCATTATGTGATATTAGGCGTCAAATTTTGATTCCGAGGCCAAGGAGAGATGAAGTACTTGGTGTACTATCGTTGAATCCTTAGGGATAGTTGCAGTTTATGTGGAGACTTTAAGAAGCTTAGATTTTCGTAAGTAAGTATTAGTGAATAACATTTCCTTGATTGGTAATGATATTATAGATTAGATGACCGATACTTGGATGTGTTATGGGAGTTGTGCAATCGATGAGTTTGAGAATAATCGATTCCTTATATATCCTATTTGCACGTTTTGGGATGTAATGTCAGTCCAATATCAAGAATGGTTGGGTTAAGAATTTTGTAAATTCTTTGTGGTGACCATGTCTCGTGATAGCTTAGAGTGCGAATTTAGAACGTGTTGGTCTGGACCAAGCTAGTTGATAGGAAATTTCATCAAGGTAAGGACGATGAATCTTTATGGCGCTAATTATTGGAGCATTTAGTGAGAATGTCGAAATAGACCATACATGGAAATATATTATTGTGGAGATTTTGATTTATCGAGGTTAAATTATTGACGTGGTAGTGAATACTCTGATTCAAAGGGAGCGTGTTTGGTTATAGTCATATGGGCTATTGCAAAAGACATCAAGATGTTGAATGCAAAGGAGAAGAGTAACACCATCTTGATAGGGGTTGTTAAGAAATTTAGGAGTGAATTCATTTTGGGCATCGGTTGTGGAATAGAGTAGTTGAGGTCGTAAGTTACTATTGAGGTAGTATGGATCATCTGAGGTTGGGAGGCAACCAGAATCATACGGTTAGAAATTTCTCCAACAAGGTTTGAGGTTCATTCGAGTATGAGCGTAATGTATCAAAGTGGATATAGGGTGTGAAGGTCAGTATGAGAAACCGATATGACCGTTTTGATTGAAAGTTATCAAGTTTCGACTTAAGGATGAAATGAGTTAAAGACACTTCCTTGGAAAGAGAGATGGTCATTTTATGAGAATGAAGTCATCTAAGAGCTATGTTAACGGATTGTTACCCTCTTTGGGATGGGTAGATGATAAAACATATATCGGCTTTGTGCTCCGTGCTGTGTGGTGTATTTGGATAATCTCACGTTCCTCACACAGTTTGAGTGTGTGTGGGAAATTTAATTGCCCGACACTGATGTTTGGGAGATTCCTACTGGCAAGGTTTAACTGTTGCAAAAGGAACCGAGCTACTTTTGGGGTCCGAAGAAACCAAATAAGTGTGGAATGTAGTGTCTAAATGCATTGTGTAAGAACTCGATTTCGAGGACAAAATCATTCTGAGGTTGGGAGGATTGTAACGCCCGTAATTTTTGGTAAGTAAAGAAAGTCACCCCGTGTGTCTTTGTAGTTTATAAGTTGTGGTTTTGGGCTAGGACTTCATCGCTTTTAGTTCCTAAGAATAACGGGGTGGTTTCGTGTGAGAAAAGTCGAGTTTTAGGGCTCGGTACAAGCCCAGCGACAATGACCGATGACTATCACAATGTCACAATTTCCCTGGCAAAGTCGCACAAGGTAAATCATATTCGGTACACCTTGTGCGACAATGACATGGTAAAGTCGCATGGCAATGTCGCATATGGGTAGCAGTGTGCATAAATTCGCGATTTTCAGCCTCATTCTTCATTTCTTCATATTTCTCTCATTTCTACTCCATTTTGGTGATTTAAAGTGCTATGGTTTCGTTTTTGAGAGATTTTCAAGGATAGATTGTTAATTTTGGGGAGAACAAAGAGTATTTGGTGGTGGAGTAAAAGCATAGATCAAGAGCTCATCATCATCACCTCCATCTTCAAGAAATTTAGGGTTTTCTAGGTTTTCACCAAGACCTAAGTGGTGAGTTCATCCCCCTAGTTTCTAAACTTTATTATGAGTTATAAATTCTCCATTGATTACTTCCTAGTGTTTATGTTTCTCAAATTTCGGTTTGGAGGATTTTAGGAAAGTTAGGTCAAAACTAGGGTTTTGGTCAAAATGGAGATTTTGATATAAGATGTTTTGGGAATGATTCTAAGTGTTTGGATATGTATATTTATCTTTGTAAAAGTTGTGAATCTAGGGTTTGGTGGAATTGTTTGTGGATTCAAGTTTCTTCAAGGATCTCATATTGGGGTAAATTCTAGATTTAGCCTAAATCTAGTAAGGTGAGTTCAAGTTGATTTGTGAAAACTATGTACATGACAAAAATGTTCATTTTAAAATGTTTATGTGTTTTACTTGATAATTATCAAATGTTGGATTATTTGATGAGTTTCCCGTATTTGGTACATTTGATTATAAGAACTTGTGAAATACACATATTTGGGGGTTTTGGACATTTTGATAAATAAGTCTTGAAAGAGTGTTATTTTAATGATTTATTTCACGAATGGAGATTATTTGACGTAAGTGTTCTCTTAGAGTCATTGGCTTTATAAACCATTTGGAAAATACACATTATTGTGTCATAAAGTATTTTGGAGATACAAATAGTACGATTTCATTTGGAAAAAGGTCAATGATGAGTTTTCGGGGTTAATCATACTTTTGGAGCATGTGCTGCGTAAACTTTAGTTAAATGCATTTTTATCGCTTATGATGATTTTTATCGAATAGTCATTGAGTTGTTGAGTTTTTGGCTCGGCTTCAACATTGTTGGGTCTTGGGGTCATTTGTCCAGCTTTAGTAGCTCGATGTGGAGCTTTGGGTATGATTAGCGTTTATTTCTTTTTATTTGAGAATTACATGTTTCGAGTGCATACCATTCAATTTGGAGTCATGTAATTTAGACTATAATGCAATGGATCCATAGACATAGAAGTCGGTTTATTGTGTAAATGTGGGATAAGATCCCCAAGTTGTAATTTAGAAATAGGCATTGTTTATATGATACGATTTCTAAATGAACAAGTTTGTCTTCGATGTGAGATCCCAAGTTCAAGACTCGGATAAGGTTGAACTTGGTGATCATTTGAGTAAAAGACTTGGATAGATTTAAGCTCATTATTGTGTTGGACTAAAGACCTGGATAGGGTTGATTTCAATGGTTGTCATATCCTTGAAACATGCTTATAACATAGATATGTGGCATATTTTTGTGTTCCCGCCACGTTCAATGGAAACGAGTCTCCCCCGTCACCGAAAGGTGTTGTTTTGGGTATTGAGTATTATCCATGTTTTTGGTGACATTTATTAGTACGGATTGTAATCCATAAATTGTGGTTTTAATTACTAAACCTTATCCATGTTTTTGGATATTTTGGATAATAGAGTTTTGTCCATGTTTTCGGTATTTGAATATTAATTCTTATTTGTGTTTTGCGTGATTATTGGGTTTTCGAAGTCATATTTGAATGAATGTTTTGTATTGGTGCTTTTCATCACGAAAATGGTGGGTTTTGAGAAAGAATTTGCTTTGATATTTTGTACATATCACTTTAGAAATCATGATTTAAATAGCATTCTTTCAGTTTAACGATTTATATATTTATGATGAAAACTCTTGAACTCACTAGGCGTTAAGCCTAACCTTTTTATGTGTCGTCATGTGCATCAGGTCCTTGTTGGGGGAAATGGAACTAGCGACACTGTGAAGAGTTGAGTGTGAGTCATATGTACGGGAAAAGAGTTGAGTGCGAGTCATATGCATGGGAAAAGAGTAGATATTGGATGAAGCCTTCTGCACTTTGGGAATAGCAACTGGTATTGGGGTACTAACACCCCATCTATTTATTTGGTCTTTTTATGAGACTTAAAGTTAGTAACTGTTAAGGTTAAAAATAGGATTTATCTTAAGGTATTTTTAGGCATTGATTTGTAGAGAGAGATTTTATCCTTTATTTGATGTAATAACGAAATTTTAAATTAGTTGCTCTTTCTAGCTTTGAGGGTGCTACATAAACCAAACTTGATGTGGTCGTCGGCGTCCTAGTAATGTCCGACTAAATACATGTATCCGTCGGAAAATCAACAAATCAAAATATGCAAAATATAAAACAAAATTACACAACGTTAATGTTGGTGACGTACGCCATGTTCGAGAACGTCGGTGAGTCCGGAATTATCACGCCAGGTGACACGCTGGTTTTAAGGAAGGCGGCCGGAGCGTTGGGCTTCAAAGTATGTCAGAGATTTAGTGAGGGTGTCTGCATAATTATGTACAGTAGTGGATCTGGAGGAAGAAAAAATAGAGAAGTTGCAAGTGATCGTGAGGTGTTTTCAGGGGTGTAAACAGAAAGTGGATTCAGGATAGTGAGGAGAGAAATGTGGGGGAAGTGGGGTGAGTAATCGATAGGAAGGGGGTGATTATTATATATAGTTAGTTTAAACGGTCAGCATTACATCTCACATTAATTTAATTGGTGGAGATTAAATCTGAAAACGATTGACTAACTTGGGTCAATATAATATATAATTCCGAATCAAATCTTGTATAGAAAATGAAAAAAAATGACATAATTAACATTAATGTGTAAGAGTATGAGAATAGTAAAAAGAATTTACTTTATAAATAAAAGTAAGAGTAAATTACAAATTTCGTCCCTTGGCTATGTGCAAATTATGGAATGGTTCTCTCAAACAAAATAATTACAACATTAGTCATTGTGGTTCATTTTTTACAAATTGGGTCCCTCGACATAACATCGTTAACTTTAGCTCCGTTAAATCAAAGATACTTTTGTTCTTTTTCTTTTTTTCCTTTTAAAAAAATAAAAATAATATAATTTCTATATTTCTGTATATTACATACAATAACATCTATTATTTATATTTATATATATATATATATATATCCTTAGGTTCATTTGAGAAATGGTAAATATATGAGAAATAGAGAAGTAATTCTAGTCATTCATATGGTCAAAAGTTGCGGCTTTGACTGGTCAAAAGTTGCGGCTTTGACTGGTCAAAAGTTGCGGCTTTGACTGGTCAAAAGTTACGGCTATTCCAAAAATAGAAGGACACTTTCGTAAATTTTACAAAATACACGGGCTGTGTTCATATATGAACATGTATAATTCACATATGAACTATATGTTCATATATGAATCAGTGTAATTCACATCTGAACTCTTTTAACTGATTCATATATGAATCTTTGTGATTCATATATTAACTAATTAACTTATTCACATTTGAACTAATTAACTGTAAGTTCATATATGAATCAGTTGAACTAATTAACAGATTCATATATGAACTAATTAATTGATTCTCATATGAACTAATTAACTGATTCATATATGAACGTATAGTTCATAAGTGAATCATATAGGTTCATATATGAACTCATCCCACGTATTTTACGAAACTACCCCTCTACCTTCTATAGATCATGCAAGGAATTATCCGGTGCTTCGCGGTCAAAGCCGCAAATGTTGACCAGATGAATGGCTAAGATTACTTCTCTATTTCTCATAAATTTAGAATTTCTCAAATGAACCTCTCCCTATATATATATATATATATATATATATATATATATATATATATATATTATATGAGTAAATTACACCATTGGTCCTGTGGTTTGCTCATAATCTAGATATGGTCCCGCTTTCAAAATAAGTACATTGACCGTCCTTCTAGTTTGCATTATGTTGCAAACTGGCTCCCCAACACTAACACCCTTAAAAAAATATCCGTTAACTTAGCGGTAAATAGGTCATTTTACTTTATAATTAAAAACCGTCTATAAAACACCAATCATATGGTGCCACATGTCTACACTCTTTTCTCCCATTAACTTGTTACCTGCCCCTAACCTCCATCCCTTCCGTCCCCTTCGTCCCTTCTCTCACCTTGACCTGCAACTTAAACCCATTCTCTCCTACCTTTTCAAAAACCTATATATATATATATATATATATATATATATATATATATATATATATACGTACACACACATATATAGGTTTGAATTGGATCATTATGTTCTCAACCTAGTTTCACACTATTATGCCAATTTTGGTTTGTTGGTAGGACCACAATATAAGTGTTTATATGATGGGTAGGAGCTTCGACAAATTGTTAAACATTGCAACATATGGTAAAGAGTATCAACAAGAGGAGAAGAGTTCAATCAAAATTATGTTTCATGGGAACTCTTTGACCATCTCATATCTAGAAACTCTTTGACTACTATCTCTGATTACACCCCCACAACACACACCACCATTTTTTTCACGCACACACATAATTACAAACTCGTAAGAATCTCACTCTAAACTCTCTCTCTCTCTCTTGGTTTGCAAATCTTATGTTATATTGCACAACCCAGAAGACTAGAACTCTAGATGGTCACTAAACAATCATAGGAGAAACTTCATGGAATGGCCACATTTTAAAATCAGGGAGCAGCAAAGCCATTTTTTTTATCATGGTGGTATTACTTATTTACCATTTTTTCTATGGAGGTATCCTTTGATGATTAAAGCAGGCGGGTTCACAAGCCACTCATTGAGAGTTTATTAATAAACATACCACCATTTTTTACACACACCCATAGGGATGGAAATAGGGGCTGGAGATGGTGTCTGGAGAGGGGAAGGGACGTCGATAGTGAAAGGAGGTCGGGGGATGTCTTACGTGGGTTTGTGATGTGTATTGAAGTTGGGTTTTTTATGTTTTAGGTGAGGGAGGTGAATAGAGGAGGTCGGAGATAGGTAAAAGCCCGAACAGAGGAGGTCAGAGGTAGGGAGGTTAACGGAGGAGACCAACAATTTTGGAGGTGAACGGAGGAGGCTGCCGATAGGTAACTGAACGAAGTTTTTAGGGGTCATCGGTGACTCATATATATAGGTGGGAGAAATAGTTGTATGTGTATAATGTAGGGTTTCAACGGGATCACAATAACGTAGTGGAAAAACACAATAAACAAACATGCATAGATCAATATAAATTAAACCGTGAAACCCAAAAGTTCGGATCCATAGCTAATGAAAATATGGACAAAAACCACAACCATATAGGGACGGACCTAAAAAATTTTCATACGGTGGCATCATATAATATAGATAAAAAATAATTACAAAAGGCACGGTTTTTATTGACGTGTCTTCATCTTTTTACCGAAGTTCAATATTGTCTGATGTATTTTAGCACAGTTCCACCATTTTGAGGTATTTTTAAAGGTTTTTACTTGATTTTGACGGATTTTAAAGTTTTTTTTAGCGATTTGGAGGAATTTTTTCGGTTTTTTTTGTTCACTTCAGGAGTTTTTCATCGGTTTTTGATTGATTTCAAGAGTTTTTTTTGGTTGATTACGAGGTCCGATTGCACCTTCTTGAAGCTTCCAAAATAAATACGGTAGCACATTCCAAAACGATACGGTTGCACCTTTATCGAACCTAAATTTTTTTACCCTTCGCCGAAAAAATCATACGGTGGCACGTGCCACCGTATCTAAAACTCCAAGTCCGTCCTTGCAACCATAGGGCGTTAGATTACTACCTCAATGGTTTGATGATGAGAAGATTGAAGCACGAGAAGCCAATGTAGGCCTCCTCTAGCGGTATCCACACATGAGTATGCTTCGATCGCGAACGGTTGCTAGCCCGATAAACCAAAACATACAAGAGAAAAATCTATTTTTCTTCTATTGTGTGTGTATGTTCGACGGTCACCAAGATAGGAGAGGGGAGGAGAGTGTTTTGTTAGCTTAACCCTAAACCTAATCATAATTAGGTTTATATAACCTCTTTTCCATATATGGATCGGGCCCTTATTAACTTAAACAAGTTTTGGGCCTTTTTATACCTTTTAACTAAATTAACTATTAACTTAATAATTAATTAACTAGATGGGCTTTAGTAAAACATTACTACAAATGTTGGGATTTAAGGCCTAATTAATAATTAATTATCCATATCAAGCCCAAATCATGCAATTATCATAATCACATTTTACACACAACTTTATAATTTGGTTGTGGGTTACATTAGACCTGGCAAAAAATGACACGACACGCTAACTCGACACGAAATAAACGGGTTGGGTAATACATTTCAACCCGTTTAAGTAAACGGGTTGACACGACACGACACGAAAATTAAACGGGTAAGGTCAGGGTCAAAAATTTTAACTCGAAAATGACCCGACTAACCCGTTTATATATCTATATCTATATCTATATATCTATATCTATATCTATCTATCTATCTATCTATATATATATATATATTTAGTGTTTTTTTAATGCTTTGGATTTTTAATGTTTTAAATTTGGTTAGAACTTATAAGTTTGAACTATAAAATTTGGATTTCTAATGTTTTCATTTGAATTTTGGATTTGTATTTTTTGTGAATTTTTTATTTTTAATTTTTAGTTTTATAAATGTTAAACGGGTTAAACGGGTTAGGCGGGTCGGGTTAGGGTTGAGATTTTCTGACCCGTTTATTAAACAGGTCGGGTTAGGGTTAGACAATCTCAACCCGTTTAACTTTGGACCCGACACGACACGTTTGCCAGGTCTAGGTTACACGCTTCAGGCGACTTTTCTGATCCAGGTGACTTTTGGGGCTACTTATGTAGCCTGCAAAGTCGCACGAGAGGCTATTTTGTGTTTTTATCAGATTTTCAGCTAGGTTTGGCAAGGACTTCACACGATACGGCCAAGAACTCTTCTTGGGCGATTTTAGGCGGTTCTTGGGCGATTTTGGAGCCATGAAACACAGAGATTAACACCGGGATTGAAGATAAACAAAGAACCATTGATTATTTGTGGAACTTCATCAGAAAAGGGGAGTTTCTACTTTGTGTTAGACTTTGATTGAGAAACCATGTCTAAACTTATGATTTCTTCCATTTTTGTTTTGTTTTCGACCACCCCCAACATGAACTGATCTTTAGATGTTGGGGGTTTGATTACTTTTGGTTTGTAAGCATATGAACACATAAAGTTGTGATTTTTATTAGGTTTTCAATTAATGAAGCATATGAATTTGTGTTTAATGCTTTTGTTAGCATGATTAACTTTCAATTGATTTAATTGTTATGAGTTAGATTCGAGAGAGATAACATGTAATTAGATTTGTGATTTATATGCCTAAGGTGAGAACTTGGAAAGAGATATACCAACTAAGCCTTAGTACTATTTTGCAATCTTTTTTTAATGAATTTCTGAAACCATGTGTTGTGATCGAGAGATAAAACCTGCATTTTTTAAAGATAAACCAGTTTTTACTTGAGATAGAGTAACAAGAAACTTTGTGATTGTGTATTCACTGGTTGGAGATACTTGATAATTATTGCAAACGAAGTATTCTATGTGAAAACCATTTGGACTCCAATTCCTAATTGCTTTTCTTCTGATAAAGTTTCCAATTTTCGTTCTCTGAATTTGTTCAAGACTTTCATTAGTTTAATTAGTTAATTAACTATTAAATTAAATCACCAAAATTGACAGTCCAGTTAATAGTGAGTGTAGTCATTGTGATACTCAGTCTCTAGTTCCCTTGGTTCGATACTCCTGTACGCATTACTTGATTTGACATCGTACACTTGCGGTTAAATTTAGAGGGTGTAAACCCACTTAGCAATTTTTTATCTCCGTTGCTAAGGAACTAGTCAGCACTGATAGCACTACCAACTACAGGCACTATTAGATTGAACATTTTATTTTATTTTTAGTTTGTTTTATCTTATTTTTCGCACATTCCGTGATCCTCTCTTTTTCGTGTTTCAGGTTACTTTAAGGATTATGTAATGGCAGAGGAAGCACCAGCAAAGATCCCAATGAGGGACTTGGTCAATCCATTTAAAGTTAACTCCAATCGAGCCGCACGAGTACCTACGATAGAGAGTCACCTGAAACACTATTTTGGCTATAACTTCTTTGTTTTAAACTTCGATTTTGCTATGAAAGGTACCACTGGACTCCTCTTCGAGTCCTCTATCCAAGAAGACTATATGTTAGGGTAATATGTTTGTTAAATAGAAGTTCAGGGTATGAATTGTAATTTATTGAAAGTTATTTGTAAATGGGATTTTGGGCCCATTAGGCTTTATACGTTTCATATTTAAAGTTTGTTTGACCTAGTTTTGGTTAAGAATGGTCATTATAAAGGTTTACTCAATACTACTGAAATTCTCTTTATAAACCTCAAACCTTTTATTGTTAAATCTAATCATATGACAAGTTGTTGTGATTGATCCTTATTGTTGATTGATTATTATCGTGATTGCACTGTATCTGGGATCTACAATTGGTATCAGAGCAAAGAGACAAGATTTTTTATCCAAAAAAGGTTTGTCTAAAACCCTTAAATCGTTTATTTGTTGGTTTATCGATTTTTTTGTCGACTGCAGTATTGTGATTTTCTTAATCGATCTCCTTTGATTGAGTTATGTTTTCCTTTATCGAGTGGTTTGAATCTGTGGTTGTGTTTTCCATAACTTATCTAGAGTTCAAGTCTAGGTTTGTTTGTTTTCGATTTCTGGCGATTTCTGGGTAACAGTCTGGGTCGATTAATGCTTCTGAGTTCTTCAAAATACTGGTTGTGATTAAAGTTCTAGGTTATTTGCTTGCTAACTTGATCTAAGTTTGGGTATATAAGTTTGATTGTTGATTAATCTACTTTAAAATTAATCTATCTGGTTGATTTTCTGGGTTCAATCGCCGCTTTTGTCGAAGAACACGAACTGGGTTAATCGCCCGGACCTTGCCTTTCCCGGGACTCTGCTTTCCCGGGTTACCCCTGTCGCTCGGGTTCTTGTCGCCCGGGTCGTTGTACCCCGGTCCCTCAGGTTCCTGCAGTCCGGGTTGTCCCCTCCGGGTTCCCTCACCCAGGTTCTGTCCTTGTAGCCCGGGTCCCTATCGCCCAGGTTGTCTCTCGGGTCGTTGTGCCTTACTCTCCTGGGTCCCTGCACTTCCCGGGACCTCGTACTCCCGGGCCCTTACTCCCAGTCTCGCTCCAAAACCGACCCGGTTGGGTTATGCCCTTAGACCTCGGGCGACCGCCTTAAGCGGCCTTGAGTCTCCTTATATGTCTTTCTCTTGTTCTCTATCTCTTACCTCCCGCTATCTCCATCGCTCTCTCGTCCCGGTTCTCTCTCTCACTCTCTATCGACGATCTCTCTCTCTCACAGTCGCTTTCTCGATCTCAGGTACGATCTTACTATCCCTCTATCTCTCTCTCTCGGTCGTCTAGGATTTTTCACACGGCTGCTACCGCCGCCGACTTTCGACTGTGGTCGAGTGGACGTCGTCCTTCGACTCAGTGGATGTGCCTCCGTCATCGGTCGAAATCGATGGGTTGTGGATCGAGGCTAGTTGTATCTCGATCGATCGACGCCACCATCACTCAGTGGTAATCGATGGTTTGGGGATCGATTAATGGGTTTGAGTGTTCGTAATGTTTAAATTTTGGATCAATGCTTATTGAGGTTAAATTTCATGGTTTACCGAATCTCGATTGACTGAGTTTAAGCTATATGCTTAAGTGTTTATCTATTTCTTCGACTCAGATTTTATTTGCTTGGTTATGGTTATATTCTAAGGTTTGAAATCGATGAGTTAATCGTTTTTTACAAAAAATGTTTGTGTTTGTTTAGCGATTGGAAATACCGGGACCACCCGGGACCTCTATAGCCCAGTATCTTTAAACGACCGGTGCCATTTCGCCCGGTACTTACGTCTCCCGGGCCGTGGCCTCCCGATGCCTCCCGGTACGTACCGGGTTTAGTACTCCCGAGGCTGAACACCCGGGATCTTAACTACCCAGGCTGAACTCCCGGGGTCTTGACCGGCATCACCTATGCGCCCGACCCTTTGAACTCCCAGGGTCGTAATTCCTGGGGTCTCCTACGGCTTAACATATCGGCACCACCCGTCCCTCGGTCTACCGACTCCCGGGTCTTCTCTCCATCTCCCGGTACTCCCCACGCCCCGGGCCGTACCGTCTCCCGATACCCATGCGCCCGGGTGCTCTTCCTCCCGGGTAACTCCTCCCGGTCCATTTCCCGGACCGTGGTACCCAAGTCCTGGGCCGCGTACCGACTTCCGATACAGGCGGTCCCGGGCGCTCCCGGGCTCTAAACTCCCGGGCTCTGTGGGTACTTGGATAAATCCATGTGACCATCTTCTATCCTTACTTTTAACTTTGTTTTTGCTTAATCGTTCTTTATTTGATCTGATTGGTCATTTACTTTGGATAATACCCGGGATCTTGATTCTCGAGTTCGATACTAACGGATTTAGCATACAATTGTACCGAAAACTAATATGTCTTATCTTTCACAGGAACGATGGCACATAATCAAAATCCAGAAATTGATCCTATCGCCGACGCATCACTGGTTCATCCAAATCAGTACCTCCCACTCACTCCAAACAACTTCCACTTGGACTTCTCTCAGCCCCAAGGCCAACATCAAGTGATACTCGAGATCCTCATAGTCCACCCTCTATCGTATGCTCTCACAGAGACTACAGATGTCCCTCAGCTGTATCTCCAGTAGTTCTGGCAATCCCTCACGCATATTGAAGAAGAAGATGGCTTCCATCTGGAGGCCAGAATTGACACCACACCGATACTTCTCACACGAGAGATTTTTCGACAGTTTCTCCGCTTACCAAACGTTGACTCCTTTCCGGGTCGAGACAGTTTCGACCCTATCGTCTCCAACTCCATGCTGTGTGCAGACATCCACTCTCTGGGTTATGCGGTGCCTCTACCTTTCCCATCAACCTTCAACCATCGGCACTTAACTCCAATATGGTACACTCTCTTCACGTATATTAACAAATGTTTATCTGCCATCACTAAGGTCATAGATCAGACCAGTGCCAACCTACTGCGAGTATTTCATGGTGTTGCTTTCCACCGACATGCCGACTATGCCGATATTTTTTGGTTCGAGCTAGACCAAAAGGTCAGAGACAACGCAACAAAACAAAGAAACGTCATCCCGTTTATGCGTTTTCTTCAAATCTTTATTAGGAATTACATGTAAATCCATCCCACCATAGCTCGTCAATCATCACATCCGGTATGTCCTCACCATCCCACTCATCGTCTTCCGACTCGAAATGAAATCATAAACATAGTCGCTAAATGTATCCCTGACGGGTTATTGGCCTACGCTAGTCCAACATCACTGAGTGTGATAGAATATAGACGCACACATGGTATATATGCTTCTATGGTCAATCCAGAACCGGAAGGACCTCCACAGGGAGCACAACCTGAGAGGCGTGAGGGTCCGCGCATGAGAGGAGGAAGAGCCTGGAGAGCTGGGGCTCCCGGACCGGGTGTGTTGAGAGAACATATTGTAAGGGGAACTAAAGCGGGCAGTGCCGTTAGACCAAGCGAGGCCAACACTTCTCGCCGATCACCTACCCCACTGCAGACAGATTCTCCGACCTCAGAAGAGGACACCGCGACAGAAACTGATCAGATCCAGTCCTCTTCCCACACCGAATTTGAAGATGCCTACGACCAATCCACCACCCCATCTAAATCTCAAAACAAGTCAATGGAACCAAGTGACGAGTCATCTGACTCTGATGGTGACGATGACCAGCCCTCACCCGGAGAGATAAAGAGAGCGTAGGGAGTCCAAGTTGAAAATGAAGAAGTGAGAAGAGAGAAGGAAAGAAAGAGCAAACATAATTTTGAGCGTATACGAGTGATGAGGCAACCACCTCAGGTTGACCTCCCCTTACCCACTATTAGCCAGGTAGCCACATCTGCTACCCAGTCTCATGTGTTGAGACAGGGTATTGAAGAAGCCATTGTCGACCAAGCGACGCAGTTGCACACCCCACCCAGCCACTCCGACATCTCTCAACAGATGTTGGTTTCAGTTTCTCACGGGGGATCAGCACATACTCTACTTGTCTCTCACTTGGAGAGTTCTGGTATTGAAGCTTGAGGACAACTGCCCCAATCCTCGCCTTCTTTCAGTGCACAACGTATAGAGCCAATTGATGAAATTATTTCTTTGACTAGGACATGAGTCACTACTTCGGCTACTGTTGGACGTCTTAGTGACCCAGCCGGAACACCCATAGTAACTCTACCGGTTGGTGGATTACGAGGATTGGGTGGAAGTCCTACCACAGCTATCGTTACGCCAACTGTGAACGTAAGCGGTGCGACTTCCACAATCATCACCACAACTGGAAGTCTCAGTGACCCAGGTGTTAGTTATCCCGAGTTCGTCTCAATGGAATTTCTGGACGGCGCCCTAAAGGCTGTCCCCTCTATTATGCGGTCGGAAATGAGGGAGGAGGTAGATGCCCTGAAGCGAATGATCAAAGGTAAAGCCCCTATGCCTGAGCCTGAAACACTACCTCCACCAACATCACATTCACCCACCGATTTCTCCATAGATGACCTCAAATCCATGCTCCTGGCCAAACTCCTATCCCAATCCCAAACAGAACCAACCCAAGATGCCAACCTAATCTCATTTCTACGATCCCAAGCATCAACCACTACACCTACACCCCCACCTACTATATCTCCTGAAGCCTTCCAGCACCAATCCGCCATTATTCAGTCTATGCAGCAAACTATATCTGCAATGACTGAACGAGTATCATCTTTGGAAACAACCTACCGAAGCCAGGCAGAAGGGCTCAAGCGCAAACATGATGACCAAGATGATCCTGATCATCATGGGAGGGATAAGCGCCAACGCATATCTGATCCAGAATCAGCATAGGCAGTGGGTATGGTACAGGGACAGACAGAGATGGGTTCAAGTATTCCAAATGAAGGACAGAGTCAGGCCCAGGAGCAGGTAATGGATTTAGTGCCATAGGACGTCAATCCAACGGTTGAAAAGCCCAAGGAATATGATAGAGGTTCATCTTTCAATCTAGACAGTTGGGCAATCATTGTCGATCCATATTCAGATTTAGATCCGACAGAAGAACCGGTCAACACAGAAAAAGCTTTGGTAGTCTTTCAAGCCGAAATTGATGAGCTGTTGAATTTCGAAATTATGGCTCAAGATCACCATCCAGTTGAACAATCTTCTGTCGGTATGCCTCTTTTGACCTTTTCACCAGTTCATCCCGATCTTTCTCAGACAGATCACCCTAGACAATCTCCGCCAGCATCACCAGTTCCCGAAACAGAAAGTACTCAGCTAGTTCCTCCACTGAAATAGGATAGAGTCAGAATCAATGTTCCTTTTCTTGAAGAAAGTCATAAACATCTCTTTGCCCATTGGATCCGCCAGTATGATGAGGTCGTTTTGCATTGTCTTCAGTCAATGACAGACAGAAAGAACCAGCACGAGCATGTTTTTATGTATAAAAGTCTCAGAAAAGGTATTGACAAGACAAAGCTCAGAATCAGATCTGTCAATAAGATTTACTCTTGCCGCTTCATGAACATAAAGTATTCTTACTTTGAGGTGACCAGAGAAGATAGTAGGGAATGGCATTTTTCTGAAGCTGACTTTGCAAGTCTTGAGTTACCAGATCTTCTATTTCTTCTCCGAGATTTGAATACCAAAACCATTTGACCAGGAGAAGTTACAGATGCACTAGAAGCAGTCAATAGATACATGAAATGTGCTATGAAACTTGCCTCCATTGAAGATTTTCAGATTGGGTTAGAAAGCAATCAAGCAAAGATAAATCTGCTTAAGCCTGATTTCAGTCTTCCTTCAGATGCCCAGAATGTACCTGCTTATACGGTGGTAAAATTTCCAGAACTCGGCATGACTTATGTAAATGGTAAAGGTGATATGTGATTCTTTCGATCTAGTCAGATTACACGGTTCTGTGATGGTACACTATCGTTACTTCGAGACAAGCTGAAGCACTCTATTGATCAAGATGTCAAAGGGTCCAGTCTTTGGATCCGAATTACAAGTGTCTTGTTCTTAAAGTTTTGGGCCAGATCAAAGAACAGTTGGAGTACAGGACATCAATGCGACATTTAGAGATCAGTTTCAGATTTCGGAAGACACATGTTCCTAAATGGAGAGATTATGAACTTCAATTTAGAGGGGGAGATTGTTAGGGTAATTTGTTTGTTAAATAGAAGTTCAGGATATGAATTGTAATTTATTGAAAGTTATTTGTAAATGGGCTTTTGGGCCCATTAGGCTTTATACGTTTCATATTTAAAGTTGGTTTAACCTAGTTTTGGTTAAGAATGGTCATTAGAAAAGTTACTCAATCCTACTGAAATTCTCTTTGTAAACCTTAAACCTTTTACTATTAAATCTAATCATATGACCAACAGTTGTGATTAATTCTTGTTGTTGATTGATTATTATCGTGATTGCATTGTATCAGGGATCTACACTATAACATCTTGAATTTAAGCCCAAAATCTCATATTTCTTTTATTTCTCTTGAAAGGTTGATTCTTGTAATAAATTGTCAGAATAACGCTTCTTTTGCTTGGACATCGGGAAAATCTACCTAGAAAGTGGTACAAGAATAACGCCAAAATTCCGTTATCAGTAGACACACAGCCCCTGAGTCCAAGCCTAGTGAATGCTTTGCCATGTTCAAGAGGTGGATATCTTATCAATCATTGTAACCATCTATGAATCTCATCAACCATTATTTTTCGTTCTTATGTTTTGTGTGCTCTACGTAAGACATGGATAAAACAAGTCTATGAACCAATGTATACGGATATGTATTGTATTCATATATGAATAAATCGACAAGTCTATGAATTTTTCTTTTCCTGTTCGAATGAATTACAAAATCAAATGAAAATGTAAACTAGAGAGAAAAATATGTCATCGACAATGTATGTGATTGTGTGTGGTCAACATAATGTTTTCTTGCCATTTTGCATCTAATCCGCTCAAGCTCTTCTATTATGAATAGGATCGATATGCCACAACACAATTATAATCTTGTAAGTAGTTATGAGTTACAATTAATTCTTAGGGAGATTCACTCTAATCGAAATTTATAAACACAAAGTTAAGATCGATTGGTGGAGTCAACAATTTCAATTATGTCGCTTTAATTAATGATGGAAATTGATTAGTTTATGTGTTCATCTTCTCTTATACTTGATGAGAGAAATTATGGCATATTGATATATGAAGATAACTACCATTTATATAGTTAGTTAAGGGGTAAAATCTTCCATCAAGATTCTACAAGGGCCATCTGGTAATTAACAATAAATAGTGAGTTATAAATGTAATATTATCATACTTACGTATAGACTAACATGCAAACTCGTAAATAGTCAATGATTCATTATGATTACAATTTCAAAGTTCTCCTAGTTGGCTATATCCATCTCTATTTACTTTAAGTGTTGGTGGTTAAGTGTTGGTATAATTAATACACCATGATTAAATTATAATACTAAGGCAAAAAGATACAATCTAACACATCATGAACAACTTGGGATTATACATTTAGTATTTTCATAAAACAAATGATTATGTTAGTCCAATGTGTGTCTGAACGTGGTCTTAAGTTATAGACATGTCCATATGGTTATGGTAATAATAGACATGTCTATTAAATTATGGTAATAATAGACGTGTTCATAAGACAAATGATTACGTAATTTTTGAATTACATGTTGAGGTTGGAGAGGGGATATGATTAGTAGTAGGGTAAAAACGTGTTGAGATTGGAGATGTAGTGGTAGTAGGAAAAGTAATGGGTAGGAAAGGAGTATATGTAACACCCGCATTTTCTTTCGGAACTTATCTATATATATATATATATATATATATATATATATATATATATATATATATATATTCTTATACCTCACGAGTCCTGTTAGAATCCTTGAAACTTTTCCTAAGTAAATTCGTTATAGGCCTCATCGCGCGAGACTAAGAACCTGTGCCTTGGAATCGGGAACTCAGTTTGGGGAGGACAACAACTTGCGCAACCTCAAATCCGAGGCCAAAGTCGCGGAACTCGCTAGGGTTTGGGGCTAGGGGCACACGTGCGGCCTATGGCGCAACACCAAAGCCGCGGAACCACCTACAGTCCCTAAAAACGGGTTTTCACCCATTTGAAGTATTTTCAGATTTCCTAATTCTAGGAGAAACGTTTTTAAGAGCATTGAAGGCGGTTTGCTTCCTCCCAAGCCTCCCTCCTCTTTAATTTTGACCGTTGGGATGTTGAAGACATTTAAGAACCGATCAAGACTAGTATTTGGGCTTTTATTTTGAACAGTTCAAGACTATCCAAGTCCCAAGTCCTCATCTCCATCAAATCTAGGGTTCTATCAACTTTTCTAGGTTTTTATCAAAACCTAGATTGTGAGGGTTCTAAACTATTTTATAACTGAGATACATGTTATTACTGCTTTATTATTGCTTTTCCTTGCTATGAGAAAACTAGGGTTTCATCCATACAAACTTACTTGACATAAATAATGTTTTTGAATTGTGAATGGAATCTCTTGAAAAGTAGAAGTACGAGTATGATTGGGTTATGAATAACTTCTTCTTTATGGGCTTGTGCATAAACAACTATGGTCCATACCTTATTATGTCTTGAATACCTTTGGGTTAATGAGCATTGATATTTGGGTTATGTGAACTATATTGGGATCTTACTTATATTTGTGAGAGCTATTATGCTCCAATGGTCACAAATGTGTTGAATGGATGAACCAAGTTAAATAGACACTAGGAGGACATAGTCTTGGGTGCCACCGTCTCGGTATGTGCCTAGACCTTCGTCATTTGGAGCAATGCCTTGTAGTACCCCCCCCCCCCCCCCCGATGTGTCGGGCCTTATAGTGTCGCTCATGGAAGTTGACACTAGGGTATCTCGTCTCTTGGGTGGAATTTGATTGGTGTTATGGGTCTCCCCCATTTATTCCGGTTATGGGTATAATCATTGATAAAAGCTCCGAACTTGCCATTCATGCATTTATTACTTGTTGTTAAACCTTACTAGGCTCTTTGGCCTAACACTTGTTTGGGTGTTTACGTGTATCTCAGGTTCTAGTGGTGACGTGCCTAAGAAGGCTTAGTGCAGATCCGTGTGAGCTTGGGGAGTGCAAGTGGGTGCACTTTTGTGAAGACTTTTGTTGGATTATAGACGACACCCCTTTTGTAATCTTATTTCTGTTTAAGGAGTTAGATTAGTTGGTTGTTGTTTTTTTCCCTTACAATTACAAACTGTAATTAAACAAGTTCTGTATTCCCCATTTTTGGGAGGCTCATGCTATGGCATTTTAAATACCACATTTCCGTTTTTTTGGAAATTTTTGTTGTCCCATTTTTGGGGTGTTACAAGTTGGTATCAAAGCCAGGTTTTAGCGAACTAGATATTGACCATAACATGCCTAGACTTTGACTGTAAGCATTTATGGTAAGACATTCATCCATGGGTAAAATTCTTAAGTGGGGAGATCCTTAGGACTTACGGAATTGCATTAATTGGGAATTGTTGCGATGATATTGAGAATTCTTGTGTAGGATATATTCATAATTTCACTTAGCTACTGTAATTATGAGTATATTGTTACATGAGTATACTTGAGTTATTGTTGTTGTGATACTTAATGAATGTAGTAGTACGTATCTCTAGTTTATCTCTTATCTTCTTCTCGTGTGTATGGCAGACCATCATGGTTAATGAGCATTGATATTTGGGTTATGTGAACTATATTGGGATCTTACTTATATTTGTGAGAGCTATTATGTTCCAATGGTCACAAATATATTGAATGGATGAACCAAGTTAAATAGACACTAGGAGGACAGAGTCTTGGGTGCCACTGTCTCGGTATGTGCCTAGACCTCCGTCATTTGGGGCAATGCCATGTTGTACCCTCGGATGTGTCGGGCCTTATGGTGTCGCTCATGGAAGTTGACACTAGGGTATCTCGTCTCTTGGGTGGAATTTGATTGGTGTTATGGGTCTCCCCCATTTATTCCGGTTATGGGTATAATCATTGATAAAATCCCTATACTTGCCATTCATGCATTTATTACTTGTTGTTCAACCTCACTAGGCTCTTTGGCCTAACACTTGTTTGGGTGTTCACGTGTATCTCAAGTTCTAATGGCGCCGCACCTAATAAGGCTTAGTGCATATCCGTGTGAGCTTGGGAAGTGCAAGTGGGTGCACTTTTGTGAAGACTTTTGTTGGATTATAGACGACACCCCTTTTGTAATCTTATTTATGTTTAAGGAATTAGATTAGTTGGTTGTTGTTTATTTTTCCCTTACAATTACAAACTCTAATTAAACATGTTCTGTATTCCCCATTTTTGGGAGGCTCATGCTATGGCCTTTTAAATACCACATTTCCATTTTTTTGGAAATTTTTGTTGTCCCATTTTTGGGGTGTTACAAGTTGGTATCAGAGTCAGGTTTAAGTGAACTAGGTAGGTATTGACCCTAGCATGCCTAGACTTAGACTGTAAGCATTTATGGTAAGACATTCATCCATGGGTAAAATTCTTAGGTGGGGAGATCCTTAGGACTTACGGAATTGCATTAATTGGGAATTGTTGCGACAATATTGAGAATTCTTGTGTAGGATATATTCATAATTTCACTTAGCTACTGTAATTATGAGTATATTGTTACATGAGTATACTTGAGTTATTGTTGTTGTGATACTTAATGAATGTAGTAGTACATATCTCTAGTTTATCTCTTATCTTCTTCTCGTGTGTATGGCAGACCATCAAGGTTAATACCCAGAGCAGGTTACCAACCCCACGAGAGGGTAATGTGGAAGACGAATCTACCGCCGACCAACCTCCTTTGGTCGCGACCACCGTGGGCCCTTCCATACCCATTGTTTTAGGCGAAGGAGTTGAACAAATCCCGCGAGTAAACATTGCTACCACCAACCCAATCATCGAGAAAGTGACCCTCGAAACCAGAATCAGGGATAGCATGATGCAAGCCATGAACTCGACTATGGCTCAGCAACAGGAATTTTTCATGAAGCTATTGGAGGATCGCAACACCAGTCACTGACGACCTGAGACGGTGGCGGAAAATGTTGTGGTAGGGTCAGGAGGTGCTGGGAATGGGGTCGGTACAGAATAACACATGATGACAGAGAATAAGAGGAAGGATAAGGGATGCTCATACAAGACTTTTCTGGGGAGTAAACCTCCAGAATTTGCAGGTGCAACTAATCCAGTTACGTGCATGTACTGGATCAAGGAGGTAAAAATGGACTTCAAGTCGAGCAAGTGTGATGACTCGCAAAGGGTCAGGTTTGCCTCCTAACTTCTTAGAGGTGAGGCTTTGATTTGGTGGAACCTCACCCAATCTGCCCTTACACCTGAGGTTCTGGCTAAGCTAACTTGGCCGGTTTTTAAGCAGAAGATTCTGGATAAATATTGCAGTGAGCGATTGTTAGACAATATTGAGGAGGATTTCAGAAGCATGAGGAAGGGGACCTTGTCTGTTACAGATTACTCGAAGCTTTTCTTGGAAAAGCTAAACCTTGTAGGGCATTTGGCCCCCGATGAGCGATCGAGAATCAAAGCTTACCAACGTGGGTTGCCAACCTAGATGAGGATTGTAAGTCCCAAAACAATCAACAATTCATGATCAATTGAATGAAACAAGATGAGATTGGAAGGAGGCGATTTATTCAATGAAAATCTAAGAACACATACTACAAACCTAGAGAGAGAAAGTGATTCTCTCTCTAGAACACATTCTCACATATCGGCTACATTTTGAAGTGAATTAAACTACAATTACAACTAAACTAATCTATTTATACTCCCCCTCTCTCACTCTTGTTCTACACAATAAGCCCAAACCCATTTACAAAGTTTAAGCCCAAATACAATTAAAACCCAATACAAAGATTAATGGTAGACCCTTTACAAAACATTCAAACCTTGGACATTTTATGTCCTAACAATCTCCCCCTAAAGTTTTGTAAAGGAATCATCAACATTGAAGCGCCAACTCTTCTCCCCCTTGATTTCTTTGAAAAACTTTAGCGATGCATAACTTCAAAATAGCTCAGGCTCCCCCTTGAATGAAGCTCTTATCCTTCAAAGTTTCAACTTTGATACCAGATTCGATGTGCGCAATAACCTCGATTGAGTGCACTAAAGACAGCTTTTATCTCTAGAAACTCAACACATTCGTTACGCCCACAAGAAAGAAATGTGTGAGTTTGCGTGACAACCAGAGTGCATCTTCAGTTTATAACACTGGATCTGTCTTTGAAACGCGAGTTGAATAGGAGTTCTGCTTAAGAACTTATACTGATGAGCTCGTAGGAGGAAGGAACCGGTAGCAAACACTACTAAGCAAGGGTAGAAGAACTAATCAAAAATTGTTCAGCAACTGAAGAAAGATGCTCATTTCCAAACTACTTTCCAAACACTGAACTAACGAACTCATACCTCCTTTCTTCACGAAACAGATGGATGATTATAAGCACTCAGGATTCTGAATCACAACTAAAACATCAGAACAGTGATTGCAGTCGCTCACACTACTGATTGATCAGGTCAGAAGAGTGAAAAAGTGCTATCAACGGTCTAACAACATAAAGAAGCTCTCCAGACTGATGATTGCAGATACTCAGGCTGCTAATCCAATCCAATCAGAAGACTGAATCTAAACACGCAATGTCTGAAAATCTTGATAACCATGAGCTCTGTGAATCTGAGTCAGTTGCGTAGAGATATGTGACAGTCGGAAAGCTAGAATGATGCCACATATGCATTTAGCGAAAACCTCGTGAACAGATTGATGAAAAAATAAGTTGGATCACACGGATAAGCAACTGTTGAGAAAAACCGAACGAGAAAATTTCCGGAACAGATACAAAATATTTCTTGAAGAATCTGTGTCACGGATCATACGGTCAAAGCACACAATTTAAAATTCGAATTGTACACCGTTTGGATCAATAGTCGGTTCTCGAAAATTGCATAATAAAATCCGGTAATATTCTTCAAAAATTTAGACGCCAAGATGATTTGTCAAGAAAAATGTCACTTAAGCCCAACAAAAATAATCTGGTTCCCAATATTTCAATTCTCGGATTAGAAATAAAACACCAGGATGAGAAGCACACAGACCCGGGGATCGGTAGATGTTACACACCCCGGGAGTTTAACACATCCCGGGGACCGGTGAATTGAGACAAGCCCGGTGACCGAATGTCACAACCCCGGGAACCGGGAGATTCCAAAGCCACCGATTTCAATTCATAAAAACAATTCGCTGGCTACAATAATCAAGACACCGCCCACTAAATTTGAAAGCCAATCAAATTAACCACCGACCACACAATCATTTCTCCATCGATTTCAACAAAACAACTTGTTGGTCTCAAAATCACAATGGACAGCCGTCATGCTCAAATTAATTCCACCGATTCAATTTCAAAGAGTGTAGCCATCGATTTCAATAAACACCGACCCACTAATAATTTTCATCCAATCACAATTGAAATTCATATTCAAATTAATCCACAGTTCAATCACGGCCACAATTTCAATCATGTAAGTACCGACCCACTATGTTTGATTATCCAATCAAATGAAAATTTTCAACAAAAACACTCTGAGGACCGGGGTCATTAGCAACTTCGGGGACCGGGGTCAACCTGTGTAAGCTCGGTATATCAACTCCCGGTACTATCGATCCAGAAATTTTTATAAACCAAAATTAATCAAATAATCGATGGATTACCGATCGTATAATGTTTACAAACATAAAACAATCAATCCTTTGCAATAAACTCCAATCAAATCTCACTAATTCAATCCAATTTCTGGAAATTCGAGATGAACACAGTGCGATCGTAAACTTTTTCCAAAACTTCAAATCTGATCCAAAAATGATAAAATCCAAAATTGTAATCAACTCCAATATGTATATCGAGCAACATTGAATCGATTTAATCATTAAAAACACATTAAGCTCCAAACTCCACACAATCAGATACAAATCACAGATACAACAATTTTGGGTTGTAGAACACGAATTGTTGAAAAATTGACCGAATCAAAGACAATTTCTTCGATTTGGCTCTGATACCACATGTAAGTCCCAAAACAATCAAAAATTCATGATCAATTGAATGAAACAAGATGAGATTGGAAGGAGGCAATTTATTCAATGAAAATCTAAGAACACATACTATAAACCTAGAGAGAGAAACACTTTCTCTCTCTAGAACACATTCTCACATATCGGCTACATTTTGAAGTGAGTTAAACAACAATTACAACTAAACTAATCTATTTATACTCCCTCTCTCTCACTCTTGTTCTACACAATAAGCCCAAACCCATTTACAAAGTTTAAGCCCAAATACAATTAAAACCCAATACAAAGATTAATGGTAGACCCTTTATAAAACTTTCAAACCTTGGACATTTTATGTCCTAACAATGACGACCGTGAGGAACGCTAGAGGTTTGACGCTACAAGATGTGATAGAAGAATCCTTTCTAGTAGAGGATGACTTGGTCGCGAGGAAGGAAGAGAGAAGGCTAGTAGGTGAGAAAAGGAAGTGGGAAGGGTCATCTGGACCTACCCGACAGTTCAAGCCAGTTTTTGGGGGAAGGGGAGCCGACCCCCGACGAGAAGTGAGATGGTGCCATCGATGCAAAAGTAAACATAGTGGCCCGTGTAATCAGAGATCCTACTCGGGCCCTCCCATGTGTACCAAGTATGGAAAGAGGGACCACATGACTCGTGATTGTCTTGTCCAGGGACCCATTTGTTACGAGTGTCGAGAGCCGGGGCACGTGAAGAGAGAGTGCCCGAAATTGAATAGGGGTGATCGGGGTTTATCAAGCGGACCAACTCTAAAGAAAGAGAACCCACTAAGAGTACCGAGTCGAGCTTTTCAAATGACCGCCGAAGAGGCGAGGGAGACCGCCGATGTTGTATCGGGTACGTTTCTTGTAAATTCCTTGCATGCTCATGTTTTGTTCAACTCGGGTGCAAAACGGTCATTCGTGTTGAATTCTTTTTGTGTGATGTTTCCTGCTCTCGTTAGTACCCTTCCCGATGCCTTAGTGGTAGAAGTAGCCAACGGGGAACAAGTGTTGATTCGGGAACACTACCGCAATTGTGTCTTAGAGATAGATGGGAATTCCTTTAAGGTGAATCTTCTACAGATGTCAATTGGGGGTTTTGATGTAGTGATAGGAATGGATTGGTTGACCGAGAATTGCGCCGACATTATTTTCTCCAAAAAGATGATTAAAGTGCCGACGACAAGTGGCGGAACGGTTACCATTTACGGAGAGAAGAGGAAAGGATCCACCCCCGTGATTTCGTACTTGAAGGCTCATAACCATCTAGCCAAGGGATGTTCGTCGTACTTAGCCTACATTGTGGATGCGAAGATGGAGAAGAAGTCAGTTGAGGATATGAAGGTTATCTGAGACTTCCCGGACGTTTTTCCGGAGCACCTACCCGGATTACCATCGGAGCGCCAAGTGGAGTTTCACATCGACCTCACTCCGGGAGCGGCCTCGATTGCCCGTGCTCCCTACCTATTGGCGCTAACGGCAATGCAAGAGATGATGTCTCAACTTCAAGAACTTCTAGAGAAAGGTTTCATCCGACAAAGTTCTTCGCCTTGGGGAGCTCCGGTCCTGTTCGTGAAGAAGAAAGATGGGTCAATATGGATGTGTTGTGACTACCGAGAATTGAACAAGGTCACGGTAAAGAACAAGTACCCCCTTCCTCGAATCGACGACCTCTTCGATCAATTGCAAGGAGCGGGGTGGTTCTCGAAGATTGACTTGCGGTCAGAATACCATCAAGTAAGAGTAAAGAAATATGACATTCCGAAGACAGCCTTTCGAACAAGATATGGGCATTACGAGTTCTTGGTGATGCCTTTCGGGTTGACGAATGAACCCGCCATATTCATGGACTTGATGAATCGGGTGTGTCGACCTTTCTTGGACAAGTCGGTGATAGTCTTCATTAACGATATCCTAATCTACTCGCGAGACGAAGTGGAGCATGGGAAACATCTAAAGGAAGTGTTGGAAGTCCTTCGGAGGGAAAAGTTATTCGCAAAATTTTCCAAATGCGAGTTTTGGTTGCAAGAGGTACAATTTTGGGGCCACGTGGTGTCCAAAGACGGGGTAAAGGTAGATCCGGCCAATATCGAAGCAATGATGAGATGGGAACCGCCGACGAGCCCAACGGAGATTCGTAGTTTCTTGGGTTTGGTCGGGTACTATAGAAGGTTTATCCAAGATTTCTCGAAAATTGCTTCGTCACTTACGTCATTAACAAAGAAGAATGTCAAATTTCTATGGATAGACACTCAAGAGCAAGCCTTCCATACTCTCAAGAAGAAACAATGTGAAGCACCTATCTTGTCCCTACCCTAGAGATCGGATGACTTTGTAGTCTATAGTGATGCTTCCAACATGGGTCTCGGATGTGAACTTATGCAACGAGGAAAGGTAATAGCCTACGCGTCGCGCCAACTAAAGGAGCATGAGAAGAACTACCCGACCCACGACTTGGAGCTAGCGGCGGTGGTGTTTGCGTTAAAGTTATGGCGTCATTACCTCTACAGGACTAAATGTACTTTTTTTACCGATCACAAGAGCTTGAAGTACATATTTGACCAAAAAGACCTCACCATGCGGCAAAGGAGATGGGTAGAACTATTGAAGGACTATGACTGTGAATTAATTTACCACCCAGGTAAGGCTAATGTGGTAGTGGATTCTTTGAGCCAAATGAGTCATGGAAGCGGTGCCGTTTTATCACTCACTCGAATCGACGTATTGTCAAGCCTAGTTGAGAATCTCAAGACATACCAAAGGGAAGCACTTCAAGAAGGAAATCTCAAGACCAAGGTTATGGTAAAGCAATGGGATCTGTTGATGGAAGACGGTCGTGGCCTAAAGTTATTCCAAGGTAGGGTATGGGTACCAAAGTTGGGCAGAACTCACAATCTTCTCCTTGAAGAAGCCCATAAATCCATGTATTCTATTTATCCCGGTAGCACGAAGATGTACAGGGATCTCAAGTTAAATTATTGGTGGCCATTAATTAAACTTGACGTGGCTAATTATGTGGAGAAATGTATCACTTTCTAGCAAGTCAAGGCAGAACATCAAAGACCCTACGGGAGTCTGCAACCCTTGTCAATTCCGGAGTGGAAATAGGAACATATCATAGTGGACTTCGTCACCAAACTACCGATGACCTTGAAGGGCCATGACACGATTTGGGTAGTTGTGGACCGACTCACCAAAAGCGCACACTTCTTGGCGATGCGTAAGATGTTGCCGATGAACAAACTAGCCAAGTTGTACATTGAAGAAATTGTATCGAATCATGGTGTTCCTCTATCTATCGTGTCAGATCGAGATAGCCGATTTACTTTAAAGTTTTGGGACGGGCTACAAAAAGAGTAGGGAACCAAGGTCAAATTGAGCACGGCTTACCACCCTCAAACGGACGGACAAAGTGTGAGGATCATCCAGACTCTAGAATACATGTTGAGATCGTGCGTTATCGATTTTGGGGGGAATTGGGACTCACATTTACCATTGGTAGAATTTGCCTACAACAATAGCTACCATTCAAGAATCGGGATGGCCCCATTTGAAGCCCTTTACGGTCGAAAGTGTAGGACCCCAACTTGTTGGCTTGAAGCGAGGGAGAAACAATTCTCCGGGCCAGAGATCATTCAAGAAACCACGGATAAAGTGAAGGAAAATAGAGAGTGTTCCAAAGCGGCTCAAGACCGACAGAAGAGCTACGCGGACAAAAAGAGAAGACCGGTCGAATTCCAATTCCAGGTAGGAGACCGGGTTATGTTGATGGTGTCACCGTGGAAGGGGATCATCCGTTTTGGGAAACGCAGAAATCTCAGCCCCCGTTTCCTTGGACCATTCACTATTTTGGAGAAGATCGGACTTCAAGCCTATAGGTTGGACTTACCACCAGAAATGAACGGGATTCACCCCACGTTTCACGTATGTTATCTTCGCAAGTGCTTAGCCGAAGAGGAGAGTATGATCCCATTGACGGAGATTCGAGTGGACAATGGGAATCGATGTGTGGAAGAGTCGAACGCCATATTGGACTCAAAGACGAAGAAATTGTGGCATAAAAAGGTGACCATGGTCAAGGTACAATGGAAGCACCACCGGGGTGCCAACGTGACATGGGAATCGGAAGAAGACATGAAGAAAAGATATCCCCATTTGTTTGACGGATGAGATTTTAGGGACGAAATACTCTTCAAGGTGGGGAGGATTGTAACACCCGCATTTTCGTTCAGAACTTATATATATATATATATATTCTTATACCTTTCGAGCCCTGTTAGAATCCTTGAAACTTTTCCTAAGTAGAATTCGTTATAGGCCTCACCGCGTGAGACTGAGAACCTGTGCCTTGGAATCGGGAACTCAGTTTGGGGAGGACAACGACTTGCGCGGCCTATGTCATGGCCTCAAAGCCGCAAAACTCGCTGGAGTTCGGGGAAAGGGGCATACGCGCATCCAATGGCGCGAACCCAAAGTCGCGGAACCACCTGCAGGCCCTAAAAACGGGTTTTCACCCATTTGAACTCATTTTCATATTTTCTAATTCTAGGAGAAATGTTTTTAAGAGCATTAAAAGTGATTTGCTTCCTCCCAAGCCTCCCTCCTCTTTAATTTTGACCGTTGGGTTGTTGGAGACATTTAAGAGGTGATCAAGACTAGTATTTGGGCTTTTATTGTGAAGAGTTCAAGATTTTCCATGTCCCAAGTCCTCATCTCCATCAAATCTAGGGTTCTATCAACTTTTCTAGGTTTTTTTCAAAACCTAGATTGTGAGTGTTCTAAGCTATTTTATAACTGAGATACATGTTATTATTGCTTTTCCTTGCTATGAGAAAACTAGGGTTTCATCCATACAAACTTACTTGACATAAATGATGTTTTGGAATTGTGAATGGTATCTCTTGAAAAGTAGAAGTACGAGAATGAATGGGTTATGAATAACTTCTTCTATATGGGCTTGTGCATAGACAACTATGGTGCATACCTTATTATGTCTTGAATACCTTTGGGTTAATGAGCATTGATATTTGGGTTATATGAACTATATTGGGATCTTACTTATATTTGTGAGAGCTATTATGCTCCAATGGTCACAAATGTGTTGAATGGATGAACCAAGTTAAATAGACACTAGGAGGACATAGTCTTGGGTGTCACCATCTTGATATGTGCCTAGACCTCCGTCATTTGGGGCAATGTTTTGTTGTACCCCTGGATGTGTCGGGCCTTATGGTGTCGCTCATGGAAGTTGACACTAGGGTATCTCGTCTCTTGGGTGGAATTTGATTGTGTTATGGGTCTCCCCCATTTATTCCGGTTATGGGTATAATCATTGATAAAAGCTCTGTACTTTCCATTCATTCATTTATTACTTGTTGTTCAACCTTACTAGGATCTTTGGCCTAACACTTGTTTGGGTGAGTGCAAGTGGGTGCACTTTTGTGAAGACTTTTGTTGGATTATAGACGACGCCCCTTTTGTAATCTTATTTATGTTTAAGGAATTAGATTAGTTGGTTGTTATTTATTTTTCCCTTACAATTACAAACTGTAATTAAACAGGTTCTGTATTCCCCATTTTTGGGAGGCTCATGGTATGGCATTTTAAATACCACATTTCCTTTTTTTTTTTGGAAATTTTTGTTGTCCCATTTTTGGGGTGTTACAGTACACCATTGATTATGTGTTTGGTTCATATGAGGAATTGTTGAAGAAGATGACGAGGCAAAGGGGAAAACATGTTCAACAAACTTAACATGTCTTGAAACATATATCTTGTTGGTAACAATATGTAGGCAGAAATAAGTACTTTGTATGGTAGAGTAGCCAACAAAAATGTATGGAATCGAGCCTTGATCAAGTTTGTTTGAGGTGTATGGTCATAGCCATGGGTAGCAAAGGCATCCAAAAACTGCATAGTTTATGGTAATTTGGAGAAGCATTATATATTTTAAATAAAAGAGATTGAAAGTTTAAATGGGAGTGGACATTAGATGTATAAGGTAAACTGCAGTATTGAAGGCAAGTGTCCAATATTTTTGATGCATTGAGGCATGAGAAAGAAGAGAGAGACTTGGTTCAACAATGTGTCAATGACGTCTCTCAGAGTATTCCCCTCCATTGTCACTGAAAATGGTGACAATCGTTCCTTAAAAATATTTTTCAACTCGAAATTTAAAGTAAAGGAATATATCTTTTGAGTCTAGTTTTTTTGAGAGGATAATACCACATATATTTTGTGAAATGATCAACAAAAATAATGTAGTATTTATAATTATCAAATGAAGAATGGGAGAGGACCAAACATCACTATAAATAATATCGAGAGGACCACAAGAAGAGATAGAATTTTGATAAAAAGACAACTTATAACTTTTATTGCAGTCACATGAGTTGCAATGAAATGCCTTAGACTTGGGTATTGATAAATCATAACGAGAACTAATATGTTGTAAAATGTTGTAAGATGGATGTCCTAGACGATGGTGCTAATTTATAAAGGAATGCGAGCTTGTGGAAGTATGAACGACAGGCTGGAGATGATGTCATTCATAGATGTCAGACTTGGACCTTGGAGTAGGGATGTCCTCATGCGAAGATCGTTCACCGGAAATGAGTTATGTGAGAATATTATGGATGAATTATTGTCTCAACTAAACATTGAAATAGAAATAATATTGCGAGAAATAGATGGAATATGAAGTATATTACGAATAGACAACTGAGTAGAAGGAGTAAGAAGAGATGTTAAATCGGTGTTGGCAATTGGTAGTCTAGAGCCATCCCTGATGATGATTTATTTGATGCCTTCATAGGGTGAATGAAGAACAAGTTTATTAATATCATTAGTTACATGATGGGTTGCCCCAAGAGCCAAACTGTAGAATAACGATCGGAGGAAGTAGCAACATAGGCAAGTGGATAAAAGGTGGGTTGATTAGTTTTAGGAGGGAACCAGTTTTGTGGGGATGGAGAGGTTATTATGGGGAATAGAGAATTGGAAGGTTGAATAACATTAAGAAATTATTGTCCAAACATTGGGAATTGGGTAACAAGTGCCCTTGAGCACGTCACCAGTGGCAACGTCCAAGAAATGAACAAGGGGTTCGAGGTTAATTAGGGAAGGTGTGAGTTGGAGTAGGAAGGATATCATGAGAATCCATTTTGAGAAGGAGAATAAGGGAGAGGATTATTAGTGGAATCAAGAATGTAGGTCTTCAAAGAAGAAGAACATGCTAGACTAACTTTATTGCTCCAATACCATATGAACAATATGTTTTTATATTGAGAAGTGAATTTACAAAAACAATTACAAAGGTATTTATACACGTATGAAACTCTTAACCTATGCAACAATTTCTCCAACTAATGTAATATTTGTAACTCCCATATCACATTATTGTAGCTTGATTTTGTAACTCTCATATCACTTGAAATCAATCTTGATGTGATTCGGCCTTCTCTAATAGTGACATGACAAGATTGAGAAGGGAACGAAGATGAGATGGTTGGATGAGATGATCGTCTTTGGTTGTGGAAGACGAAGATGGAGAGAAGTTTGAAAAGAGGGAGTGAATGAGATGGATGTTATGGTCAATTGATGGGTAATGGTTTGTTGGAACAAGTAATTAGCGAGAAAGGAGTGAAGAAAAGTGAGAAAATTGAGGAAGAGGAGAAGGGGTTCACCAGAAATGGGGATTGGGTTTCATGTGGGGACGACGGGGAAGGGAGAGGGGTTGGATAGGTTTTCTTTTATTTTCTTAATTTCTTAAGTTGTTTTACATACTTGTACATCAGTTATAAATACTTGTACACTTCAATTTTTGAGTAAATTACACTTTTGGTCCCCGTGATTGTCACTCACTATCAAGTCTCGTCCCTATTTTGGAATAATTACACTTTTGATCATTGTGGTTGCCACTTTGTTCCAAATTTGGTCCTTCTGACTAACTATGTTAAAAGTGGCCGTTAACTCAAGGGCATTTCAGTCTTTTAATTCTCTATTAGAAAATAAAACAGATATATGATTATATTATACTATATAATGATATAGTTATATTACGCATCTAGTGTGTAGCTCAGTTGGCAACTTTACCCAAATACAAGACAGGTCATGGGTTCGATCCCACCCCCCACCCCCTGGTTAGCTTGAGCCGCTGAGTGAAGCAAAAAATGGCCCTTACACTGGTGTCTTTGGAGGCGGGTTCCATGTGGGGATGGTTAGGGTTGCCATTAACGTTTTGCCCAAATATAATTATATTACATTATATTAATATATTATAACTAATATATATATTGTTGATCCAAACTCTCTCAGTGATTTGATAACGACCCTTTTCTGTACTTAGTGAAAATTACATTTAATATGTATTAGTGTTTCACCATCAGCGATCAGACTGAGTCTGTTCAGTTATCGCTGATAGTCTTTCTTATAAACATTTAATATGTATGTGTTTCACTATCAGTGATCAAACTGAGTCTGTTCAGTTATTGCTGATAGTTCTAATGTAAACAGTAACGTAATCCCAGAAGACAAGTCTCGCGTCAACTGATGTTCATAGCTGAATCGAAGACGAAGCTGCTGAACAAAGAGAAGTCTACTAGTGACATGATGCGGATATCAGTGAAGCAAAGACAACTCTACTTATACGCGAAGGAACATGAGGAAAGCTTCAGCGATCGCTGAACTCTTGATGTCTCTGAAGAAAGAGATATTCAGCGATCGAATGATCACAAAGCTTATACTTCAAGTTTCCTTTTGTCTTACCTTGCACAACCCAGTACGATGTGTCAGAACGGACATGCCTCTGCCACAATTCGTACAACAACTCTGTCAACTACACTGTTCATGATCCGGCCGAAAGTATGTCTCCCAAAGTCAGACTTCCAAAGTCAATCAGTGAACGCCACGTGTAAAGTGCCCTGCCATGCATTTAATGCATAGGGTATAAATAGGAAGTTCACCCCTCCATCTGAGGGTGTGCTCAATCCTTGAACTCCAAATAGAAACCTTTGTTTTCTATATTCCTTAATCCCCATTCTCTGAAATTCTTGTGCAACCATCTTAGTGTTTCTTAAGTTTGTTTAGATTGAGTCTGTCTTAATCTTATTCCGCAACAAACTTGTAAATTGTGTTTGATTTATCAATAAATAATTTATTAAACTTTAAATTTTTGTGTTTGTATTCAACCCCCCCCCCCTTCTACAAACTTGTTAAGCACCTCCGGGACCAACATATATGTGTGTGTGTGTGTGTGTGTGTGTGAAAACAACCGCGGTGATATCTCCAACATCATTATCTCTCCATCAACAACCCTTTAGCCTGCAACATCTCTAGCAACTCCATCTCCGTGTTCAACGACTCCAACTCACGGCCTCTTGTTCTCCAGCTTACGAAGAGCATCATGGCCCCTCATTTGAGATCCAACCCCCCCCCCTTCTCTCGACCTACCACCACTGTAAACACCCACCTACAAATGTCTGATTTGGGTTACGGAAGAAGAATAAGCAAAGAAGGTTTGGTTTTGGCGACCTGCTAGGTTCGACGTGATTTTGATTTCATTTCTTATTTAAGTTGTGATTTGGGTTGTGATCTATTTTTTTATTTAAGTTTTTGATTTATGCTTTGATTTAAGGTTTTGATTTAGTTTCTTATTTCAGTTTACGATGTTGTGTTTGATTTAGCTTTCGAGTTTTTTTTCGAATTTATTTTTTACTAGAAGCGTAATCGCGCAATGCAGCGAGATACATCACGATTTTAATGTTTTTTTTTATTTTTTTGTCGATTTACAGTACGATTTTGGATGGTTTTGAGAAATGTGATATTGTTTTTTTTATAAATTTGTTTAATTTAGGCTTAATAATATAATGTTGTTTATATAAAAAAAATTAAGTAGTTTGTTAGAATTCAATGATTATCTTATATATTTTAATGACATCTAAAAAAATAACCAATTACATATTTAATAATATAATTAAAACAAATTTATAGTAATATAATATATTAATTAATAGTGATACATGGAAGAGTTTGCATAAAAGGAAGACCCTGGACATACCAAATTGGTGGATGTTAAAAGTCTGCAATAGTAATATGTATCTTGTGCTTCGATACTTGTAAATTAAGAGATTTTTAAAATCTTGAATAAAATGATAGTACATTGTGTCTAATAATTTGTATTTAAGAGTTTTGTATCCGTACTTTATAATATAGTATAGATGGTTTTGACTTAGGTTTCACTTTTGAATTTGATTTGGGTTTGGATACCCATAAAAGATTGTATGTTTATGTTCTTGGTTTAAGTTTGTGAAAAAGAAAATAAAACAAAAAAAGATAAAAGATAAAAAGGTCAAAAGGTCAAAATATCCTTAATTGAATTAAGTTATGGTAACAGAGTTAACAAAATGAGTCAAATCCGAAACAAAATAACAATCAAACAGACCAAATCCGAAATAAATTGGCAACCGCAGTGATAAAAACTATTATTAGTTCAAAATAGAGATTGGACTTAACCAGAAATGACAATCAAAGGGACCAAAAGTATAATTTACCCCAAAATTATTCTAAAAATATTCCAAGATAAACTAAAATACCATTAAATAACTAGTATCTCAATGCACTTGACATATGATATTAATAGAAGTTATCCCATCAAGCATATTCAAAGATTGGGGTCTGTCATGATTTTTAAAGTAAATAGCTATTACAATTTGGTAATGGGTGTTGTTATCTACCCCCTCATCACTCACAAAAAACTTCCATACCCCCTATCTCACTCACATACACCCCCTCCTACTTCACTCACATACCCCCTATAGGAGGGAGTATAGATAAAATTCACCTAACACAAAGATGATTTATTTAATTACTCATAATATTTTGGTAATAAATTATATTAAATAATATTAATTTGTAGTTTTGTGGTTATTTATGGGTCATTTACTAAATACTTACTCGGGTAAGCGCTTACTTGTATCACTTACTTTACGATCCTTGCATATTGAGCATGGAAACTACCTAGAATCTTACCCGGTAAGAGCAATAACAATGACCGAGAGTCTTACCCGGTAAGTGAAGGAAATGACTCTTACCCGGTAAGTATTTATCGGATTTAAGACGCTTACCAACAATCAATTTTGTTGGTCGAGAATGTTATACGATAAAGTAAATTAGGATAATCTTCTTGCCGGTAAGCACTTACCCGATATGCATTTTGGTAAACGACCCCTTAATTAAGATATAGCCTTTTAGTTTAACGTAGCATTTAAGATTTTTAAATGAAAATCATTATACTAAAAAATATCTAGATAGTCGTCAAAAATGACGTGTCATTTTCAAACTTCTGTTAAAAATTATCTGATAATAAAATAAAATAAAATAAAGATTTTGACGTAACCCACGTTTGTGATGCCACGTGTAGCTAACAAATCTTATCTCATATACGCAAAGACCAAACTACCCTTCCCACACTTTTCTCTTTTACTCCAAGTTTGCAAGTTGGAAAAAAAAACCATAATTTACACGGTCCGCTAATGGCACCACCAAGACTATAAACCATTATTATTTATTTTACTTTTGTTTTTTTATTGTTATTTTATTGTCTTTTTTATTTACAATATTTTTATTTTTCTTTATTTATATTTTTTATTAATAAATATTATATATATATATATATATATATTATAAAAAATGTAAAGTAATAAAGAATGATGTTGGAATGCAATTTGGGGTTTTAGAGATTTGTGTTCGTAAAATTTGCAGAGAGGCAATCAGAGAAATTATGGTAACGGGAGAAAAAATTATGGTCCCTACATTTGGTTCACGATAGAAGATGGCCGGAAAAATAGGTGATTGCATGACATAGAATTGAGGTTGGGGTTAGGTTCGGAACACGAAACTTAGGCAGAGAAGGAGAGGGAGAGGGAGAAGAGAAGGAGAAAAAATAATCATATGTGATGTGTAGCCAAAGAAATTTAAAATGTATAAGATCACATGTATTTCAAAACATAATTCTTAATTTACACATATAACTTGTAATATTGTAAATAACTTACATATGATACATTGATAAAAATTAGCGAATATTTTTTAGGAAAAAAATGTCCATTAATTGTGGATATCATTTGTGTTTTTTGAGGTAAATTGTAAAAAATTATTAGATAAACTAATTCGATAAAAATAAATATTTAAAATGAAAAACTAAATTACAGTTATTTTAATGTTGTAAACAAATAATAAGTAGATAAATAAAAAATTAATCATGCTTAAATCATGAAAATTTAAAAAAATCATAAATAAATACCCTAATTACATAATCTATATAGAAATAAATGAATTTCCATATATAATATATATACAACAAATGACCCATATGTCCTTTTAGACAATCTTTAAGAAACTTTTATTTAAAGTATTATTTAATGAAATGATTGGTCCAAAATAATTCTCTTATTCTTTTAAATATATATCATTCTCGTTTGAACCCGTCGCTCTCTCTCTTTCTCTCTCTCTCTCTCTCTCTTTCTATATATATATATATATATATATATATATATATTTGAAGCTTTATATTTGAATAAATTAACAAAACAAAAATAAATGCAATTTTCATTTTTGATATTATATATTTAATAAAAAAGTTATCACTTTTATTTATATTTCTGATTTCGGATTTTACTGCATTTAATGTAATTTTAACTAACATAAAGAAAAATATATTTTACAAAATTATAATAAAATCAAAAGTTACAAAATTATAAAATAAAACAAAAGTAATAAGACACAAATATATATATATATATATATATATATATATATATATCATGGGGCCTAATCATATAAGACCTATTAGATTGTGGTAACTATGAGATCCAATCTTATCCATCCATCTAATATTATTTTATTTTTTTATTTATTAATAATGAAGGATATTTTGGTCATTTTGATAAATTAAATAATATTAAAAACAAAATTGTAACTGAAAAAATCAATCATTTATAAATTAAATATATTGTTTCCTAAAATTTCTCAACCAACTGATTATGAGATATTTTGTTTACCTTTTGATTTGGTCGTATGAAATTTTAAATTATGCATTCTTTCCATCGTTCACATTGTAACGCGATGTTAATCACAGTGTAACACAATAGTAATCACAGTGTAACACAATGTTCTTTGAGTGCATCACAATAGTAATCACAGTGTAACACGATGTTAATCACAGTGTAACAAATGTTATTTGAGTGCATCACAATAGTAATCATAGTGTAACACAATGTTAATCACAGTGTAACACAATATACTTTGAGTGTATCACATTGGTAATCACAGTGTAACACACTGTATTTTTGGTATTCATCGGGATAAAGTTTGATTGAATGATAAGTTTCAATATTTTGAGATAATCTTATCTGATTTCATTCCAAAATTATCGGACCCGCCTAAATTAGATCACAATGAATTATAAAGTTTTTTGACAATTTTACCCTTTTTACCTATTTTAATGACCTAAAATTGTGTTTTTAATTAATACATCTCTTATTTATTTTAAACCATTGATTACTAAGATGGATGGATGAGATTGGATCTCATGGTTACCACAAAATACCAGGGTCTCCCATGAAAGGCCCCCTATATATCATATATATATATATATATAGGGGTGGATTCAAATGAAAACTTATTTTTCATCGTCCACGTGAGAACCAATTTTAGCCATTGATCAAAATTTAGAAAACTAATCAATCGTTAAAACATAATAATATTAATTGAGAAGTGATTAGAGACAAAATTGTAAACTTGAATCAACGTCTACCTTGTTTGACATTTTATTTAATTTTTTAATTAAAAAAATTTTACCTCTTTAAAGTTTAAAATAAATTATCTTAAAAATTACTAATATTTTAATCAAACAAATTACATCAAAAAAACGAGAATTTCGTGCTCTTCGATATGACATCCATCTCGATATAGTTTTTCTTGTCATTTTAACCGTTTTTTACGTAAAATGCTATATATATGTTATATTCATTATGAATATGTATGCACGTCCTCAGGTGTCCACATTCAGTATAAATAAAAAAGGTGAACGTTCATTCACTATTCATGATAAATAATACAATATTCAAGATGAATAATACAACATTCAGAATAAATAATACACGAATTCACGATTCATGTATTATTCATCATAAATCATGTATTATTCACCCTGAATGTTGTATTATTCATCCTGAATGTTACATTATTCATGATGAATAATATATGAATGACCCGTGAAGGTGTAGACACATGACGCACTCTCTTTTGTTTCCCGATTTACAACCGAAATTTGGTTTAATTCATTATGAATATGTATGCGCATCCCCGGGTGTCCCACATTTAGTATGAATAACAAATGTGAATGTTCATTCATTATTCATGATAAATAATATAGTATTCAGGATGAACAATACACGAATTTATGAATCGAGTATTTTTCACCCTGAATGTTGTATTATTTACCGTGAATGATACATTATTCATGATAAATGATACATGAATGACCCGTGAAGGTGTGGAGACGTGACGCGCTCTCTTTTGTTCCCCGGTTTACAACCGAAACTCGATAGGTTCTCGATTCATCTCAATGGGTATTGGGTTACGGTAATGAATAATGTGATGCCTTACGACGTTGAAGAAAATATTGAAGAAGGTGATGTCGAATTATGAAGTTACGGTGTCGGGGTGTTGTACACACTTGAACGTACATAGATATTCATAATGAATATAACTCATATATAACATTTCACGTAAAAGATGGTTAAAACAACAAATAAACTATATCGAGATGGATGTCATATCGAAGAGCACAAAATTCTCGTTTTTTTAATGTAATTTGTTTGATTAAAATATTAGTAATTTTTAAGATAATTTATTTTAAACTTTAAGTGGGTAAAAAATTTTAATTAAAAAATAAAATAAAAAGACAGATATGGTAGGCGTGAGTTTAAATTATCTTCCATTTTTACCCCTAATCATCTTATAATTAAAAACTTTATTTAATATGAGTTGTTGGATCAATAGAGATGGAGTGACCCAAATTTGTCCTCACGTGCACAATGAAAATTGAGTTTTCATTTGAACATTTTCTCTCTCTCTCTCTCTCTCTCTCTCTATATATATATATATATATATATAGGGAGGATCAAACGAGAACGACAACTATTTAAAAGAACACGAGAACTAACAAAAATCATTAATGATTTTACATTAACGCGCAAAAAATCCATGCAGTCATGAAGCCGCGGCCAAATTCCTTTTTTCGTGTGTTAATGTAAAATCACTAATGATTTTATTAGTTCTCGTATTCTTTTAAATAGGTATTGTTCTCGTTTGAACCCGACTCTATATAGATATATGTGTGTGTGTGTGTGTCAAGTTGATGTGATGGTCAAAATCTTCAAAATAATTAGTTCGATTTCCAATGCATTCAACACCCCTACTAAGGGGTGCCATTAGCAATGCCATTTTTTAGGGAAATTGGCACAAATAGCCATATTACACCTCCAATTTCACCTCCTAGCCATGTCTCTCCTGTATTTGCAAATTTGTCCTTAGTTCCGCAATGGAGGACCTAGGTCTGATTGTGGACTTGCATTAATGTTTGTTATGGGGATGACACGTGTCGGGATATTGAGGATTGCGGACCTGGGTGACCCGACCCATTGCGGACCTGCTGCAATCCGCGACTTTTTTGGACTTTTAGTTGTCCTCCATTGCAGACCTAGGGCCAAATCTGTAAATACGGAAGAGACATAGCTATGAGGTGAAAATGAAGGTGTAATATGGCTATTTCTGCCAATTTTCTCATTTTTTATTGTTAGCACAAAGGGAATTCTATGACAAATTAGAATGACCTGACTACCATACGAGATAAGCGTCATGTAATATTTTGGTAAATTCAATGATTGATCGTTAACTTGATGACTTTTATACCAATTATTATTAATGTTACCGGAAAATTTGTATAGAAGATAAATATTCCAGATCAATTATAATATATATCTGGAAAGGAAATTTTTTTAATTTATAATTTTTAATAAAAATTTAAAATATCTGTATTAATTGCAAAAATTAGAGGGGAAGATGATCACACCTGTTAACCCCTTCCTGGACTATGACACCATCAGTTATTATATAATATCTCATTAATGGATTTCATACATGAATGATATGATAAATTGTAGCTAAATATTGAAAAAGCATGTCATTATATATATAGGGACCCTTCATGGGAGAACTGATTATTTTGTGATAACTGTAAGATCCAATCTCAACCACAAATCAAATAATAATTTAGGCAATATATAAATTTGGTAATTTTGATTTAAAATTATAGTTAAAGGACATTTTAGGTATTTTTAAAAATCTTATCTCTCCTCTCTCCGGCATCCTGTGAAACTAATTCCGGCGAAATACACGGTAATACCCTTTTTGATACAATGTGATACCCACTATAATACCATTGTGATACGCACTATAATACACTGTGATACCCACTATAATACCATTGTGATACGCATCGTGATACGACTATGATACCCGTTGTGATACTAAGAACTTTAAAAGGTAACCCACTTTGATACCCACTGTACTACCACTGTGATATTGTTCTGAGCATGGGCTGAGACTAGATCGGTGCCGATGACGTCCACTGCCGAGATCCACCGTCAACACCACCATTGTCGGCTCGATTTAGAGAAGTTACCTGTTGTGATCATGGTGGCGAAAGAGTGGATGGTTTCCACCGTAGTGACTATCAATGGTGATGCATATAAATATGAAGGGGAGGAAGAGATCATGGTTTAGAAACGCTATGATTTTCCGGCCAACTAATTTTTGAAAGGTTTAGAAAGAGATGGAGGGAGAGAGAAAGAGAGATATCAATCTATCCTAAAATTATGGGATTGGAATAAATGAAATTATTTATGAGTTGTCATATATATTAATTTACTAAATTAACCTTTAGTATTTAATTAATAAAATAAATAATTTTAAATGATTGTCTCACATTGGATCTCACAGTTACCACAAAATACCTAGTTCTTATTTGATTAGGCCCCTATATATATATATATAGATTGTAACGACCGTACAATCAATAACAACTAAAAATATAGCATTACAACTCAAACGGTCCTAAAACATACAAATTTACATCATTCTCAAACTAAAGTACATAGCGGATAGCACACATTCACAAGTGAGAAACTACAAGCCTCCACAAAACTATGTCTCTTCTATGGCATCCTTCATTCTCCTCTTCTTCGAATGAAAACCCGACTAAACTCTCACCTGAAAAAAGTTTAGTTTTAGAAAGCGAGGGTTAGACCATGAGGTCTAGTGAACTCCCTCTCGAAAACGTTTCGCAAATTCTCAACTTAAAACAAGTAAACTGTCACATTAAAGAGTAAAGTAACAGATTAAATATTCACCTCTACATAAGGGTATTTGCACAGTGGTCTCAACTCCCACCACCTCCTCGTGATGTTCACACTCGGGGCCCCCAGTAGATCCCTACGGCCCCCCAATGGATGTTATATCTGTGTGCGCAAGAAACATATTCAAGGCACACGGTTCAACCAACCTCTCAAGGAGTTTCAACAATCCGAGGTACACGAACCCCACCATGGAACCCGACTCCACATACATACAAGAACAAATTCATGAAGAACATGTAAATCATGAGTATGCAAGAGAAATGCTTTCAAGGTACATAATAACATGCTTCTTTTCAAATCATAATTATCACCATTATAATACCAAGTTCAGTGGTAAAAACAAAAGGGTATAAGGGAACTCACCTGCCAACGGAAACTCGACACACTCCCCGACCACTTATTTCAGAATTGGATAGGGCACCTATAAATTGGTTCAAAAGATTTTAGTTATAACTCAACCGAACTCTACATGGTTCCTGATTGAAACCCATCCGGTAGACGCTTATGGTCCCTTCCTAGAGCTCACGGTCCTACCGAACCCGGGTTGGGATCACACCCCAGGAGATGAACATCCGGTTTCTATCTCGGTCCCAGAGGGGTATTCGGGCTTCAGTCCCGGTTTCTGTGGTTTGTCCGAGTTCCACTCCCGATTCCTGTGGTTTTTCCGAGTTCCACTCTCGGTTCCTGTCCGGGGTATCCGGGCTTCACTCGGTGCCCCCACCAAGTTTTCACCCGGTTCCCGGTTGTAACACCCCGATTTTTAGGAAGGTATAATTTCAAGTTAATACAGAAATGGATGTTTTAGAGAAAAAGAAGAATTAGTATTCCAAACTTGAATCCTATATTTTATAGTCTTGTTGGATGAATGGTTCAATTACGAGTCCAACGGTTCTTTCCGGAGCAAAATCGGAGCTAAAACGAAGAAGTTATGACCAAAAGAGTGATCAGGCAAGAAAATGAAGAAAATATGGCGGGCAGTGTTCCGCACGGATCGATCAACGCCAGCATCCGCGCGGAGCCACTGTGTGCAATAAAACGAGAAAATCCGGCCCTGAACCTCATTTTCACCAAAACCTCAACACTTCTTCTCATTTCCTCTCCCAAACTGATCCCAAACCCCAAATTTGAACCCTAACTCATGTTTGGAGGATTTCCTCCTAAAACTAAGTGTTTCTTCTCCATCTAACATGTTGGGAGCTAGAACCATCATCCCTTCATCTTCATCTTCTCCACCAAGCTTCTTAGGGTTTCACCCAACCTTTTTATCTATTTTGAAGATGGGAAGTTTGTAGCTCATTTTGGTGACCTAGAAGTGCATTGTTGATGGATTCAAGTTGTGGGAAAGGTAACCTTATCTTTTATTTATCTATGGAAATTAGGGTTTTGACATAAGTTGAGATCTTCATGAATAAAGTTTGGGGAACGATTCTTTGTGGTTGAATATGATTATTTATGGTGGAAAGTTTATGGATCTAGGTTTTTGGAAATGTTTGGCTTGAAGATCCAAGCGTCTTCAATGGAGCTCAAGTTGGGGGGAAATCTAGATTTAGCCTAAATCTAGCAAGGTGAGTTCAAGTTGATTTATGAAAACGGTGTACATGCCAAAATATCCATTTTAAAGTATTTATGTGTTTTACATGAAATTGTCAACTGTTGACTTATTTGGTAACTTTTGATTATTTGAAGTGTTTAGCTTATTAAACTTTGTAAAACACCCACATTTGGGATTTTTGGGAATTTTGATAAATGTATCATAAATGAATGTGTGTTGATGATTTATTGCAAAAATAGATATTTAGTCAAAATGCACTTTTAGTGTTTGTCGGGTTTTATGCATCATCCATGAAATGAGATGTTTTGAAAGTACGAATGTGTGAGTCCTTTGATTTTGGTCATTCCCGACCTTGGGAACATCTTAGAAATGGTAAACCTTTTTAGTTTTGGGCCGAAGGTCAAATGGGATTTGAGAGACAAATTTTTGGGAAAAGATATATTTTGGTTTATGTAACCTTATTGGCGCACGTATTTTAGCCAACCGTCCATTATGCCTTTTGGGGCTCGGTTTACACTCAGATGAGTCTTTGGAACATTTGTTCAATTTTGGTAGCTCGTTAAGGATCCTTGAACGTATGGTGTACGTAGTTGCATCTTATTTGAGAGTTACATTTTTTGAATGTGTTAGTTCATTCGTTTGAGTCATGTAACGTTTTAGACAATAATGCATGGGATCCATAGGCATATGAGTCAGACAGTTGGTTTAGTTGGGGACTTTATCCCCGTTTTGGAACTGGAAATTGTTTATGGCTAGTGGGAACTCGAGATATAGATCATGGGTGGTTGAACTCGATAACTGTGTAACCTTTAATGAACGGATTGAGGTATAGATCGTGGGTGGTTGAACTCGATGCCCGTTTGTAATCCAGTCTGGTTGTCCATCGTGGAATTTAGTGTCCGCGTTTAAAGTATAGTGAGTGGTCCCTAAGTCATGTTTTTATGTAAGCTTGCGGTGGTTCTCTGCAGAACCATATACAAAGCTAAGTCTTGCGGTGGTGCCCCTGGTGAGCCGGATACGGGGACTTGTGGATTTGTGGTGACACTCATCTAGAGGTCGAGTAGACACTAGGGTCATTTGTGTATCTTGCGGTGGTAGCTCGGTTGGAAGCCATATACAGGGATCCATGGCCTTATGTAAATCTCGAGAACGTTGATATGTGGCTTAACTTTGTGTGCTCGCCGCATTCAATGGAATTCGGGTCTCTCCCGTCACCGAAAGGTGTTGTTTTGGGTATTGAGTTTTAGTATCCATGTTTTCGGTGACGTTTTATGTGTATGGGTTTTATCCATGATTTATGTGTTGAGTGTCATGTTTCACCCGTGTTTTGGGTGTTTCAGGAAATAAAGGTTTATCCGTGTTTTTATAAATTGGGATTCAATTTCTATTCACGTTTTGAGTGAGTCTTGGGTTGAATTTACTTTACGAAGGAATGTTTTACGTTGGGGTAATCATCTTTAAAATGTGCACTATTGGAAAATGAGTCGTCTCATATTTAAAGTAAATCATTTTGGAGATTCATGATTTTAATGGCTTTCTTTCCCTTAACAATATGTATTTATTTATATTGAAAACTATTGAACTCACTAGGCGTTAGCCTAACCTTTTTATTTGTCGGCATGTGCATCAGGTCCCGGTTGGGGGTATGGTACTAGAGACACTGTGAAGAGAGGAGTACTAGTTGTATGCTCGAGGTTGAGTAGTTTGGTGTAACACCCTAAAAATAGGGATAACAAAATCCGGAAAACGGACATGAGGTATGCTAAAATTGCCATAGCAAGAGCCTCCCAAAAATGGGGAATATAAATTTAATAACCTGTTTAATCACAATTGTAATTTAACGGACAGCAAATAACAACCAACTAATCTAATTTCTACATCTAGAAAAGAGATTACAAAAAGGGTTGTCATCTATAGACCCCAAACGGTCTATATCCAAAAGTATAACGCGTCCATGTGCAATTTCCCCACGCTCTCACCCCCAAGCAACTAAACCTGCTTAAGACCACCGCCGCTAGAACCTGAGATACACATCGACACCAAACAAGTGTTAGGCCAAAAAGCCTAGTGAGTTGAACAATAATAAGCATGCATGAACATATACAATTCTTATCAGTAGTTAACCAGTGTTCAACCTATGTGGAGTCATCAGGGGAGACCCAAAGCACCAATCAAATCCCACCCAAGAGTCAATATACCTTGATTCCCTTAACAAGGAACACCCCAAAGTCCCGGCCCACCCGAAGACTATCGCTAAGAAAATTCCCCGAGTGGCGGAGGTCTAGGCACATACCATCACAGTGGCGCCCAAGACTATATCCTCCTAGTGTACCGACTTGGTTCGTCCACATAACATTTATAAGGGGTCCTTTAGATATATTTCAATCCACAAAATCAATACCAACTACGGGTATAATATTACCACCTTATCCTCATGATGTCTAACAAAAGACACAATGTAAATCATGATCCTCATGCATATACACATATCACCAAAGTGGTGTTCCAACTAGAATCATCATAATACCCATATATGCATATATTTAACATATCAAGGTATCCACATTATGTATTTATGAGACAATCCCAAACAATAATACACATAACCATAATCAATGCAAATCACCCACAAATATAATTCTTCCAACTATTTTCATGAAGAAACCCCCAAGCATTTGCATTAATAGAGATAAAGTATCAAATAGAAGATTATGATGTGTATCTAGTTTTAACAAAGGTTTAGTAAACTCACAATCTAGGTTTTTGACCAAAACCTAGAAAAGATGAAACCCTAGTTTGAAGAGATGAGATTTGAAGAAGAAGAGGTTGACTTGGAGAAACCCTAGAAATCTTCCTTGAGATGATTTAATGCACTCAATGAGGTTCAATCACCAAAATGATTTGCAATAAATGAGGTTTAGTGTTTGGGGTGGAAGGGTCGGCTTTGGTTGCCCCAAAATCGCCAAAGAGAAAGAAGGAGAGGTGAGAAATGAGGACAAAATCGGCTAAGGAACTCATTTAACCCTCAGTGCCCGCTCGCGACCTTGCCCGGCGACAGTGACATTGTCACTGTCGTGTGTCACAATCGCGTGAGGCTCAACACTTACGGTACACTCCACGCGACAGTGACCGGCGATAGTGACAATGTCACAGTTGCGTGGCACTATCGCGCCACACCCAAATCAGCCCGAAAACTTTACCAAAATCGATTACGAGCGCGAGGTTCAAACGGGTACAAGTATAACCAGTTCAAATAATATTATGGCATTATAAAAGTGAGCATGTGCACATAATAGGTCTCAGAATCTCAAATAACACATTTAACGAATTTAAGGGAACGAAAACTTACCTTTTAATTTTCCGGGTGTTACAATCCTCCCCACCTAATTGGGATTTCGTCCCGAAATCTCATGCTATAACAAACAAGTGAGGATAACGCTTCTTCATGTCATCCTCGGATTCCCAAGTAATGTTAGCACCCCGATGGTGCTTCCATTGAACCTTTACCATGGTCACATCTTTATGCCGCAATTTCTTCACCTTTGACTCTAAAATCGTCTCCGGTTCTTCCACACAACGATTTCCATTGTCTACCCGAATCTCTGTCAAAGGAATCACACTCTCTTCTTCGGCTAGACACTTCCGAAGGTAGCACACGTGAAAAGTAGGATGTATCCCATCCATTTCCGGCGGTAAGTCCAACCGATAAGCTTGAAGTCCAACTCTTTCTAAAATAACGAAGGGTCCAAGGAAACGAGGGCTAAGCTTCCCGCGTTTTCCGAAACGGATGATCCCCTTCCACGGAGATACCTTCAACATGACCCGATCACCTACTTGAAACTCAACTGGTCTTCTTTTCTTGTCCGCATAGCTCTTTTGTCGGTCTTGCGCCGCCTTTAGCCTTTCCCGGATCTCTTTCACCTTGTCGGCCGTCTCTTGAACGATTTATGGCCCGGCGAATTGCTTTTCGCCCGCTTCTAACCAACAAACTGGAGTCCTACACTTCCGTCCATACAAAGCCTTGAACGGTGCCATTCCGATACTAGAATGGTAACTGTTGTTGTACGCGAACTCCACCAAAGGTAGGTGCGAATCCCAACTTCCCCCGAAGTCTATGACACACGACCGTAACATATCTTCTAATGTCTGGATTGTCCTCTCGCTTTGACCATCCGTTTGAGGATGGTATGCCGTGCTCAGATTCAGTCTAGTACCCAACTCCTTTTGCAAGCTAGCCCAAAAGTTCGAAGTGAAGCGACTATCCCGATCCGATACTATAGACTGCGGAACTCCGTGCCTTGACACCACCTCGTACAAGTATAACCAGTTCAAATAATATTATGGCATTATAAAAGTGAGCATGTGCACATAATAGGTCTCAGAATCTCAAATAACACATTTAACGAATTTAAGGGAACGAAAACTTACCTTTTAATTTTCCGGGTGTTACATTTGGTGAAGTCTTTCCCCTTGTCTTGGGAATAACAACTTGTATTTGGGGTTTAGTAACACCCGACCTCTAATCAGTCTTTGTGTAAGACTTTATTTACCTTTGTTGATGGTTAGACCTAGTTTAATATTTCAAGTATGAACTTGTTGTAAGTGATCTTATCTATTTGTGAGCCATTATTGAAATTTTAATTTAGTTGCTCTTTCCAGATTTGAGGGTGTTACACTGGTAGTCGCTTCTCGGGTTTTCACGGTTTCCCCATCCGGGATTCTCACCAGGTCCCCCCCCACTCCCGGTAATCACCAACCGGGTGTTCCCGGTTTCTCGACTGGGAATTCTCATCAGGTTTTGGGGCGATCCTCGTTCCTTAGAATCGCGTTTAGCAATTTTCGACAGGTTTTCACTCCTCTCTTTAATCCTAAAAACATAGTAGACTAATCCCCAAATCTTTTATAATTAACCAAATACTTTACTGGGCAACCTTTAGAGTATTAATTCGTTTTCCCAAATTGAGGGTTTAACAATCTCTTTCATCCTTAGGAACAAGAACATAGAACAAATTCTTTTTCTTGAATCCACACTTATCGATTCCACAGGAATAGAGATTGAACGACTTACCGATAGATTGCGATATTCCCAAAGACCTTTCCATGAGCTCCTTGCAAGACCTTCTAAATTTCACCTCCCATTTCTTCTTTCTCCATGGCGGTCATAAAAAGGAAATTAGGGATTTCTATTCCAATTGTAAACCTTTCACCCATTTGTACCTAAGTCCCCCAATTTCTCACTTTCACACTTTGACCACTATTTACAAGGAATATAGAAATTGAAGACTCGGTTATTACAACACCTCCCCTTTAAAAGAATTATGTCCCCGGAATTCCTTTATCAAATAGATGCGGTATCTGGCCCTCATCTCGGATTCTACTTCCCAAGTTGCCTCTTGTCCAATGAACTTTCACCAAACTAATTCTCTTTAGTCCTCAGTCGTTTGACCTTACGATCAACGACTGCCTCCGACTCATTGACAAGTCCAACTCCTCATCCTTTCGCACCCTTTGCCAAGGTATTGCAGTACCAAAATCCAACAAATTCTCTCAAAATAGAGGTATGAAACACCATATGAATTACCCATAAATCCATCAGGCCCAACCAGTTCATACACCAACTCTCCAACTCTTTCATTAACCGCGATTGACCAAAACGTGTCCTAACTTCACCTTCCTCTCAAAACGCACCACTCCACTCTATTGAGGATGTATTTCACACCATCCGTACCCCAACTTGAGGTTCAAAAAGTCCTAGCCTCTTTCAATCTAAATCATAACACATGACATTCCTCGAACAACCATTCCACCATCTACATCTTTCTTATCACAACTAAATTGTAACATATACCTCCCATCTGTATCAGTTCTGAAACATTGCATACGATGATAATAATCGCTCAATTTGCCAACATAACCCCTGGTTATCCTTGAATTGTCACATTAAACCCACTTTCATTAGTTCCTTCATCAGTCAACACGCGAATCGATCATCACTTCTATTAACATGATATATATCTACACGAATAACACTTTTCCTTCCTGAACCACACTGCTCGTAATTCAACAATGTTAACCAATTCCTGCGAGTTACATCGTCATCATCTGCCACCTCACCACCCCTAATTTATACATAATTAACAAACAAAAACTTCCATAATCCAATATCTTAATAACCATCAGTTCAAACTGAACCAATCCTAATGGCACACATATCCAATCCTCACCGCATCCACCCAACAACCTATGCATTTTGAAGTGACTCAAAACTTCACTTGTTTCCCAGAAAGGAGTGAACACACTCGCACAAAACCAATCGAAATAACATCACATTGAAAACCATATACACTCAAAATAATATCATACCAATACTTACTCGAATTTTGACAGCCGTAACTTCGGTTATCACGTTTAACCACTTATGTAGCGCTTTCTCGAAGACATAAACCACTCACTTCAAAAGAACAAAAAAATCTTCACAGGTGTAAGCATTATACCAACCACACGAATAATTCCTATGTCACTTTACTGATGCGTACCCAACACTCTTTTCCTCATACCCTCACGAGGAGTTCGCACACTCTCCCAATAACAGGTCTTTAAACATACCCCACATTTTATGTGTCTCCTAACAACTCCTCACCTTCAGTCTATCCACCCATTCTGATATACCATTTCCACTTTCTCTCATGCTTGCATGGAGCACCGATCACTAACCATTACATGCTCACATTCCACTGGTTCCACACTGTGGACATGTCGATCTTATGTTTCGTCCCCCCAACGGTTCCACCACATTCCTCGATCGAGACATTCAACCAAGTTTTCTTAATTGTTATTCACTTCCCAGAGATGCCACTCATTTCGTGCTCTCCCAACGGGGTCAATCTATCCACCCAGATTCTCTTAACCATAAGGAATCTTTCAACCCTCCTAGATACATTTCAAATCTACTACCATGTGCCACAATTCATCGACTTCGACATCTCCACTAATATTCAATTGGAGCAAAATAAACTCACCCAAATGCAACACATCTGAGAAGAACACGAGCAATTCCTTCAGGTAGTTGTCAATTACCACTCAATCATCTGTTCTCAAATAGAAATAGCATAATATCTCCTCACAGTTCTTACACATCAAACAAGCATACTTGCCGCTCTTAGTTGCATCCTCGAAAATCTTCTAACCGGATTCTCCCTCTATACTTATCTTGTATTAGCGACACAAAACCGTCACTAGATTTCACAGGAATCCATTACCACATCAGTTAGTTACACGACTACCTTGGCGAAGAAGGTCAATGACTTAATCACATAACTATCCACCACGACATCACCCTACGAAAGCATTCTTCACGATTCTCTTTACACGCAATACATACCGCCTTCTTCATACCAAACGTAACACAATTTATATTTGAAAGAAAGTCGTTTCACGACTTGTCTCTCCCGAATCCAGATAAACCAAAAAAAATCATGATCATCTAATCCACTCGTACAATTTCTTGTTCCTCATTGACTCACCACAATCTATTAGAAACCAGTTCATGTAGCTTAAGAAGATAAGACGTATTCCCTTTCAGACCAATATTATCCATGCACAACCACTTCAGTTTTCTTTGTTCCTATACATATTTTCAAATCTCTTAGGCAACTACATAACTACAACAACTATCTTCCACTTTCTTAATGCCCACACGACGTGGTCCAACATCATGCCACATATATACATATCCCCCGACGACCCATCACTTTCTCTTACAAATTCAGCAAAATAGTCGTACCAGAATTTTCTTCTCGAATCTCAATCTCTTAATGATGATCTCAAAACTGTACACTTTTAATAGTCGTTGGTTTCAACATCATTAGTTGACACAGTGATGCTTTCACCATTTCATTGACAATAAAGGATTCCAAACGGAACCTACCTCTTCCCACACATCATAAGTAACCTTATACCTCGCAGTCCTCACTTAAGGAAAGTACGAGACTTTCTTAGTGCAAAGCCTAATCACAAAACCACTTAAATACTCGGTCTCAACGCCTAAGAACATTCCCTCAAAATATAGCAATGCTAGTTACTATCATGCCATTAATAGAAGCACCTTGACAACTTCAACTTCTCTCCGAACATAACCATGTAACACCCTAAAAATTGAGTAAAATAAAACGGGAAATTTTGGCAATATAACGTCTATAAGTAAAGGTTTAGGACCCTGTGAATATGAACAACTAAAACCCAACGACACTGGTTAGTTTGTAATAGATTTAGTAGCGATGGAATGAAACATAATACACACCAACCTAATTAATCTAGTATAAAATATTTGGATATATTAAATATGGGTGTTGCTATGTCTCCCAAAATGCTCTTCTCTCAAAATCCCAAAAATGCCCGGTCCATGGAAGTTCCTAGGTGCGCTTCCGGCGAATCAAGGTGCCCTATGCACCCCACTAATAGAACATGTGATCCAATAAACACGAACACAAGTGTTAGGCCAAAGTCTAGAATGTAACAAACCCTTAACAGTTTATAATGTAAGCATGTATTGTATAATTAATTGTTACCGGAGTACCCATAGATTGAATCAATGCCAACATTCCCCATTCGGGACAAATGTTCCCTTCCCCATACAAATACACCAGAGATAACTCTTGAAAGACGGGGGAGACCCGTTACCATCTTGGGTGACGAGATCCCGTGAATGGAGTCACCCGTGATGTTATTGGATTTCACCACATATCCCGGTTCTATTTCCCATGACATACCAGACATCACAATCCTCAAACCATTTATGCCTCTAGCGCTTACTCCGTCGAGTTACTCCTCAAGGGCTTACAGACATGGGTGGATATCCAATCTAGACGAGTTCCAACTCAAGGACTTACGTCCCCTATTGTCTACTCACTAGCGCCCAAACGGCCAACAATTAACACCATATATGAATATGCCATCTAAATCCTCGTGCACAAGGAAATAGACATTTACTCTATTACCATGACGTGATCAAATAAAAATAATACGCCATATGTATAATATATTCCAATTTAAGACATGATAATACACATTTCACATTTATTCGCATATACCCAAATCATTTCTCATAAGAGACATCATAGAACAAATATGACAAGTTCAACCACTAAGATAATCATATGCTTAAAACCCATCGATAAGAGGGATGGTTCCTTACTCATGTATAACTCCTTTTATGGTTTAACATGCATTTAGTACTTCTATTAACATTAAGCATCTTCCATTAACATGAATAATCATATGCTAGTAAGATTCATAAAACCCTAGTTTTGGTTTATTTTCAAATTACCTAAAATCACCTTATCAGCAGTTAAGAACACATAGATATGACATAATAGGAGATAGGAGACTCACCTAGAGATTTATAAGATAAAACCCTAGAAGGTTGGAGGTATGAAAGTAGGTGGTGAGAAACCTTGGACTTCAATGAAGCTTGAACTTTAGCACTAGAAAGAGAGGAACCCTAGGTTAGCATTCAATGTACCCACCAAAGATCAAGAGAGGATTAAATGCAAGAGGGATGAAGTTTGGATGAAGAAATCTTACCTAGAAGGAGAGGGAAATCGGCTGCCAAAATACCTAAAGTGAAATAAATGAGTTCTCCTAATAAAATCAGGCATTTAAAGCCTTTTTGCCCGACGGCAATTGTGACACCGCGACAGTGACATGGAACTCTCGTCGGTCACTCTCGCTAAGAGTGTACCGCGAGCTTCGGCCCAGACCCCCTTCACGATTGTGACACCGCGAGAGTGCCCCTGGAAATCTCGCCAGACACTCTCGCCGAAATGGTACCGCAAGTCAAATTTCCCCACGGAGATTATGACACACGATAGTGCCCAATGGCACTATCGTCGGGTACTCTCGCTGAGTGCTTCCCTTCACCAAATCTGACAGAATCCAACCCGGGTTCGCGATCGATCTAAGGTAATTTCATATGAACGAATTTTATAAATAAATGTGAACACGAAGCAGGTATTAATCTGAAATTCGGGGTGTTACAAACCACTCTCAAATAACCGAACCGGAGTCTAAACTACGATAGTATGGACATTACCAAACTCATTGCCCGATACTCCCATCATTCACCGTTCTCCTCCAACCGAAACACTAAGGTCATACCTTGACCATAATCGGCTCAACCGAAAAATTTCAACTCCCGGTAATTTTCCTTATCTTTAATTGTAACATACTCCATGACCTAGAGAGTTCATAGCCTTCGAGCATGACAACACAATGATTTAAATCATTTAGTATATTTAAAAGTTCAATAGGTACAATATTGAGAAACAAGCTCTAGTATTCATGCCATGACACTACTTGAGTTGAATAGTAAAACACAACTATCTCAAGGATCGCTCACATGTAACTACACGGAAAATCACAACCTCGCACATCCAAGCTGATGTCGACACGAACGAGAGGATATCCAATGAACCTTTTCCAATACAACTAGAAAATTTCAGAACAAATCCACGTGCACGGAGTGAGTCAATCGGCTCCCACACTCGTTTGTATGCTGACAGCGTGTCAATTCTCATTTTGAATAAAAACTTTGCAGTCAAACGTTTTCATGATTTTCACAACGAAGATTATCCCAACATGAAATAGGGTGAAATAATTCACAAATCACTAAGTTCTAAATTTTGTTGTGCAACGTAAACAATATTTTCTTTTTCTTTAAGCACATGTTTGCACGCGTCGACTTATTTCCAAAATAAGAAATTCAGTATGCTCATATATACTTTTAACACGAAAGGTCTCATGCAACTCATTTAAAGACACAATGCATTAAACTCAATTTGCAATTGAAGGCTATTCACTCTAACAAGGTCGACCGTTGTACTCACAATAACTTATCATTGACACCCTGCTTTTGATGAACAGTCGCTTTCTCACCCTTAAACAACTGGGGGGTATAGGTGCTTCACGTCCAACCTAGTTGACCACCCCACACAATTTCCATAGAAACCACTAGTTTACAAATCCTTCGGTCTTAATTTTAACTTCCTCAAGTCAATGACCAATTGCCTCACATCCTTCTTCTACACATACATCAATCCAACATGATATATTTCCTTCATTGACCTTGCCACTATACCGCTTGGCTAATTGTCAAAGGCTCAACTCCTTCACTCGATCTTGAATTGATGCTTGCAAGATTCCAACACAGTCCTCAATTCGTATCCCAACTGATTAACACCACAATTTCCAAGAATGAGGACTCACTAGAAACTAAGAGTTTACTCTTAATCAGTCATTCATCCCTTTCGAATCCAAGAGGTTCCACCTCTAGTCAGCTCATCCACGTTCCGAACAATACTCCTACTTGAAGGTGTCAACATTTATACCATAAGTGGCTTCACACAACACCTCAAACCATTGTTATCATTGCAAGGTTAGAATTTACTCCACACTACCACCCCCATTGATCGTCTCCAAAATAGTAGTCAAACGCACCCATGCACCTGTAAATTCACAATGGAATTGGCCAGATGCGATTTTGAATTTACTTTACATGAGACCCCTTACTACCATTGTCGTGATTCTCGATGATCCAGGTCTTCCCTACTGGCTTCCTAATATCTCAGTTGTGTCCCCTCCACTTCACAGTTTAAGTTCAAGCTCATCCGGTCACCTAAATCCCTTAAACTATGGCTCTGGTACTATTTGTAACAACTATACAATCAATAACAACTAAAAATATAGCATTACAACTAAAACGGTCCTAAAACATACAAATTTACATCATTCTCAAATTAAAGTACACATCGGATAACACACATTCAGAAATGAGAAACTACAAGCCGCTACATAACTATGCCTCTTCTATGGCATCCTTCATTCTTCTCTTCTTCGAATGAAAACCCGACTAAACTCTCACCTGAAAAAAGTTTTAGTTTTGGAAAGCGAGGGTTAGACCATAAGGTCTAGTGAATTCTCCCTCGAAAATGTTTTGCATAATTCTTAACTTTAAAACAAGTAAACTGTCACATTAAAGAGTAAAGTAACAAATTAAATATTCAACTCCACATAAGGGTATTTGCATAGTGGTCTCAACTAGGGGTGTTCATCGGTTGACATCCAATGGATGTGAGGGGAACCGAACCGATCCAATCATCCATTGGATGTTGGATTTTTCCAATACAATGGATGATTGGATCGGTTCGGTTCCATCCATTGGATGTTCTTATTGGATATCTATTGGATATTTTTATTGGATATACATTGGATCGGATAGGATCCATCCGACATCCAATGGATGATCAGATCAGATCCATCCAATGTGTTAATTTAATACAATTTTCTAACAATGAAACAAATTGATTAATCACTTTTAATTTGTGTTAAAACCAACACAAGTGAGACTAACAATTCAAAAATCAACACAAAACAAATTTAGATTTAAGCAAATTGCAAAAAAATAATTGGATGATAGTTGGATGGAAAATTGGATGGTAATCGGATGGTTAATTGGATGTTGGTCGGTTCGGTTCGGTCGGTTTTGGACTGCCATCCAAGAACCGACCGATCCAAATTGGATGTTGAGATTTTCAATTCGATCTGATCCAATTACAATTGGATATCCAATTATGGTCGGTCAGTTCTAATTGGATCGGTCGATTCCTATTGGATCGGTTCACTTTGTGCACACGCCTAGTCTCAACTCCCACCACCTCCTCGTGATGTTCACACTCAGGCCCCAATAAATCCCCCCTAGTAAATGTCATATCCGTGTGCGTAAGAAACAGATTCAAGGCACGCGGTTCAACCAACCTCCCAAAGATTTTCAACAATCCGAGGTACATGAACCCCACTGTGCAACCCGACTCCGCATATATACAAGCACAAATTCATGAAGAACATGTAAATCATGAGTATGCAAGAGAAATGATTTCACGATACATAATAACATGATTCTTTTCAAATCATAATTATCACCATCACAATACCAAATTAAGAGGTAAAAACAAAAGGGTATAAGGAAACTCACCTGCCAACGAAAACTCGACACACTCCCCAACCATTTACTTCAGAACTTGACAAGGCTCCTATAAATTGGTTCGAAATATTTTAGTTAAAACTCAACCAGACTCTACATGGTCCCCGATTGAAACCCATCTAGTAGACCCTTACGGTCCCTTCCCATAGCTCACGGTCCTACCGAACCCGGGTTGGGCTCACACCCCGGGCTGTGAACATCCGGTTTCTATCCCTGTCTCAAAGGGGTATCCAGGCTTCAGTCCCGGTTCCTGTAGTTTGTCTGGGTTCCACTCCCGGTTCCTGTCCGGGGTATCCAGGTTTCACTCTACGTCCCCACCGGGTTTTCATAGATTCTTTTTCTTGAATCCACACTTATCGATTCCTTAGGAACAAGAACATAGAACAGATTCTTTTTCTTGAATCCACACTTATCGATTCCACAGGAATAGAGATTGAACGACTTACCTGTAGATTACGATATTCCCAAATACCTTTCCATGAGCTCTCTTCAAGACCTTCTAAATTTCACCCCCCCCCCCCCTTTCTTCTTTCTCCATGGCGGCCACAAAAAGGAAATTAGGGATTTCTATTCCAATTATAAACCTTTCGCCCATTTGCACCCAAGTCCCCCAATTTCTCACTTTCACACTTTGACCACTATTTACAAGGAATATGGAAATTGAAGACCCGGTTATTACATACATATATATATGCCAATGATCATGTGAGAAGTTGAGTTAATGGTGAAAAGAGTGAGAAGTGGATCTAAACTGTTGATCTCTTTTAATCTCAAACCCTCCTATGAATTGTTGCATAGAAGGGAATTGATCTGGTGCATCTCGGTAGATCTTATCTCGGTGCATCTCATCCTAATGCACGTCCATTTCTCATCCAATGGTTGATAACCACTTCTCATGCTTCTCACCGTTAATTCAACTTCTCATCAGAAACCAAGCCTATATATATATATATATACACACACACACAAAGTATCGAGTGAGAATAGAAGTTAAAGTGAGAAATGTAAGAAGGGATTTGTAACACCCTCAAATTTGGAAAGAACAACTAATTTAAAATTTTCAATAATACCTCAAAGATGGATAAAATCTCTTACGGCAATTCCATACTTGAAACACGATTCTAGAATTAACCATCAACAAAATAAATAAGGTCTTACTCAAGGTTGGGTGTTACTAAACCCAAATAAAAGTTGTTATCCCCAAGATACATGCGGAAGACTTCACCAAACTACTTACCCTCGTGTATATAACTAGTTCTCATCTCTTCACAGTGCCGTTAGTACCATTCCCCAACCGAGATCTGATGTACATGCCGACAAATAAAAAGGTTAGGCTAAAGCCTAGTGAGATCAAGAGTTTTCAACACAATTAAATATAATGTTAAAATGAAGGAATGTAATTAATAATATTTCAAAATGATTTACTTTAAATATGGAAACGACTTGTTTTTCAATAACATGCATTTTAAAGACGAATGCTCCAATACAAAACTTTCTTCATAAAGTGATGCAACCCAAAACTCACTCAAAACATGAATAGAAATCAAACTACCAATTTATGAAAACGTGGAATAAACTTCATATCTCGAAACACACAAAACACGGGTGAGGCATAATACTCAACCCAATAAATCATGGATAATAATCCATATATATATATATATATATATATATATAAAACGTCACCGAAAACATGGATACTAAAACTCAATACCCAAAAACAACACCTTTAGGTGACGGGGGAGACCCGGTTCCATTGAATGTGGCGGGCACATAGTTAAGCCACTTATCAACGTTTTCGAGTTTCACCTCGGGTCATGGATCCCCGTATACGGCTCCTCTGAGCAACCACCGCAAGATACCCCAAATGACCCGTGTGTCTACTCGACCTCTAGATGAGTGTCACCACAAAAGTCACAAGTCCTCGTATCCGGCTCACCATGGGCACCACCGCAAGACTTAGCTCTGTATACGGCTCTGCAGAGCACCACCAAAAGCTTACATAGAAACATGACTTAGGGACCACTCACTAGACTCAAACATGGACATCAAAAATCCATGATGAATAAACCGACTGGATTACACGGGCATCAAGTTCAACCACCCACGATCTATACCTCGAGCCCTTCGCTAACCATAAATATTTCCAGTCCCAAAACAGGGATAAAGTTCCCATTTAAACCAACTGACTGACTCATATGCCTATGGAACCAATGCATTGCAGTCTAAAACATTACATGACTCAAATGAATGACAACGCACTCAAAACATGTAATTTCCATCAAAACGCAATTAAATGCATCGTAAAGCCTAAACCCCTCATCGAGCCAATAAAACTGGGCAAATGCCCCCAAGACTCATTTGAGCAACCACCGAGCCAAAGCTCCACAAATCAATTGGCCATTTATCAAAAGTCATAAAATGCAATAAAACGCAATCAACCCACGTTTATGCAAGCACACGCTTTGCAATACATGAATAAACTCCAACACAAATTTAGATTGAGATAATTCATTTTTCAAACGAGTTTATATTATTTATTCTTTCAAAACGTCGCATATCACAAAAATCAAGCATTTCTCCAAAAGAGCAAAACACACACTTAAAGTGCATTTATACTCAAAAGATCTCATTCCATAAAGTAAATCATTAAACTATCAATACTTGTGATTTATTTATCAAAATGCCCAAAATGCCAATGTAGGGGCGTCACACGATTTGTAAAATCAAATATCCCAAATAAGTACAACACATAAAATATTCCAACATTTGATAGTCATCAAGTAAAACACATAAATGCTTTAAAATAGACATTTTTGGCATGTACACCATTTTCACAAATCAACTTGAACTCACTTTGCTAGATTTAGGCCAAATCTAGATTTTCCCCAACTTGAGCTCCTTTGAAGAAACTTGGATCCTCAAGTCAAAAACTTCCAAAAACCTAGATCCACAAATTTCTAACCATAAACACACGTTTCTAAGCACTTAGAATCATTCCCCAAAACACCTTATATCAAAACTCCCATTTTGGCCAAAACCCTAATTTTGACCTAATTTCTCCAAAACCATCCAAACTGAAATTTGAGAAACAGAAACACTAGGAAATCATTAATCGGTCATTTATAACTTATATAAAGATTTAGAAGAGAGAAAGGTGAACTCACCACTTAGGTTTTTGAGTAAACACCTATAAAACTTAGAGAATCTCTTGGTGAAGAAGATAAGTTAAAGACCTCTTAGCTCTTGCTTCCAGTCCCAGATAAAAGATGGAGGATTTCTTTCAGTTCATGGATTAAACCCTTAAATACTCCCCAACAAAGAAGTACAATCTGAAAACCGTCTAGAGAGAGAGAGTGGGGAGAAAATGGTGAAGTGGTAAATGAGAAAGAGGGGAAACAAGGGATTAAATGCAGACACTGGACCTATCGGTGACATTGACCCGAAAACTATGCCCTTGGCATAGTCGCGGAGCATAGTCGCCCGCTTCCCACCACCTGCGGTACCAATCCCGCGAGAATGCCTTTGCGACAATGACCCTGGCATTGTCGTCGGGCACTGTCGCCGCTGAGGTACCGTGTATTGCCCCTTCTCCGCGAATTTTACCCTTGGCGATAGTGACATATCTCACAATTATCGGGCATTGTCGCCCAGCAGGTGCTGAAGCCCGGGAATTCCCTTCTTTGACTTTGAAACGCTCCCGACACGCTAGGATATACAACCAAATGTTCCATCCACATAAGTTATGGTTTAAAGGTCTAGTTCTCATGATATATATATATATATATATATATATATATATATATATATATATATATATATATTTAGCCACGTAAACAATAACTCCTACCGAAATTCCGGGTGGTACAGGATTTGGATCATTGATCACTTTTAGTTAATGTTGATCTAATGGTTTAGATTAAAGTCTAGAAAGGAATTTCAGTTGATCATCTATTATAATTGATCCAATGGTGGAGATATCTTCTTATCATTTTCATAATATCTATTACTTGTACCTAAAACCAACTCTCTCTGTATAAAAAATTATATATATATATATATTATCTATTACTACCTTGATATATATTTAACCTAAAACTGTTAATTACAACCCTTGAAGCACAAGTTACAACAATTTTATGCTACAATTTCAAAAGGCTCTTAAAAGCATAAGGTACAACATTTTTAAGCATAAAATTTGAAAATCTATGAATTACCTTATTGAATGTGTGATGTTCAACATATTGAAGCATGTTATTTTTATCAAGATTGCAAGTTTCCTTTACACTTTTCAGGTTTCTATGCTAGGGAGTTGTTCACACTTCATTCATGAAAAGGGATTCAAAAAATCAAAATTCAAAATTTATTCAGCTCTCTTCTTCTCCATATATTGCAAGGCTATGTTCTAGCAGAAGAGCAGAATCATAGGAAGATATTATGTTGTTCTTACTTTCTTTTGCTTTCGGTTCGTCTCTATCTTCAACATTGGTAACGATTTTACTCTTGATTTTCTTTGTATCTTCACATTTATTTGTATTTGTAGATAATATTGTTTTAATTTAGGAATCTACTATCGATCTTCAACAGATGTAACGATTCATCTCTCTATTTTGGTTTCAGGAACTTTATTCTGGTTTCAGGAGATGCATAGGTAACGATTCACTCTCTATCTTCTTCTTTTAAACATGAAAGATGGTTATAGGAACTGTTACTTCATTTTCATCTATCACCAACCCTTCTCCAGTCATCATTTTCAGTTTCTCCTTCTCCGACCATCGTCGTTCTCGTCTGTAGCGTAACCCTATCTACAACTTTGTCTTTCTCATCTACATCTACATCTCCGTCTCCATCTTTGTAACCTATTACTTTTATCAAGATTGCAGTTTGCCTTTTCCCTCTCCTCCCTCGGCTGCTGATCTTCCCTATCCCTTGCTTCAGGTAAGTATTTTCCATTTATGCGTTGTAATTGTGTTTCTCCTCTTTTTATCGCCTTCCCCTTTATGGTTAAGTTTCTTCTTGAAAGTAGATTTTAGTAAATATGATGGATTCGATCTCTTAGAGCATCTATTATGTGTCTAAACACTCTTAGAATTAGAGGCTCGACAAATATTGATAAAGTGAAGGATCTTGAAGGCATTCTCTAGGTAAGACTTCTATTATTAATGGTAACATTGTCATTTAGTTCACCAAAAGGGTAATAATTTCACTTATCTAAAACTGTTTGCCTTTTTTCATTGTAGACACTTACTTTAAAAGTCGAAGTTTTCACCATCTGGGATATCGTATAATTATGTGTGGCAATTGTAGATCTATCTTCGTCTACTCATCTGTGTGAGATATACTGTTTTTTTTTTTGTTTGTGTATGCCTTCCGAGCATCTCCTATTTTAACACCAAATCCATAAAAATTGGTGCAAACACTAAATCTTTTTATCCAATGGGTAACACCAAATCTTAACCAAAATGTAAGATTTCCGGTATATTTCTTTTTTTTTTCCCTTTTCTATTGGTGTAAAATTTGGTTTAAATAAATAGCGTTGCATCATATTTTCATGTGTTCGTTACACCAGAATATGGTGTAAGATTTGACGTTCCCAGAGGAGTGATTTAGTGTCAAAATTGGTATTCGTGTAATATTTCATGTCCCCATTTAACCCCATTTGGTTTTGTTTGTCTATGTACATTCTCCTAGTAAGCGCTAAACAAGTCACATTACCTTATTAGATGAACATGGCAAGGACCAAGAATCTTAGCGTAAGAGCAATGGCAAGGACTGAGAGTCTTACCTCGTAAGTGAGGGTGACAACTATTACCTGGTTAGAGCTCTCTGGTAAACTGTGGTTTTTTTATTTTTCTCAATGACAAAACTCGACATAAATTAGTCATTTATATCTTATATTAAGTTTATTTCATAGAAGTAAGCTCACTTACACTTTTTTACATGGATTCTCTACTTTTCCAAGCTTTTATTTGTTTCTTTGGCTTTAAATACAATGTTGTGATGAAAATTTCCTACTGTAGGTGAATCTACTACTTCATCATCTTAAAATCTAATAGCTATAATGGAATTCCCTTTGAGTATATCAAGTTGAACATTTGGCTTTTGAACCTTTGAGCCTAAACCACCTTGAATTCAAGATCGAATTTCATCAGCAAAATAAAGTACGCCGCAAATACTTTGAGACTGATTATTGTGTTATTCCCATTGTTTTTGAGTTCATAAATAAGCTGCAATATTTGACTTATTCTTTTTGTTGCAGACTTTTATTAAAATTTAGATGCCATGCTTATAAAAAAGTGAGTAAAGAATGGCACTAATGTTTATTGTTTTTCAAGTTTAATTTTGTTAAACGCCCCTTTGTGTGATGTTGTCTTCAATTTTTTTGGAAGGGTGTCCTAGGCTATGCCTAGACTAATCCCTTGGTAAATTATGGTTGTAAGACATCAGCCATGATTAAACCTCAGTGGCCACAATTGTTGTGTACGCCTAGATTCAAACCTTGGGCAGATGGGATATTCCACCACATCCCTCATGGCCTTAACCAGTACGCCACAACCCCTGTGGTTTTTTGTCTTCAATTTTCTTTTAAAGCATAATGATGATAATTTTACTACTTTTACTTTCTTTTTGGAAAATATTTTCTGTTTGCTCATTCTCGTGCACAAACCTTGGGGTTTTCACCGAAAAAGACGATTTGAAATTTTGCACAAAAGGACGATGAGTCCAAATTTTCGAGAAGTCTCAGTTCACTACATTGCTGTCTTTGAGGCCATTATTGTCTTGGACTTAGTTTCTGTGGTGACTCCATCTGCAGCAGAGGTGCAACAAGAGCCATCACTGTTTCCAAGTGACATGTTTTCTTCTGCAAACTTCAAAGTTTTGCACATTGTCCATTTATTTGAGTAGACAAATACTCATCATTTGGCACATATGCATAACTAGGAGACTCTATTATGTAGCCTTAAGTATTGTTTATTAATCCATAGAACTCTTTAAAACTCTGAAGTACAACCATTTATGTTCATTGGTTTTCACTTTTTATTGAATTTTGTTTTTCTTTAAAACAATGGAATGGAATGGATGACATATTGAGAAATATATGGATTTCAAGTCAGGTAATCAGATTGGTTTTGCTATGACAATAATTAAAGCTTCGAGACATACAATTCTAAACGCATATGTTCATCTATTGTAATCGATATTCTCACTTACATTTATTCAAGATTTACACCCTGCCGCATTGCACGGGTACACAATTAGTATATATATATATATATATATATATATATATATATATATGTGTGTGTGTGTGTGTATGATAAAGACCAAATCTTCTTCTCATATGATCCTTCGTATGTGTGTGTATATATATATATATATATATATATATAGAGAGAGAGAGAGAGAGAGAGAGAGAGAGTCAGGTTCATACGAGAACAATAACTAAATAAGAAAATGGTTGAATCATAGATGATTTTACACTAAAATAATATGTGATTTACGCGACCTGAGGTATGCGACTTTGTGACCTGAGGTCATGGGCCACGTCGCTTGGATACCCTTGTGTTAACCGTTTGTATAAAAGTACATGTGATTTTGCACGGTATTTGGCCCTTTTTTTGTTTTTGTTTTGTTTTTGTTACTGTTCTCGTTTGAACCTCCATTTATATATATATATATATATATATATATATATATTGGAAACCAATATTACATTGGAAACTTTGGAAACCGAAATTAACCAATCATTGAATTTCCTTTTTTTTATTTTTATTTTTATTTTTAATTGATAAGGTTATTTTAGTCTTTTACATAATTTCATAATATATATGGTAAGTGTTATTATTATTATAATATTAATTATTTAATTTTAATGTATTTTATATATGGTAATATTGATCCTTTATTAATTTAAACATTAAACATTTAATTTAGGTAAACAGAAATTGATTCATACGCAAGCTACAAATCAAAAAAAAAATTTGATTCTTATGAATCAGTGATTGATTCATCCAATGAATGAAAGTTGATATTCATATGAAATCTTCAATATTACCTCCAGCCACAAAATATTAATATAGTGAAACATAATGGATTTGATATAGTGAAACAAAATATTAATATAGTGAAATATGATGAAACATAAAATGTTAATATAGTGAAACCTGATGAAACAGATTTGATTTAGTGAAACATAATGGAAAGGTAATGAAACAAAATATTAATATAGTGAAACCTGATATAGTGAAACAAAATATTAATATAGTGAAACAAAATATTAATATAGTGAAACCTGATGAAACAAATTTGATATAGTGAAAAATAATGGAAAGGTAATGAAACAATAATGGTAATGAAACTTAATGAAACTTATTTCGGTTTTTACATACTGCATATTGATGAACAAGTAATAAAAAGATAATCTTGATATGCTCGTTTTTTTAAGAAATATATGTTTTTCTATATGTAAGCATATTTCATCTTTGTTGCCAAATTTGAAACACAAAAGAAAAAGAAATATTTACCCTTTTGACATATTATTATTATCTTTTATTAATAAATTAATTTAATTTATTACCATATATAATTCAAATGAATCTTAACCATTGATTAAAAAGATCAATGGTTGAAATTTGGTTTCCAAAGTTTTCAATGAAATTTGGTTTCCAATTGAAACCACCCCTATATATATATATATATATATATATAGGGAGAGGTTCATTTGAGAAACACTAAATATATGAGAAATAAAGAAGTGATCATGGCCATTGGTTTAAATGATCAAGGGTCATTAATTGAGGGATCAAATGTGTAACACGGGATAAATTCGGTCGCACAATAAAAAAAAATAGGACAGCATAAGGACAATTTGGTAAAATGCACAACTAAATCAAAATAGGCGGCAACTTAATCATAACAGTACTATGCACGATTTTTTTCATCACAAACCATCGAGACTCTCCAGATTCTTCTCCAGAAACCCTGATTCATCAACAAAAAACATCAAAAAATTCATCGCTTATTCATATTGAATCTGAAGTAATGGCAAAAGCAAGTAAGGATACTCCGATTCTTTAACAAGAACAATCAAAAAGTCGAGAGAACAAAGAAAATCAGATGAGCGATAATGAACCATTGATAACTATAATTAGAGACGGTACTTATACATACTTTTTCTATAATGTTTGAATGATTATCATAAAGAATCATCATATACATTGATTATATGTTTAACGAGTTGACGAAATCATTTAGAAAAATTTAGGGTTTAATAATGTTGTTCTGTTTTTTGATTACAGCGAAAAATGCAGATGGTTTACCAAAACTAAAAATACGAAGGAAGAAAAAAGGGCAAAATACTGAAGGTATATTCGTTCATAAATGAATGCGTTATTCTTGTTGAATATAGGGTTTTTAGATGGCAACAACATTCATATATGAATGTTGAATATTCGATGGTTCATATATGAATGTTTAATATTGTATAGTTCATATATGAATTTTTTGAAATTAGGGTTTTTAATTTTTGAATATAGAATAGTTCATATATGAATCTTTTGAATGTTTCTTCGATTATTTATTAATATATGAATCTGTTGAACATTGAACATATTCATATATGAATCTGTTGAATATTGTATAGTTCATATATGAATCTGTTAAATGTTGTATAATTCATATATGAATCTGTTGAATATTGTATAATTCATATATGAATGTGTTGAATGTTTGTTCATAATGTATTGTTCATATATGAATCTGTTGAATTTAGTATTGTTCATAAATGAATCTGTTGAATAATGTATTGTTCATATATGAATCTGTTGAATATTGTATAATTCATATATGAATATTTGTTTATTTATTTTTTTACTTAAATCAATATCTTGCATATATGAATCTGTTAAATATTGTATATGAATGTTCATATATGAATCTGTTGAATTTAGTATTGTTCATAAATGAATCTGTTGAATAATGTATTGTTCATATATGAATCTGTCGAATTTTAATATCAAAGATCAAACTCATTTATTCATATATGAACTATACAATATTTAACATATATGAATCTGTTAAATATATTCAACATATTCATATATGAATATGTTGAACATTGAACATATTCATATATGAATCTGTTGAATATTGTATAGTTCATATATGAATCTTTTAAATGTATATGAAGGTTCATATATCAATCTGTTGAATATTGTATATGAATGTTCATATATGAATCTGTTGAATTTAGTATTGTTCATAAATGAATCTGTTGAATAATGTATTGTTCATATATGAATCTGTCGAATTTTAATATCAAAGATCAAACTCATTTATTCATATATGAACTATACAATATTTAACATATATGAATCTGTTAAATATATTCAACATATTCATATATGAATCTGTTGAACATTGAACATATTCATATATGAATCTGTTGAATATTGTATAGTTCATATATGAATCTTTTAAATGTATATGAAGGTTCATATATCAATCTGTTGAATATTGTATATGAATGTTCATATATGAATCTGTTGAATTTAGTATTGTTCATAAATGAATCTGTTGAATAATGTATTGTTCATATATGAATCTGTCGAATTTTAATATCAAAGATCAAACTCATTTATTCATATATGAACTATACAATATTTAACATATATGAATCTGTTAAATATATTCAACATATTCATATATGAATCTGTTGAACATTGAACATATTCATATATGAATATGTTGAATATTGTATAGTTCATATATGAATCTTTTAAATGTATATGAAGGTTCATATATCAATCTGTTGAATATTGTATATGAATGTTCATATATGAATCTGTTGAATTTAGTATTGTTCATAAATGAATCTGTTGAATAATGTATTGTTCATATATGAATCTGTCGAATTTTAATATCAAAGATCAAACTCATTTATTCATATATGAACTATACAATATTTAACATATATGAATCTGTTAAATATATTCAACATATTCATATATGAATCTGTTGAACATTGAACATATTCATATATGAATCTGTTGAATATTGTATAGTTCATATATGAATCTTTTAAATGTATATGAAGGTTCATATATGAATCTATTGAATGTATATGAATGTTCATATATGAATCTGTTGAATTTAGAATTGTTCATAAATGAATCTGTTGAATAATGTATTGTTCATATATGAATCTGTTGAATATCAAAGATCAAACTCATTTATTCATATATGAACTATACAATACATATTCATATATGAATCTGTTGAATATTGTATAGTTCATATATGAATCTTTTAAATGTATATGAAGGTTCATATATGAATCTATTGAATGTATATGAATGTTCATATATGAATCTGTTGAATTTAGAATTGTTCATAAATGAATCTGTTGAATAATGTATTGTTCATATATGAATCTGTTGAATATTGTATAATTCATATATGAATGTGTTGAATGTTTGTTTATTCATTTTTTTTACTTAAATCAATATCTTTCATATTAACAGGTGATGTAGAACGTTCAACAATAGAAGAACAACATGCTTCTGTTGAAAGAAACAATACTGAAGAAGCAAAACAAATAGTTTTATGTAAGTAAACCATAATACACAATGATAACATTTTAAATTAAAATGTTGTTTCATTAACTATATTAACCAATGTCTATAAACAGATAAACAGAAAAAGCCCAGAACAAAAAGAGAGAAACCTATAACAGTTGTTGAAGAAGATGATGATTTATATGTCCAAAAGAGCAAAAGGTTGAAGAAACAGGGAAAAAAAGAGCAAGAAAAAATAAACTACCCAGTGATAAAGGTTAGGACTTCTCCAAAACCTCTATTTGAAGCCATTCAAGCTTTGAGTAAAGAGCAGAAACAATGTGTAAAAGACATGGGTTTTGAACAATTACTGGAGATGGAGATGAAGATGGATGGAATTCCATCTAAGCTTGGTTTCTATGTTGTTGATAACTTCAATGATGAAAACATGGAGATGAAAGTGGGACAAAACTCAATCATATTAACTCAAGAATCAATTCATGATATGCTTGGAGTTCCAAATGAAGGAGAGGAAATATTCAATGGCAAGTATTTGAGTGATGACAATGATATCATTGTCAATTGGAGATCACAGTTTAACAAAGCAAACATACGACCAACTGACATCAAACAGAAGATCAACTTCAGTTGAACTTCATTACACTCTTCTGCAACACGATGGCAGAAGGCAACAAAAGTGGTACCTGCAATCTGGCTGTGGTAAACTACATCAACCCAGAAACAGAGATTGCAAAGATAAACTGGTGTTCTTACATTTATGGTTGTTTAATGAGAAGCAATAAAGGTTGGGTTAGAGACTCTGACATGAGTTTCTATGTTGGATGCATCACATACTTGATTGTAAGTATACTATAATATTTTTGAATTAAAAATATATATTACATTAATGTATTAACTGTTTTAAATGATTCTTATATGCAACTCATGTATGTTGATAATATTGAATGTGAAGCTGTCAGTGTAAAAAGACAAAGACCATTGATCAAGATGTGGACAACTGAGAGACTAAGAAGAAGAGAAGGTTATGAAATAGAAAACGGTGGATTTGGTAGGGGGAAGCTTCTTGAAGAGTTTGTAACAGATGCTGAAAAAGAAGAAGTAAGTATAGTATAAACATTTATGAATTCATATATGAATACTTCATATATATCAATTCTCATACTCTCATATGAATTCATATGTGAGTCATATATACTTAATGAATTCTCATATATGAATCCTTCAAACTTATTGAATTCATGTATGAATCTTATATATTAATCTAATTTTAATTCATATATGACTTATCATATGAATTCATATATGAATACTTAATATATATCATTTCTCATATGAATTCATATTTGAATCATATATAGTTAATGAATTCATATATGAATCTTTGAAACTTATTGAATTATTATTTGAAGTTTTATTTTAATTAATATATGAATTCATAAATGAACTGTATATATAGTTGTGAATTCAATTTCATCTTAACACATAAATTCATATATGAATCTTTTAATAATTTATCATTATTTTTATGCACAATGTAGGTTCTAGAGCTTATGATAAAGGAAAAATTGGATGAGATAAAGTATGATAAAATGATTGTAGAAGGAGGACTAAAACAAGCTTTGGAAACATTTCCAAATAATGAGGTTTTCAAGAAATACAAATTAGAATTCGAAAGGTTGTTCAAAAACAAAGATGAGATGACAGATGAACTTATGGTTGTGGCTGAAGAAGAAGAGTTTTTGTTATCAGAAAATCAAGAGTTGGAGAGAAATGATGATGAAGGATTGGAAATGACAACTGTTACAACTATGATGGATGCAGACTTCTCACAAAACCCAAATGAACAAGAAATAGGGGTCATGAAAGAGGCACATGAGTTGGGAGAAGAGGAGAAAGACAAAGAAGAAACAATTGAAAAAGACGATGCAGAGGTAGGAGAGAAGGTAGAACAAGAGAAGGTAGAAGAAGTAGAGAAGAGTGTTGAAAAAGAAGTGGAAACAGAACAATCACCAGATGTTGTAAAAATTGCATCTTCATATATGAACCAAACAAGTTTCGGATTATCAGAAGATGAGGATGCAAACAATGAAGATAAAAATGAAAAGAAAGAAGAGGACAGAGAAAAAAGGGAAGGAAGTGAAAGAGAAGGAAAGAAGTGAGGAAGAAGGAAAAGAAGAGGAAAGAAAAAAGGAAAAAGCTATGGGGAAAAGAGAAGTGAGACTGTCCGAAACACTAAGGTCACCATACCTTGATAGAGTGGTCCTAATCTCAAAAGGATTATCAATAGATGAAAAGAAAATTGGTAGATGGTTGTTCGCATTGACTGGTGAATGGTGGTAAGTTGATATTATAATTTTAAATATCTTACTTTAAAAATTTAAGATCTGCATATATGATGAACTTAATTTGATTTTATTGCCTTATAGTGATATGATCTATGAAACAAATGATGGAGCATCAATGATTAAGGTGGCAGCTGAAAGTTTAATGCCAAATACGTATGTAGTGGCAAATGTGATTGATAGTTGGGCTGCATTACTGAACTCAGAGGAGCCATTAAGAAGCAGAGAATCACCACACCGCTTTTTTCTGAACACGACAGTTATGGTATGACTTGATTCATATATACATTTTATGTTCTTTCTCAAACATAAATAGAAAGATTCATATATGAATGTTAAGGTTCATATATGAATGTAAACTTTGGTGTTCATATATGAACCCAAAGGTTCATATATGAACCTTAATTTTCATATATGAACCTTTGGGTTCATATATTCTTTCTCAAACACAAATACAAAGATTCATATATGAACCCAAAGGTTCATATATGAACATTTGTTAAGGTTCATATATGAATGTAAACTTTGGTGTTCATATATGAACCCAAAGGTTCATATATGAACCCTAATTTTCATATATGAACCTTTGGGTTCATATATTCTCTCAAACATAAATAGAAAGATTCATATATGAATGTTAAGGTTCATATATGAATGTAAACTTTGGTGTTCATATATGAACCCAAAGGTTCATATATGAACCTTAATTTTCATATATGAACCTTTGGGTTCATATATTCTTTCTCAAACACAAATACAAAGATTCATATATGAACCCAAAGGTTCATATATGAACCCTAATTTTCATATATGAATGTAAACTTTGGTGTTCATATATGAACCTTTGGGTTCATATATGAATTTCAACTTTTGTCTTCACATTTAATTTTTTTGTGAAAATAAATATTCAAATGTAATTACTTTGTTTACTTAGCCGGATGGAGTTGTGAAGAAGGAGACCACAGCAGAAGAAAGGTTTAAGATTTTCAGCTCAAACATCAAGGATATTTTAAAGAACGATGAAAATCTGGCAAACTTGAGGGAGTATGATCTGGTATGTATAAAAATTATAAAAAATATATATACACAACATACACAGTTAGATGAAATCTAATTGATTTTTCAATTATATAATGAAAACAGATATTCTTTCCAATCATACAATCAAGCCACTTCTACTTGTTTGTTTACAACTTGAAGAAACCACAATTTCTTGTTATAGACAACATGTCTACAGATGTCTCCATACAAAACAAATATGGACATGTACCAGTAATACTGGTAAACATAGTACTCTTTAAAATTTCATAAACTTCATAACTGAATATATTATGAATTTTACTGATATGAATAATAATATTATGCAGCATGAATTGTTTATCAAGTATTTGAGAACAGTTGAACATCCAAAAGCTAAAGAGATGGCACCACTACAACCACTAAGGCATATAATGAAGTGGTGTTCAGAAAAAAACACAATTGATTGCGGGATCTTCACCATGCGGCATATGGAGCACTACGTAGGACAAGATATCATGAAGTGGGATTGTGGTTTTCATACAAATGTAAAGCCTCAAAAACAACAAATCTTTCGGTTGAGATACAAATATGCAACAAAGTTGTTGCTTTCTGAGAAGAATTTGCATAGGCAGAAAGTTATCGATGAAGCAAACACATTTGACTCATTCGATGAAACAAAGAAGAAACATATTGAATCTCTTGCAAAGACAAAAAAGAATGAAAGACAAGAGATGTTATAGGTAATGATGGGTTTGTTGAACAATGTTTGTTTGTTGGTATGGGTGTTTGTTTTTTGAATGATGGGGGATTGGTAAAAACAATGTTTTCTGCTACATTTTAGGGTTGGTGATGGTGAACATACATTTTGTATAGTCATAGTGGGTTGTACATTTGGTATATTTGATGGTATATTTGATATGCTTTAGTATATTTAATCTGTTTTGGTATATTTGATAGTATTTTTCATATGTTTTGGCATATATTTATTCTTTATACTTCATATATGAATCTTTGATTATACTTTTTCATATATGAACATAAATCTTCATATATGAAGCTTTGCATTCATATATAAATAACATTTATATATGAATAAGCTTCATATATGAGTCCATTATTTATAATTTTTCATATATGAAGATAAAGCTTCATATATGTTGGGAACTGAAGAATTCATCAAGTATGGTTAATGCTGCTAGTTCAGAGTTAATACTGCTAGAAGACTTAAAGGTTAGTACTGCTGAGTGTTACTACTGCTAGTACTATTAATACTGCTAGTCAAAGTTAGTGCTGCTTGAACAAAGTTAGTACTGCTTAGCTAGTTAGTACTGCTAGTGGTTAGTACTGCTTAGTAGTTAATGCTGCTAGAAGGAAGTTAATGCTGCTGAAGATTAATACTGCTTATATGATGAAGATTCGTATGAAAGGATATACATGGAAGCTTAGAAGATATACATGGAAGATATACTGAAGATTTGTTTATTCTTTGTAATTATCTTTTTATCAGTATATGTATAGAATGTGTAGAATAGATAAAAAATAACTTTTAACTTTAAGTTTTCATTATTTTTTAGAGAAAAATCGACCTCAAGGCATAGATCCTAATTCTAGAGAAGTAGAATTCGTATTGGTGAGCCTGTTCATCAATATTGAGGTTGAGTGTGTAATCTTGTAACTTTAAGCATTCAATACAAGATTACTGTTTGATCATTATATACTGTGTTTGATTACTGTTTTATTAAATATCAAAGTGTTTTTCCGCAACTTCTTTGATATTAGTTTCTGAGTATTAATTCTTGTTAAGAATTCGATCCTGACAAGTGGTATCAGAGCCAATTTCTCTCAGAAACAGTTATTCATCATGGAAAATCTTACAGAATCAAGCAGTACTTTGGCCTCAAAAGTTCCAATGCTCAGATCCAATGAATTTGACATGTGGAAAATCAGAATCAAGCAATATATTCTCCTCACAGATTACTCTATGTGGGACATCATTGAGAATGGCCCATCTGATGGAGGAAAGATTGGTGAAGATGGCAAAAGAACTCCTCCAAAGACAGATACAGATAGGAAATCAAGACAGACAGAGATGAAAGCCTTGAGCACACTGCTCTTGGCCATTCCAAATGAGTATCAACACCAATTCTGCAATTGTACTGATGCACAGATGCTCTGGAATGCTCTAGAGAAGAGATTCTCAGGTACTAAAAGTACCAAGAGAAATCAAAAGGCAATCTTAAAACAACAGTATGAAAACTTCATCTCAACTAAGAATGAGTCCATGACTCAAACTTTTGACAGGTTTAATAAACTAATTGGTGAACTAGCTACTATGGGAGTACAGATTGATCAAGATGATGTGAACAGAAAGTTCTTAAGGTCCCTTGGAGATGAATGGACCATGTACACTGTGTCATTCAGACAGAATGATCAGTTGGAAGACAAAGAACTTGATGATCTGTACAATGATCTTAGAGTTTTTGAAGCTGAGGTGGAGGCAAAGAAGAAGCCTTCTGGATATGTTCATAATGCTGCACTCCTATCAGCATCAATTGATTCTACTGCTAACTCTGAATCAGTTAATGCTACTAATGGATCAAATCTAGATAAAGGCACTGATTATGCATTTGAAGCTCTTCTTTCTAATCATGGAAATTCTTCTTTGATCAATGATGACTTAGAACAACTTCATCCTGATGATCTGGAAGAGATGGATATTAAATGGCAGATGGCCATGCTCTCCATGAGGGTTAAGAAGTTTATAAAGAGGACTGGAAGAAACAACTTCTCACAAAGAAGAGAAGATGGAGCAGGGTTTGATAAATCAAAGGTAGAATGCTACAAATGTCATCTGAAGGGACATTTTGCTAGAGAATGCAGAAGTGGAATGTCTCACAACAACAACCATCAACAAGCTCAATCTGGAAGCTTCAATAACAATAGAAACTCTGCTCAAGCCCTTGTTTCTCAACAAGGAATGGGGTTTGATTGGAGTGATCAAGCAGAAGAAGCTATTCAGAATCAAGCTCTTATGGCTAAAGTATCTGATCTCCCATCTGAGGTAAGTTCTAATCTCTGTTCTAAAACTTGCATAGACACTGTTAAAAGGTACAGGGATCACAATCAGAAGATGAGTGATGACCTGAAGAGACTAGAAAAGGATATAAAAGACTATGTGAGGATAGTAGAGAGATTTGAAGATCAAATCAAAGGTTTTCAAGCCAATGAACTACAACACTCATATGACACCAATTACTGGCAGTGGGAGAAAAAGGATTTAGAACTTAAATTGACCAAATCTAAAGAGGAGAGTGAAAAACTGAAAGAGGAGTTAACCAAGGTTAAGCTTGATGTAGAAAAGTTTTCCAATGCTTCTAAAGCAATGGACTCCTTACTGCAAAATCAGATTCATGATAAATTAAGAAGAGGAATTGGGTATAATGCCACACCTCCACCATATAACAACAATTACATTCCTCCTACTTCAGACCTGTTAGACACCAAAGATAGGAAGGACTTGCCTGAGGGAGCCACTGAAATAGATCCCTTAGATGAGGTAATTGTTGAGGATAAGACTGAGAAAGAGGTTGGCAAGAGTAAGAAGAACAAGGTGAGTGGTGAGATTTCTATAGAAAACAACATTATCACCAATGAGGATTGTGGAAGGGCTTGGATCAAATCCAAGAACATAGAGAAGACAGAGGAAAAGTCTGATAAGGTCCATTATAAACAGACCACAGTTGTGAATCCAGGTCCTTGCAAACAGTGTACTTGTAAGAAGAATGAACCCCAAAAACAGGACAAAAAGAAGGGAAATCAAAGAAACTGGAATAATCAGTGGGCACAAAAACAAGGGGTTGATCTGAGTAAAATCAATAGACCAAAACCTTGTTTTATCTGTGGAAAGCTTAATCATGTTGCCAAATACTGTTATTTCAATCCTATGAACCAAAGAATGAATTTCCAAAGATCCATGCAAAAACCCTTTGGTTATAAGAAAATTGAAAAGAACCATGTGGCTAAGAAAATTGTTAAAACTAAAAGCCACATGAAGAAAAAGTATTCTGTTAAAGAAAGTGTCAATATGTGGATTCCTAAAAGCTCTAAAACTGTTAGTACTGCTACCACAAATAGTGCTGCTGACAATGATAGTGCTGCTAGAAGTAATACTACTGCTAACAATGTTAATGCTGCTAACAAGGTTAGTACTGCTAAACCTGTTAGTACTGCTACACCTGTTAGTACTGCTAACTCTGTTAGTACTTCTAAGGTTAGTACTGCTTCCAGTATTGATTCTGCTAAGCCAATCATATTGACAAAGTACTCTAATAAAGAGTGCTCTGAGTTTAAAAACCTCATTAAAAAGGAATGTAAATACTTTGATGAGAATGGCAGACCCAAGATCACTTTGGCTTGGGTCCCCAATCATACTAATTGATTTATTTAATGTGCAGGGCAACCAACAGCTCAAGGGAAAGAGCATATGGCATGTTGATAGTGGTTGCTCTAGGCACATGACTGGCAACATGTCATGCCTTCAGGATTTCAAGCAAATTAATGGAGGACATGTTGCATTTGGAGACAATCTTACTGGTGGTAAGATAAGTGGAAAAGGTAATGTCACCAAAGGTAAGATGACATTTGAGGATGTCTACTATGTTGATCAATTAAGGTACAACCTGTTAAGTGTATCACAGGTTTGTGACAAACAACATAGTATATTATTTACTAATACTGAGTGTATGATCCTTGCTCCAGGGTTCAAGGTAGTTGATGAAAGCATGATACTACTTAGAACTCCAAGGAAGGACAATGTTTACTGTCTTGATTTGGACAATGTTGATAGTGATTCATCTTTAAATTGTCTTGTTTCAAAAGCTTCTATAGATGAATCCTCCCTTTGGCACAGAAGGATGTGTCACATGAATTACAAGACTATGAACAATCTTGTTAAAAATAACCTTGTAAGAGGTTTACCCTCAAAAGTCTTTTCATGTGATGATCATTGTGTTGCTTGTCTTAAAGGCAAACAACACAAAACTTCTCATAAGACCAAAGAGTTAAATTCTGTTTCTTCTTGTCTCCAGTTATTGCATATGGATCTGTTTGGTCCTACAAATGTTATGAGTATAGGCAAGAAATCTTACTGCTTGGTTATTGTTGATGATTACTCCAGGTTTACTTGGGTATATTTTCTAAGGACTAAGGATGAAACAAGTGATCTTATCAAATCCTTTATTCTAAGAATTGAAAACCAAACTAATCAAAAAGTAAAAGTCATTAGATCAGATAATGGAACTGAATTTAAAAATCATGATTTAAACACTTTTTGTGAAGGAAAAGGTATTGAGAGACAATATAGTGCTCCTAGAACTCCTCAACAGAATGGTGTTGCTGAAAGGAGAAATAGGACACTAATAGAGGCTGCTAGATCTCTGTTGGCTGATTCAAAATTGCCAATTACATTCTGGGCTGAAGCAGTTAATACTGCTTGTTATGTCCAAAACAGAGTTCTAGTGGTCAAGCAAAAGAACAAGACCCCATATGAGCTTTTAAATCAAAGAAAACCTTTTATTGGTTTCTTCAAATCTTTTGGGTGTCCTTGTACAATTCTAAATACCAAATCTCACTTAGGTAAGTTTGATAGCAAAGCAGATGATGGATTTCTTGTTGGATACTCATCTCAGAGTAAGGCCTACAGAGTTTTTAACTCTTCTTCTAGAATAATTGAAGAAAGTGACAATGTCAAATGCAATGAGAACACACCAAATCCTGTTGGGTCTGGACCTCAATGGCTATTTGACATTGATTCACTAACTAACTCTTTTGGTTTCAGTAATGAGTATACAGGAACAGATGGTGGAGAATCAGAGATCACACAAGTTCAAGAAAGTATATCTAAATCTGTGATTTTTCCCATACCCACAGTAAATGAAGACTGTGAAAAGGAATCATTTACTGAACCAAGTCAGAGTGAAGAAGACACTAGAGATGAGGAGACTCAAGAATCAGAAGTGACATCTGAAGACACTTCAGTTGAATTGCATGACTCTAATCTAGAGGCTGGACTAAATGTAGAACCTAGTCATAACACAAGAGTTCAAAAGAATCATCCTCCACAGTTGATAATAGGTGATGTCTCTTCTCCCATGATGACTAGACATCAAAGCAGGCTTCAGGAAATGCAAGATCAACAGCATACAGTGCTCTCATGTTTTCTATCCCAGCTTGAGCCGAAAAAGGCACATGATGCTATGAAAGAATCTAGCTGGATAGAAGCAATGCAAGAAGAATTGTTACAGTTCAAGCTACAAGATGTGTGGGATCTAGTAGACCTTCCTAAAGGTCACAGAGCAATTGGCACAAAATGGATCTTCAGAAACAAGAGAGATGAAAGAGGTATTGTTATAAGAAACAAAGCAAGGCTGGTAGCTCAAGGCTACACTCAAGAAGAGGGCATAGATTATGAAGAAGTTTTTGCACCTGTAGCTAGGATAGAAGCAATCAGACTATTCCTAGCCTATGCTTCTTACATGAACTTCAAAGTCTACCAAATGGATGTAAAAAGTGCTTTTCTCTATGGGTCAATTGAAGAAGAAGTATATGTCTGTCAACCACCAGGGTTTGAAAACCCAAGCTATCCAGACAGAGTATACAAATTAAAGAAAGCACTTTATGGACTACATCAAGCCCCAAGAGCATGGTATGACACTCTGTCATCCTATCTCTTGGAAAATGACTTTGAAAGAGGAGTCATTGATAAGACTCTATTTATCAAAAGAAAGAAGAAGGATATCTTGCTGGTCCAAATATATGTTGATGACATTATTTTTGGTTCTACAAGAAACAAGATGTGCAAGGAGTTTGAGGATTTAATGCATCAAAGGTTCAAAATGAGTTCCATGGGGGAACTTACTTTCTTCCTTGGACTCCAAGTTCAACAGAAGTCAGATGGCATTTTTATATGTCAATCCAAGTATGTGCAGGATATTCTAACCAAGTTTGGTTTCTCAGAATCAAAACCTGCCAGCACACCTATGGAAACACACAAGCAGATCACAGCAGATCTTGAGGGGGAGGATATGGATGTGCATCTTTATAGATCCATGATTGGCTCTCTCATGTATCTCACAGCATCAAGGCCAGATATTATGTTTCCAGTCTGTGTATGTGCAAGATTTCAAGTTAGGCCAAAGCAATCTCACTTTCAAGCTGTTAAGAGGATATTCAGATATCTCAAAGGGCAACCCAGATTGGGACTTTGGTATCCGCATAACTCACCTTTTGACCTAATAGCATACTCAGACAGTGATCTAGGTGGGGCAAACTTGGACAGAAAATCTACTTCTGGAGGATGTCAGTTTTTGGGTGCTAGACTAGTCTCATGGCAGTGCAAGAAACAAACCACAGTATCCACATCTACAACAGAGGCAGAGTACATAGCAGCTGCAAGTTGCTGTTCTCAAGTCTTATGGATTCAGAATCAAATGTTGGATTATGGGGTAACCTTTCTACACACTCCAATCTTTATTGACAACAGCAGTGCTATTAGCATTGTAAATAATCCAGTCAAGCACTCAAAGACAAAGCACATTGAAATCAGGTATCACTTTATAAGAGATTGTAATGAAAAGAAACTTATTCAAGTTGTCAAAGTCCACACTGATAATCAGTTTGCTGATCTATTCACTAAAGCTTTTGATGTGGGTAGATTCACTTTCTTGGTCACAAGTGTGGGAATGATAAACTCTGAATAATCTTCTTATCAAAAAGTGGTTTTATACCTGTATATTTTTTATTCTTGGTGTTACTAATCTTCTTTTTCAGGATATGCATAGCAGTACTCAGTGTTTAGCAAGTTTAAAAGGAGTAAGTATAGTTAATACTGCTAGTGGTTAATACTGCCTTCAGTTAATACTGCTAGTGGTTAATACTGCTAGTTAGTTAATACTGCTAGTAGTTAATACTGCTATTTCAGTTAATACTGCTCGTGGTTAATACTGCTCGCGGTTAATACTGCTAGTTCAGTTAATACTGCTCGCGGTTAATACTGCTAGTTCAGTTAATACTGCTCGTGGTTAATGCTGCTCGCGGTTAATACTGCTAGTTCAGTTAATACTGCTCATGGTTAATACTGCTCGCGGTTAATACTGCTAGTTAGTTAATACTGCTCTAGGTTAATACTGCTTATATTCCGAATACTATAAATACGTTTTGCCCGCTTAAAAGTTCATAACGACTCTTTGCATACTGTTCACCTGCGCTCTAAACCCTTTCTCTCTCAAAGTTCAAAGTTTTCAGGCAAGAATCTTCAAGGTCTATGGCATCCATGGCGTTCATTGATGAGCACAATGAAATTGCGATGCTCCAAAAGCCAAAACAATCTGAAGGTTTTCATCAGATAGTCGACTTTCTGAAGTCGAGCCACATTGCCCATGCTCTCACTATGTCTCCAACTATCTACATTGAGCACCAAAGGCAATTCTGGGCACATGCCACCATTGTTACTGAGGATGGTGTGCGAATGATCAAGTCGACAGTATGTGGCAATCCATTGACAGTTACTGAAGAGATAGTTCGCATCAGTCTACGTCTAGACGATGCCTCTGGTATAACGTCTATCCCTAATGATGAACTGTTTTCTACTCTGACAAGAATGGGGTATGGAGGCCCATTGGGTATTTTTAAGTTCTCAAAAGCTAAATTTTCACCCCAATGGCGTTTTCTTGTTCATACCTTGATGCACTGCATCTCTAAAAAGACTACTGGATGGAGTGAGTTCAGCAGTACCATTGCTTATGCTTTGGTCTGTTTGGCCACTGCCAGAAGGTACAATTTTTCACAAATGATTTTCAATGATCTTGTCTCAAACATGGGAAACAAAAAGAGCTTTTATATGTATCCCAGGTTTGTTCAAGCAGTTATTAACCATGAATTGACGGATATACCTCAATCTGTTGGGGTATATGTACCTAAACCCCCAAAAGGCAAGGTTTTCTCAAATATGAGAAGATCTGCTGGGGACTCTGAAGGAGTTGACACCCCATTGTTCTCTACAATGATGGTGGTGTCCCAACCCAATGAAGGTATGGCAGCAGGGTCAAGGCCCTCATTAGATCAATCCACTGCTAGCCAAGCCCAACCTTCCCACTCTATATCTATCCCACAGTCCCTACTAAATAAGCCCACTTCTCCAATTACCCAAACTTATCAAAGAAAACAGGTAAAGAAGGCTCCTTCCCTTCTTGTACCATCACCCACTAAGCCTTTAAGCCCTCTAAGGGAGAATTCTCCCCTAGAGAATATCCAAAGGGAAACCACAAGGGTGTCTCCCAACCCAAAGGAGGTGCTCTCTGAGGAGGAGGTAGAGCATATGGGTGATGAGGCTGCCACTACTCCTGCTAGCACAGAGGAGGAAAGTGGTAACATCAATAAGACCTCCCCCATGGCAACTTTGAATGAGCAATCATTTGAAGGACCCTGGTGCCAAGAAACCACAGGGGTGGATAGTGCTTCTGCTAGGCAGAAGACATCTACTAATAAAAGATCCAATGATCCTTCTATAGGGGGTAACACTCCTGGAGAAGGTGAGGACAGATATAACTATGATGAATTGATGGAGACCATGGGAAACATCAACCAGGATGTCATCAAGCAAGGAAAAGAAATAGAGGAGATGAAGCTGATTATTCTATCTCAACAAGTTCAGATCACCAAACTGAAGAAAATGGTGACAAGTTTGTTACAGAAAAGGAAAAGGAAACAGTTTGTGCTAAAGAGGAGGACAAGTGTTGAAGATGATTTCAACAAGGGGGAGAATTCAGAGGCTGAAGCAGAAAAAGAAAGTATTTCTGAGATGGGATTTGATGTTAAGGGGGAGAAAGCTGCAGAAACAGAAGCACAAGAAGTAGAAACAGATAATGTTCAAGCAGCAACAGGGCTATCTGTTGAAGAATTGGAAATAGCTGAAACCTTAGTAAAAGCAAAGAATGACACTCCTAAGGCTACTCAAAAGGCTAAGGGAGTGGTCATCAATGAAGGAGACCTTGAAAAGAAGACACAAGAAAGAAGTGAGGCAGGGTTGAAGGATACAAAGGGTAAAGCTAAGATGATTGAACCTGAACAACCTGCAAAGAAGAAAATTCAGATAGAACTGGATGAAGAAGTGGCAAAGCAACTTCAGGCAGAAATGGAAAGGGAGGAACAACTTCAATCTGAGAAGGATAGAGAGCTTGCACTGAATATGGCCAGAAAACTAAATGAAGAGTATCAGAAGAGCATGAAAACAGCAGCTCAGGCCAAGCAAGTACAAGTAAAAAGAATGCCATTCAAAAAGCAGAAAAGACAACCCTCCAAGACCTTTTTGGCCAATCAGGAAAGAAGAAAGATGATAAACTTCCTGAAAGGGGCAATTGGTGTTAAGGGGGAGATGTTTACTCATATGGCATACTCTCAGGTTGAAGAGCTATACAGGAAGGAAATGACAAAGCTCCAAGGGGATTCCTCTCAAAGGGAAGAAGCAGAAAGAAGGATGAAAGAGAGACATGATCTCAACATCCAACAACCATTCCCTGAGAAAACCACACCTTCCAAAGAAGAAGCAGAAGAGAAGAAGGAAGAACCTGGAAATGTTGGTAGAGAAGCCAAATCTGGAAAAAGAGTGAAAACAATTGCTCCAAAAAGGCAGTTGAAAAGGCCTAGGGTGGAAGAAACTGAAAAGGAAGCAGAACCTTCAATCACATCCCCAACAGAGCCAGTACAGAGCCCAGAGCAGGTCACTAAGCAAACTGATGAAAGTATGGATCCGTACATGACAATAGTGGAACCTTTGAAAGCTGTTCCAATCTCTATGCAAGCTCCAGAGATCATCTTCTGGGATATTCTGAGAGACAATGGAAAGAATTTTTTCAGAATCAAGAGAGCTGATGGTTCATTTGAAGCTTATTCAACATGGGGGAAAGTCATCAGAAGTTGTTCAAGAGCTGATATAGAAGAACTATATAAAGTTGGGATGAAACTTTATGAACCTGTGTTGAAAGGTACTGAAGAGAATCTTCTCAAAGTGACATTGGAATACTTGTGCATGATGTTTGAGCCTGCAAGAGTGCATCATAGGATTAAAGATCATATGCATGAGTTCATATTCAAGAAGATTGACAAATGGATACTGTTTGAAAACTGTGGAGTATACATGATTACTATTGACAATTGTTATCATGAATACTACCTGGTGGACAAAATATATGAGCATAGCAAGGAGAAGTTAGAAGGGATGCTTAAAGCTACACTGGTTTGTACAAAGGATTCAGATATGGCCAAGATTGTGGTGAGAAGAACTGTAAATCAAAGTTTGGGTCTAGATCCAAATTTGGGAAATTAAATCAGAGGTGTTGAAAGCATCTTGAAGAAGATCTGAAGAACTTGACTTCTTTTCCTAAACGTCAAGTTAGGGGGAGATTGTTGGGAACTGAAGAATTCATCAAGTATGGTTAATGCTGCTAGTTCAGAGTTAATACTGCTAGAAGACTTAAAGGTTAGTACTGCTGAGTGTTACTACTGCTAGTACTATTAATACTGCTAGTCAAAGTTAGTGCTGCTTGAACAAAGTTAGTACTGCTTAGCTAGTTAGTACTGCTAGTGGTTAGTACTGCTTAGTAGTTAATGCTGCTAGAAGGAAGTTAATGCTGCTGAAGATTAATACTGCTTATATGATGAAGATTCGTATGAAAGGATATACATGGAAGCTTAGAAGATATACATGGAAGATATACTGAAGATTTGTTTATTCTTTGTAATTATCTTTTTATCAGTATATGTATAGAATGTGTAGAATAGATAAAAAATAACTTTTAACTTTAAGTTTTCATTATTTTTTAGAGAAAAATCGACCTCAAGGCATAGATCCTAATTCTAGAGAAGTAGAATTCGTATTGGTGAGCCTGTTCATCAATATTGAGGTTGAGTGTGTAATCTTGTAACTTTAAGCATTCAATACAAGATTACTGTTTGATCATTATATACTGTGTTTGATTACTGTTTTATTAAATATCAAAGTGTTTTTCCGCAACTTCTTTGATATTAGTTTCTGAGTATTAATTCTTGTTAAGAATTCGATCCTGACAATATATGAACCATAATATTAATATATGAAACTTGAGTTAATATTCATATATGAATTGAATCATTATATGAATTCTTTATAATTCATATATGAACCTTACTATTAATATATGAAAATTGAGTTCATATATGAATATCAATTGAATATATGAATTCAATAAGTACAATGGATTCATATATGAATTAATTTACACTGATACACGATTTTAATGTTTTTTTTTTTTTTGTTGATTTACAATAAAATTTTGGATGGTTTTTAGAAGGTAATATTGTTATTTTTATAAATTTGTTTAATTTAGACTTAATAAAAAAATGTTTTTTATAAAAAAAATTAACTATTTTGTCATGTAGTGATTGGGAAAAATCGTACCATGGGATAATTGCACACACACTATAAGTAACATGGTACGGTTGAGGGGTAGTTTTGTAATTTCTTCATCTACATTAATTAATAGGCGGCAAAAAGAATGATTAAACTCTAAAACACTCATTACACTAAATCATCAAAAACCGTCGATGATTTATTGATTCTCTCTTCAAAAATCACTCAAAATACACATATTCATATCACAAATCTTCGCAAGTCGATCGAAATAACTTACGAATATCAGCAAATGACAAAAACACGAAAAGATTCAAAGCATTCTGAAAATGCAGAAAAAAAGAAAATCCAAAACAAAGAAGATAAAACGTTGAATACGTTGAAGAAGGAAGGTAATGTACAGATTATATGTATTTTTCTGTAAATCATTGAATAATCGACATAAAACACTGTTATATTGAATGAATATGTATGTAACAACATTTAACACTGTTATATTTCTCTTCATTTTTTATTACAGTAAAGAGCTCGAATGTTCAAAAGCAAAAATTAAAGAGAAAGGCAACAACACAAAAAAGAAAAGGTATATTCGTTAATATCTGAAATTGTGACATAGATTCGTTGTTCATTTATGAATGTTGAAGATATAGCACTTCATAAATGAATATATGTACTATTTTACTGTTCACTTATGTTTTATGAAATATTAGGGTTTTTTAACCCTAATATTTATGTTGAATATATGCAAAAGTATAAACAAAGATTCATATATTTATGAAATGTTTTATGAACATTTGTTAAGGTTCATATATGAACATTTGTTAGTATATGAATATATTGAATATTGTATAGTTCATATATGAATCTGTTGAATATATAATAATATATGAACACAAAGGTTTTGTATTTATGTTTGAGAAAGATTATATGAACCCAAAGGTTCATATATGAATGTTAAGGTTCATATATGAACCTTTGGATTCATATATGAACACCAATGTTTACATTCATATATGAACATTTACATTCATATATGAACCTTAACGTTCATATATGAATCTTTGTATTTATGTTTGAATACATTCAACATATTCATATATGAATCTGTTGAATATTGCATAGTTCATATATGAATGTTCAATAAATCGAAGTTCATATATGAATATGTTCATATATAAATCTGTTGAATATCGTATAGTTCATATATGAATGTGTTTATCTCAAAACCATATTTTGAAAAAATAATAGAAGAATCATTCAAAACAAATTGATTTGTGTATGTAAACAATAAAAATTAATATCAATTTCAAAATTATGTTGAATTTTTGTTTCATTAATTATATTAACAATTGTATATGAACAGTTAACGAAGCGGATACAAAGAACAGAAAAAAAGATAGTGATGGATTGAAAGGAAACAAACTGTCAAAGACAAAAACTTCAAAAGTCATTGTTGAAGATGATGATTTTGAGACTCCTATTCATAAAATAAAAATATCAAAGAAAGAAGAAAAGAAGTCAAAGCAACAACATAAGTTTCCATCCATCAAAGTTCGAACTTCACCAAAACCACTCTATGAAGCAATTAAAGGTTTAAGTGAAGACCAGAAAAAATGTATCACAAGCATGGGTTTTGAAGATCTTTTAGAAATGAAGGTAGACGGAATACCTTCCAAGTTGGGATTTTATGTTGTAGACAGTTTCAATACTGAAACAATGGAAATTCATGTTGGGAATGAAAGCTTGAAGGTTACAGAAAAATCAATTCAAGATATGCTGGGGTCCCTATGGGAGAAAAAAGCATATTCGATTGTAAGTACTTGAATGATGACAGTCAGTTGTTAGTTAATTGGAGATCCTAATTTTCTAAAGAAATCATTCGTCCAACAGACATCAAACAAATAATCATTGACAATGATGAAGCTGACTTCAATTTCAAGTTAAACTTCATTACCCTTTTCTGCAACACTATCGGAGAGGGTAACAAAAGTGGAACTTGCAATCTTTCAGTCACAAATTTTATCCAACCAGACACAGATGTATCAAAGATTAATTGGTGTGAATACATATATGATTGTTTGAGAAGGAGTAAGACTGGATGGATACGAGACTCAGAGATGAGCTTTTATGTTGGATCGGTTACATATTTGATTGTAAGTTTACTATAACATTTATGAAATAAATACATCATGATTTTAATATAGTATAGACATCTTACAATAATGTAATGATTATTTTAATTGATTCTTATTTGCAGCTGATGTATGTCGACAACTTTGCTTGTGAAGTTGTGAATGTTGGAAGAGAGAGAACGGTTATAAAAACATGGAATATAGAAAGATTAAGAAGAAGAGAAGCATATGAAGTTGACAAAGGTGCATTTGGATTGGGAAGACTACTTGCACCAATGGAGAATATGAGACTTTCTGATAAAGAAATGAAAGAGACAGAGGAGAATGATGATAAAAAAGAGATAGAAGAAGATGAAACAAAAGAGAGAGAGAATGAAGAACAAGTATGAATATTAAAAACTCATATATAAATTCAAATGTATGAGTTTATATATGAACTCATATATGAATTCATATAAAATATTTAATATAAGAATATATAAATTCATATATGAATTCTTATTTAAATGACATATGAATTCATATATGAATCATTTTCATAAAATAATCTATAGCTTACATATGAAATATTATATATGAGTTCATATATGAATACTTATATAAATTCATATGTGAATATATAAACTCATATACAAATGCTCATATGTGATCCCAAATGAATTCATATATGAATGCTAATAAGAATTTATATATGAGTTCATATATGAATGTTTATATGAGTTCATATATAAATCCTTATTATATATAACTTGATATATCAGTTCATATGTGAATATATGCATTCATATATGAATCCGTATATATCTAATATATAAATTCGTATATGAATGATTATATGAGTTCATATATGAATGCTTATGTGAATTCATATCTGAATAACTATTATAAATTGATATATTCATAAATTTTTATAAATTTTATAAATTTTAGGTTTATGAATCAATGATAAGAAGCAGAATGGACTGCTTAAAAGCTGACAGATTGAAGATAGAAGAAAGCTTGAATGAAGCTTTAAAGGAATTTCCAGATAATATTGTATTCAATGAATACAAAAAAGAGTTTGAAAAGCTGTTTTTAAAGGAGACGGATGAAATTTCATCATGCATGAAGGAGCCCAAAATTACTACTGGAATTGAGATTGAGATTGGGACTGAAGAAGAAGAATTTTTGTTGGCAGAGAATCTAGATTTGCAAAAAGATGTAGATGTAGATAAAGTTACTGAATCGCAGTTTTGGGAGGACCCAAAAACATTTGGAGAAGTGGAATGCTTGATGAAAAATTTTGACAAAGGAGGGAATGAAATAGTGTTGAAAGAGAGAGAAGTAACATATGACAAACTTAACAAAGAGGATAAGAAGAAGATAGATGAAAAAAAACCAGATGTGGCCAAAATTGCATCTTCATACTTACTTGATATACCAAGTTTCAGTTTGGGAATATCATCAGAGGAAGATGAATTACAGAAAAAAAAGAAGATGAAGAGATAGAAAATGAAAAGAAAATGAAGGAAAAGGAAGAGGATGAAAGAAGGATGAAGGAAAAGGAAGAAGATGAAAGAAGGATGAAGGAAAAGGAAGAAGATGAAAAAAAGATGAAGGAAAGGGAAGAGAAGAAACATTTAGGGAAGAAAGAGGTGAAAATGACAGAGAACATAAAGTCACCATACATTGACAGACTTGTTCATATAACAAAATGTCTGTCACAAACAGAAAACAAGATTGGAAGATGGTTATTTGCATTGACAGGAGAAACCCAGTAAGTATAACCTTTACTATTTCACTTTTATGATATGCATATATATCAAATTGCTTGATCATTTAATCATGATTCTATTTGCTTTATAGTGATATCATTTATGCAACAAGCGATGATGTATACATGATACGGGTGGCAGCTGAGAGCCTAATGCCTAACACCTATGTTGTTGCAAATGTTATCGACGCTTGGGCAACATTATTAAATAATGAAGAGGAATTGAGGAGCAGGGAATCCCCTCACCGTCTATTCCTTAACACTGGGGTATTGGTAAGATTATCAAACTACTTTAACTAAAAACTAATTCATATTAACTTGAGTTTTATGTTCATATTTTCTAACTGTTTTGATTCATATATGAATGGTTTAACTTACCATATTCTAAATATTCATTTATCAATGCTTATATGAATTCATATATATAAATTCATATGTGAATATATGAATTCATATATGAACCTTTAGGTTCATATATGAACACAAACGTTTATATATGAACCTTAATGTTCATATATGAATCTTTATATTTATATGAATTCATAATATATTTTTTCATATACCAATTCATATGTGAATATATGAATTCATATATGAACCTTAATGTTCATATATGAACGAAAACGTTTACATTCATATATGAACCTTAATGTTCATATATAAATCTTTATATTTATGTTTGAGAAATAACATAAAATGTATATATGAATCAAGTCATACAATAACTGTCATGTTCAAAAAAAAAATGGTATACCTCACATATAAATTGTTATTAACAAAATATATATGTTTTTAAAATTGTTCATATTTTAGATGGCAACATTCATATATGAATGTTGAATATTTAATGGTTCATATATGAATGTTTAATATTGTATAATTCATATATGAATGAATATATAAGTTAATATAATCATTATTTGGTGGTTCATATATGCATAATTTTCAAGGTAACATCTCCTAGCAGGTTTGATTAAAATATGAACTAATATTTTAATTACTTTGTTTACTTAGCCGGATGGGATATTGGGTAACAACACTACTCATGATGAAAGATTTGGAATCTTCAAATCAAACATTACAGCTGCATTGAGGGAGAAAGCAGAATTGATTAATTTGAGAGATTACGATTTGGTATGTATCTAAAATATATAAATCTTCAAAAAAAAATACTAATTACTTTTTTCAATTTTTAATCATTTTCTATTTATAAAATGAAATAGATATTTTTCCCAATTATCCAATCAGAACACTTTTTTCTGTTTGTATACAACTTGAAGAACCCACAAGTCCAGGTGATAGACAACATGTCTATAAATGTATCCATAGAAAGCAAATATGGAATCGTACCACAAAGGTTGGTAAGGATACAACTGTTTACATTTTTAAAAATTTAATAAATGAACATATTATCAAAATTACTTATATGACTTGAAATATTATGCAGCATGAGTTGTTTACAACATACTTGAGGTCAGTTGAGCACCCAAAAGCAGAAGTAGTTGCCCCACTACATCCAAATAGACAGATTATGAAGTGGTGCTCAACTAAAAACAAAGTTGACTGTGGAATCTTTATCATACGACACATGGAACACTACACAGGGCAGGACATACAGAAGTGGGATTGCGGATTTTTATCAAATGAGAAAGCACATTAACAACAGATTTACCGACTGCGGTACAAATATGCCACCAAATTGTTGTTATCAGAGAGGAATTTGTACAAGAAAATGGTGATTGATCAAGCAATTGAGTTCGACTCCTTTGATGAAGAAAAGAAGAAGTACCTTGAATCAATTGCAAAATCAAATAAGAAAGACAGGCAGGCTGCATTATAAACAATTCAAGTAATGGGTATCGGTGATATGTTTGGTTTATGAACAATGTTGTATTCTTTTCATGTTTTGCTGATGAACAATATTTTGATACATCTTGGCACATTTTGTATGTTTTAGTATGATGATGTCTATAATATTACACTTTCTAAACGTTGTTGATATATTTTTGGTAGACTTTTAACATTATTATAAATTTGTTTTAATCATATATGAATCTTTGAGTTCATATATGAATTAATGCTATTCATGTATGAAGTGCAAGAGTTATAAAATAATATGAATAAAAACTTCATATATGAACCTTCGCATTCATATATGAACAAGAATTGTATAACAACTGTGTTCATATATGAATCTTTGAGTTCATATATGAATTAATGCTATTCATATATGAACTGAAGAGTTATAAAATATTCAAATATGAATCTTTGAGTTCATATATGAATTAATGCTATTCATATATGAAGTGCAAGAGTTATAAAATAATATGAATAAAAGCTTCATATATGAACCTTCGCATTCATATATGAACAAGAATTGCATAACAGCTGTGTTCATATATGAATCTTTGAGTTCATATATGAATTAATGTTATTCATATATGAACTGAAGAGTTATAAAATATTCAAATATGAATAAAAGCTTCATATATGAACAAGAATTGAATAACAGCTGTGTTCATATATGAATATTTGAGTTCATATATGAATTAATGCTATTCATATATGAATTAATGCTATTCATATATGAACTGAAGAGTTATAAAATATTCAAATATGAATAAAAGCTTCATATATGAACCTTCGCATTCATATATGAACAAGAATTGAATAACAGCTGTGTTCATATATAAATCTTTGAGTTCATATATGAACATTAATACATAAACAACTATAAAAATAAATTCTAATGCTCACAATAAAAGAATTGTCATTTATTCATGAAATTATTGCAATTAACAATGGTTATTGAATTAGAAAAATGAACTATAAAATGTATCTATCAACTAATCAATAATCTTCAATGGGCAATTACGAGAATCATGATAGTCAATCTTTTGACAGTTTCTACACAACCTCTTGGTCTTTTGATTCTGTTTTGCTGCTTTTGAACCTGTACCGATCAAACGTTTTCCGGTTCCACAACCTTTATTGCGGATACCAAATGGTGGATGAATATCAATTTTGTCCGGTGGATTCACACCAATAAGATTTCTTATAGTGTCATTCTTCTTCTGCAATCTGGTTTGGTAAGAAACATAAGCATCTACATCAATCTTCATACTGTGAATTTTCTCAACAACCTCTTTAAGCTTCTCTTTGTCATTTCTAAGAATCATCAAAATATAATCTAAAGTTGCTTGTGCATCATAGCTAATTCTTGCCAATTCACCATTTGGATCCCCTTGCCTCCATGAAATGTGCCTAAGATTAAAAGATATCAAGTATCTTCTCCAACGACGACATATATACTTCTCGGGTATGGCATCAAAATTCTCATTCATAAGCACTTTGAAAACATGACGACATAGATATCCATGTTGAACAAAATGATTGCATTGGCATTCAAATGTTGAATCCAATTGATTCCACACAACCTACAACAAAAATGAACAATAAAATGTAAGTTGTGTTAATAAATAATAATAAAAATGCATATATGAATAATTGTTCTTACCTTGAATTGCCTCTTTTTATTATCCTTATCATTTTGTTGAATTGTATAAACTTGGCATCCATCCTTTTCAACAACATTCTGCTGAACACACGACCAAGCTGCTTTATTTATCTTATTTTGAACTTCCAAAAATATACATCGTGTGTAAACTTCAAATGCATGTTTCTCAATAGCCTTTGGAGTGCACATATGAGGAATAGTTGTCTTTGTCACATGATCAAGCCTACGTTGAGAATTTCTTTGTTTACGCATTGCATTATCAAATCCAAGCATGAATGTCACAAAGTTGTTACCATGGTGAGCAAATTTGTTGAAAAAGGAATTTATGCTCTCCGACCTTGATGTAGTTTTCATCAATGAACAAAAAGGAATAGTCTTGAAATAAGCAGGAATCCATCGTTGACGAATACGAAACATGTATGAAAACCATTTGCTCTTCTGAAGTTTAAACTCACTAATCAAATCCAACCACATACTTTCAAACTCTTTAGGCTCTAATTGAACATTCCAAACAAGTTTATTAAAGCGTTTGTTAAAATCTGTCTCCCTGTGTATCCTTGTGCTAACCTACAAAATTGGCATAAAGAAATAACGTTTTATAACTAAAACACAACTATATAATGGATGAATATATGATTGTTGATTAACAAACATAATACATGCATATATGAACTTTCATGATGAACTAACTAAACAATAATTCATATATGAACTATCATTAAATGAAAATAATTCATATATGAAAACAATATTAAGTAAACAATAATTCATATATGAATTTTCATTATACAAAAATAATTCATATATGAACAGATTTAATACTAACTATAAACACTAATTCATATATTAACTTAAATTATATATCAACAATTCATATATGAATAGAAACTAACCTTGTTTGGAACTTTGGCCATAATATGCCACATACATAATCTGTGATGTGATTGCGTAAAAACTAATGGAATAGCTTGTTTCATTGCCAAATACTGATATGTTAAAACCAAAATAGGTTGCTTCCCACAACGTGCTTTCAAAAACGCCTCAAGAAGCCACTTAAATTATCAAGAGTTTCACCAGACAACAAAGCAGCACCAACCGTGACAGATTTTTTATGATTATCAATAGCAGTAAACGGAACAAACACCATTCTATACTGTAACACCCGGAAACTCGCAAGGTAAGTATTTTATCTTCTTAAATGCAGTTATTTCGCTTATGTGAGAATATGTGTCTTGGTGTACATTTCATGATCAATATTATGTCTAAATGTCGTATAATTAATTTACCTTCGTTAATCGTTCAAACCTGGTGCTCGTTATCGTTTTCGGTTGAGTTTTGGACTGTTTTTTAGTGGCTCGCGATTGTGCCTTGGCACTATCGCGGAGGGCACTATCGCCGAACTTGTACCGAGGGTATGGGTTGGCTCGCGATTGTGCCCCGCGATTGTGCCCGTGGCACTATCGCCGAAGGCACTATCGCCGAACATGTACCGAGAGGTCGGAGTGGGCCGCGATTGTGACTCGCGATAGTGCCAATGCACTATCGCCCACGTGGTCCAGTCTGCTGTTTTATAAGATTTAATACCTCATTTCACACTATCATTTTACAAAAAACGGGAGAACCTTCTTGGAGGCGATTTTTAGGGTTTCATCACCTACCTCATTTACTTCCTAGGGTTTGGGTTGTTAGGATCATTTATTGATCATTAAGCTTCATCCAAGATTATCTAGTGAAGATTCTCAAGCTACTCCTCTTCACTTCAAGTATCATCTTCTTCAAAAGCTAGGGTTTCATCTTTTCTAGGTTTTGGTCAAAAACCTAGATTGTGAGTTCACTAATCTTTTGTTAAAACTAGATACACATCATTATCTTCTACTTGTCGATGTTAATGTATACCTCAAATATTCATATTTAATGTTTCAAGTATTTGGAGGGTTCTTACCCATGGATTTATGTTTATGGAAGTTACCATGTGTTATATGTGTATATCTTGGTATGTTGACGATTCCTTCTTGGAATGCCTTTTTGGCGACCTTATATTCTCACGAAGTATTTGGATGGATATTATGTTATATGTTGGATTTACATGAGTAGGATGGTAATAGTGTGTTCCTAGTGGATATCCGAAAAGTTACGGATGGAATTACATCTTGAGACATCCTAAATGCATCATGTGGACGAACCAAGTCTGTGATTCACTATAGGAATGTAGGTGGGTGACATATGGAGAATTTCCTAAGGCGGTAGTCTCCTAAGTACCTAGACCTCCGCCATCGAGGAATTTCCAAAGGCGGTAGTCCCCGGTGCGTGTCGGAGCTTTGGGTTGCCAGAGAAAGTGGCTTCAAGGTGCATTGCCTCTTTGGGTGAACCGGATTGGAGATATGGGTCGCTCCCGTTGACTCCACATCTATGTGATTATTTGTTAACTTCTGATAAGAACTGTAACTGTTTCTGGCACGATTTTACTTGTTCAACTCACTAGGGTTTTTGGCCTAACACTTGTTTGGTGTCGATGTGTATCTCAGGTGTTAGCAGCGCGGCTCCTAGGCAGGTATAGATGCTTTGGGCGAGAGCTTGGGGATACGACACTTGGACTATTTTGAGAAGCCTTGGGTTTATAGATGACACCCTTTTTGTAATCTCTTTTCTAGATGTAGAAATTAGATTAGTTGGTTGTTGTTTATTTATCCGTTAAATTACAATTGTGATTAAACAGGTTTAATTGTATTATTCCCCTTTTTGGGAGGCTCTTGCTATGGCAATTTTAGTATACCTCATGTCCGTTTTTCGGATTTTGTTATCCCTATTTTTAGGGTGTTACAAGTTGGTATCAGAGCCTTAGTTTAAGTGAACTAGGTATTGTTGTAGCATATCTAGACTTAGGCTTTAGATTGTTTTGACTTCACTGTCCTCTTGGGGTAAAAATCCTAGGTGGGGAGAGTGTTAGGTTACGGAATTACACTAATTGAGAGTTGTGATGATGGTAACAAGAATTCTTGTGTATGGTTCGTTCATAATTTCACTTAGCTACTGCTATTATGAATGCATTGTTACGTGAGCATACTTGATTTACTGTTGTTGTGATAATTGATGAATGTATTAGTACGTACAATGAGTTCAACTCGCTTAGTCTTTTCTCAACCTATTTCTCGTATGTGTGCGGCAGATCGAGATGGTCAATACTCGGAGCAGATTGCCGGGTACGCCGGATGGTCATTTGGAAATTGAATCCACCGCTGAACAACCCGGTTTAGGAGGGGGACCCGAGTTTATCCCTCGCAGAAACATTGTGGTGGGCGATGCTGTTTTGGAGGAGGCAACCATGGAAACCCGGTTACGGGATAGTATGATGCAAGCTATGAGTGCTGACATGGCCCAACAGCAAGTGCAACAGCAAGAGTTTTTCATGAAACTCTTAGAAGATCGAGATTCTAGTAATCGTCAACCTGAGACTATGGCGGAGAATGCTATAGCCGGGTTGGGTGCTAGACCGGAAGTGGTGACAACCGAGGAACCACCTGTGAACGAGGATCGAGTAAGGACTAAGGGATGCTCCTACAAGGCTTTCCTGGGGTGCAACCCCAAGGAGTTTGCGGGTTCCGATAACCCGGTTACGTGCATGTACTGGCTCAAGGAAGTGGAGATGGCCTTTGAGTCGAGCGAGTGCGACGTGTCGCAGTGGGTGAAGTTTGCTTCTCAACTACTCCGTGGAGAGGCATTGATCTGGTGGAATCTCACCCGGTCTGCCCTCACCCCCGAAGTCCTAATGAAGCTAACCTGGCCAGTCTTCAAGAAGAAAATCATGGACAAGTACTGCAGCGAACGTTCTTTGGATAAGATAGAAGCCGATTTCCGAAATCTGAAGAAAGGGAATTTGTCCGTCGCCAACTACTCCAAGCTATTCCTAGAGAAGTTGAACTTAGTGGGATATCTGGTCCTCGACGAGACATCAAAGATTAAGGCCTTTCATCTTGGCCTACCGGCCGATATGCGGACTGACGTGCGCAATGCCGGAGGGTCGACTCTTCAAGAAGTCATTGAAGAGGCCTTGCTTGTGGAAGATGATAGGTTGGCTGAGAAGGAGGAAAGAAGTGTTGCGGGTGAGAAGAAGAAGTGGGAAGGGTCATCTGGGCCCGTTCGTCAATTGAAGCCTTTTGTTAGTGGGAGAGCTGGCGACTCTCGTAAAAGTGATCAGTGGTGCCAAAGGTGTAGAACCAAACACTCGGGCGTGTGTGCTCCTAAAACCTACGCAGGTCCGGTAGGTTGTACCAAGTGTGGCAGGAAGGGCCATGTGGCTCAGTATTGCTCTACCCATCCGACGATATGTTTTGAGTGCCAGAAGCCGGGGCACGTGAGGAGAAATTGTCCAAAGGTGGCGGGGTTTAATCAAAACAGGTCCGTTGGGTTGACGGCTAGAGTCGACCAATCGCCGAGGGTGCCGAGTCGAGCTTTTCGGATGACGACCGAAGAGGCGAAGGAGACCGCCGATGTTGTTTCGGGTACGTTCCTAGTAAACTCCTTGCTTGCTCGTGTTTTGTTTGATTCGGGTGCTACGTGTTCGTTTGTATCGGATATTTTCTGTAAGCGTTTCGTCACTCCTATTAGTGTCCTTCCCGATGCACTAGTAGTAGAGATTGCTAGCGGTGACCAAGTAATTATCCGAGACCGTTATTGTGATTGCACCATAGAGATCAATGGGAGTTCTTTTGGGGTGGATTTACTACCTATGACCATCGGAGGATTCGACGTGGTCATAGGCATGGATTGGTTGTCAAGGCACAAGGCTGACATCTTTTGTTCTAAGAAGATGATCCAAGTGCCTTTGACGGAAGGCGGCGTGGTCGTTATCTATGGGGAGAAAGGAAAAGGGCGCAACCCCATTATTTCCTCTCTCAAAGTGCGAAAGTTTCTAGCGAAGGGTTACCCTTCGTACCTAGCGTACGTTGTGGACGCGAAGAAGGAAAAGAAGACGGTGGAAAACGTGAAGATCATACGGGATTATCCGGATGTCTTTCCGGAAGACCTTCCCGGATTACCACCGGAACGTCAAGTGGAGTTTCAAATTGACCTCACTCCGGGAGCGGCTCCGATAGCCCGAGCTCCCTATCGGTTGGCCCCGACGGAGATGAAGGAGATGATGACGCAACTTCAAGAGTTGTTAGAGAAGGGTTTTATCCGACCGAGTTCTTCACCTTGGGGAGCACCGGTGTTGTTCGTGAAGAAGAAGGACGGATCAATGAGGATGTGTATTGACTACCGTGAGTTGAATAAAGTCACGGTAAAGAACAAGTACCCTCTACCTTGCATCGATGATCTCTTCGATCAACTTCAAGGTGCGGGATGTTTCTCGAAGATTGACCTCCGGTCCGATTATCATCAAGTGAGAGTGAAGAATGATGATATTCCGAAGACGGCCTTCCGAACGCGTTACGGTCACTATGAGTTATTAGTGATGCCTTTTGGGTTGACCAATGCGCCGGCCGTGTTTATGTACTTGATGAACCGTGTGTGTCGCCCATTCTTGGATAAATCCGTGATCGTCTTTATCGACGATATTCTAATTTATTCTAAGGACGAATCCGAACATGGGAAACACTTGCGGGAAGTCTTGGAGGTCCTAAGAAGAGAGAAGTTGTTCGCAAAGTTCTCTAAGTGCGAGTTTTGGCTTCGAAAAGTGCAATTCTTGGGGCACGTGGTGTCAAAGGACGGTGTTTAGGTGGACCCGGCGAAGATTGAAGCGATGTTGAGTTGGGAGCCGCCGACGAATCCGTCGGAGATACGCAGTTTCTTGGGCTTAGCGGGCTACTATAGACGCTTCATCCAAGACTTTTCCAAGGTAGCTACACCTCTCACATCCCTCACAAGAAAGAACGTCAAGTTTCGTTGGACCGATGTTCAAGACCAAGCCTTTCAAACACTCAAAAAGAAATTGTGCGAAGCTCCGATATTATCCTTGCCTGAAGGATCGGAAGACTTCGTAGTGTATAGTGACGCTTCTAAGATGGGGCTCGGATGTGTACTTATGCAACGAGGGAAAGTCATTGCCTACGCGTCAAGGCAATTGAAGAAACGTGAGAAGAACTACCCGACGCATGACTTGGAACTAGCGGCGATAGTTTTTGCTTTGAAGTTATGGCGACATTACTTGTACGGGACCAAGTGTACTCTCTTCACGGATCACAAGAGTCTCAAGTATATCTTCGATCAAAAGGAACTCAACATGCGGCAAAGAAGATGGCTTGAACTTCTAAAGGATTATGATTGTGATCTACTCTACCATCCCGGTAAGGCCAATGTGGTGGCGGATGCATTGAGCCGGAGGAGCCATGATGGTGGTGTTAAATTGTCCCTTACAAGAATTGACGTGGTATCAAGTTTGGTGGAAAGCATCAAGACGTGGCAAGTGGAAGCGCTCAAAGAGCAAAACCTCAAGTCCTAGATCATGGTGAAGCAAAGGGAACTTTTGACAGAAGATAGTCGCGGGCTTAAACTATTTCAAGGTCGTATTTGGGTGCCGAAGTTGGGTGGAAATCGAGAGTTACTTCTAGGAGACGCACACAAGTCGAAGTATTCTATACATCCCGGTAGTACCAAGATGTATAGAGACTTAAAATTAAATTATTGGTGGCCGGTGATGAAGTTGGATGTGGCTAACTACGTGGAGAAGTGTGTCACGTGCCTTCAAGTCAAGGCGGAACACCAAAGACCGTATGGAAGTTTACAACCGTTGTCCATTCCCGAGTGGAAGTGGGACAACATTACCATGGATTTCGTGATAAAGCTACCGAAGACCTTGTGAGGCCATGATACAATTTGGGTAGTTGTTGATCGACTAATCAAGAGCGCGCATTTCCTTGCAATGAGGGAGACTTTGCCAATGGAGAAATTAGCCAAGCTTTACATCGATGAGGTTGTGTCCAGGCATGGGATTCCACAATCTATTGTGTCAGATCGGGATAGCCGTTTCACGTCGAACTTTTGGGCAAGCTTGCAAAAGGAGTTGGGTACCCGATTGAATTTGAGCACGACATATCATCCTCAAACAGACGGCCAAAGTGAAAGGATGATTCAAACACTCGAAGACATGTTAAGGTCATGTGTTATCGACTTTGGAGGTAGTTGGGATTCACACCTACCGTTAGTGGAGTTCGCGTATAATAATAGCTACCAATCTAGCATTGGCATGGCACCATTCGAAGCGTTGTACGGGCGAAAGTGCCGGACTCCAGTTTTTTGGTTAGAAGCGGGCGAAAAGAAATTCGCTGGGCCAGAAATCGTTCAAGAGACGGCCGACAAGGTGAAAGAGATCCGGGAAAGGCTAAAGGCGGCGCAAGACCGACAAAAGAGCTATGCGGACAAGAAGAGAAGACCAGTTGAGTTTCAAGTGGGTGATCGGGTCATGTTGAAGGTATCTCCGTGGAAGGGGATCATACGTTTCGGGAAGCATGGGAAGCTTAGTCCCCGTTTCCTTGGACCATTCGTTATTTTGGAAAAGATTGGGTTCCAAGCCTACCGATTGGATTTACCACCGGAGATGGATGGAATACATCCTACATTTCAGGTATGTTACCTTCGGAAGTGTCTAGACGAAGAGGAAAGCGTAATTCCTTTGTTGGAAATTCGGGTGGACAATGGGAATCGTTGTGTGGAAGAACCGAAATCTATTTTAGAGTCAAAAGTGAAAAAGTTGAGGCATAAGGACGTGGTCATGGTTAAGGTTCAATGGAAGCACCATCGAGGTGCTAACATTACATGGGAATCGGAAGATGTTATGAAGAAGCGTTATCCTCACTTGTTTAATCTAGAATGAGATTTCGGGGACGAAATCCCAATTAGGTGGGGAGGATTGTAACACCCGTAAATTCGCAAGGTAAGTATTTTGTCTTCTTAAATGCAGTTATTTCGCTTATGTGAGAATATGTGTCTTGGTGTACATTTCATGATCATTATTATGTCTAAATGTCGTATAATTAATTTACCTTCGTTAATCGTTCAAACCTGGTGCTCGTTATCGTTTTCGGTTGAGTTTTGGACTATTTTTGAGTGGCTCGCGATTGTGCCTCGCGATTGTGCCTTGGCACTATCGCGGAGGGCACTATCGCCGAACATGTACCGAGGGTACGGGTTGGCTCGCGATTGTGCCTGTGGCACTATCGCCGAAGGCACTATCACCGAACATGTACCGAGAGGTCGGAGTGGGTCGCGATTGTGACTCGCGATAGTGCCATTGGCACTATCGCCGGGCACTATCGCCCGCGTGGTCCAGTCTGCTGTTTTATAAGATTTAATACCTCATTTCTCATTATCATTTTACAAAAAACGGGAGAACCTTCTTGGAGGCGATTTTTAGGGTTTTATCACCTACCTCATTTACTTCCTAGGGTTTGGGTTGTTAGGATCATTTATTGATCATTAAGCTTCATCTAAGCTTATCTAGTGAAGATTCTCAAGCTACTCCTCTTCACTTCAAGTCTCATCTTCTTCAAAATCTAGGGTTTCATCTTTTTTAGGTTTTGGTCAAAAACCTAGATTATGAGTTCACTAATCTTTTATTAAAACTAGATACACATCATTATCTTCTACTTGTCGATGTTAATGTATACCTCAAATGTTCATATTTAATGTTTCAAGTATTTGGAGGGTTCTTACCCATGGATTTATGTTTATGGAAGTTACCATGTGTTATATGTGTATATCTTGGTATGTTGATGATTTCTTCTTGGAATGCCTTTTTGGCGACCTTATATTCTCACGAAGTATTTGGATGGATATTATGTTATATGTTGGATTTACATGAGTAGGATGGTAATAGTGTGTTCCTAGTGGATATCCGAAATGTTACGGATGGAATTACATCTTGAGACATCCTAAATGCATCATGTGGACGAACCAAGTCTGTGATTCACTATAGGAATGTAGGTGGGTGACATATGGAGAATTTCCTAAGGCGGTAGTCTCCTAAGTACCTAGACCTCCGCCGTCGAGGAATTTCCAAAGGCGGTAGTCCCCGGTGCGTGTCGGAGCTTTGGGTTGCCAGAGAAAGTGGCTTCAAGGTGCATTGTCTCTTTGGGTGAACCGGATTGGAGATATGGGTCGCTCCCGTTGACTCCACATCTATGTGATTATTTGTTAACTGCTGATAAGAACTGTAACTGTTTCTGGCATGATTTTACTTGTTCAACTCACTAGGCTTTTTAGCCTAACACTTGTTTGGTGTCGATGTGTATCTCAGGTGTTAGCAGCGCGGCTCCTAGACAGGTATAGATGCTTTGGGCGAGAGCTTGGGGATACGACACTTGGACTATTTTGAGAAGCTTTGGGTTTATAGATGACACCCTTTTTGTAATCTCTTTTCTAGATGTAGAAATTAGATTAGTTGGTTGTTGTTTATTTATCCGTTAAATTACAATTGTGATTAAACAGGTTTAATTGTATTATTCCCCTTTTTGGGAGGCTCTTGCTATGGCAATTTTAGTATACCTCATGTCCGTTTTTCGGATTTTGTTATCCCTATTTTTAGGGTGTTACATATACCTATAAAACAAAATATATAAAAAAACAAAAGGTATAAACATAAAAACCAACATATAAATAATCTAAAAAAATGAATTACAGTTGACAAACTTACTGGTTTGTGCGAAACGTAGCATCAAATGAAATAACATCTCCAAATTCCTGGTAATTCAGTTTAGCAATTTCATCAGCCCAAAAAATTCCACATAACTCACTATCCTGCCGATTGTATTCAAAAGAAAACTGTGCATCATCCTTTAATCTATCTTCCAACATACCAAGAACCATTTCACCATCACCAGCACCAACAAATGCATTCAAAACTCTCCTAAAGTTCTTATAATCATTAACAGTACAACCAGAAACATCAAAACCACCTTTCAAAGACATGTGCAATGTATGCGCTTTTGTTGCTCCAACATTACAACTTGCAGCATTGTGAATAAAAACTTGATCGGTTAAAGACAACTGCCTTCGTTTTCGAGACATACTCATATCATTCTCATCAAGAAGCATATGATTATGTTTCTCCTCAAAGTGATAAACCTCATACAATGATTTGAAGGTACAAAACGCACCCTAATGCATGCTTTACAACCTGTCCTCTTCGTAGTTGATTTATGATGACTTTTACCTTCAATACTATCATGAACAGTATTAAAACTCTTTTTTGGTGGATCCCCTTCTTTACTGCAAACAACATACTTGATCTTCACAATACCATATTGACCATTAACAGTTGTTGAAAGTCTAACATCAAATCCACCTTTCTCAGCATACTTTTCATACATTGAAATAGCTTGCTGATAAGACTGAAAAAAGATACCAATTCTTGGCTTCAAATCCATATGCACATTTGGTACCCAATACTTTGAACCAGATGGTGAAAAACAGACATGATGAACAGCAGATGAAAATGAATGTGAACCTATTACATATACATATTGATATGTTAACACATAAATTTATTTCATTCTTTTAAATTAAAAAACATTCATATAAACACATTCATATATGAATCTGTTGAATATTTTATAGTTCATATATGAATTTGAATCTGTTGAATGTATATGGATGTTCATATATGAATCTGTTTAATATTGCATAGTTCATATATGAATATGTTTAATATTGTATAATTCATATATGAATCTGTTGAATATCGTATAGTTCATATATGAATCTGTTGAATGTATATTAATGTTCATATACATTCAACATATTCATATATGAATCAGTTGAATATTTAACATAATTCATATATGAACGTTTTATAATAATTAACATACTTCATATATGAACATAATAACAAATCATATACGAAAATTTCAAACCAATTAAAATTATCAAACGTTCATATATGAACTTGAATTGCTTTAAAATAATAACTCACATTCATATATGAATCTACATTGTTTCTAACATACTAAACCACAAATTAATGTAAATTATCAAAAAAATAGCTGTAAACAACTGAAATTCTTCAAATTAATCGTGTTGAACAACAACAAAGAAACTAAAACACAAATGTCGTAAAAGAATTACTTCAATCTTCATCAATAATAAAATTAATAATAAAGTTAAAAACGATACCTTCATCTTCATCAATCATATCTTCGTCATTCGATAACTGACCGATTTCTTGATCGACTTCATTATCAACAACAGTTTCTGGATTCGACATCTTATTGAGAAAAATATGAACTAAAAACCTAAATTTTTCGATAGAAGAAGAAAACGAAAATCATTAATCTGCAAACGATAGCTGAATTGGAATCCTCTTAATGATACGATTGACGCTAATTTAGGAAAAGATACGTTTAATTTGATTTTGATTGTAATCGACATGATTGACCCTAATTACAATTTTACCCTTCCGCTAAAAAAATAAGATTACTTAATCGAAGGGCCCAGATCACTTCTCTATTTCTCATGGATTTGGCATTTCTCAAATGAACCAAACACTATATATATATATATATATATAGGGAGAGGTTCTAATGAAAAGTGCTAAATGTATGAGATGTAGAGAAGTGATCATAGCCCTTCGCATCTATCCAACATTTACGGCTTTGACTGAGAAGCATCGGATAATTCCTCCCATGGTCTGTAGAAGATAAAGGGTAGTTTCGTAACTTTTACAAATAGACGATAAACAAGTTCATATGTAAACCCGTTAATTAGTTTACATGTAACTATTTAACTTATTCACATATGAATCAGTTAATTAGTTCATATGTGAATCTGTTAACTAGTTCATATGATTCATATATGAACCTATGCGTTCATATGTGAATCGGTTAATTAGTTCATATGTGAATCAGTTAATATAGTTCATATGTGAATCACACGGGTTCACATATGAACTCGTTTGCCGCCTATTTATAAAAGTTACGAAACTGTCCCTCTATTTTTGTTATAGCCGCAAATTTTGACCAGTCAAAGTCACAATTTTGACCAGTCAAATCCGATCTTGACCGTATGAAAGACTATGATTATTTATCTACTTCTCATATATTTAGCACTTCTCATTTGACACATATGGCTATATATATAAGGGTAGTTTCATTTGCAAACATCTTAATTTTTGCAAACCGTGCAAAACATCGATTTCATTGGTTAAGTTAAATTGTTTTTTGAAATTGTTTAATTTGATGAAATTGTTTCATATATTTGCGTTTTTTATGTAAAAATGAAAAAATTTCATCAGGATGAAAAAATATATGAAACAATTTTATCAGAATAAGAAAATACAAAAACAATTCATTTTTACGTAAAAAGCACAAATATATGAAACAATTTAATTAAGAAAAGAATTATATGAAACAATTTCATCCTAATAAACAATTTCATTAACTTAACCAATAAAATCGATGGTTTACACGATTTTCAAAATTAGGATGGTTTGAGAGAGAGAGAGAGAGAGAGCAAAAAAGTTAAGCTCAATAATTAAAAAACCTAAATTCTTTTGGGGTAACATGATTGAATAAAATGTTGATATAACTTGGGGGCAAGAAAATAAGTTGTTCAAATGTAGAAAATGAAAATGTTGGTACCTCCTAAATCTTTTTAATTTCTTTTTGAAAGGAAATCTTTTCTAATTAAAAATGATTAAATTATTATTTAATAATATAATCTCTATGATTGTAATTAATCCACAACGACTATAAGAAATTTAATATGTCTAAACGTTACAATAAATATTTTATAGGACTTAAGTTTATAGGATCAAATTATAAAATGTTATATCTAAAGGTGCTTGTACAATAGATTTATATGACGTTTTTGGGTGTTTTAACAAGTTTTTTAGGACGCTTTTAAAAATAAAGTGTCGTATTAATTATTTTATATGACATTATTCGAAAAAATATCCTATAAACACGAGTGTTCAATAAAAAGATGGTTTATAATACATTTTTCAAAAGTGTCCTATAAAACACTTTATTTAAAACAGAAAAAACGTTCTATAAACCTATTGTAACACTTTTACATATAACGCTTAATAATTTGTTGACGTCCTACATACCTAATTTTGTTGTAGTTACATCAATTATTTATATAATTTAAGAAATAAATAAAAGGTTTTGATGGATTAAAGAATCGAAGATAATCAGTTTAAGAAACATCTTAACTCTTTTTAAAAGGGATGTTGTTTAGATGTGTGTTTTGAAATTGATTATTGAGTCAACTAGCTTACAGCGAGATATTAAGGATAAAAAATTAACACACCTATTAATTTTTTTTTAAATCTAAAATTTAATGTTTGAATAAACTAAAAATTACTATATTTTCTTCCTCAATTAATGAAAAATGTCATAGCATAAGTGAAAGAAAAGAATAATAAAAAGATAAAATAAATATGTAATTATCATTAATTAAAAGTCTTTTAAACATGGATGAGATACAAGTAGATAACTACGAGAGATATCAGTTCTAATCTATCTCAAATATGTTTATCTCTATCTATATCGTCATATCCTACGATCACACACTTATCCTACAACAAAACTATTAATCTGAGAACAATCCATTTATTTTCTTTTATGTCATACTAGAAATGTACCCTCGCAATGCAGCGGGTTTCTGAAATCTAGAACCCGAACCCTCGATCATTATTCATAATTTTTGTTAGTCTTTTTTTTATTTTATTTTATGATTTTGAGAAACCTAGATTTGAAACAAAAATATATTTTAGTTTAGTTTAATTATGGGGTTTTTTATAAAAAATAATAATAAAGTATTTTTTTACGGATCAAAAAATGTTTAATTTAAATGATAACTATATTTAAGATATTTTATATTTAAAATTAAAAAGATAACATACTTCAATAAAAAATAAAAATAAGATGTTTTATCTCGAATTTTCTTATATTTATCGGTTAGTTATATCAATAGTTAAAAATTTTAGATATTTTAGAAAATAAAAATAAGTGCTTATCTGTAATTAGTTACACGAATTCAAACATTGAGCTTTTATAAGTTGTACTTATGTTTAATCAATTTGTACTTTTGGATTTGAAGTAATATACATTAATAAGTGGTACCTAATGCATAAAATTAAATTAGTTTTTAAGAGTTTATCTTAAATGCTTTATAATATAGTATAGATATATTAGTTTAAATTCAAAATTACAAGCTAATGAAACATAATTATAACTTATTAAAGTCTCATGTTTTTATTTGTATAACTAACTGTAAATAAACATATTAAATACATGATAAACAATATGAGATAAACTACTTGTTTTATTTTTTATTAAAATATATTATTAATAATTTTAAATATAATAACATTTATATTTATCGGTTAGTTATATCAATAGTTAAAATTTTTAGATATTTTAGAAAATAAAAACAAGTGCTTATCTGCAGTTAGTTACACGAATTCAAACATTGAGATTTTATAAGTTGTACCAAAACATTATGAAATTGTAAATTAAGTAATTGACTTTAATTAGTTGTATTTTATGCTTAAAATGTTGTAGTTAAGAGTTTTTTATGCCTCTTTTATAATATAATATAGATATAGATATAGATAACGGCAAATAAACATATTAAATACAGGATAAACACTATGAGATAAACTACCTGTTTTATTTTTTATTAAAATATATTATCAATAATTTTAAATATAATAACATTTATATTTATCGGTTAGTTATATCAATAGTTAAAAATTTTAGATATTTTAGAAAATAAAAATAACTGCTTATCTGCAGTTAGTTACGCGAATTCAAACATTGATATTTTATAAGATGTACCAAAACATTAAGAAATTGTAAATTAAGTAATTGACTTTAATTAGTTGTATTTTGTGTTTAAAATGTTGTAATTAAGAGTTTTTTATGTCTCTTTTATAATATAGTATAGATAAATGCAAGATAAAATCAATTATTATTTGATCAAAGTCAAATAACTACAACAGATATCGATACATATTAATGGAATAAAAATTTACAAATGTTTATGACCTAATCATAAAGAATATGTTTAAAACCGATCACCACATCAACAACATCAATGGTAGTGGTAGCACCAGAGAAAAACATAAGAAAATCATCATGATCTGAAAAATTATATACAATCCAGCGTAGACGAAGGATTGTGTGAGAAGAAGAGTGAAGGTGAGAAGGTAAGAAGGTATCTGGACCATTGATCACTTTTAATCTCACTCTCACCCCATGAATCGCACTTGATATGGGAATTGATCCGTTACATCTCAAAGGTGGAGATTTCTTTTTACCCTTTTCACCATAACTTTCATTCACTGGAACCCAACCATCCAGCGTATTCATAGAGATGCAACAAAAACATTACATCCAAGATCATGACGAATTTTGAGTTTAGATTGAAGATAATCGAGTTTCGCCTTGTAGAAAGAAGGTATATGTTCAATTTTGTAATCTCGTGGTTATTACATCAATAGTTCTTTGGAGTGAAAACAAAAACAAAAAAAGAGGTTACGAATTCATTCAAAAGTGGAAATGAAGTAGCAACCATTTATGGAAAAAAGAAGTTGAAATTGAGACCTGATTATGGAGTAGAAAGGGTCATTTAACTATATAACCTTAAATCAGATTTCAATTAAATCCACAACCTTCAGATCTATTAAAGAAAAAATGACTCCACACTTATAAGAAAAATCATGAATTTAATTATAATATTATTTAAGATTATATACATGAAGAAACACCAAAGTTAAATAATGGTATTAAACGACTCCTCAAGATAGATTTTGATTAAAAAAACATTAACCTTTATAATATGCTTTTGGGTTTTCAAGATAAGTTTAGATAACGACATCAATATCTTTTTATAACATGCATTACAGATTTAAAATGAAACACACGCGAAATTCGATTTGAATAATACCCGGTTTGGCCAAAAAGAACCTAATTTGGTGGATTGGGTAGCGAGAGAGGAGATAACAATTTTATGCATATAGACATGATCAACTTATTTTTTGTCAAATTTGTTTCTTTGTTTTATTCATTTTGATTCATTATTTCGATTATATGAGTGAACTCGTTTCTTACTTCCTTATAAAATGGGACATGAAACTAAAGAAAGTCAAATATAGATGTGACAATGTAGTTTAATACGTAATGGGTTTTAAGAATAAAATCATAAACCTAAATGAAACCTTAAAAGCATAAATCTAAATAAAAACTCAAATAAATCGAAAATCAAAAACCTAAATTAAAGCTTCAATCAAAGTTTCCCTGTGATTTTGTGACACCTAAAATAGAGTAAATAATTGTTATAATAAATAATAAATAAAATAAAATGAGTTTTATTTTATTGGAGTGAAAATGTAAAGAAAATGAGCTGAGAGGGCAAATTTATCTAGAATCTTCATTTTCTATATCTTGGAGAATTTGTTGGAGATGTTCTAATAAAAAAATCCAAGTGTCACCAAAGATAAGAAACATGTGAGATTTTATGGTACCTATAAATACTCCATCCGTTCCCAAAATAAATGTCCACAATAAAAAAAGGCATATGATTTTGAGAATGTGTATATTACCATATCAATAATTTCTACTGATTGATTATCCATGATTTTAGTATTTCCTTGTAGACAACCATAACTTTAGTCATTCCATATGGTGAATTATATCCATACCCCCTCCTATAGGGGGTATGTAAGTGAAATATGGAGGGTATGTGAGTGGGGAGGGGGTAGGGATAACAACACCCTTCCATATATATCTTGTAATCCTTGTGTATATATAATCCAAAAAATACAAAACCCTAAGGAAGTGGTGATTTTACAATCATTATATGGTATTAGCCAGAAAATTTATTCCTTCCTAAAAATATTCTCCATTCTTCTTCATATCATGACAATGCCTGCCCCCTTATCCTCCACCACTGGCAGCAATAGCAACGCCGACCGCATCTCCTTTGCAACCCTCATTTACATGAAATCTATCAAGTTGTCCTCCTCTAATTACTTGATACGACGCAACCAAATGATTCCTATTCTCTCATGCCAAAATGTACTTGGATAGATTAACGATGCTATCTCGCTACCCTCAGCTACCATCCTCGATGAACATAACAAAACGGTGCCAAATCTCGCCTATGCATCGTGGCTTACCACCAATCGGCGTCTCTTATTTCTTCTGCGGTTGTCTCTCTCTGAAGAAGCCATGGACGAAATCCTTTGCCTCACTTCGTCACGCGATGAGTGACTTGCGTTGGAAGTCGCCTATCAACAAAGTTCGTTGGACAGGTTATGCATCTCTGCAATGAACTACAACTCCTTCAGAAAGGTACTACTCCATTTTTACATACAGTCGTAAATTCAAGAGCCTATGTGATCAACTTTCGGCCATTGGTAAACCTGTTGGTGATCTTGAAAAATATCATTGGTTTCTCCGCAATCTTGGTCCTTCCTTCTCGACTTTTTCAACCGCTTTTATGGCCATCCAACCCATGCCTCCATTTCGTGCCTTATTATCTCAAGCCGAAAGTCAAGAATTGTTTCAATGGTCCATATAACCCACTTCCGTTCCACACGCTGCGTTCACTGCTCATTATTCCAATCGTTGTGGCTCTTATTATGGTGTAACACCCGTAATTTTCGGGTAAGTATAATTTCAAGCCAGTGTAGAAATCGATCTTTCAAGAGAAATAGAAGAAATAGGATTTTTGATTGAATCCTACATTTTATAGTCTTGTTGGATGGAGAATTCAAATACGAATCCATTGGGCCCTTCCGGAGCGAAAATGGTGCTAAAACGAAGAAGTTATGACCAAAACAGTGATCGAGCAAAAAACCGGGCGACCAGTGTCAAGTGGACGTCCGCATAGGGAAGCAAGTGGACGTCTGCATAGGGCGGATGTTTATGTGGTTCCACGGAAGCAACAGAACTTTCAGTCCTGATGCATGTGGACGTCTGCATAAGGCTCCAACTGGACGTCCGCATTGAGTCTGACGAAATTTTCACCCTTTTTCACCTGCAAGTTTTCCCTCCCGTCTCTCCTACTTTTACCCCCATATCTAGATCCGATCTCCCTCTCCCTCATTTCGATTTTCTCTACCAAAAAACCCAAATCCTTTCTCCTCTCCCCATCTTTCTCTCCAAAATCAAACCCCCCTCCATTTTTATGAACCTTAACCTTTCTAGAACCCCTTTCACTTCATCTTCTTCATCAAGTTTCTAAGGTTTCATCCAACCCTTTTTCTCCATTTTGAAAATTGGAAGTTTTTGGATCATTTTGGTGACCCTAGATGTATTTTGGTTGGTGGATTCAAGTTATGGTTAAGGTAATCTTCTCCTTTCTTCATCTATGGAAATTAGGGTTTTGGTATAAGTTGAGATCTTCATGTAAAATATTTGAGGAACGATTCTAAATGGTTGGATATTAATATTTATGGTTGGAAACTTATGGATCTAGGTTTTTGGAAGATTTAGCTTGAGGATTCAAATTTCGTCAAAGGAGCTCAAGTTGGGGAAAAATCTAAATTTTGCCTAAATCTAGCAAGGTGAGTAGGGATGATCGCGGTCCGGTTTGGGCGGTTTAACCCCCCAAACCACAAATGTCGGTTTAGGAAAATTTCAAACCGAGCGGTTTGGTAGTAAGTGACCAAACCGGTCAAACCAGACCACAAAAAACGCGGTTTGGTCTGACCGATTTAGGCGGTTTGGGACTTTTATGGGCTTTAAACTAAAAAAATAAACTCTATATCAAAAATAAAATTCCTACCAATATAAAATTATTAAAAAATAGTATCGAATTATAAAAGAACCTTTATATATTAAATTAAAAAAAAATATTGAGCAAGTTAAAAAATTTCTAAATACATCGATAACTGATTCACTTACAATAACAATTTAAGGTTTAACTTCTATAAACACCATTCAAACCTTATACAAGGTCTATAATAGGGACATGTGTTACTAAAAACCCAATAACATACACTATCTCCAAAATGCGGAATACTTCACCAAGCTACTCACCCTCGTGCATATAACTAATACTCGTCTCTTCACAGTATCGCTAGAACCATTCCCCAACAGGAACCTCATGCACATGCAGACAAATAAAAAGGTTAGGCTAACGTCTAGTGAGTTCAAGAGTTTTCAACACGAATAAATAGGTCGTTTAAAGGAAATGATGCAATTTAAATTGTAATCTTTCAAAATGATTTACTTTAAATATGGACAAGACTCGTTTTCCAATAACACATATTTTTAAAGATGAATGCCCAATACAAAATATTCTTCAAAGGTGATGCAACCCAAAACTCACTCAAAACGTGAATAGAAATCGAACCCCCAACTTATAAAAACGTGGATAAACTTTATATCCCGAAACACCCAAAACACGGGTGAGGCATAATACTCAACCCATAAATCATGAATAAAACCCATATACACAAACGTCACCGAAAACATGGATACTAAACTTAATACCCAGAACAACACCTTTCGGTGACGGTGGAGACCCATATTCCATCGAATGTGGCGGACACACAAAGTTAAGCCACTTATCAATGTTCTCGAGTTTCACATAGAGTCATGGATCCCCGTATATGGCTCCCTACCGAGCTACCACCGCAAGATACCCAAATGACCCTAGTGTCTACTCGACCTCTAGATGAATGTCACCACAAAAGTCACAAGTCCTCGTATCCAGCTCACCATGGGCACCATCGCAATACTTAGCTCCGTATACGGCTCTGCAGAGCACCACCGCAAGCTTACATAAAAACATGACTTGGGGACCACTCACTAGACTTCAAACATGGACATCAAAACTCCATGGTGAATAAACAGACTGATTACACGACATCGAGTTCAACCACCCACGATCTATACCTCGACCCCTTAGCTAAAGGCTACACGGTTATCGAGTTCAACCACCCACGATCTATACCTCGAGTTCCCGCTAACCATAAATATTTCCAGTCTCAAAACAGGGATAAAGATCCCAATTTAAACCAACTGACCGACTCATATGCCTATGGATCTAATGCATTACAGTCTAAAACATTACATGACTCAAATGAATGACTAACGCACTCAAACATGTAATTTCCACCAAAACGCAATTAATATGCATCGTAAAACCAAAGCTCCTCATCGAGCCAATAAAACTGGGCAAATGCCTTAAGACTCCTTTGAGTCACAACCGAACCAAAGCTCCACAAATTAATTGACCATTGGTCAAAATTCATAAAATTAAATAAACATAATTGTCCCACGTTTATGCAAACGCACAGTCCAAAATACTTGAATAAATTTCATCATGAATTTCGACCGAGACAAGTCATTTTCCAAATAAGTTTATACCAATTATCCCTTAAAAACGTCTGATAACACAAAATCAAACATTTCCCCAAAACACACACTAAAAGTGCATTTATACTCAAAGGATCTCATTCCATAAAATAAACCATTAAAATATCAATACTCAAGATTTATTTATTAAAATGCCCAAAATCCCAAATGTGGGTGTTTTACAAAGTTTATAGAGTTAAACATGTTAGCTAGTAATTTTGTACATATTTTCTCTATTAATATAATATGTTTTGCATCTTAGTTTAGTTAATTTGTGCATTTTGGTTTAAATTCGCATTTGCATCCATCATTCGTTCCGTGTTCGGATCATTTTCGGAAAAACTTACGACTTTATTCAAATTTCAGGATGATTTGATATCACTCGGTTCGGTTGCAATGGATGCCAAGAAATACAGCGGAAATGAAGAAGAAAGCGGAAAAGGCTGATTATGATACGCACGGACCGTGCGGTATTCAAGCCAAAAGCACGCACGACCCGTGCGCCCTACTTTCGGGTAGAAGAAAACGCACGACCCGTGCGTTCCTGTGAAGGAAAAACGCACGACCCGTGCGCCCTCTCCAGACCCCTTTTTTGCCTTATCCTCTGCACCCCTTTTTGCCTTATCTCTTGAAAAAGATAGATATTTTATGGGACTGATATTTTTCTTTTGCTCTCTCTCTAGTGGTTTAAAAGGCTTTTAGTTTTAGATATTTTAAGGACCCAATTTTCTTTTTAAGCTTTTATCTATAAACTTTTTGTTCTTCTTCAAGAAACCCTTTTCATCTTCCATGGATGTTTCTACAGATTAGGCTTGAAGATAGATAACCATAGTTCACTATTTCTTTTTGATATTATCAGCAAGGATTGAAGTTGTATTTGGATTCTAAGTTCATCAAGTTCTAATCTTTGGGTTCTCCTATTGAGTATTGTATCCCTTTCTTAATCTTTGATTTATGTTCTTAATATTTTCTTATAAATCAGTATTATCACATGATTGTTGGTATTCATGTTGATTCATTTTCGTTTTATGATTCAATAAGTATGAATGATACTTTTGTCATTAGGTTATAAACATCAAAGTTAGGTTTAATGTTTTTTACATATTATTCATGCTTAGCTATTTCATAGATATATGTAGGAATATTGTCGATGATTTCCTTTTATCTTTTCTATTGTGTATCAGTAGCTAATATAACTTTATATTCTGTTTAGTTTCTTGATAGATAAAAGTCGTTTTTAGTTCTTTTCACATATAAGATTGTGTGGTGATAATCAACAGTTGTAAAGAGGATTTGGCTAACTCAAAGTATAACGTTACGATTGTTGGATGTTGGTTTTACGATTCAATTACCAATGGAAGTTGGGTTGTGATCGGAGATCGACTATTCAATAACCTTAATTTAACAAATCAAATTATAAACGGAAGTTTGAATTTGGCTTTTGGTCGATTAACCAACGATTCTAAAATTATCTTGGAAATAGATAAAAGTAGGAATCGGAGAAATTGTTTTATCAAAATCTTAATGCTTCTAGTTAAGTCGGATGTCACGGAAGTAGTCAAACTACTTAACTAGGAAGGTTTGTTTCACCTCGGAAGAGGGTCTCAAACGTTTTTAGAAAGATAAACCTCTACCTCGATATAACTGTTGGATGTCACCACTTCCATCTTGTATGTATGTCTTAGTTCGGTATATATCCTAACTAGTCTTTCGTTGTAATTTTGTATATTATCAAAATAGATAGTTCGAGTCCCTTTTATGTATTTATGTTTTATTCTAGTATTTTGATTTAATAGATTAATCCTTAGTTTATAAAAATCTCCATCATTTGTATTCCCATAGCTAGTTCATGATTTATAGCAGAATTAGTACTTAAACCACTGCTCCCTGTGATCGACCCGTATGCTACACAACCCGTACGCTTGCGGTTAAAAATAAAACACATCAAGTTTTTGGCGCCGTTGCCGGGGAGCAATCGGTTTAATATGGATTTAGCTATAGATTTACTAGTTGATAATCAAAAATCACCAAATAACCTAACAGTTGATAATTTCATGTGAAAAAAATAAACATTTAAAAATGGACATTTTGGCATGTACACTGTTTTCACAAATCAACTTGAACTCATCTTGCTAGATTTATGCTAAATCTAGATTTTTACCCCAACTTGAGCTTCCTTGAAGAAAACTTATTCCTCAAGCCAAAACTTCCAAAAACCTAGATCCACAAGTTGCCAACCATAAATATTCATATTTAACCATTTAGAATCGTTACCCAAACATTTTATATCAAAACCCTCATTTAGGCCAAAACCCTAATTTTGACCTAAATTCTCCAAAATTATCACATCCGAAATTTGAGAAACAAGAACACTAGGAAATCATCAATGGTGAATTTATAACTTATAACAAAGTTTAGAAACTAGAAGGATGAACTCACCACTTAGGTTTTGGTGAAAACCTAGAAAACCCTTGAAGATGGAGGTAATGATGATGAACTCTTGACCTTTGCTTCCAATACACCACCAAATACTCTTGAATCTTCCTAAAACTAACAATCTAACCTTGAAAAACTCTCAAAGACCAAACCATAGCATTTTGAATCGCCAAAAACGGAGTAGAAATGAGCAAGATATGACCAAATGAAGAAAATCCCGATTTTATGCACTGCAGGTCTGGTGCGACCCTGCCATGCCACAGTGCCATCTGTCACTGTAGTGGGCACTGTCTCCCGGGATGTACTGAGGCCCCCTTGCCTCATGTGACCCTGCCATGCTACAGTGCCTAATGGAACTATCGCCGGGCACTCTAGCCAGACTCGTACCGAGAGTTTTTCGACGACTTTCCCGACCGTTTTCACGGTCGTTCCTCGACCTTTCTCCCGGACATTCCTTGACATTTCTCCCGGCTATTCCTCGAACGTTCTCTCGAAACATTTGATGCTATTATGCCAATTATCGTGTCATTGCCATAATTTCATGGCACAATCGTTGGGATGACCGAACACTCGGTAACGTCGGTGCTATTGTGACATATGTCACAACTGCATGGCACTATATTCGGGACTACCACACTTTCAGTACCATTGGTGCTATTGTGACAGATGTCACAACCACATGTCACTATAGCTGAGACGACCATACTCTTATTACCATTGGTGCTACTGTGACAAGTGTCACAACTATAAGGCACTATAGTCATACTCCATATGTGGTTCTTCATTTACCGATTCACCCAGTTCAACATTTTTTTCTTCTTCAATTGGGATAAAAATCAGGATGTTACAATCCTCCTAACCTTAAAAAGATTTCGTCCTCGAAATCTAGTTGTTACACCAAGCATTTCATTACCACCCTTGGCACTCATTGGATTTCCTCGGTAACCAAAAGGCAACAAACTAATCATAGACCTCAATGTTATCATCTTCGCAAAACGACCGTCTCCCTTCCTAAGGGATTATCTCTAATCCATTTCATCCTTGAGCTAAAACTCGATGGCTTCCTGACGCAATTGCGATACTGATTTTCGTAAAGACTCTCACATCCCATATCCGCCGTCATACGTTACACTCATACTAGAGTGAACATCGAACCTTACTGGAGTAATTCTAGCCATACGATCTCGGTTGCCTCCCAACCTTAGTTGACACGTACTACCACAAAGGTAGATTGTGACCTTAATTCCTCACTAATTAATTCGTCCTAGCTCAACATGATTCCGAATCCGTAATCCGATGTTCGACACCAAACCCGAAGAATCCCCATGTAACACCCTAAAAACTGAGTAAAATAAAACTTCAGAAGATAGGCAATATGACATTCGCATTTGGCATAAACCTCCCAAAAAGGGCAAAAGTACTAAACCTTTACAAAACCTGTGAACGGATATGGAAATCAACAACAAACTAATCTAAACACATATATCTAGATTACATCGGTTGTCGACTTAAAATCACCAAAAGATGGGACTTAAACAATGCCCAACATTGACTACTAGTCATCTCAAAAATGCCTCTAAGACAAGCTCGTCACTCACAACCGCGACACCCCACCGCTAAGGGAACCTGCTATACATATCATTTGAGAAAAAGTGTTAGGCTTAAAGCCTAGTGAGAACATACAGTTTATAATTTCAAGAGATGTAAACAATTGTAGCGGAAGTAAATCTTTTCAAGAATTTTGGTTTACAATTAAAAAAATATCTTTATCATGAAAGGACCATCGGTCCAAAAGTTCATCTTGTGATGACGGGGGATTCCCGATTTACCAAGGATTGTAGCGGAACACAAAAGTAGACCACAATCCGAGTTATGAGCTAAATACTTGGAATCCATGGCCACGAACAACAAAGGTCCGCACAAAGATGTGAGGGAGGGCCCCCGAGGAAACCAAGTCATACTCATTCACTAGGACTACATTATGACCCATGGCTAGTAACCGATCTCACATAACCGTACCAAAGGCCCCCGAGGGTCAAATGCATCCATAGCTACAAAAAGGGGAATAGACATCCCAATAATATAAGCCGACTCAATACCTAGGGATCCACTATAAATAGTCTAGACTTGTCACAATTTCATTTGTGACCAAACATAGATAGTCATATGGTACCAATAACATTTTATAACTAAAATGCATTTTCAAGTTTAACTGCTGATAAGAATGAAAACCACAAAATGAGATTTATATGCATCCTTTCAAGTAACCCATGTAAACGTGCAAGTAAAACTTCATTTTACTTCAAATAAGATGAAACCCCTTTACATTTCATAAAAAGATATATGTAGGAGTTCAAAATGTAAGTTTTGATATGTATAAAGTTTGTAAAATGATAGTAGGAACTCACCAAGTAGGTTTTAGGAGAAAACCCAAAAACTAGACCTTGAACTATGGAGAAGATGACAATGGAGGTGGAGAATCCAATGCCGAAACCTTGGAAGGAGTTCTTATACTAGCAATAAATGGCAAGCTTGAGGTTGAACCAAACCCTTAGGAGAGTAATGAAGAAAGAGAGGGAGAAAAAGAAAACTTGGAAAGGAAGAAAGAAATGAGATATGAATGAGATTTGGGAAATATCTCATTAAACCCACTTTGAAGCATCCCCTGACACAACGCACGACCCGTGCGTTTTTGCTGAAGGAGGGACGCACGACCCGTGCGAAACCTACTGCCGTCGCCCCAGACTTTGTGCACGACCCGTGCGGAATTTCTAAAGCAGGGCGCACGACTGTAGACCAGCGCAGGCAACCCCCTTTTCCTTTAATCTTCTTTGCAAAAGACCAAACGAAATTCGGGGTGTTACACCCCAAAATTCCTTAATAATTTACCCATGATATTGGTAGAGCCTGTCTTCCAAGAACGTGCCAATCCACTTTCTAGGGTGTTGGTTCATTCAAATTAGACTATTGTGCAACATCCAGAATATATTTAACATCAAACGCCCAGTCGATAAAATCTTTACCATATAGAGACAATCTTACTCATCGGTACTTAATTAACAACGTCTAATCCCCTTAGAGTTCCACCGCTGTGAGGCAAACACTTCTTATGATCCAACGGAAGTACTTCCAACATTCCAAAGATTCAATGACCTCAAACGAACAAGTCGATGCCTAAAATCAAATGGCCATATCGAAAACATGGGTATGCCAAGAAGCATTTCCTCCTTGGTTGCACTGTGTCGATTTCTAATAAAGGCTTAAGGTTGACGCATGAGATGGAAATAAAACCCCAATTCTTACAGTCTTAGCAGACGAACTATCACATTTCCTTTATTCATAAATGCTCAAAAGATGGTACACCATCAACACATAACGTGATGTCAAACATCAGCCCATCAATTGAAAACCAACCATACGCAAGCAACCGCACAAAGCTCTAACCCGACGATTTACCGAAAGGGAGAGATCACCACTTACACAACTGAGATAATAACATAATTCTCTGGTCCTTAATTACATATCCTTTCACAAAACTCAAACCTGTTCACAAAACTCAAACCTGTCCACAATTTGGATCGTTTGTCGTTTCCATTCCCAAAGACTTCTCTGGTCCTTAATTACATATCCTTTCACAAAAAAAAAGGTTTAAATCTATAGCTCTATGAGTTCAAGGTTTCTCAAACCAATATGCCAATTTGAAATTTTATAAAACTTTCAGACGCAATACCTTTATAACAATTACCTATACGTGTAAAAATCCACTACCGTTTACTCGGTAGTTGTGCACAGTGGTCACAAATGCCACACATATAAAACCATTTCGAAAACCATTTGGTTATTACTCAAGATAACAATGACCACCACAAAAGATGTTCAACAAACCTTCCAAAGGAACTATTATGGTCCCAACATGCATCTGTTTGCGCCATGTATGAAGAAAAATTTCATGTACTAAAACAGTTTGTAACAAAGCGTTTGTACAAAACTAAAATAAAGAAAAATTCACGTAATAAAGTTCCAAAATTTATCATTTAACCATATAATGACATGGAAGAAAACTTGCCAACGAGACCCTCATGCATGGGTTCCTTTCTCAAAACTTAGCAAGACAAAATGTGTATATGATTGGTCGAAATGTAAAATAACTTAGATCGACTTCAAACTTTAAGCCGCATGAACAAAATGCTCTTTGTTCTAAAATAGTGGCTACAATGCCATGCATACCAATAAATTAATATAACGTATTTTTGTGAACCAATAATAGTAAAATCAACTACCGAAAAATGTTCAAAGCAAAACTTCAACACGAACCATCATAGGTCCTTCATATACTCACACCGAAAACATAAATCCATTCAAATACTAAGAAGTGTGCAACGAAATATACTCGTATAAAACTCAAAAATGCAGTTTATGTGATATTAAGACTCTCAAGACACCTCTGGTGGTTGCAAAAAGACATGTGCAAAACTCGCATGAGACATGACGCTAAATAAAACTTATAAATATTACATGCACCATAATTAAAGCCTACGCATTTCAAAGTTCACTCATGTGTTGCAAAATGTCGTAAAATAACACTTCATCAAACTCAACAAAACTCACATGGAATAAAATTTCCAAGAAAACACAAACGCCAAAACATGGAAATAACTCTTCGTCCGAAACCTTAACATATGTGGAGGAGATCCAATGTTAAGGTCATAAGTCGCAATTACTTGTCCAAGACCCTAAACAACATCAAGATACGGACATCACAATATCCGAAAATAGTGCTGGACAACAACGAGAATAAGAAAGTCTCAACAAAGTTTGCAACCACATGCAATCAAATAATTTTATGCAGGTTTAAAATCATGGTTTAACATCTTGTGTGTGCTAAACATTTGTTTTCCGATATTTCGTAATACCATCCACATGATGATTTGGAAATCATGAGAAATAATTGATTCAAATTTATTTTAGAAATCAATTTCGTGCATGAATTTGATCGTCACACAACGTCTCGAAATCACGCTTCCCAATTACCAGTCAAACTATCGTCATCCGGATGTTTAAACATCTTAAGGAAATAATTGAAGATTTCTTTGGTTCACCTTACAGTTCCTCCTCGAATAATGTCGATTCCATAAGTCTATGGTTCTAGTCCAACCAATAATTCCGACCCGAAACGGTCCACTTAATGCAATCATCATGCTTACTATCACTCTAAGTGACGAATATTAAAATCATCAATCCTCTCTAACGTCTACCCACTTAGAAACTTCTTCACTACCCCAACGGTCGTCACATCAAAGTAGTCCAAGTATACACATGTAACTTGTAGGTTCACCATAACACTGGCCAGGTGTAATTATGAACGTATGAAACATGATCATCCTTGCTACCCTCGACATGATTCCCGTTCCTAGTGACTTCATCAACCTCAAAATATTCTATCTTAAAATACCTAATGGTGCAATTTCACTTTCATTCACTTAAAAGAACGCTAGTTTGAGTCTAGGTATCCAAAATTCACACCTAAATCTCTTAAACTTAAGCTCTAATACCAACTTGTAACACCCTCAAATCTGGAAATAGCAACCAATTTAAAATTTTCTAAATACAACAATAACTGATTCACCTACAATAACATATTAAGGTTTAACTTCTATAAACACCATTCAAACCTTATACAAGGTCTATAATAGGGACAGGTGTTACTAAAAACCCAATAACATACACAATCTCCAAAATGCGGAATACTTCACCAAGCTACTTGCCCTTGTGCATATAACTAATACTCGTCTCTTCACAGTATTGCTAGAACCATTCCCCAACCGGAACCTGATGCACATGCCGACAAATAAAAAGGTTAGGCTAACGCCTAGTGAGTTCAAGAGTTTTCAACACGAATAAATAGTTCGTTAAAAGGACATGATGCAATTTAAATTGTAATTTTCAAAATGATTTACTTTAAATATGGACGTGACTCGTTTTCCAATAACACACATTTTTAAAGATGAATGCTAATACAAAACATTCTTCAAAGGTGATGCAACCCGAAACTCACTCAAAACGTGAATAGAAATCGAACCCCCAACTTATAAAAACACGGATAAACTTTATATCCCGAAACACCCAAAACACGGGTGGGGCATAATACTCAACCCATAAATCATGAATAAAACCGATATACACAAAACGTCACCGAAAACATGGATACTAAAACTCAATACCCAAAACAACACCTTTCGGTGATGGTGGAGACCCGAATTCCATCGAATGTGGCGGGAATACAAAGTTAAGCCACTTATCAATGTTCTCGAGTTTCAAATAGAGTCATGGATCCCCGTATACGTCTCCCTACCGAGCTACCACCGCAAGATACCCAAATGATCCTAGTGTCTACTCGACCTCTAGATGAGTGTCACCACAAAAGCCGCAAGTCCCCGTATCCGGCTCACCATGGGCACCACCACAAGACTTAGCTCCGTATACAACTCTGCAGAGCACCATCGCAAGCTTACATAAAAACATGACTTAGGGACCACTCACTAGACTTCAAACATGGACATCAAAACTCCATGATGAATAAACAGACTGATTACACGACATCGAGTTCAACCACCCACGATCTATACCTCGACCCCTTAGCTAAAGGCTACACGGTTATCGAGTTCAACCACCCACGATCTATACCTCGAGTTCCCGCTAACCATAAATATTTCCAGTCTCAAAACAGGGATAAAGATCCCAATTTAAACCAATTGACCGACTCATATGCCTATGGATCTAATGCATTACAGTCTAAAACATTACATGACTCAAATGAATGACTAACGCACTCAAACATGTAATTTCCACCAAAACGCAATTAATATGCATTGTAAAACCAAAGCTCCTCATCGTGCCAGTAAAACTGGGCAAATGCCTTAAGACTCCTTTGAGTCACAACCGAACCAAAGCTCCACAAATTAATTGACCATTGGTCAAAAGTCATAAAATTAAATAAACATAATTGTCCCACGTTTATGCAAACACACACTCCAAAATACTTGAATAAATTTCATCATGAATTTCGACCGAGACAAGTCATTTTCCAAATAAGTTTATACCAATTATCCTTAAAAAACGTCTGATAACACAAAATCAAACATTTCCCCAAAACACACACTAAAAGTGCATTTATACTCAAAGGATCTCATTCCATAAAATAAACCATTAAAATATCAATACTCAAGATTTATTTATTAAAATGCCCAAAATCCCAAATGTGGGTGTTTTACAAAGTTTATAGAGTTAAACATGTTAGCTAGTAATTTTGTACATATTTTCTCTATTAATATAATATGTTTTGCATCTTAGTTTAGTTAATTTGTGCATTTTGGTTTAAATTCGCATTTGCATCCATCATTCGTTCCGTGTTCGGATCATTTTCGGAAAAACTTACGACTTTATTCAAATTTCAGGATGATTTGATATCACTCGGTTCGGTTGCAATGGATGCCAAGAAATACAGCGGAAAAGAAGAAGAAAGCAGAAAAGGCTGATTATGATACGCACGGCCCGTGCGGTATTCAAGCCAAAAGCACGTACGACCCGTGCGCCCTACTTTCGGGTAGAAGAAAACGCACGACCCGTGCGTTCCTGTGAAGGAAAAACGCACGGCCCGTGCGCCCTCTCCAGACCCCTTTTTTGCCTTATCCTCTGCACCCCTTTTTGCCTTATCTCTTGAAAAAGATAGATATTTTCTGGGACTGATATTTTTCCTTTGCTCTCTCTCCAATGGTTTAAAAGGATTTTAGTTTTAGATATTTTAAGGACCCAATTTTCTTTTTAAGCTTTTATCTATAAACTTTTTGTTCTTCTTCAAGAAACCCTTTTCATCTTCCATGGATGTTTCTGTAGATTAGGCTTGAAGATAGATAACCATAGTTCAGTATTTCTTTTTGATATTATCAGCAAGGATTGAAGTTGTATTTGGATTCTAAGTTCATCAAGTTCTAATCTTTGGGTTCTCCTATTGAGTATTGTATCCCTTTCTTAATCTTTGATTTATGTTCTTAATATTGTCTTATAAATCAGTATTGTCACATGATTGTTGGTATTCATGTTGATTCATTTTCGTTTTATGATTCAATAAGTATGAATGATACTTTTGTCATTAGGTTATAAACATCAAAGTTAGGTTTAATGTTTTTTTACATATTATTCATGCTTAGCTATTTCATAGATATATGTAGGAATATTGTCGATGATTTCCTTTTATCTTTTCTATTGTGTATCAGTAGCTAATATAACTTTATATTCTGTTTAGTTTCTTGATAGATAAAAGTCGTTTTTAGTTCTTTTCACATATAAGATTGTGTGGTGATAATCAGCAGTTGTAAAGAGGATTTGGCTAACTCAAAGTATAACGTTACGATTGTTGGATGTTGGTTTTACGATTAAATTACCAATGGAAGTTGGGTTGTGATCGGAGATCGACTATTCAATAACCTTAATTTAACAAATCAAATTATAAACGGAAGTTTGAATTTGGCTTCTGGTCGATTAACCAACGATTCTAAAATTATCATGGAAATAGATAAAAGTAGGAATCGAAGAAATTATTTTATCAAAATCTTAATGCTTCTAGTTAAGTCGGATGTCATGGAAGTAGTCAAACTACTTAACTAGGAAGGTTTGTTTCACCTCGGAAGAGGGTCTCAAACGTTTTTAGAAAGATAAACCTCTACCACCATATAACTGTTGGATGTCACCACTTCCATCTTGTATGTATGTCTTAGTTCGGTATATATCCTAACTAGTCTTTCGTTGTAATTTTGTATATTATCAAATAGATAGTTCGAGTCCCTTTTATGTATTTATGTTTTATTCTGGTATTTTGATTTAATAGATTAATCCTTAGTTTATAAAAATCTCCATCATTTGTATTCCCATAGCTAGTTCATGATTTATAGCAGAATTAGTACTTAAACCACTGCTCCCTGTGATCGACGCGTATGCTACACAACCCGTACGCTTGCGGTTAAAAATAAAACACATCAAGTTTTTGGCGCCGTTGTCGGGGAGCAATCGGTTTAATATGGATTTAGCTATAGATTTACTAGGTGATAATCAAAAATCACCAAATAACCTAACAGTTGATAATTTATGTGAAAAAAATAAACATTTAAAAATGGACATTTTGGCATGTACACTGTTTTCACAAATCAACTTGAACTCATCTTGCTAGATTTATGCTAAATCTAGATTTTTGCCCCAACTTGAGCTTCCTTGAAGAAAACTTATTCCTCAAGCCAAAACTTACAAAAACCTAGATCCACAAGTTTCCAACCATAAATATTCATATTTAACCATTTAGAATCGTTCCCCAAACATTTTATATCAAAACCCTCATTTAGGCCAAAACCCTAATTTTGACCTAAATTCTCCAAAATTATCACATCCGAAATTTGAGAAACAAGAACACTAGGAAATCATCAATGGTGAATTTATAATTTATAACTTATAACAAAGTTTAGAAACTAGAAGGATGAACTGACCACTTAGGTTTTGGTGAAAACCTAGAAAACCCCAAATTCCTTGAAGATGGAGGTAATGATGATGAGCTCTTGACCTTTGCTTCCAATACACCACCAAATACTCTTGAATCTTCCTAAAACTAACAATCTAACCTTGAAAAACTCTCAAAGACCAAACCATAGCATTTTGAATCGCCAAAAACAGAGTAGAAATGAGCAAGATACGACCAAATGAAAAAAATCCAGATTTTATGCATTGCAGGTCTGGCGTGACCCTGCCATGCGACAGTGCCATCTGTCGCTGTAGCGGGCACTGTCGCCCGGGATGTACCGAGGCCCCCTTGCCTCATGCGACCCTGCCATGCTACAGTGACCTATGGTATTGTCGTCGGGCACTATAGCCAGACTCGTACTGAGAGTTTTTCGACGGCTTTCCCGACCGTTCCTCGACCGTTCTCCTGGACATTCCTCGACCTTTATCCCGGCCATTACTCGACCATTATCTTGAAACATTTGATGTTATTATGCCAGTTATCGTGCCATTGCCATAATTTCATGGCACAATCGTTGGGACGACCGAACACTCGGTAACATCGGTGCTATTGTGACATATGTCATAACTGCATGGCACTATAGTCGGGACTACCACATTTTCAGTATCATTAGTGCTATTGTGAAAGATGTCACAACCACATGTCACTATTGTTGAGATGACCATACTCTTAGTACCATTGGTGCTACTGTGACAAGTGTCACAACTATAAGTCACTATAGCCATACTCCATTTGTGGTTCATCCTTTACTGATTCACCCAGTTCAACATTTTTTTCTTCTTCAATTAGGATAAACATTAGGATGTTACATTGTCCGCTTTGTCCATACACCCGGAATCACGGTTTTAAAACGTGTATGAAAGAGGAGGTATCAAGTCCCTTATAAGGCAACCTTTGTTCCCCTCCCCAACCAATGTGGAATCTTACAATCCACCCCCTTGGGAGCCCAGCGTCCTTGTTGGCACTCTAGTCCGAGGCTCTGATACCATCTGTAACATCCTAGGCTAACGGTACCGGATATTGTCCGATTTGTCCACACACCTGTATTCACGGTTTTAAAACGCGTCTGATAGAGGAGGTATCAAGTCCCTTATAAGGCAACCTTTGTTCCCCTCCCCAACCAATGTGGGATCTTACAATCCACCCCGTTGGGAGCCCAATGTCCTCGTTGGCACACTAATCTGGTTCCCGGCTCTAGTACCATCTGTAACATCCCAGGCCAACCGTACCAGATATTTTCCACTTTGTCCACACACCCGGACTCACGGTTTTAAAACACGTCTACTATATGAGGTAATTGTAAGATCCCACATTCGTTGGGGAAGGGGATGAAAGTTTCCTTATAAGGGACTGGATACCTTCTCTACCAGACGCGTCTTAAAACCGTGAGTTCAGGTGTGTGGACAAAACGGACAATATCTGGTACGGTTGGCTTGGGATGTTACAAATGGTATCAGAGCCAAGAGTCGGACTAGTGTGTCAGCAAGGACGCTGGGCTCCCAAGGGGTGGATTGTAAGATCCAACATTGGTTGGGGAGGGGAACGAAAGTTGCCTTATAATGGACTGATATCTTCTCTACCAGACGCGTTTTAAAATTGTGAGTCCGGGTGTGTGGATAAAGCGGACAATACCTGGTACGGTTGGTCTGGGATGTCATGTAACATCCCGAGCCAACCATACAAGATATTGTCCGCTTTGTCCACACACCTGGACTCACGGTTTTAAAATGCGTCTGATAGAGGAGGTATCAAGTCCCTTATAAGAAAACATTTGTTCCCTTCCCCAACCAATGTGGGATCTTACAATCCACCCCCTTCGGAGCCCAGCGTCCTCGCTGGCACATTAGTCCGGTTCTCGGCTCTGATACCATATTTAACATCTGGGGCCAACCGTACCATATATAGTCCATTTTTTCCATACACCCGGACTCACGGGTTTAAAACACGTCTGATAGAGGAGTTATCAAGTCCCTTATAAGACAACATTTGTTCCCCTCCCCAATCAATGTGGGATCTTACAATCCATCCCCTTGGGAGCCCAACGTCCTCTCTCTCACACTAGTCTGGTTCCCGGCTCTACTACCATCTGTAATATCCTGGACCAATTGTACCAGATATTGTCCGCTTTGTCTACACACCTAGACTCATGGTTTTAAAACACGTCTGATAAATGAGGTATCAAGTTCCTTATAAGGCAACCTTTGTTCCCCTCCCCAACCAATGTGGGATCTTACACATTATATGGCTAAATGAGAAAATTTTGGAATTTGATTTAATGAATTTCCTCATTTGAAATTTCGTATAAACCATCTATTGCATGCTGTTTTATTTCAGGAAAACTTTATGTGTGTGTGGCATAAATAAATCCATGCTATGACTGTAGCGGTTCATTTTAAAAGTTTGTTGAGCATACTTTTACGTTTTGTTAGTAACTCAAGTAGTGATCAAGTGACATTCAAATGATTTTCACATGTGGGATGAGTGTGCCCATTTTGCACAACTACTGGGTAAGAAGTAGTAGATCTTTACGCGTACGATAAATTGCTATAAAAACCTTTGTGTTGAAAAATCTTATAAAGAATTTTGATTGTCATATTTGTCAAGTCTTTCACTTGAAACCTTAAACTCATTAGTACCTTGGGAAGGTTAAGCAACCCCAGTTAAGAGTAAGGACGTGTAGAACCTTGGTAGTGGAAGGTTGGGTCTTACAACGCGTGATACTACTGTAAGCCGAGTAGTATCGTTTACATAGTCGATATACTTTTTGTAACTGAAGGGTGACGCTCGTGATATCTTCTGTTAATTCTTATGGTAAATTGTTCATTTCGATAACCTTTGTTTTGGGAATCGGTCAGTTATTGCATAAGGGATGTGTATAACCCTTTAGACATCATGCTGATAACTTTGGTTTTGTGGGTAGGCTCGATGAATGAAATTCGTGTGTGGAGTTCTGCAGTAGCTCGAATTTTGGTGAAATTTTTAGGTGTCAACTTTTGTTATGAGGCCAAGAACCGTAGGCATATTTGAATTTTGGAGTGTGGCCGTTAAATATCGGGGGATATTGGTACCGTATGTAGTAATTTTAAGAAGTTCAGATTGTGATCAGTAGATATAGTTGAATGATTTTCCTTGGCTAGTAAGAGATTTGTCAATTGGATGTTTGGTGCTTGGGCGTATTCTGGGAGTTGTATAATCCTTGGGTCAAGGATGACCGTCCGTTTTGGAGTCTAATGGTACTCGTTAAAACTAAATGGTAGTTCAGCAGTGGGAACAGTTAGATTTGGAATTCTGTTGGTTTCAGTAGTGATCAAACTTTGGATTGGTTGGAGAAATAATTTAAAAGTGTGTAGATCTGGACTGATTGGAAGTTGGGATCTGTCGTTGGGGAAGTATGGATCACCTAAAGTTGGGAGTCAACCTAAGTCTTGTGGTTAGAAGCTACTCTAGTAAGTTAAGTGTTCACTCGGATATGTGTAAGGTGCCTAAGGGGATATTTGTTATGAGTATCAGCATAAAGTTTATCGTGATTGTTCTGTCAAGTGGATTAGAGACAAATCCTCGTAAACAAAGACATTCAATTATGAGGCAGCGTTAAATGGGAAGCTAGATTTCGAGGAAGAAATCTCTTTTAAGTTTGGGAGGATAGAAACACCCGTAATTTTCGGGTAAGTATAATTTCAAGTCAGTGTAGAAATCGACCTTTCAAGAGAAATAGAAGAAATAGGATTTTGGATTGAATCCTAGATTTTATAGTCTTTTTGGATGGAGAATTCAAATACGAATCCATCTGGCCCTTCCGGAGCGAAAACGGAGCTAAAACGAAGAAGTTATGACCAAAACGGTGATCGGTCAACAAACCGGGCGACCAGTGTCAAGTGGACGTCCGCATAGGGAAACAAGTGGATGTCGTTTAGAGCAGATCTCTATGTGCTTCCGCAAAAGCAACAAAATTTTTAGTCCTGATGCATGTGGACGTCCGCATAGGGCTCCAAGTGGACGTCCGCATTGAGTCTGAAGAAATTTTCACTCTTTTTCACCTGCAACTTTTCCCTCCACTCTCTGCTACTTTTACCCCCATATCTAGATCTGATCTCCCTCTCCCTCATTTCGATTTTCTCCTCCAAAACCTCCAAATCCTTTCTAATCTCCCCATCTTTCTCTCCCAAATCAAACCCCACACCATTTTTATGAACCTTAACCTTTCTAGAACCCTTTTCACTTCATCTTCTTCATCAAGTTTCTAGGGTTTCATCCAACCCTTTTTCTCCATTTTGAATATTTGGAGGTCTTGGTTCATTTTGCTGACCCTAGAGGTATTTTGGTTGGTGGATTCAAGTTATGGTTAAGGTAATCTTCTCTTTTCTTCATCTATGGAAATTAGAGTTTTGGTATAAGTTGAGATCTTCATGTAAAATGTTTGGGGGACGATTCTAATTGGTTGGACATGAATATTTATGGTTGGAAACTTATGGATCTAGGTTTTTGGAAGATTTGGATTGAGGATTTAAATTACGTCAAAGGAGCTCAAGTTGGGGAAAATCTAGATTTGGCCTAAATCTATCAATGTGAGTTCAAGTTGATTTGTGAAAACGTTGTACATGTAAAAAATGTCCATTTTGATATAAATGAAGTATTTCTACGGTATGATTTTATGTTCTCTACATTTTGATATAAATGAAGTTTTTGGTGATTTTCGGGGTTCCCGATCAGTTTTGACTAAAATGACTGGTTCCGCCTTATTAAAGTAAAATGATGTTTTTCTTGCACATTATGTGAATATGTGAAAAAGAATGTTTATGAACTCATTTTAATGATTTTCATTCTTACCAGAAGTTGAACTGGAATTGGCATTTTGTTTTATAAAATGTGTTAATACCATACGTTTATTTATGGTTGGTCACATATGTTGTTGTGACGAGTCTGTACCATTACTAGCGGATCCCTAGGTTTTGAGTTGACTGTTATTAATTGGAGATTACCAAGTAAAGTAAATATAGAGCTACATGTGCATTAAATTGTGAGGCTCTGGCCGTTAACAATATAGAGCTACATGTGCATTAAATTGTGAGGCTCTGACCGTTAACAAATATAGAACTACATGTGCATTAAGTTGTGAGGTTCTGGCCGTTAATAAATTATAGAACTACATGTGCATTAAATTTGTGAGGTTCTATAAGGAAATCAAAACGAAGAACTACATGTGCATTAAATTGTGAGGTTCTGGAAAGAAGGTTTATGACCTTATTTTAATGAATTTTATTCTTAACATTTGTTAACTTGGAAATGCTTGTTGGAAAGGTTTCCTTTTTGGATGCATTTGTCATATCCCTTGAAATTTATAAACTGTATGTTCTCACTAGGCTTTTTAAGCCTAACACTTTTTCTCAAATGATATGTATATCAGGTTCTCGTTAGCGACGGGTTACCAAGGGCTTGAGTGCCGGGGTTTGACCTCGAGAGTTTTTGAGATGATAGTACTGGATTGTTGGGCATTTGTTAAGTCCCATATTTTGGATGGTTCTGGATCAACAATTAATGTAATCTAGATAGTATATGTTTAGATTAGTTTGTTGTTGAGATCCTTATCCGTATTCAGATTTTTGTAAAGGTTAAGTACAGTTCCCCTTTTTGGGAGGTTTAAACCTTTGGTTGATGCTTATTTGTACAGTTTCCGTAGCTTTAAATTTACCCTGGTTTTAGGGTATGTTACAATTTGGTATCAGAGCTTTAGTTTAAGTGATCTAGGCATGAAAGTAAGATGTCTAGACTTAGACTGAGTAGATTAAGCATTGATTCGTGAGTATTGGGTAGAACTACTAAGATGGGTTAGTCTTAGAGTTGACGGAAATTGTAGCTATCAAACGTTGTGGCGATGGTATCAAGAACCATTATGTATTGTATATTCATAATCTCACTTAGCTAATGTTATTATGAGAATATTTATACGTGATTGTGCCTGAATTACCGTTATTATGACATTTGGTACTATAATAGTACGTTCTTCCGTATTTTCTCTCGACCTGTCTTTTACTCTTCTCGTATTTGTGTGGCAACGATTTTTAGGATGGTCAATACGCGCAGTCGACCGTTAGTCGATGGAGATTTGCGAGACGATAGTTCGCCTGAGCGAGATCCCATGGCTGGGACGGCGACCGTCATTCCTTCGCGCGTGCCACCATTTCTTTCTGGGGAAGTGGAGCTAGGGCCAAGAGTGGTTCTGGCGTCCACTAGTCCCATTGTTCAGTTAGCTAGCCCTCAAGCTGATATGATGGTCAGCGTCATGCAATTGGTGACTACGGCCTTGGAAAAACAGCAAGAGGTTTTTCAGAAGATGTTGGAAGACCAAATCGCGAGTCTCAGAAGGCATGGGGCAGTGGAAGAAAATGTGTTGACTGGCTCTGGTAGCAGAGTCAGGACTGAAGAACCCAGGATTGTAGTTGGCCAGAATAGTGGGAGGAAATGCTCATATAAATCTTTCCTAGGATGCGGGCCGCCGGAGTTCTCCGGTTCTGATGACCCGATTTTGTGTGTGAAGTGGGTACGAGTGGTTGAGCAAGCCTTTGGCTCTTCCGAGTGTGGGGATGATCAGAGGGTGTGGTTTGGTACCCAATTGCTTAGAGATACAGCCCTCACTTGGTGGAATATCGTTCAATCCACCCTGTCTCCTACTGTGTTGGCTCAGCTGTCTTGGGTCGAGTTTAAAAAGAAATTGTTGGAAGAGTTCTGCAGCGAAAGAACTATGGACAGAATTGAGAAGGAGTTTCGGTCTCTGGTGAAAGGAAACCTGACGGTGAGGGAGTACACCCATCAGTTCATGGAAAAGTTGGATCTGGTGGGGCACGTGGCCCCAACGGAGAAAGATAAAATGAAGGCCTATCTCAATGGCCTACCAGCGGACCTGTTATCTATGGTCCACAATTCTAAAGCTTCCAACCTCCGAGAGATGATTGAAGAAACTCAGTTTATGGAGGAGTTGTTTTTGGAAGCAAATCTGAGAAAGCGGTGGTGGTGTCTGACAAGAGAAAATGGGATAACAGTTATGTACCTCCCAAGAGATCCCGACCTTTTGCTGGGAACCGAAGCTTCAGCAGCTAGCAGGAAGCTAGGTGGTGTCCCAAGTGTCGAACCAAGCACCACGGTAACTGTAATACCGCGCCTCAATCTTGTTACAAATGTGGTAAGTCTGACCACATCACCCGTGACTGTCCGGTCAGAGGACTGGTATGTTACGAGTGCAAGGCACCGGGACACTTGAAGAGAGATTGCCCAAAGTTGGTATCGGGCAACGCGCCAGCGAAGAAGGAGAACCCATCTAGGGTTCTGGGTCGAGCATTCCAGATGACGGCTGATGAAGCCAAGGCATCCGCGGATGTGGTATCGGGTACTTTTCTTATAAACTTTGTACCTGCTAGTGTTTTATTCGATACGGGTGCCAGTTTCTCTTTCGTATCTGAGTGGTTCCATCAAAAGATTGCTATGTCCACTACTAGTCTTGAGGATGCGTTAGTAGTAGAGATAGCTGATGGTAGTAAAGTTCTAATCCGTGAGGTTCTGAAAAAGTGTACTGTCGGTATCGAGGGAAGAGAATTCTCGATCGATTTGCTGCCGATGTTAATCGGGGGTTTTGATGTGGTGGTCGGCATGGATTGGTTGTCAAACAATCATGCCGAGGTCGTATGTTCCAAGAAGTTGATTCGACTTCCCAACCCCTCTGGTGAAGTCGTTGTCATCTATGGTGAAAAGAGAAAGGGTGAAGTGGCAATAATCACAATGGCAAAGGCACGCAAGTGCTTAGTAAAGGGATGTTCGTCTTTCCTAGCCTATGTGATCGATGTTAAGTTAAAGAAATCAAAGCTGGAAGATGTGAAGATCGTGCGTGAGTTTCCAGACGTCTTTTCGGACGACTTGCCCAGGTTACCACCCGATCGTCAGGTAGAGTTTCGGATTGATCTTGTGCCAGGAGCAGCACCAATTGCTAAGGCTCCTTACCGTTTAGCACCGTCGGAGATGCAAGAGATGATGGCACAACTCCAAGAGCTATTGGAGAAAGGCTTCATAAGACCGAGTTCGTCACCTTGGGGAGCTCCGGTCTTATTCGTCAAGAAGAAGGATGGCACAATGAGAATGTGCATCGACTATCGTGAGTTGAATAAAGCTACAGTAAAGAACAGATATCCGCTTCCGAGAATAGACGACTTGTTTGATCAACTTCAAGGAGCGGGTTGTTTTTCTAAAATCGACTTACGTTCGGGTTATCACCAAGTGAAGGTAAGAGAAGATGATGTACCGAAGACAGCTTTCAGAACGCGTTACGGCCATTACGAATTTCTTGTAATGCCTTTTGGTCTAACGAACGCACCAGCTGTGTTTATGGATTTAATGAATAGAGTATGCCGACCATTCCTCGACAAATCGGTCATTGTATTCATTGATGATATACTCGTGTACTCCAAGAGTGAGTCAGAGCACGAGCAGCATTTACGTGAAGTTCTGGAAGTGTTGAGAAAAGAAAGGTTGTACGCCAAATTTTCCAAGTGCGACTTTTAGCTTAAAGAAGTACAGTTTCTGGGTCACGTAGTCACTCGGGTCGGAGTGAAAGTAGACCCCTCCAAGATTGAAGCTATGATGAATTGGGAGCCTCCTAAGAGTCCGTCCGAGATCCGAAGTTTCTTGGGTCTGGCGGGATACTACAGGAGATTTATCCAAGACTTTTCAAATATCGCTTCTTCCTTGACAGTTCTGACTCGGAAGAATGTGAAGTTTGAATGGACTGAAGCCTAAGAGAAGGCGTTCCGGATCCTTCAAAAGAAGTTGTGTGAAGCTCCGATCTTGACGTTACCTGAAGGGTCGGAAGATTTCGTGGTATACAGCGACGCTTCAAAGATGGGACTGGGATGTGTGTTGATGCAACGAGGCAAGGTGATCGCTTATGCCTCGAGGCAGCTTAAGATACACAAGCAGAATTATCCAACCCATGATTTGGAGTTAGCGGCGGTGGTGTTCGCGTTGAAACTTTGGCGACATTACCTTTACGGCACGAAATGCACTCTATACACGGATCACAAGAGCCTGAAGTATGTCTTTGATCAGAAAGAGCTGAACATGAGGCAAAGGCGGTGGCTCGAGTTGCTTAAAGATTATGACTGTGAATTGCTTTACCATCCCGGTAAGGCGAACGTGGTGGCCGATGCGTTTAGTCGAAAGGACTATAGCGGAAGTATTCGAGCTACCCATTCGAGGATCGAGCTAGTGTCTAGTCTTGTTGAGAAGATCAAGACATCACAAGTAGAAGCACTGTTAGAAGAGAATCTAAAAGATGAAGTCATGACGAAGCAACGTTTACTCTTAACGGAAGATAGCCGTGGAGTAAAACTGTTCAGCGGTCGTGTGTGGGTACCCAAGCTTGGGGGTAACCGTGATATGTTGCTAGAGGATGCTCACAAGTCCAAGTATTCCATTCATCCGGGGAGTACAAAGATGTACAGGGACTTGAAGCTTCACTATTGGTGGCCGGTAATGAAACTTGATGTGGCGCGTTACGTTGAGCGTTGTGTGACGTGTTCGCAAGTTAAGGCCGAGCATCAACGACCATATAGGAGTCTACAGTCTTTAGAGATTCCCGAATGGAAGTGGGAGAATATCACCATGGACTTCGTGACGAAGTTGCCTAAAACTCTTCGAGGTCACGATACCATTTGGGTGATAGTTGACAGATTGACAAAGAGCGCTCACTTCTTGGCTATGCGCGAGACTCTATCGATGGATAAGTTAGAAAGCTTTATATCGATGAGGTGGTCTCGAGGCACGGCATACCATTGTCGATCGTGTCGGATCGCGACAGTCGGTTCACTTCGAACTTCTGGGATGGGTTTCAGAAAGAACTTGGAACTCGAGTGAAGTTGAGTACGGCTTACCATCCGCAAACCGACGGGCAGAGCGAGCGAACGATCCAAACTTTGGAAGACATGTTGAGGTCTTGTATCATCGATTTCGGGGGTAGCTGGGACTCTCACCTGCCTTTGGTGGAGTTTGCTTACAACAATAGCTATCACTCGAGTATTGGGATGGCACCTTTTGAGGCATTGTATGGGCGAAAGTGTCGGACTCCTGTGTGCTGGCTTGAAGCGGGAGAAAAGCAGTTCGCTGGACCTGAAATCGTGCAAGAGACTGCCGATAAGGTCAAGTGCATTCGTGAAAGAATGAAAGCGGCTCAGGATCGACAGAAAAGCTATGCAGATAAGAAGAAGCGACCGATGGAATTCCAAGTGGGCGACCACGTTATGCTTAAGGTGTCGACGTGGAAAGGCATTATTCGGTTCGGAAAATGTGGGAAGTTGAGTCCCCGTTTCCTCGGACCTTTCAAAGTGCTTAAGCGGGTGGGTTTGCAAGCCTACCAGTTGGAACTACCACCGGAGTTGAGAAGAATACACAACATGTTTCATGTTTGCTACCTCCGGAAATGTTTAGCGGTAGAAGACAGCGTCATACCCCTTTCAGAGTTAAGGGTAGACGAAGGTAACCGTTGTGTGGAAGAACCCGACGCCATCTTAGAGAGAAAGTCTAAGAAGTTGCGTCACAAAGAGGTCACTTTGGTCAAGGTGCAGTGGAATCATCACCGGGGAGCAAATGTGACGTGGGAAGCCGAGGAGGATATGAAGCGAAGATATCCTCACCTTTTTGAGTAGTTGGGATTTCGGGGACGAAATCATTCCCAAGTTGGGGAGGATTGTAACACCCCGAATTTCGTTGTTTTGCGAAGATGTTGGAGGAAAAAGAAGTTCCTGTTTCTGTCTACAAGGCGCACGGGTCGTGCGCCCTCCTTCAGGAAAAACGCACGGGTCGTGCGCATGGATCAGGGTGCGAGGCAGTGACTTTCGCACGGGCCGTGCGCCATCCCCCTTTGAAAACGCACGGGCCGTGCGCTGTGTTGGGAAGTGTGAGAACCTTGCTAAATATCTCTTTTTGGTCATAATTCTTTGAAAATTCTCAGATTTCTCTCTCTCTTCCTTTTTCTCTCTTTTCTCTTTCAATCTTCTAAGACTCGTTTGGTTGCTAGTTTTCGGTGTTTCTAGCGAGGGGTCGGTGTTTTAAGCTTCACCTCTTCGTCGTGGTCGTTATCTGGTTTTCCGGGTTTTATTCTGAAAACCTATCGGTGAGTTCCTACTACCATTTTACAAACTTTATACATGTCAAAACTCTTATTTGCAAAATCTGAAGTATTTCTACGGTATGATTTTATGTTCTCTACATTTTGATATAAATGAAGTTTTTGGTGATTTTCGGGGTTCCCGATCAGTTTTGACTAAAATGACTGGTTCCGCCTTATTAAAGTAAAATGATGTTTTTCTTGCACATTATGTGAATATGTGAAAAAGAATGTTTATGAACTCATTTTAATGATTTTCATTCTTACCAGAAGTTGAACTGGAATTGGCATTTTGTTTTATAAAATGTGTTAATACCATACGTTTATTTATGGTTGGTCACATATGTTGTTGTGACGAGTCTGTACCATTACTAGCGGATCCCTAGGTTTTGAGTTGACTGTTATTAATTGGAGATTACCAAGTAAAGTAAATATAGAGCTACATGTGCATTAAATTGTGAGGCTCTGGCCGTTAACAATATAGAGCTACATGTGCATTAAATTGTGAGGCTCTGACCGTTAACAAATATAGAACTACATGTGCATTAAGTTGTGAGGTTCTGGCCGTTAATAAATTATAGAACTACATGTGCATTAAATTTGTGAGGTTCTATAAGGAAATCAAAACGAAGAACTACATGTGCATTAAATTGTGAGGTTCTGGAAAGAAGGTTTATGACCTTATTTTAATGAATTTTATTCTTAACATTTGTTAACTTGGAAATGCTTGTTGGAAAGGTTTCCTTTTTGGATGCATTTGTCATATCCCTTGAAATTTATAAACTGTATGTTCTCACTAGGCTTTTTAAGCCTAACACTTTTTCTCAAATGATATGTATATCAGGTTCTCGTTAGCGACGGGTTACCAAGGGCTTGAGTGCCGGGGTTTGACCTCGAGAGTTTTTGAGATGATAGTACTGGATTGTTGGGCATTTGTTAAGTCCCATATTTTGGATGGTTCTGGATCAACAATTAATGTAATCTAGATAGTATATGTTTAGATTAGTTTGTTGTTGAGATCCTTATCCGTATTCAGATTTTTGTAAAGGTTAAGTACAGTTCCCCTTTTTGGGAGGTTTAAACCTTTGGTTGATGCTTATTTGTACAGTTTCCGCAGCTTTAAATTTACCCTGGTTTTAGGGTATGTTACACATATCCTTCCTTCTTCACCCATTCTCTCTCAAGAACGAACCTACCACATTTATTGCTAATTTTTGAGCATTTGAGGCTTGAAAACTTGTGGTTCTAAAGTAATTCTTCACAATCAAGCTAGAGTTTGGAAGTTACACACTAAGGGTTTATTATCTCATCTTCATCTTCAAGGAAATTTTTAGGGTTTCTAGGTTTTCACCAAAAAACCTAAGTTGTGAGTTGATTCTAACCTTTTTAAACTTTATACATGTCAAAACTATACATTTTGAACTCCCAAACATCTCCTTGTTTACATTTTCTTGTTTGAAGGATTTTGACCTAGCTTTGGTATTTTGAAGATTTTAAGGTTTTTATCATTTTCAAGCAAAATGAAGGGTTTTATTATGTGTGATGTAAAATGTGGTTATATATGTATATTTATGGTGAAAAACTAGAATGAACACATTTTGGTGACATACATGGTTTTTATTATATTATGAGGTTTACTTGATAAAAGTGAGTTTTTCAGAAGGAAACAAATGGATGGTTGTTTTTTTGGAAAAAGGGGACGGAACCCCGGAATTTTTTTTATTCAAATGAAAAGAAAAAATTACATATTACGAGGGGCATACCCCAAGGTTTATAAAATGAGATCCCAAAACATGTTTGGGAAAAAACCAATGTTAGGACCAAGCCCAAGCTCTATACCAAAGACAAAGCCACCATCTATACAAAGAGTATATAACAAAAGAATAAGCCCACAAAAAATTATCCACATCTTTGGGCCAAAAACAATTCGTATACCAGCCCAACAGAAGAGAAGAATTATCCACCCTCTTTATCCAATCAATACGGCCCACATGGACAATGAGATATTCTTTCCACTTACAAGCCATGATCCAAGTAAAGAAGGCCCAAATTATCAACATATTAGAATCAGCCCATAAGCTCTCTAAAGCCCACATCCACCCAATAGTCATTCTCCACATAATCCATCTCCACTTACAAGTCATGAACATTAGAATTGGCTTTAATACAAAAGCTTCCATTTTCCAAACCAAGCCCCTAGATTTCAGTAGCTCTTCTTGTCTGGAAAGAGTTTTTAACTTTAAGCCAAGAATCCTTAGCTTTATCAAATTAATAATTTGCCTAGCAATGCAAACAGCAGATCTATGGAAATCAGAATGCATTTTTTATTCCTTTCTTGCCAAACAAAGTAGACCACAACAACAAGAAGCAGTCTATGAAGCACACACCAGATGGAATTAGTACATGGAATATTTGATAACCTCCCAATAAGCATGGTCCAGCCATCAACAGTTCCTTTTAGGCTCTATATCATTCCATAGACCCCAGAAAATCCTTCCAAATGGTTCCAGATCTCTTGAGTATAAGGGCAGTCAACAACGAGATGATTATGAGTCTCAATCCCATCATGGCATAGCACACAGATGTTATCATCAACAACATTCCAATTATATAATCTATCCAGAGTTCTCAATCTCCCTTTAATAGCCAGCCATAAAAAGAAAGCATGTCTTGGGATTCCTTGACTAAACCAAACCATTTTGGCCCAAGGAACTGTCACATGGTTCTCATACATGTCATTCCACATATTGGAGACTTTAAGATCAACCAAAACTCCATTTTTACACTTCCATATAACAGTATCCTCAACACTGTCATTTAGGTTAGGCATGAACATCTGTAGGATAGAATTGTGTTTGCTCCATATTTCAGCAGGCCACATCTACTTTCCATTAACAACAATATCATGAACCTTCAATTCTAAGCTCATTTTGGCCATATAAATTTCTCTTTGAAATGAAAGCACACAATGGACCAGTTGGATGCCAAGCATCAAACCAAAGAGAAGTAGCTTTTCCATTTCCAAGCACATGAACAGTTTGATCTCTAATCATATATCTGAACCTGACAGCTTTCCTCCAAAACCAAGGGGCATCAAAAACTTCCCCTACATCCCAGAAATTCCTTCCTTTCAGTCTATACTCATTAATCCACTTTACCCATAATGATTCCTCATTAACAATGATTTTCCAGATTTGTTTGGCTAAGAGAACTTTATTCCAACATTTTAGGTCCTTAAATCCAAGACCCCCATTAGGTCTTGGCAAGCAAACTGTTTTCCAAGCCAGTTTTGCCTTTCCTCTGGTAGCCTCTCTACTGCTCCATAGAAAATTCTTTAAAGCCTTCTCTATTTCCTTAACCACTGAGATAGGCAAAAGAAATAAAGAAGCCCAATAAACACTTATTGAGGACAGAACTAAGATAATGAGTTGCAGCCTTCCAGCAAATGAGAGGCTTTTATTCTTCTAATCCAGAATCCTTCTCTTTATTTTATCCATCAGCCCAGCATAATCATTATGAAATAATTTTGTAGAGAGCAAAGGGAAGCCCACAACATTACCAAGATAAGAAGTACTCTTACCCATGCTTGGAATCAATCCCGAAACTTTGCTAAACTCCATCAAGGCCTCTTTAAGAATTATAACAGACTCCACATTCCCATGATAGAACATGAGAAGATCATCTACAAAGCACAGATGAGTAATACCCAATTTCTCACATTTAAGGTGAAATTTGAAACCTTCATTCTCTTTTACCTTCTTTTGACCATAAGTGTCAACACCTCCATAACAAGAGTAAATAGATAATGAGATAAAGGATCTCCTTGTCTAATGCCCCTCATGCCTGGGAAGAAACCATGGTGGTCTCCATTAACTCTGATTGTAAAAGATGTAAAAGTGACACACTTCATAATCCACTGAATCATGCAAGGATGGAATCCAAATTGATGAAGGATAAACTTTAAGAACCTCCGGTTAACAGTGTCATATGCTTTCTGAATGTCAATTTTAAAGGCACACCTTTTAGTACCTCTTTGTCTATGATAACCCCTCATAAGTTCTTGAGCAAGAAGGATGTTATCACTATTCTGTCTTCCAAGAATGAAGACAAATTGATTTCGATCAACAAGAAACCCAAGTGAACTCTTAGGGGGCGTTTGGTTCGCATAATGTTTTTGGATGGAATGGAATCTGTCAAAAGAATTTGACTTTGAAGGAATTGGAATGGAATGTTGTCTTTGACCACCTGTTTGGTTGACAGAATTGGAATGGAATTTGTTAAATAAATTGGAATTTTTCAGTTTGGTTCACAGATTGTAGCTTTAGAATTGGAATGGAATTTTGGTAAATGACCAAAATACCCTTTTTGTTTATTTTAATTTTTTTCAACAAAAAATACTTTAATGAAATAGTCATTAAATAGTTTAATTTTTAACTAAAATTGCTTTGATTATTTTAGTACACGAATGATGATGAGAGAGAGGGAGGGAGAGAGAGAGGACAGAGAGAGGACAGATAGAGGACAGAGAGAGGAGAAAGAGATAGAGGACAGAGAGGGAGAGGGAGGGAGTGAGAGAGGAGAGGAGAGAGAGGGGGAAAGGATAGAGAGACAGAGAAGAGAGAGGAAAGAGTAGAGAGAGAGGAAGAGAGAGAGCAGAGAGAGATAGGAGAGAGGGGAGAGAGAGAGAGGAGAGAGAGGGAGAGAGGATAGATTGAGAGAGAGAGTAGAGAGAGGGAGGGAGGAGAGAGAGGGGGAGGGAGGAGAGAGAGAGGGAGAGGAGAGAGAGGGAGAGGAGAGAGAGGGAGAGGGAGAGAGAGGGAGAGGAGAGAGAGGGAGAGAGGAAAGAGAGAGGGAGAGAGAGGAGAGAGAGGGAGAGAGAGATAGTTGGTGTCTGCTAATAATGTTGAACGGTAGTGGTAGCCGGTGGTGGTGGTTGCCGGTGGCGGTGTGGCCGGAGGTGGTGGTGGCCGGAGGTGGTGGTGGCCGGAGGTGGTGGTGGTGGTCGGATGTGGTGGTGGCCGATGGCGGTGACCGGATGTGGTGGTGGTGGCCGGTGTTGGTAGTCGGAGGTGGTGGTCAATAGTGGTCGGAGGTGGTGGTGGTGGTGGTCGGAGGTGGTCGATGGTGGTCGGAGGTGGTGGCCGGTGTTGGTAGCCGGAAGTGGTGGTCAATGGTGGCCGGTGGTGGTGGCCGGAGGTGGTGGCCGGAGGTGGTGGTGCATATTAGGATGAGGGGCAATTTTGTTCAAAAAAAAATATGGCATTCTGTAACACCCCGGATTTTCGATAAGTAAAGGTCACCCGGACATCTTCGAAACCCATAGATGGTGGGGGTTTGTTGGGAAAACTTCGTTTAAAGTCCCTTGGGGTATCGGGGACTCTAGTATCAAAAATTCGGATTTTCGGAGTTCGGGGGGAGTGGGGCGACAGTGCCCGGCGACTGTGCCAAAGGGCACAATCGCGTGGCATAGTCGCGGGGACTCCACCCCTTGCGGTACAAGTGGGGCGATTGTGCCCCTGCGACAGTGACCATGTCAAGGTCGCGGGGCACTATCGCGAGAGGGGGCCAGGGCATTAAAATGTTTGAATTCTCACTATTTCTTCTCATTTCTCATTTCTATCTTCTTCCCTTTTCTCTCCTAAACCCTAAAACCGAACCCTAACCCATTTTGGAGGCTTTTCTTCTTCATACCCCATGATTCTTAATCATTTAGCTAGTTGGAATCAAGAACCCCAAAATATCTTCATCTCCATCTTCCTCACCAAGCTCTTTGGGGTTTCATCCAACCTTTGCATCATTGAAGATTTGGGAGCTTATGGTTCGTTTTGGTGACTTACATGGGTTTTGGTTGGTGGTTCGGAGTTGTAGTTAAGGTAACTTCTTGTTCTCTTCATTTATGGAAATTAGGGTTTCTACATAAGTTGAGATTTTTATGTATAATATTTGGGGAATGATTTTAAATGGTTAAATATGGATTTTATGGTTGGACCCTTGTGGATCTAGGTTTTGGAAGCTTGATTTGAAGAGTTGGATTGGGTGTCTTCGGAAAGCTTGGGTGGAATTTAGGCTTTTGGAGGCCCATGGTTGTGGTTTGAAAACTAGGTTTAACTTAACCTAGCAAGGTGAGTTCAATTTGATTTGTGAAAACGGTGTACATGCCAAAATGGTTATTTTTAAAATGTTTATGTTTTACACCAAATGGTTAACTGCTGATAAGTTTGAGTATTTGGTTATATTTATCTTTATAAACTCATGAAACATGCATCTTGGTGATTTTAGGTATATTGACAAATAAAACTTATTGACATGTTTCTTGGACGTATTTTATATAAATGGAGTCAATTTGATGCAAATGTCATTCACATGATTTTGTTCTTACGTTTAGTTGGAAAATGTGCATAACTGTGTCACGAAGTATTTTGGGAAATAAGAGTAAAGAGTTTATTTGGGAAAATGGTTTGTCTCAAACAATGTTGAGTTGGCGTTATTTTACACTTTTGGGTTGTTGTGTCTTCGTTAGTCGGTTAAACGTGTTTTTAATGTTTACAAAGGCTTCGTTGGTGATTTACGTAAAGTGTTGGGCCTTTGGCTCGGTTTTGACTAAATGAGTCGTGTGGACACTTGTCCGGATTTATAACCGTCATGGGTTTTGAGTATGATGGCGCTTAATTTTGTGTCATTGGTGAGTTACATGCTTTGGGTGCTTTGGTCATTCATTTGGAGTCATGTAATGTTAGACAGTGTCGTAATGGATCCATAGGCACGTAAGTTTGTCGGTTATGTAAGGCCTGAGGTTTTGGGTTACTTTTAGTGACCGCTCGGGTTTGCTAGCGAGTGGACAACGAGTGGCACGAGCTGCAGAGGGGGAAACTCGTCTAGATTGGATATACACCCACGTCTGTAAGTCCTTGAGGTGGAACTCGACGGAGTATGGCCAGAGGCATTAAACGGTCCGAGGATTGTGATGTCGGTGGTGGCATGGGAACTAGGATGTCGGGATGTGTGGTGAAATCCAATAACATTGCGGGTGGCCCCATTCACGTGTTCTCGCCACCCAAGATGGAAACGTTTAGATGACATGCAAGGAAGTCGCGTGAACGGCCTACTTGCGTGTTACTCTATTCTCAGTGTATATGGATCTCTTCATCGTTGATTCGTGGTATTTTAAAGGGTAATGTTGTATTTGACCAAATTGGGTTTTTAAGTGGTCGACGGTAAATGATGGCTTTAATATGGGGTTCTTCCCAAGTATATTAAGGCTTGAATGGAATGTGTCGTTACCATGTGTCGGTATTTATTTTAGTCCATTTCATGGCCGTGTGAGTTTTGGGTCTAATGTCGTGTTTATGGCAACATTCAATTGTGTAAATTTTCATCTTCGATTTATGGGTTTGGGTATCATGTTCCACCCGTGTTAGGTATTTCTAGTTATAACGTGTTGTCTACATTTCATAAAATTGAGGATCTCGCCTTTTAAACAGTTTAGTTGGTTAATGAGTAACTCAGTGTCTCTTTCGTTTAAAATACATGTTTATTGGTAAATGAGTCATTTCATAAGCAAAGCATATCATTTTGAAAGATTATGTCTTTAATTTCATTCTTACATTTAAACGATTTATTTATATATGTTGAAAACTCTTGAGCTCACTAGGCGCTAAGCCTAACCCTTTTTATTTGTCGGCATGTGCATCAGGTTCTAGTTGAGAGTTGGGTTCTAGCAGTTCTATGAAGAGTAAAGCCTTAGCTAGACACAAAAGTAAGTAATTGGTGAAGTCTTCCGCGAGATGGAGATAGTGACATGTTTTGGGTTTTAGTAGCACCCGACCTTATTGTTTACTGTATGTATAGATTGAAGGTGTGTAATGAGGTTAAATCTGAACTTATGGTTGTAGATGATTCAATTATCGTTGTATTTAGAAATTTTAAATTAGTTGTTATTTCCAGAATTGAGGGTGTTACACATTCCATTCCAATGAAATACCACTTCCCCCCCCCCAAGGAATGTTGAATTCCTTCATTTGTGGAATTCATTGGAATTCAACATTCCAATTCCTTAAAAAGAATGAACCAAACGATGTAATGGAATTTGGTCAACGGAATTCAACATTCCAATTCCATCAGATTCAATCAAAATCTGCGAACCAAACGTCCCCTTAATCCTTTTCACAATAATCTTACTGATGCACTTAAACAAAACATTACAGCAAGAAATTGGTCTGAAGTCTACCACACTTTTTGGACACTGCATTTTAGGGACAAGAGCTATAACAGTTGCATTTACCTCCTGCATCAACTTTCCATTTTCAAAGAATTGTTGCACTGCCAAACATACATCATTTCCTATTATTGGCCATGCTTTTTTGAAAAAATAAGCTGAAAAACCATCAGGTCCAGGGGCTTTAGTATCCTCAATTTCAAAAATAGCATCATGAATTTCTTCATTACTGACAGGGCACACCATTAAATCAGCTTGTTGGGTGGACAATCTCCTTTGAAACAGAGTAGAAGGCTCCCTAATATCCTCTACAGCAGTATCAGATCCAAGTATGAATTTGAAATGCTTAACAAATTGTTCTGCTACACTTTTGCCAATGAACTTATTGCCATCCATGTCTTCTATCTCATCTATCCTTCCTTTATTAAGTTTGGACTTAACCACCTTATGGAAATAGGCAGTGTTAGAGTCCCCCTCCTTTAGCCAATGAACCTTTGCCCTCTGCCTTAGGAACTTCTCTTCAGCCACCAAAGCATCTTTCAATGCTTTGAGATAAACAGAGCCTTCAAATTGAATTTCACCTTCATCAGGATCTGCATCCATATCAGTCTGCACAGCTTCCAGTTTAGCTCTCAGTTTCTTCACATTTTCAAACACATTTCCTGCTTCCAAATTAAGTTTTCTAACCTCTCTTTTAACTTCATTGAGTCTGGAAGTGACAATAAACATATTACACCCATATACATGCTTCTTCCAGGCATCAGCAACAACAGAACAAAATTTAGCATTATCCCCAATGTGGTTGTTGAATTTGAAAGGCTTAGCTCTGAATTTAGATAGGGAGGGAATATATACCACAATGGGACTATGATCTGATAGACCATACGGCAGGAAACTAGCAGAAGCAGTAGGAAATAGACCCAAGAATGGTAAGTTTCCAAAGGCTCTATCCAGTTTTAAAGTGGATGGTTGTTATTGTTGACTATGACTATTTTAAAGTGGTATGACTCTTGGAAAGTCTATTTTGTAAACAATCTATGTTGAAAATGGGAAATGGTCATAATTTGACCTTTACATGGATTTAGTTTTACATGGTGTTATTTATACAAGGAAATGCATTATTTGGAAATGTTTGATATTGAGAACTATATGTGTGCTTATAGTTTGGTCAAAAATTTAAATGTGACAATCCTTAGACTATTACTCTTGGATCCATAGGTATATGAGTCTGCTTATTTTGGGATGAATCACGTTTGTAGCTAGTTGAGACATTGGGTCCTTGGATGGCAACTTGGTACGGTTATGCGGGACCGGATACTAGCCATGGAATGTAAATACAATCCTAGTGAATGAGTATGATTAAGATCACATGGTTCCCTCCCCCACATCTATGTAAAAGTCGGCGAGCTCGTGGCCATTGATCCTAATATGAGCTCACTAACTTGGAAAGTAACTTACTTTTGTGTTCCACTACAATATTTGGAAATCGGGTCTCCCCCGTCATTGTAAGATGCTTTTGGACCATATGGTTCCTATGTGGTTTATTTGAAAACAAAACATACTTCATAATTCTTGAAAACTTTTATTGTCTTCATATGCTCCTTCAATTATATTAATGTTTGTTCTCACTAGGCTCAATCATAACTTTTTTCTTAAATGACATATATATCAGGTTCTGTTGGCGGTAGGGCACTCAAGGTTTGAGAGATGAGCATTTTGGCTGTTAGTGACAACTTTTGGAGATAGTCTATTAGGAGCTTGGCGTACAGAAATGGATAGATACCTTTTGGGAAATTGTGTTGAAAATTGTTTTAATCTAGATGGAAATAGTTTAGATTAGTGACTTGTCATTTATAATTTATATTTATAGATTTGTAAACGCTATTACTATTTACAATCTTTGGGCGATTTCTTGTATATGGAATGTTACGGTTACGTCGTTTCAGATTTAAATTTATCGATATTTTTTTAGGGTTGTTACACTAAAGTATGGGAAATGCAAATGCATGTAAATTTAAGTATGTTCTAAAGTATTATTTAATTAGTAATTATTATATTTTACTTTTCCTCCGCATACAAAAGGATGGGAAGGGTTAACAAATGTCACATCAACTCAAAAGGCTGAAGTGAAAAGTACAAACATGCATTGAATAGTAAATCAGATGAAGACGCGTGTTAAAGTTGAAGGAGAACATTTAATACAATGGAAGTTATAAAATGACTTCATTGTGTTAACATGCAAATCACCCATTTTGAAAGAATATATCTCTGTGATAGTTTCAAAATAAATTTGGCGTCAATATCTAAGAGTTATCTTAGTCTCTCAAATTTGAAAGAGAATCTTCTTCTCCTCTCTTTCAGTGTGTAAATTTGTCCCCTCAGATAGTTTAGGATAAAAGTCTTGTCTCCTAACTTCCGTAACATATATGTAGTTTTATGTTTGAAATAAACTAAAACTAAAAAAGCAAATTTACTATGTTTGTATTCAACCTCCATTCTACAAACACTTTTTGTGTAAGTTAGGGGTGTTCAAAAAAACCGTTGGACCGCTCAAACCGGTCGAACCAAGTCAAACCAGACCGTTTTTGGCGGTTTGAGCGATCTGGCGGTCCGGTCTGGTCTGAAAAATTGCCAAACCGGGCGGTCCGGTCTGCGTTCTGGAGGTTTTTTTGGGCGGTTTGGACCAAACTGGCCTCCAAATTCATATATATTTTATTTTTTTTATATATGTCTTTATATTCATTATCTAGCCCAATGTTATTTTAAATATATTTGGTTAGGCGCAATGTTATCTTAAATCCAACCCAAACATAAAATCTATTTTAGTTTTTAAAATTTGAAACTTGAAAGCCCTAAATGACTACTATTCACTAACACCGGCGGACTCACTGTATTCACATTTTTTGTGGACTTTGTTAAATTTTTTGTGGACTTTGATTTTTAGTGTTTTGTTGGGATATTTTGTTTACTCTTTTTGTGGACTTTGTTAATTTTTTTGTGGAGTTTGTTTACTTTTTTGTGGATTTTGTTTACTTCAAATGGACTCAAGCCAATGAAGCTTTAAAATTCAATATTATATAATAAAATTTAAGTTGAAACTTTAAAGCCCATAAAAGGCCCAAACCGTCTAAACCGGTCGGACCAAACCGCCTAAACCGCGGTCCGGTTTGACCGGTCTAGGCACTTGATGTCAAACCGCTCGGTTTGAAAATTTAATAAACCGCCACTTGCGGTTTGGTTTGTGGTCTGAGGGGTTAAACCGCCCAAACCGGGCCGCGAACACCCCTAGTGTAAGTCATTGTGGTTCATGACCATCAATCTCTGTATTTATTGGTGTATGTCGAAGACATCATCTTAACTGTTAACGAGTCTTACATTGCTCGATTTATTTCTCGCCTCAACCAGGAGTTTGCTATCAAGGATCTCGGCACACTTAGCTACTTCTTAGGCCTTGAAGTCACTCACAATGATACCAAGTCTCTTTCTAGGTCAAAACAAATATGCTCATGGCATTCTTGTCCAAGCCAACCTCCTAGACTCGAAGCCCAATTTTAGAAATGTATAATTGTTACACTTTTTAATTAACTAAACGACACTTTTACCCTTAATTATAAAAAAAGATTTTCTCCACCTCATAATTAAGAGTAGAATGGTTGTCTTTTTGTGATGCGATTGCGGACCTAAGGCTAAAAACCCAAAAAATGGATGAAAATGGTTAGGAGGTGCAACGGGGCGTGTACTTAAGCTATTTGTGCCAATTTCATTATATTTTAACAATACTAATTAGTAATAACAATTATCATAATTAGTGAGAGGATAATGATAATAATTGGACAAAAGGAGTATCATTAATGAGCAAAAAGAGGTTTATCGGATTTGTGGATGGTTGGACCCACAAAAACCAACGTGGATTAAGGAGAGCGCAGATTTAGATGATGGTGTCATATTAACCACTAATTCCATCCCACCATTTTCAGCCACAAATTATCTCACCACACAATCAATGAATCAAATAAACAACTCTTTCTTCCTATTTCTCTCACCTCACAACAATCCACATACTCCATAATCCTGCAGTTTCACAACCACAAACTAAAACCCACAGCCGCCTCTCTCTTCTCTCTCTCTGCTGCCTCGATTCGAAGAAAAACCCTTTTCATTTACTTACTATTACCAGCTTAGAGCCTTAGATCTTGTTTCTTCATCTGGGTTTTTATCCACTTTTGATTCGATTCTCTTTATCTTCAGGTGAGTTGTGTTAATTTTGCAAGTTTAGTGTCTATGTTCTTCCTTATCTTTTATCTCTTAGCTTCGATTTCGAATACCCTTTTGATTTCTTGGGTTAAATTACTTGTTTTGATCTGATTTTTCACTTTATCCACTTTTTGATTCGATTCTCTTGAGGTGAGTTGTGTTAATTTTGCAAGTTTAGTGTGATTATGTTCTTCCTTATCTTTATCTCCTACTTGATTTCCAAAAACTCTTTTGATTTATTGGTTTCAAAATTCAATCAAAACTTTGTTTTGATCTGGATTTCTCCTTTTAATCCTACTTTTTTTTGTTCAATTTCCTTCTGGTGGGTCATGTTTTAGTGATTCTCTTCATCCTTATGTGATTGATAGCTGCTCTGTTTGTCCCTTCTGGATTTTGAAACTTTTTGGTTGCTTTGATGCTAATATTCCTGTTTCATTTGGCTTTTTTTGAGCTTATAAGCCAGTGATTATGATTTGACTCTAGTATTTGTAATCTAAATGAAATGGGTTCTTGTAGATCTGTTCAAATCAAGCTTTTCCCAGTTGGGTTTTATTGTGTACATGTAATTCTTATATTCTGATCTCCAAGATTAGTTCAAGCCCAATTTTTTTTCTTCAAAGGTTTGATTTTTATGTATAGTTGAGTCTTGACTTCAAATTTGTAAAGGACTTTTTTATGTTTTTGTTTCAAATTTGAAAAGAACATTTTAGAATATGAAGGGTGTTTACAATGAAATTAAAAGACTATAAAATATGAATTCCAAATTTACAATTTGCAAATTACTTGGTTTGATTCTCTAAGATCAATTACACAAAAAAAAAAAAGTTCGTATGAATCCATAAACTTTAAGCTGGTGAGTGTTTTTGATCTCTGATCTTAATGGGTTTTCTTTTTGGTTTTTGATTTGTGGTGATAGATACTATGGAGTGGTATTTCGGTAACGAAGTCGAAGATCTTGTTGTTCCAAAGGATTATGAACAACCAGATATGATATCATCACCAGAAAGCTGGTCACAATGGGGAATCAATGGTTTTGGGGCTTCCGATTTTCCAAAAAAGAACTTCAATTTGAATGCAAATGCAAACATGACACGCGAAGAACTCGCATTCAATGGAGGCAAAAACTTCTACACTTCAATTGACATGGATGATTCCAACAATCAGAAATCCAACAATTCAAGCATGAACCAAGGACTATACAACAATGGCGGACGTTCCCTTCTGTGGAATGATCAAGCGGATTTTCAACAATTTACGGAGGAAGAAGCCAGAATCAATCACATGGATGACCTTTTCTTGTACATGCTCAACTTTTGGGAATTAAGATTCTTGATTTAATGTATATCACATGTCATCATCATCATCCACTATTATTGTTTTTAAAAGAAGTTTTGTACAATGGATCAAGTCCTCCATTTTGTTCTCAAGGGTTCACTCTTTTGGATGGTAAGAAACTAATTGGATTTTGGTGTGGTGAGGTTTGGTTTTGGCTCTTCTTTGTGGTCCATTTTCACACATGAGATCTTATTTTCATTTATGACAATGGTGTCATTCAGGGGCAAGCCTTTGTGGGCTTGAGTCAATACTTTTGGAGTCCCACGTCAGCTAGACATGAACCATCAAAACATATATATATATATATATATATATATATATATTTATATATATAGAGTGAATCATAACTTAGTGGGATGACGATAAATGAGTTTCGTTCTTTGATTTGGTTCAAGAAATATGCATTATTGTCTTATTATTTTTTGCATTCTCATGGTCTATTTTTTTTGTTTTGCAGCAGTTCGTTACTTGAAGAAGATCCAACTAAAGATTCAACCGAGTCCCATGACAACACGATGCTTGACAACAATGTTAACATGTTCGAGGGCGAGATGGTAAACTCACTGAATGTTGGAAGCCATGGACAAAGCACCGGAAGCTCAAAATATCTCAAAACGCACGCTTTCTCCCCATCAAACGACTGGAGTAATGGAGAAGTTTCAACTCCTTATGAAATGCCAGAGGTGAGATGAACATGTTGGTTCTTTGTGAGAGCAAATTTTGTCATAAATGTAAATACCCAGAAAAAAAAGTTTAAAACTTTATGAGAAATCTATATTTGTGAAATGTTTTCAGCATCTTTTCTGAATTTTGTGGCTGATGTTTGTTTCTAATCTTTCTTAGCAATATACAAACGACGAGAACTCAATGGAAGAATCGGTACTGAAAGATCTTGAAAGGGTGACTGCACAGGTAAGAAACTTATTGTGGGTAGAATTGGAATTTCAAAAATGCGCAAACTTGTGAAGACCGTTAATAACCATTTGTTTTTCATTGTGTTGAATCTATCAGTTCACAGACAAAACTCGAATTTGCTTTAGAGATGCTTTCTACCGCCTTGCAGAAAGCTCCAAACAATCAGTTAACTCATGCCAAGATGGAGAACCTATGATGACTTCTAATGATGATACATTGAGGTGTGTATAACCTTCTGTTCATTCATACTCTTTTTCCAACGGTTTTACTTGGTTTGGCCGTTTGGGCTAATCGACTATTATACCCATTAGGATTTCACTTGCTTCTTTCTTGTTTTGGTTTTTGAACAAATAGATTGTTCATTTTGGTAGCGGGAGTTTCTCATCTAGATTCCGATATCTCAATTTGATGCATCTTGAATTTGTGTCGCTAAGGGCCACATACTTTGGTCCTAAACTTGTCTGGTTCATGTGAAAGGACGTTTTGCGTAAATCTCATGGATGAATCCTGATGATTGCATCTTATTTTATGGCACTCAGGTCTGGAGAAACCGAAGTTTCAGAATCGAAAACAAACGTCATCGACAGAGCCGTTGCCAGTCTCATGTTCAATAAGTTCGATTACGAGGACAACGATCATCAAACGGACTATGAAGACGATGCAGAAGTCCCGATTGGTGGCATGCGGGAATTGGCACAACCAATTGCTTACTAGTTACTAACCTCTAGAGATGCACCCTTGAAAACAACCAGCAGAAAGGTTGTTCTGTTCCTTTTTGTGATTTGGATTGGAGGTCACTTGCTTTTGCATCAAGCCCATGTCTAAAAGCCTCCGAACCAACCCCACTTTTCGGTGCATCGGGGTCCGGCTCCAAGTGGTGCATGGGGGTTATGTGTATAAGTTGCAGCTAGCTTAGCTAACTATATGGAGGATGCAAAGCAGTCGTCTGGGCTACATCCTCCAATTTTTGGTGGCGTTTTTTCTGGACCATTTTTGTGGTGTAAACAAGTGTTTTTATGCATATTTCTAGTATTTCGGAAAATCGTGACTGATGTCTTGCGTTAGTTGCAACGGTGTCTTTGTTACGAAAGGTTCGTGGAACGAAATGGGAATGTATGATATGGTTTGGATGCTTTAGCATGAGTGGTATATAATGTTTTGGAAGATCCGGAAAAAAGGTATGGAACTTTTGTTGCATGTTTGTTGACATATTATTATATACTCTAGAAGCGTACTTGTGTAATGCAGCGAAATACATCACGATTTTAATGTTTTCTTTTATTTTTTGTTTTTTATCGATTTACAATACGATTTTGGATGGTTTTGAGTGAGTAATAATGGTTTTTTTTTGATGAATTTGTTTAATTTAGGCTTAATAATATAATGTTTTTTATATAAAATAAATTAAGTATTTTATTAGAATTCAATGATTATCTTATATATTTTAAATTCTTTATATTTAAATTGGGATGTTTATCCTGTTTTGATTATATTTATCAGATAGTTATGAATTCAAACATATAGCTTTAGAAATTTGTACTCATACATCATGACTTGTAATCTTGAATTTTAAGTAATGTGTAATAAACAATATTTAATGCATAAAAATTTGTTTTTAAGAGTTTATTCAATAGTTTAATAATAATATAATGTTTTTTTAATAAAATAAACATTAAATATTCTGTTAGATTTTCTTAATTATATTTTATATTTTTATATTTAAAATTTGATTTTTATCATGTATTTAATTATGTGGGGAGTGATTTAAGGGGAGTTGAATTGGAGAGTGATTTTAGGGTAGTTAAAGTGGTTAGTGATAAAGATTGAAAGTTAATAAATAACATTAAATGTAGTACATAAAGCTTTAATGGTTGTTTTTAAAAGATTTTAAGCAATTAGTATTAAATAGTGCTACATTAAACTTTAGCAAATTGTTTTTAAGAGTTTTTTATAAATACTTTATAATATAGTATAAATTAATGTTATTCAGTATAAGATTTAACCTGATTTTAATGTAAATAGGGGTGTATATAGCAACATTGTTAATGAAAAACACTGGTTGGTTGTCGACATAGAGAAAAAGACAATAGGTGCGTAAACAGTGTTTTGCTGAAAAGAAGAATAGATTCTGCTATCCCTTCTTTATTCCATTCATATTCATTTAATAAGAGGTCGATATATCGATTTTTCTCTCTCATACTACTATTTAATTTATATATGCATCTTTATTCGTTTACACATGTCGAAATTTAATTGGAGGAATCAGAAGAGTAAATTTATATTTGCTGAAAGTATTAAGTGTTTATATATATATATATATAGTGTTTGGTTCATTTGAGAAATGGTAAATATATGAGAAATTGAGAAGTAATCATAGTCATTCATATAGTCAATATCGGATTTAACTAGTCAAATATTGCGGCTTTGACTGGTCAAAAGTTGCGGCTTTAACTGGTCAAAACTTACGGCTATCCCAAAAATAGAAGGACAATTTCGTAAATTTTACAAAACACACGGGCTGTGTTCATATATGAACATGTATAATTCACATATGAACTATATGTTCATATATGAACCAGTGCAATTCACAACTGAAATCTTTTAACTGATTCATATATGAACCTTTGTGATTCATATATGAATCAGTTGAACTAACTAACATATTCATATATGAACCTTTGTGATTCATATATGAATCTGTATGAATCACAAAGATTCATATATGAATCAGTTGAACTAATTAACAGATTCATATATGAATCTTTGTGATTCATACACATTCATATATGAACTCATCCCGTGTATTTTACGAAATTACCCCTCTACCTTCTATAGACCACACAAGGAATTATCCAGTGCTTCGCGGTCAAAGCCGCAAATGTTGATCAGATGAATGACTAAGATTACTTCTCTATTTCTCATATATTTACCATTTCTCAAATGAACCTCTCCCTATATATATATATATATATATATATATATATATATATATTTTTTTTTTTTTTTTTTTTTTGGAAGGGTGTCCTAGGTTATACCTAGACTAATCCTTTGACAAATTATGACTGTAAGACATCAGCCCTGATTAAACCTCAGTGGTCACAATTGTTGTGTACGCCTGGATTCGAACTCTGGGTAGATGGGATATTCCACCATATCCTCCAGGGTCTTAACCACGACGCCACAACCCTTTTGGTTTTATATCTTCTTCTTCCCCTCTATTTTACTTTCTTACAAAATCGGTTAATATCCAGCTGGATGTTGTATAGTTGCTTAAACCAATGCCATATTCGTTGTTCTAATTAAACATTTGCAACATATATGGAGGTTCAAATGAGAAAGACAAAAAATGGTAAAAGACGTAATAATAAATTATTTATATGTGAATAATTGGTAAATCCAAAAAAAAAAAGAAATATTCATTTGAAGATGCATATGCAAAAAGCCATGTTTGCTTACCTATCTTTTTTTATACCAATTATTCACATATGAAGATGCCTATGTGAACCTACGTTTCCTTTTACTAATGAATTCACATAAGACATTTATTCTTATGTCGTTCTTATATTATTGTCTTTTTAATTTGAACCTTCCCCTTGCATGATAATATGATCTATTATATCTAGATTAATCATCTTTGTCTTGCAAACGTCTTATTGGATTTTTACTAAGCGTCTCAAATCCGACTCTAACACATATTTTTTACACCAAATTTAACTTCAAATCATTTCAACATAACACCAATTCTTACACCATTTTTGATGTTGATGAATAGTGTGTTAAAAAAATTAATTATAATATAGTCCTCAAAGTTTTATATTTATCTGATTTTAGTTTATTTGATTGTAAATGATATTTTGGTTATAATTGTAAGATACATAAATTTCATGTTCCTTTGGATTGTTCGAGCCATTTGTGTGTGTGGTTTTATAAATTTACAACCTTTAATGTTGATGAGATTTTCGTATGCTTAAAATTCGAAAAACGAGAAAATTTGCACGAAACAACCTTCCCATCCAAGATCTAGAGTCTCATTGCTTGATTTCTAGGGTTCTTGCTTGGTTTTGTTAGGTTTTCCAATAAAACCTAGGAAGATGAGTTCATCCTACCTTTAGCCTATATACATGTCAAACTTTGTTTTTAAACATTTACAAACTTTATTTTTGTATATTTCAGCAAATGTGGATATATGTTGGTTGTGGGGTTATTTGACCTAAATGGCAAAATGAATCATTGTTTGGTGAACTTCTTGACTTTAAAGATTTTGTTTCATGAAATGAAAATGGGTTTTTATTCATAAGGTGTATTGATTTCAAATACTCTCTCTCTCCCTCCCTCCCTCACTCTCTTTCTCTCTCTCTATCATAAATGTGGCTTGACACATATAAATAGTTCTTAACATAAATCTTACTTTTCCTTGGGAAAACTCTTAGGAAACATATATTTGAGTACTTGAGTAAATAAGGTTATTGTGAGTAACCAAGAAATGTCATTGTTCATGATTTGGGGATTTTTCTGTACTCCGTATGTTTATTAAATTCCAAGCTTGGCTTTGGTGGTCTTATGACCCTCATGCATGAGGGTTATGGACTTTGTGTTATCAAGTAGGTTGTAATCGTTCTTATCTTAAATACTAGTAAGTAAACACTGAAAGTTGAATAGCAACCTTGAGGTGGCACTTAGCTAGATAATGGACAGACACTAAGACTCGTTATCCATGAGGTGGAACTTTTAGGAGTAGACACTAAAGGTATTTGAGGACTTGATGTGACTTCATATTTGAGTGAGCATTTAAGTCATAAAATCTGAGCTGTAATCCCGATAACATCGATAAGTAGCAAGACTTTTGTGTTCCCGCCACATTCAATGGAAACAAGTCTCTCCCGTATGGAAACAAGTCTCTCCCGTCGTCGAAAAATGTTATGTGCATAAACTGTCATGTTTGATCATTTCGGGAGATTATATCCCTACGTATAAATGTTACTATTTTAGGGTAATATCATTTTATCTACATCTTTCACTATGATAGGTTTATTGTTTCAAGTTTAACTATTTGAATTCACTAGGCGTAAGCTTAACAATTTTTTTTTGTCAAACATGTATATATCAAGTCCCACTAGTATAACGCCCCAAATTCCTAAAATTTACCACAATAACGATGTCATCAAAATAAATCATTTAAGGATCCATCACACAAATGCTCCCATGTAACACCCTCGAAATTGGAAAGAGCAACTAATTTAAAATTTTCAATTAAACAACAAAAAGGATAAAATCTATCCTACAAATCAACACTTGAGTCGCCTCAAAAGAATACTAGATTTAACTTCAACAAATAAAAGGCCAAGTCTCGAATAAAAAAACTAATCAAGGTCGGGTGTTACTAAAACCCAAAAGAAACAGTTTCTCTTCTCAACGACTAAAGCGGAAGACTTCATCAAGCCACTCACCCTTGCACATACTCCTAGCACTCAACACTTCACCAAAACGCTAGAACCTCTTCCCCCAACCGGAACCTGATGCACATGCCGACAAATAAAAGGTTAGGCTAACGCCTAGTGAGTTCAAGAGTTTACATCATGAAATAAATATATTTGCTAAAGGGAGAGAAAGTAGTTTAAATCACAGACCTTCAGAAAGATTTACTTTAAATATTCAAACGACACCATTTTCCAAAAGTACACATTTAAAACAAGGAACTCACATGAACCTTCTTTCGTAAAACCACTTTAATCCCAAACTCACCCAAAACGTGAATAGTAAGCAAAACTCCCAATTTATAATAATGCGAAATAAAACTTTACTTCTCGAAACATCCCAAACGTGGGCAGGGCATAATACACAACCCATAATTATTGAGTAAACAATTCCCCACAAGCAAAACGTCACCGAAAGCATGGATGATAAAAATGATACAATTAAATACCCAATTAACACCTTCCGGTGACGGGGGAGACCCGATTCCATTGTACGTGGCAGAACACAAAGTTAAGCCACATAACCATGTTGTCGAACTACACCTCAGATCATGACTGTATTGCCTGCTCTGCCGAGCTACACCTCCAGTCGTGACTGTATTGCCTGTTTCGCCGAGCTACACCTCCAGTCGGACTTTATTTCAAGTCCCAAACGTCGTATCCCTTATTGCTTGCTCTGTCGAACTACACCTCAAGGATACACGATCTTATTGCCTGTTCGGTCTCTAGCGGAGTTTCATCCTCAGGGTACCCACTTGACCCCTATTGCCTACTCCCTAGCATTCAAGATAGGAGCCTCAGCTCCTTACTTGATAACTCTCGATATCTAACCTCATGCACAAGAATTAGACATCCAAACACAAGACTCATGGTCCCGAAGTACAACCCATAAAGGTTCCTCTTCGCCAAACAACCGGGACTACACCAATGCCAACACGACATTATTTCCCAAAGTGAGAATCCCAAGAGTCCTCACAATTAAACACGACTGACTTACATGCCTATGGATCCAATGCATTACAGTCTAAAACACATGACTCCTATTGGATGACACACGCACTCAGAACATGTATTCTCCAAAATAAAGTGCGATAAATGCAACTCACACCCAAGGCTCCACTTTAAGTCATTAAAACCAGACAAATGTCCTCAAGACTCAATTTAGTCAAAACCGAGCCAAAGGCCCAACAATTTACGTAAACCCCCAAATGAAAGCTGATATAAATATTGAAACACGATTGACCAACTATCATGCAAACATAACGACCAAAAGTATGATTAACTCAAATCTCAACATTGGTTGAGGCAGACCATTTTCCAAATGAACTCGTACCCCTATATTTCCAAAATGCCTCTTAACACAATAATATGCATTTTCCGAAATGGTTTATAAGGTCAAACACACAAAATGACACTTACGTCAAATGAACTCCAATTATATATGTAAAATCATCGATGAAACATTTCAACATGATTTATTTACCAAAATTCCCAAATGGGAGTTTCACCATGTTTATAAAACTAAACATTTCAAAATAACCAAAACTTATCAGGTGATCAACAGTTAACAATTTCACGTAAAACACAAAACACTTTAAAATGAATATTTTGGCATGTATACCGTTTTCACAAATCAACTTGAACTCGTCTTGCTAGATTTAGGCTAAATCTAGATTTTACCCCAACTTGAGCTCCTTTGAAGAACACTTGAATCTTCAAGGTCAAAACCTCCATAAACCTAGATGTACAAATTCCACCCATAAATAATCACATTCAACCATTTAGAGTCGATCCCCAAACACATTACATTAAAATCTCCATTTTGGTCAAAACCCTAATTTTGACCTAATTTCTCCAAAATCATCAAATCCGAAATTTGAGAAACCAAACGCTAGGAAATCATCAAGAATGCATTTATAACTTATATTAAGGTTTAGAAATGGAGAGGATAAACTTACCACTTAGGTTTTGGTGAAAATCTAGAAAACCCTAAAATGAAGCTTGAGGTTGAAGATGAAGATGAAGATGGAGATTGAGAGTTCGTGGTCAAGGCTTTCAATCTACCACATGATGATGGTTTACCCCCACAATACCAAAGGATTTGAGCCAAAGATGCTCCAAAATCACCATAGATGAAGGTAGGTGTTCTTGGGAGAGTTAAGAGAGAGTTGGGAGTGAAAAGGAGAAGTGAGAACTGAAGAATGAGCAAAATCCCGAATTTATCAGCCCTTCAGCCCCCTGGTGCGACAATGCCCAGGGCATTGTCGCATGGCAATGTCGCCAACCTCCCTATGGTTTCTGACTTGTGCTGCGACAATGACAGGTGCGACTATGACACTGTCATAGTCGCCGGGCATTGTAGTCGTGCCCGTACCAAGCCCTGAAACTCGACTTTTTCAGCGCCAATACCCCCGATACTCTAAGGGACTTTAAATAATGATTTCCCGCCAAGAATCCCTCCATCTATAAATTATAAAAAACGTTCGGGTGGCCTATACTTACCGAAAATTACGGGTGTTACAATCCTCCCAACCATAGAATGATTTCGTCCTCGAAATCTACATTTCCACGAGATGTTGCCCGTAGGATAGATTGTCTCTACTCTGCTTGCCAGAGCTACCACCATAACCTTATGTTGTTTCTCACGATTAATGTCCCCTTGGGCATAACATACTTATATCCGAATGAACAATTATCTTACTAATCTTAGCCTTTAACCATGAGACTGCGGTTGTCTCCCAACCTTGGGTGACACGTAGTACCTCACGGGTAGTTTGTGATATCAACTTCTCATCGGTCAATTCACCTCAGATCCACATGTCTCTGAATCCAAAACCAACAGTCGGCATCAAACCCCAAGGAGTTCTCAATATTCTTAATGATTCATTCTTGATTTTGATAAGGTCGTCCTTCCAAGGGCGTACCAATACGCCATCGGGTAGATAGTTCATGCCGATCCGGCTACCACTCACTCTGATCTACTCTCAACCTCGAAACATTTTCTCAATGAGATCTTTCCCACCTCAGAAAAACTAATACACATCAATACTTAATTACCGACGTCTAATCTCTCTTTAGGTTCTACCACCGCGAGGCTAACACTCCTCATGGCCCAACATGAACACTAACCAGTATTCCAAAGATTCATTGATTTCCAAAAGAACCAATTGCCGCCTAAAACCCAAAAATGGTAATACCGAACACCGGAGGACATCCCGCCTAGGATTTCATTCCAGATGCATTGTCGTGATAAAGCTGACATCTAATAGGGTACTAAGATTCCCAATCTTACGTTTCTAACAAACGGACCATGATATTTCCTTTGCCCACGAAAACTATTAAGGTGATACACCGCCAACATAGAACATGACGTCCAACGGACTATCCACCCATCAAATTAAATCCAACCATATGCAAATAGTCACACGGGACCTTATTCCGCAGGTTCACCGAAGCAGAAAAATCACCACTTAACTATCTGGGAAGGCATAAATCTAACACCTCAATTATTCACGTGCATACAGATCCAAAACTGAAACCCATAATTCAAGACTGACCACAAGTCGGATCATCCGACGCTTCAATTCCCAAGGACTCCTCTAGTTCCTAATCGCAACTCTTTTCAAGATAGGATTTTAAATCTATAGCCACAATGAGTTCAAGGTTTTCCAAGCTAATATGTCAATTTGAAATTTACAAAATTTTCAAACGCAACAGTTTTATAACAATCGGTCATACATATAAAATCTACTACCGTTTACCCGGTAGGTGTGCACAGTGATCATTAAAGCCACGCATAGAAATTTGTTTCAAAATTCATATTAATGGGCTGCCATGGTCCTAGCATGCATCAATTACACTATGAACGTGAAATAACTTTCTGTACGAAAACGTATGCAATAGAGGTTTGTACAACTCCAAAGGACCTTCACAAATTTTACCTCAAAATTCCTTCCTTTAAACCACAAAGCGTCGTGGAATAAAATTTTCCAACAAGACCCATATACATCCGTCTATTCCTCAAAACTTAGTAAAACGATAGGGGTGCGTGATTTGGTCAAACACAATTAATTTTTTTTTAAATCGAGTTCAAACCTTGGGCCTCATAATTAAAATGCACTTGTCCAAAAATAGCATTTACAATGACATGTATACCAATAACTCTTTTAATGCATTACGGAAAATTTATAACAGTAAAATCAACAACTAAAACATGTTCACAACAAAAGTTCAAGACGAGACAACATAAATCTTTCATATACTTACCCATGCGAGTGTAAATCAAATTCAACACCAAAAAGTGTACACATATATTTGTGTAAAACTCAAGATGCAATCATGCGGCATTAAGATTCTTAAGACGTCCCGTACGGTTGTAAGATGTCACGTGCAAAACTCGCATGAGACAAAGTGTTAAACAACAACCCAAAAGAGAAGTCATATGACATTGACACTCCCAAAATAACATATGGGGTAACATATACTAACAAAACTCTCAAGACGCCTCTTACGGTTGAAAAATTATTGGTGCAAGATTCGCACGAGCCAAAAATATTACACAAAGGCTCATAAGTTAACGCACACAATGATGCAAGTATACACCTCTCAAAGTTCTATTGCACGACGCAAAACGGTCGTAAAATAAAATGCCATGAAACTCAACGAATTTCATGAAACTCATTAACGCTAAAAACGAACGGTGCCAACATTTTCATTGACCAACATACAAACATAAGACGACGATATGTCTAAAATGTTAAACTTCTAAGAGTTTCCCCTTTTTACCGCAATGAAAAGTAAAGTGACACTTTTCAACAAAGTTTGCATGGGACACGACGTTTTATAAATTGCAAATTTACACGCAACAAAATTTAAAACTCACGCATTTCAAAGTCCACTCACGCACCGAAAACGTCGCAAAATAATATTCCATAAAATTCGACAAAACTCGCACATACTTAAATTCCCAAGAAAACTCCGACGTAAAAACATGGGAATAACCTTTCCTTTAAAACCTTAACATACGTGGAGGAGGTCCAATGTCAAGGATAAAATTTCATAGTTACTTGCCGAATACCCCAAATCACATTACAACACGGATATTTCAACATCCGAAAATAGCGTTAGACACGAAACGGGGATGAAGAGATTTTCAATAAAAATATTTGCAATCATATGCAACAAAACACTTTCATGCATGTTTAAACTCACGGTTTAAAAATCTGATGAGTACTAAATGCTTTACCAAGACTTTATAATGTAACTCACTTTATACTTTGAAGACATGAGGAACAATTGATGCAAATTTATTTTAGAAATAAACTTCGTGCTAAAATTTGGTCGGCACTCACCATCTTAGGACTATGCCTCCCAATTTCCCGACATACTATTGTCATCCGGGTGTTTCAAACATCTTAAGGCAATCATCGACGATTTCATCGGTTCACCTTACAATTCCTCCTCAAAATAGAGTCAATTAACGAGCCTATGTGTAACACCCGAGAATTTAGGTAAGTAAATAGTAATTATAATTTCTCCTATACGTGAAATTATATGCTCATGAGTGTTTGTTGCAATGTATTTATATCATGAATTGTACTCCCTTCTTAGAAACTTGGTTGTAAGCCTAATCATCTCGAATTCCGGTAAGTTAGATCGAAAGTTTGGGCCTCGAGAATCTGGTGCGACAGTGACAAAGTCACTATCGTGTGGGGCAGACAGAAGGGTGGGGGTGTGGCGCGACTTTGCCACCGCGACAATGCCCTTGGGCAAAGTCGCAGGGCATTGTCGCCCAGTGTGTACCGCGGGCCATGGTAGGGGAGCGACTATGCCCCTACGACAGTGTCAGTGGCATTGTCGCCGGGCACTGTCGTCGGCATGCACTAAGGGTATAAAAACATCACTTAGACCATTTTGACTTCATTTTCTCATTTCAAACGTTTTGGAACCGGACTAGAACTCATTTGAGCGATTTTCTTCCACCTTAAAACCCTCCAACATTTATTAAAAACCTAGTTTTAGTTGAGATCATTTATGGGTGGTTAAGGGAGCTAGAGGAGCATTCAAGTGAAGCATTCAAGGCACAATCAAGTCTTTACCTTCTCACCATCTCATCCAAGTTTTCTAGGTTTTTGTATAAAACCCTAGATAGTGAGTTTCTTCTAACCATTTTTAAATGAGATACATATTTTGTGTGTTTACTTGTTAAATATTTCTCTCACATGTGGAAATCTGATCACCTGATAAGTTTGACCTAATTACTACTTTTGAGCTTCTGGAAATTTAGTAATGATCCTTCATATGGACCTTGTTAATGTTGTATTGATGTTATTAAATCATAGTTATGTGTTGTTTTGGTGAGCCATGGACATTTTACTTGCACTTGTATATTTTAGAGTTTTGTACCTAAAAATATGCTTGGGACTATGAGAAGTTTTATACATGCCTTATACTACCATGGGTTATGTTGATGATGGAAATTGCATGTATGTTGGAGGAACTATGAGTAAACTCTAGGAGGATGTAGTCGAGGGTGCCACCAGAATGGTATGCGCCTAGACCTCCGCCATTTGAAGTAATGCCTGGGAGGTAGTCTTTAAATGTGTCGGGCCTTCGGGATGTTGCTCAAGCGAGTAAACATCAAGGTGCATTGACTTGAGGTGGAACTCAATAGTGTATTGGGTCTCCCCCATTGATTCCTGTGTGGTCATTATGTATATATAAATGATTTAACTGATTATGCCATGTTTTTGTTCAACTCACTAGGCCCGTTTGGCCTAACACTTGTAAGGTTTGATATGTATCTCAAGTTCGAGTGGCGCGACCGCCAAGGAGGTTTAGTCGGCCTTTAGATGTAAGCTTGGGAGCATTTTTGGGATGCCATTTTAGAAGACGGTCATTTTTGAAAGTGGATGACAACTGACTGTAATCTTATTTCTAGTTAGATCTTAGATTAGGAGGTTGTCATCTATCATCGCTTACTATTACAAACTTCTAATTAATTAGGCATTTATTGTTCCCTTTTGGGTGAGCTCATGCTTTGGCATTAAAGTGATTACCACATTTCCATTTGCCGGAAATTTTTGTTTGTCCCATTTTTGGGGTGTTACAAGTTGGTATCAGAGCTCTAGTTTAAGTGAACTAGGTGTCGACTCTAGTATACCTAGACTTAGACTGGTTGTGCTTATAGGATCACTGTCTACATGGGTAGAACATTCCTAGGTGGGGAGAGTATTAGGATTACGGAATTGCATTGATGGAAACTTATGATGATGACAATGAGGGTTCTTATGTAAAATACGTTCACAATCTCACCTGGCCAGTGTTGTGCTGAATTTATGATTACGTGAGCATGCTTGGAATTGTTATTATGATGATCAATCATTGTAGTAGTACGTATTGAACCGTTTATCTTTCAAAGGATTAACCGGTATGACTTTTATCATGTGTGACAGTTCACAATGGTAAACACGCGGAACATGCTCCAGAACCCGTAGGAGGGCCAAACTGAAGTCGAATCTACCGCCGATCAACCTCCCTTGATCGTAGCTACTGAAAGGCCAATCGCAACCAATGTCTTGAGTGGAGGACCTGAGCACATACCGAGAGTAAATCTCGGATCCGCTCAACCAATTATGGAGGAGGTGACCATGGAGACAAGGATAAGAGACAACATGATGCAATCCACGAATTCGGCCATGGCACAACAACAAGAATTCTTCTTGAAAATTTTGGAAGATCGGGATGCCAGTCACCGACGAACCGAGGCAATGGCGGAGAATGTTGTGAATGGGTCAGATGGCGGACCGGCCGTCGTCGGAACTGAGGAGCATGCAATTAGGACCGAGAATAAGAAAGATGGGGGTTGCTCCTTCAAGACTTTCCTATGCAATCAGGCTCTAGAATTCTCCGGGACGACTGGCCCGCTAGCATGCATGAAATGGATCCAAGACGTGGAAATGGTGTTCGAGTCAAGCGAATGCGCGGATTCTCAACGGGTCAAATTTGCGTCCCAACTGCTTAGAGGGGATGCGTTGAGCTGGTGGAACGTTACCCGAAGGGTGCTCACACTGGAGGTTTTGGACAAGCTCACTTGGCCAACCTTCAAGAAAAAGATCATGGAAAAGTATTGTAACGAGAGGGTGCTTGACAAGATAGAGGAGGAATTCCGAAATCTGAAAAAGGGTAATTTGTCGGTCGCCGACTACGCTTAACAGTTCATGGATAAGCTCAGTCTGGTTGAGCATTTAGCGACCGATGAGGGTCAAAGATAAAGGCTTTCTTGAAGGGTTTGCCGGCGGAAATGAAGACGGGCGTGAGGAACGCTCAAAAGGTTACCTTACAAGAAGTGATCGAGGCCTCACAACTAGTAGAGGATGTCAGGATCGAATTCTCAACAAGAATTAATTCTCAGAAACAATATCAAAGAAGTTTGCGGAATAACACTTTGATATTCAATGAAACAGTAAATCAACACAGAAAATATGAATAACAAACTGTAAGCTTTTATTGAATGCTTTGAAGTTACAAGATTACTCACTCAACCTCAATATTGATGAACAGGCTCACCAATACGAATTCTACTTCTCTAGAATTAGGATCTATGTCTTGAGGTTGTTTTTCTCTAAAAGAATGAAAACCAAAAGTTATCTAACTATTCTAAACAATACAATATATATACTGAATACAAAGATAATTACAATAAATAAAATATCTTCAGTATATCTTCTATGTATATCTCTAAGCTTCCATAATCTTCAGATTATCCAGCTGTCATTCTTTCCATCCGAATCTCTTTGGCAGCACTAACCATGATCAGCAGCATTAACTTCTTCTAGCAGTATTAACTATTAAGTAGCACTAACTACTAGCAGTACTAACTAGCTAAGCAGTACTAACTTTGTTCAAGCAGCACTAACAATAACTAGCAGTATTAATAGTACTAGCAGTAGTAATACTCAGCAGTACTAACCTTTAAGTCTTCTAGCAGTAGTAACTTTGAACTAGCAGCATTAACCATACTTGATGAATTCTTCAGTTCCCAACAATCTCCCCCTAACTTGACTTTTAGGAAGAGAAGTCAAGTTCTTCAGATCTTCTTCAAGATGCTCCCAAAACTCCATCATGACCTAAATTCCAGTATTTGCATCCAATCCCAAACTTTGATTAATTGTTCTTTGGATCAAATATTTAGCCATTTCTGAATTTTCACCACATCCAAGCTTCTTCTTCAACATTAAATGAAGTTTCAATCTGCTATGGTTGTATACTTTATCCACTAGGAAGTATTCAATGTGATTTCTATCCAAAGTCACAGAATATACTCCACTAGTTTCATACAAAGTCCAATTAGTAACTGCTTGAAAAACACTCCTTATGATCTCCTCCACTTCATCAGGTTTGAACATCATACACAGATACTCCATCACCAGTTTTGTAATTGAAATCCCTGGAGCTTTCAACTGATCTGCATATAACTTCATCCCTATATCAAACATTTCTTCAATATCAGACCTTGAGCAAGTTCTGACAATTTTAGCCCAAGTACTGTAGACTTCATACTTTTCATCTTTTCTCTTCAGTCTGATATACTCCTTGCCATCTACTTCCAAAACATCCCAGTGAATGACTTCAGGAGGTTTAACTCCTACAGGTTCTGCTGCAATTGGTTCAGGCACTTTGTCCATCACAACCATGTACATCTTGACATCCTCAGTACTTGCAGGTTCTTTCATTGTAGATGACTCAGGTGCCTCTTCTTCTTCAGCAACCTTTTCAGCCTCTTCTTCCACTAATCTAGGCTTCTTTGTAGGCTTTCTCCTGGCAATCATCTTTGTTCTTTTTAAAGTCCTTAGACTTTCACCAATTGTTGTTTCCTTCTCTAGAGTTTCTTGCTCATCAGGGAATGGTTTTTGTAAGAAATCATTGCTTTCTTTCATTCTTTTCTCCATTTCAACCCTTGCAAGATCATCCCCTTGAAGCTTTATCATCTCAGCATCATACATCTTCTTGAGCTTCTCAAAAGACATCTTTGAAAACATCTCTACCTTGACACCTACTGCACCCTTGAGGAAAGTAATCATTTTCTTTCTCTCTTGAGCACCCAGGTATGTCTTTGAAGGTTGTCTTTTCCTTGCAGCCATTTTGATCTTAGCAGGCTTCCTCAAAGATGTGGCTTTCTGCTTGGCTTGTTCTGTTGCTAAGCTTTGTTGATAGGCTTTGTTTAACTCTGCAGCCATTGCTTTAGCTATCTCTCTATCCTTTTGCACTTGCATGGTTTCTGCTTCTTCAAGTTCAGCCTGTATCTTCCTAGCTAGAGCTTCATCTGATTCAATCAGCTTCTGCTTTTTCATTGGTTTATCAGATTCAACTAGCTTTGCCTTACCTTTCTCTTTACCCATCACCTTCTCAATGCTAGAGTTCTTTGCTGCATCACCTCTTTCTTTTATGACAACTCCTTTGGCCTTTGAGGTGACCTTGGGAGTATCATGTTTGGCTTTGATGAGTGTTTCTGCAATCTCAAGCTCTGTAAGGACCTCTTTTACTGTTTCTGCTGCTTCTTTCAGCTCAGCAGTATTAACCATTTCTGCTGCTTTACTTGAACTGGCAGTATTAATGGTTTCTGCTGCTGGCTCTGTTTCTGCTGCTTGCTCATTCTCCCCCTCAACATCATGTTTTTCCTCTTGCTCCCCCTTAGCTTTGGCATCAGCTTCTGACTCCCCCTTTTTGGGAGCATCAGTCACTGGTTTCCTCCTTCTGAGCACAAATTGTTTCTTCTTCCTTTGCAGAATCAGTTTCCTTACCATTTGCTTCAATTTGATGATTTGTTCTTGTTGTGACAGAACTATGAGTTTAAGCTCTTCTATATCTTTGCCCTATTTGAGTACATCCATGTTGATGTTGCCCATGGTTTCCATCAATTCATAATAGTTATATCTGTCCTCACCTTCTCCAGGAGTGTTACCCCCTATTGAAGGATCATTGGATCTTTTAGTAGTGGAAGTCTTCTGCCTAGCAGAAGCACTATCCACCCCTGTGGTTTCTTGGCACCAGGGACCTTCAAATGATTGCTCATTCAAAGTTGCCATGGGGGAGGTCTTATTGATGTTACCACTTTCCTCCTCTGTGCTAGCAGGAGTAGTGGCAGCCTCATCACCCATATGCTCTACCTCCTCCTCAGAGAGCACCTCCTTTGGGTTGGGAGACACCCTTGTGGTTTCCCTTTGGATATTCTCTAGGGGAGAATTCTCCCTTAGAGGGCTTATAGGCTTAGTGGGTAATGGTACAAGAAGGGAAGGAGCCTTCTTTACCTGTTTTCTCTTGTAGGTTTGGGTGATGGGAGAGGTTGGTTTTTCAAGAAGGGACTGGGGAATTGATTTTGAGAGGGAAGGTTGGGCTTGGCTAGCAGTGGGTTGGTCTAATGGGGGCCTTGACCCTGCTGCCATACCTTCATTGGTTTGGGACACCACCATCATTGTAGAGAACAATGGGGTGTCAACTCCTTCAGAGTCCCCAGCAGATCTTCTCATATTTGAGAAAACCTTGCCTTTGGGGGGTTTAGGTACATATACCCCAACAGGTTGAGGTATATCCGTCAATTGATTAGTAATAACTTCTTGAACAAACCTGGGATACATAAAGAAGCTCTTTTTGTTTCCCATGTTTGAGACAAGATCATTGAAAATCATTTTAGAAAAATTGTACTTTCTGGCAGTGGCCAAGCACACCAAAGCATAAGCAATAGTGCTGCTGAACTCACTCCATCCAGTAGTCTTTTTGGATATACAATGCATAAGAGTATGGACAAAGAAACGCCATTGGGGTGAGAATTTTGCTTTAAAAAATTTGAAAACACCCAATGGGCCTCCATACCCCATTCTTGTAAGATTTGAAAACAGTTCATCGTTTGGGATAGAAGTTATACCAGAGGCATCGTCTAGACGTAGACTGATGCGAATAACCTCTTCAGTAACTGTTAGTGATTGATCACAGATTCTGGTCTTGATCATTTGCACACCATTTTCCACAACAATGGTGGCATTAGCCCAGAACTGCCTTTGATGCTCAATGTAGATTGTAGGTGATACAATAAGAGCATGAGCAATGTGGCTTGTCTTGAGGAAATCCACAATCTGATGAAATCCTGAAGCTTGCTTTGGCTTTTGTAGCATCGCAATCTCGTTGTGCTCGTCGATGAAAGTCATGGATGCCATTGATCGTAGTGAAAACTTGCCTGAAAACTTCGAACTTGAGAGAGAAAAGGTTTTGAGCGCAAGAGAACAGTATGCAAAGAGTCGTTATGAACTTTTAGGCGGGCAAAAAGTATTTATAGTATTCGGAATATAAGCAGTATTAACCTAGAGCAGTATTAACTACTAGCAGTAGTAACGGCTAGCAGTATTAACTAACTAGCAGTATTAACTGAAAGCAGTATTAACCACTAGCAGTATTAACTGAAAGCAGTATTAACCACGAGCAGTATTAACTGAAAGCAGTATTAACCACTAGCAGTATTAACTGAAAGCAGTATTAACCACTAGCAGTATTAACTGAAAGCAGTATTAACCACTAGCAGTATTAACTGAAAGCAGTATTAACCACTAGCAGTATTAACTGAAAGCAGTATTAACCACTAGCAGTATTAACTATACTTACTCCTTTTAAACTTGCTAAACACTGAGTACTTCTATGCATATCCTGAAAAAGAAGATTAGTAACACCAAGAATAAAAATATACAGGTATAAAACCACTTTTTGAGAAGAAGATTATTCAGAGTTTATCATTCCCACACTTGTTACCAAGAAAGTGAATCTACCCACATCAAAAGCTTTAGTGAATAGATCAGCAAACTGATTATCAGTGTGAACTTTGACAACTTGAATAAGTTTCTTTTCATTACAATCTCTTATAAAGTGATACCTGATTTCAATGTGCTTTGTCTTTGAGTGCTTGACTGGATTATTTACAATGCTAATAGCACTGCTGTTGTCAATAAAGATTGGAGTGTGTAGAAAGGTTACCCCATAATCCAACATTTGATTCTGAATCCATAAGACTTGAGAACAGCAACTTGCAGCTGCTATGTACTCTGCCTCTGTTGTAGATGTGGATACTGTGGTTTGTTTCTTGCACTGCCATGAGACTAGTCTAGCACCCAAAAACTGACATCCTCCAGAAGTAGATTTTCTGTCCAAGTTTGCCCCACCTAGATCACTGTCTGAGTATGCTATTAGGTCAAAAGGTGAGTTATGAGGATACCAAAGTCCCAATCTGGGTTGCCCTTTGAGATATCTGAATATCCTCTTAACAGCTTGAAAGTGAGATTGCTTTGGCCTAACTTGAAATCTTGCACATACACAGACTGGAAACATTATATCTGGCCTTGATGCTGTGAGATACATGAGAGAGCCAATCATGGATCTATAATGATGCACATCCATATCCTCCCCCTCAAGATCTGCTGTGATCTGCTTGTGTGTTTCCATAGGTGTGCTGGCAGGTTTTGATTCTGAGAAACCAAACTTGGTTAGAATATCCTGCACATACTTGGATTGACATATGAAAATGCCATCTGACTTCTGTTGAACTTGGAGTCCAAGGAAGAAAGTAAGTTCCCCCATGGAACTCATTTTGAACCTTTGATGCATTAAATCCTCAAACTCCTTGCACATGTTGTTTCTTGTAGATCCAAAGATAATGTCATCAACATAGATTTGGACCAGCAAGATATCCTTCTTCTTTCTTTTGATAAATAGAGTCTTATCAATGACTCCTCTTTCAAAGTCATTTTCCAAGAGATAGGATGACAGAGTGTCATACCATGCTCTTGGAGCTTGATGTAGTCCATAAAGTGCTTTCTTTAATTTGTATACCCTGTCTGGATAGCTTGGGTTTTCAAACCCTGGTGGTTGACAGACATATACTTCTTCTTCAATTGACCCATAGAGAAAAGCACTTTTTACATCCATTTGATAGACTTTGAAGTTCATGTAAGAAGCATAGGCTAGGAATAGTCTGATTGCTTCTATCCTTGCCACGGGTGCAAAAACTTCTTCATAATCTATACCCTCTTCTTGAGTATAGCCTTGAGCCACCAGCCTTGCTTTGTTCCTTATGACAATACCTCTTTCATCTCTCTTGTTTCTGAAAATCCACTTTGTGCCAATTGCTCTGTGACCTTTAGGAAGGTCTACTAGATCCCATACATCTTGTAGCTTGAACTGTAACAGTTCTTCTTGCATTGCTTCTATCCAGCTAGATTCTTTCATAGCATCATGTGCCTTTTTAGGCTCAAGCTGGGATAGAAAACAAGAAAGGACTGTATGTTGTTGATCTTGCATTTCTTGAAGCCTGCTTTGATGTCTAGTCATCATAGGAGAAGAGATATCTCCTATTACCAGCTGTGGAGGATGATTATTTTGAACTCTGGTGTTATGACTAGGTTCTTCATTCAGTCCAGCCTCTAGATTAGAGTCATGCAACTCAACTGAAGTGTTTTCATATGCCACTTCTGATTCTTTACTTTCTTGAGTCTCCTCATCTCTAGTTTCTTCTTTACTCTGATTTGGTCCAGTAAATGATTCCTTTTCACAGTCTTCAACAGAATTCACTGTGGGTATGGGAAATATCACAGATTTAGATATACTTTCTGAGACTTGTGTGATCCCTGATCCTCCACATCCTGTTCCTGTAGAATCATCACTACTGAAATCAAAAGAATTAGTTAGTGAATCAATGTCAAATAGCCACTGAGGTCCAGATCCAACAGGATTTGGTGTGCTCTCATTGCATTTGACATTGTCACTTTCTTCAATTATTCTAGAAGAAGAGTTAAATATTCTGTAGGCCTTACTCTGAGATGAATATCCAACAAGAAATCCATCATCTGCTTTGCTATCAAACTTACCTAAGTGAGATTTGGTATTTAGAATTGTACAAGGACACCCAAAAGGTTTGAAGAAACCAATAAAAGGTTTTCTTTTATTTAAAAGCTCATATGGGGTCTTGTTCTTTTGCTTGACCACTAGAACTCTGTTTTGGACATAACAAGCAGTATTAACTGCTTCAGCCCAGAAGGTAATTGGCAATTTTGAATCAGCCAACAGAGATCTAGCAGCCTCTATTAGTGTTCTATTCCTCCTTTCAGCAATACCATTCTGTTGAGGAGTCCTAGGAGCACTATATTGCCTCTCAATACCTTTTTCTTCACAAAAGGTGTTTAGATCATGATTTTTAAACTCAGTTCCATTATCTGATCTAATGACTTTTACTCTTTGATTAGTTTGGTTTGCAATTCTTAGAATAAAGGATTTGATAAGACCACTTGTTTCATCCTTAGTCCTTAGAAAATATACCCAAGTAAATCTGGAGTAATCATCAACAATAACTAAGCAGTAAGATTTCTTGCCTATACTCATAACATTTGTAGGACCAAACAGATCCATATGCAATAACTGGAGACAAGTAGAAACAGAATTTAACTCTTTGGTCTTATGAGAAGTTTTGTGTTGTTTGCCTTTAAGACAAGCAACACAATGATCATCACATGAAAAGACTTTTGAAGGTAACCCTCTTACAAGGTTATTTTTAACAAGATTGTTCATAGTCTTGAAATTCATGTGACACATCCTTCTGTGCCAGAGAGAGGATTCATCTACAGAAGCTTTTGAAACAAGACAATTTAGAGATGAATCACTATCAACATTGTCCATATCAAGACAGTAAACATTGTCCTTCCTTGGAGTTCTAAGTAGTATCATGCTTTCATCAACTACCTTGAACCCTGGAGCAAGGATCATACACTCAGTATTTGTAAATAATATACTATGTTGTTTGTCACAAACCTGTGATACACTTAACAGGTTGTACTTTAATTGATCAACATAGTAGACATCCTCAAATGTCATCTTACCTTTGGTGACATTACCTTTTCCACTTATCTTACCACCAGTAAGATTGTCTCCAAATGCAACATGTCCTCCATTGATATACTTGAAATCCTGAAGGCATGACATGTTGCCTGTCATGTGCCTAGAGCAACCACTATCAACATGCCAAATGCTCTTTCCCTTGAGCTGTTGGTTGCCCTGCACATTAGATAAATCAATTAGTATGATTGGGGACCCAAGCAAAAGTGGTCTTGGGTCTCCCTTTCTCATCAAAGTATTTACATTCCTTTTTAATGAGGTTTTTAAACTCAGAGCACTCTTTATTAGAGTACTTTGTCAATATGATTGGCTTAGCAGAATCAACACTAGAAGCAGTACTAACCTTAGAAGTACTAACAGAGTTAGCAGTACTAACAGATTTAGCAGTACTAACCTTGTTAGCAGCATTAACATTATTAGCAGTAGTATTACTTCTAGCAGCACTATCATTGTCAGCAACACTATTTGTGGTAGCAGTACTAACAGTTTTAGTGCTTTTAGGAATCCACATATTGACACTTTCTTTAACAGACTTTTTCTTCATGTGGCTTTTAGTTTTAACAGTTTTCTTAGCCACATGGTTCTTTTCAATTTTCTTATAACCAAAGGGTTTTTGCATGGATCTTTGGAAATTCATCCTTTGTTTCATAGGATTGAAATAACAGAATTTTGCAAGATGATTCAATTTGCCACAGATAAAACAAGGTTTTGGTCTATTGATTTTACTCAGATCAACCCCTTGTTTTTGTGCCCACTGATTATTCCAGTTTCTTTGATTTCCCCTCTTTTTGTCCTGTTTTTGGGGCTCATTCTTCTTACAAGCACACTGTTGGCAAGGACCTGGATTCACAACTGTGGTCTGTTTGTAATGGACCTTACCAGACTTTCCCTCTGTCTTCTCTATGTCCTTGGATTTGATCCAAGCCCTTCCACAATCATCATTGGTGATAATGTTATTCTCTAGAGGAATCTCATCACTCGCCTTGTTCTCCTTACTCTTGCCAACCTCTTTCTCAGTCTTATCCTCAACAACTACCTCATCTAAGGGATCTATTTCAGTGGCTCCCTCAGGCAAGTCCTTCCTATCTTTGGTGTCTAACAGGTCTGAAGTAGGAGGAATGTAATTGTTGTTATATGGTGGAGGTGTTGCATTGTACCCAATTCCTCTTCTCAGCTTATCATGAATCTGATTTTGTAGTAAAGAGTCCATTGCTTTAGAAGCATTGGAAAACTTTTCTACATCAAGCTTAACCTTGGTTAGCTCCTCTTTCAGTTTTTCACTCTCCTCTTTAGATTTGGTCAGTTTAAGTTCTAAATCCTTTTTCTCCCACTGCCAGTAATTGGTGTCATATGAGTGTTGTAGTTCATTGGCTTGAAAACCTTTGATCTGATCTTCAAATCTCTCTACAATCCTTACATAGTCTTTTATATCTTTTTCTAATCTCTTAAGGTCATCACTCATCTTCTGATTGTGATCCCTGTACCTTTTAACAGTGTCTATGCAAGTTTTAGAACAGAGATTAGAACTTACCTCAGATGGGAGATCAGATACTTTAGCCATAAGAGCTTGATTCTGAATAGTTTCTTCTGCTTGATCACTCCAATCAAACCCCATTCCTTGTTGAGAAACAAGGGCTTGAGCAGAGTTTCTGTTGTTATTGAAGCTTCCAGATTGAGCTTGTTGATGGTTGTTGTTGTGAGACATTCCACTTCTGCATTCTCTAGCAAAATGTCCCTTCAGATGGCATTTGTAGCATTCTACCTTTGATTTATCAAACCCTGCTCCATCTTCTCTTCTTTGGGAGAAGTTGTTTCTTCCAGTCCTCTTTATAAACTTCTTAACCCTCATGGAGAGCATGGCTATCTGCCATTTAATATCCATCTCTTCCAGATCATCGGGATGGAGTTGTTCTAAGTCATCATTAATCAAAGAGGAATTTCCATGATTAGAAAGAAAAGCTTCAAACACAGAATCAGTGCCTTTATCTTGATTTGTTCCATTAGCAGCATTAACTGATTCAGGGTTAGCAGTAGAATCAATTGATGCTGATAGGAGTGCAGCATTATGAATATATCCAGAAGGCTTCTTCTTTGCCTCCACCTCAGCTTCATATACTCTAAGATCATTGTACAGATCATCAAGTTCTTTTTCTTCCAACTGATCATTCTGTCTGAATGATACAGTGTACATGGTCCATTCATCTCCAAGGGACCTTAAGAACTTTCTGTTCACATCATCTTGATCAATCTGTACTCCCATAGTAGCTAGTTCACCAATTAGTTTATTAAACCTGTCAAAAGTTTGAGTCATGGACTCATTCTTAGTTGAGATGAAGTTTTCATACTGTTGCTTTAAGATTGCCTTTTGATTTCTCTTGGTACTTTTGGTACCTGAGAATCTCTTCTCTAGAGCATTCCAGAGCATCTGTGCATCAGTGCAATTGCAGAATTGGTGTTGATACTCATTTGGAATGGCCAAGAGCAGTGTGCTCAAGGCTTTCATCTCTGTCTGCCTTGTCTTCCTGTCTGCATCTGTCTTTGGAGGGGTTCTTTTGCCATCTTCACCAATCTTTCCTTCATCAGATGGGCCATTCTCAATGATGTCCCACATAGAGTAATCTGTGAGGAGAATATATTGCTTGATTCTGATCTTCCACATGTCAAATTCATTGGATCTAAGCATTGGAACTTTTGAGACCAAAGTACTGCTTGATTCTGTAAGATTTTCCATGATGAATAGTTGTTTCTGAGAAATCAGGCTCTGATACCACTTGTCAGGATCGAATTCTCAACAAGAATTAATTCTCAGAAACAATATCAAAGAAGTTTGCGGAATAACACTTTGATATTCAATGAAACAGTAAATCAACACAGAAAATATGAATAACAAACTGTAAGCTTTTATTGAATGCTTTGAAGTTACAAGATTACTCACTCAACCTCAATATTGATGAACAGGCTCACCAATACGAATTCTACTTCTCTAGAATTAGGATCTATGTCTTGAGGTTGTTTTTCTCTAAAAGAATGAAAACCAAAAGTTATCTAACTATTCTAAACAATACAATATATATACTGAATACAAAGATAATTACAATAAATAAAATATCTTCAGTATATCTTCTATGTATATCTCTAAGCTTCCATAATCTTCAGATTATCCAGCTGTCATTCTTTCCATCCGAATCTCTTTGGCAGCACTAACCATGATCAGCAGCATTAACTTCTTCTAGCAGTATTAACTACTAAGCAGCACTAACTACTAGCAGTACTAACTAGCTAAGCAGTACTAACTTTGTTCAAGCAGCACTAACAATAACTAGCAGTATTAATAGTACTAGCAGTAGTAATACTCAACAGTACTAACCTTTAAGTCTTCTAGCAGTAGTAACTTTGAACTAGCAGCATTAACCATACTTGATGAATTCTTCAGTTCCCAACAGAGGACGAAATAATGCAAGAGAGAGAGGAGAAGAAGCAATAAGGCGAGAAACGGAAATGGGAAGGGCCAACCGGGCTCGCACGATCGTCCAAACCCTTTAACGGGGGGAGGAACATTGAGCTACGACCGGAGGCAAGATGGTGCCCCAAGTGCAAGAGTAAGCATTTCGGCACTTGCAATCCGAAACCTTTTTCTGGAGCGATGGAGTGTTTCAAGTGTGAGCGAAATGACCACATGAGCCGGGATTACCCCTCACGGGAAGTTTGTTACGAGTGTCGGGAACCGGGGCACATTAAAAGGGATTGCCCCAAGTTAGAAAGGGTAACCAAGGGGTTCCAAGCGGGGTTCTGCCAAAGAGAGAAATCCAACCGAAAGCGCCAAGTCGGGCTTTCCAAATGACGACGGATGAAGCGAGAGCGACGGCTGATGTTGTGTCGGGTACGTTTCTAGTGAACTCTATACCTACCCACGTTTTATTTGATTCTGGCGTGAATCGATCCTTTGTGTCCACTACTTTTTGCAAGAATTTTGCTATCTCTTCTAGCACTTTATCGGAGGCCTTAGTAGTAGAAGTAGCCAATGGGGATCACTTATTGGTTCGAGAATGCTTTGTTGGGTGTACCTTGGAACTATATGGGGAGTCCTTCGATATAGATTTGTTACCAACGGACATCGGGGGGTTTGATGTGATCGTTGGGATGGACTAGTTAGCCAAACACGATGCCGACATATTTTGTTCTACGAAAATGATTCGAGTACCCTTGCCAAAAGAAGGAGAAGTGATAATCTACGGTGAGCAGAACAGAAAGGCCCACTTGATTATCTCGTCGCTCAAAGCACGAAAGAGCCTAGCCAAGGGGTGTGATTCATACTTGGCCTACGTGATCGACGCGAAGCTAGATAAGAAGAAAGTGGGAGATGTGGACGTAGTGCGCGAATACCCGGATGTTTTTCCGGAGGATCTACCTGGAATACCACCAGAACGACAAGTGGAGTTCCACATCGAACTCACTCTGGGAGCCGCTCCAATCACTCGTGCTCCCTATCGTCTAGCGCCGACGGAAATGCAAGAGATGATGACGCAATTACAAGAACTTCTCGAGAAGGGATTCATACGACCGAGTTCGTCGCCATGGGGAGCTCCGGTGTTGTTCATGAAGAAGAAAGGCGGGTCTATGCAGATGTGTATCGACTACCGTGAACTCAACAAGGTCACTGTTAGTGCACATATTTGTTGGATACAAGATCATGAAGACTGAAGGTCAAAGTTCAAGCAAGTCAAAGCTCAAAAGTCAACTCTCAAGTGAAAGTCAAAGTCAATTGTGAATAAATGTCAAAGTCAAAGTGTCTTTACTTTATGTTTTAGCGTGTGTTTAGTTTTTGTTTTAATAGATATATGGCTAGAAGGTGTTGTAAGATATGAGTAACGAAGATTCTGAATTGTACGCTTAGAGAGAGAAAGTTTGAGAGAGAAAGTTCCTGTACAAATCCTTGATTTGAAAATTGAACAGGTTGAGTATTAATCTGATTTGTCATCTTGATTGTGATTGTTTGTATAATGAGAACTTGATAGAATTAGGACAATATCAATTGGTATCAGAGCAGATCCAAGTGGAAATCGATCAAAAATATGGATTCGCACTGAGTTTCTGTGTCAAAGATCAATCTTTGAAATTTTATGTAAATTTGGGTTTGTAATTGAGTTTAGTGTGTGCGTATAGGATAATAGATGAATCTTGTATAGGTTTGGTTCAGGATTTCATTGTAATTCTCAATTAATTTTGAGATTTTGTTAATTTTAGAGTTCACGAGTTCGAACACTGTAATAGGATCAATTTGTTCTTTTGTGTGATTCTTGTTGAAATTCAGTAATTGTAGTCTGTTCTAGATGTATTGGTGAGCAAATTGTCGAAGTTACAGATCGAAAATCAAAGATTTCATGGATTTTTGAGTCAATCAGAGGGTATTTTCAATGAGATCTCAAGAACTCGCATAAGCTCACGAAGAACTCGCAGATCATGAAGAACTCGCATAAGATTTGAAGATTTCGCATCTAAGAATTCGCAGATCTCTTGGTTTCGCATAAAATTCTTGTCTGAAATTTTACAAGTGTTGAATTCGCATACGTGTCTTGTGTGAATTGTACATAATTCGTACGTGTGGGTCGTGCGAATTGACAGAATTTGCATAGGTGTTCGTGCGAAAAGTTTTCGTAAAAATATTTCCAAGGCAAGAATTCGCATAAGCTAGTTGTGCGAAAAGTGAAGGAACTCGCATATCACATTATACGAATTCCTAGAATTCACATAATAGTGAGATACGAATTCCTAAGAATTCGCATAAGGGTATCATACAAATTCCTTTGTTTGTGCTTAAAAAGTTTTGAAATTTTTCTAAGTGTTGAATTCGTGTGTGTCTATCTTGCGAATAGTTGTATGCGAATTCTGAAATAGTTTTGTGTGCGAATTCTTGATTGATTATTCTTGTGTGCGAATTCTTGTTAGATTTGCTTGTATGTGAATTCTGTTTGTTTGGACTTGTGTGCGAATTCTTGTTAGAATTGTTAAGTGTGTGAATTCTTGTTGGTTTTTCTTGCATACGAATTGTGCATACGAATTCTGTATATTTCACTCTAGTATGCGAATTCCTTACTTGTGATATTTTTAGAAATTTAATTTTCTGAATTTCTTCATAAGTTTTCTGTTTTTTTTCAATTGGATTAACGATCATTGTCAAATTCTTTTTATAAACAGATATTCAAGATGGGATATTTTTCTGATGATGATGAACAAAAGATTGCCAAACTCAGATTAGAGAACAAAAATCTCGCTTCATTTGTTGAATATTACTCGAAACGATCAACAAGATATCATGATGAAAGGAAGATACTGAGAGAATAAGTTAGTGCATTAAAGACGATTAATGAAGATCTTCTAAAACAGACTTATGGGTTAAATGAAGAAAAGGTACATAATTTGGAAGCTGAGAATACTGAGCTGAAAAGAAAAATCTCAAACCTAGAAGTTCAAATTGTCAAAGTCCAGATACAAGCAGAATCGGTTGGAAGGAATGAAGAGATAATCAAGAGTTTGGAAACTGCAAATGTCGAGCTTCAAAAGAAAATATTAGATTTGGAACAAAAGATAATGAAAGAAAGAGATAATTTTGAAAGTGAAAAGAAAGGATTTGCAAAGAAATTCTCAGACTTTTCAAGGAAGAGTTTTGAAGAGAAGAAAGGTATTGAGCTTAAATGTTCTAAGCTTTCTCAACAAGTATCTGACTTTGAGAAAGTGATCATCCTGGAAAGAGACAAGTTTGAGAAGGAGAAGAAGACCATAAAACAAAAGAATGTTGGAATCTTCAAAGAGATATTCGGTCAGAGAACGAATGCTGAGAAGGATTTTGAAGAAGAACGAAATATTTTTGAATCTAAGATTAAGAAGCTTACTGAAAAATTATCTGAACAATCAGATTGTGCATTGAAAGATCAGAAAACGAAGTCTGAGTTTCAAGAAAAGATTGACCTGCTTGTCAAAGAAAGAGACAGTTATTCTTCAAAGATAAAAGAGCTTGAAGATATTGTTTCTAAGGTGGTGGTGACTGAGCACACGACTCCATAGTCAAAAATCCACACACCTAGAAATGATTCAGCTGATTCTAAATGTTCATTCAAGACAACTGCAAGCTCACATCAAAAAACTGTTTCTACAAAAAGGTCAGTTAATTCATATGATCAGATTCCTACTACTAACATTTTCTTTGATAAAAATGTAGATGGTTTAGATACATACAGAAGACGAAGAAGAAGAAAGTATGAAGAAGAAAAGCTGGTATGGAAAGTGAAACCAGTTGATGATGAGAAGAAGGAAGAAAAGAAAGGTAAGAGATCATGTGTACATGCATCAATAGCCAAGAAGAACAATGTGCAAAAAGGTAAACCAGATTTTGTTTACTCGAGAGATCAATTAATCAGGTTGTCTAAAAAGAAAATTTATTGTTCTTACTGTCGTACATATGATTTTATTCATACAACGAGTGATCATTAATGGTATGGTTCTTACTTAATTACTCCTAATAGAACTGCAACTCACAAACATGGACCCAAATACCAGTGGGTACCAAAGACAAAAGATGATTCTGTGTTGCAGGCACCTCAAGTAAAGGGGGAATAAGAGAACCAAGGCTTCTGAATACTATAGTTCAGGACCCGTACTTCAAACATTAAGAGTTTGACTTCTAAACACAACAATTTAGGACTCGTTCTTCAATGATCAAAAAAGATGATACTCCCGTGCTGATAAGAGATTGTATTCTGATACTAAATGAGGAGATCAACCTTCAAGGGGGAGTACATATTTTTACTCAAAATATGCATTTGCAAGATAAGATGATCTACATTTCGGGGGAGTTGTAGATCTCTATCATGTTTTTCACTGCCATATTTTATGATGCATAATTTCAGGGTGAGTATATGACTTCTGATTATATCTGATCAGAACTCGTACATTCAAAGTTTTATTGCTTTCTGTCATTTACTTTTCAATAAATGTTGTGAATAAAGCTTTGCACTTTGACGATTTTTGACTGTTTGCAGAATTGAGAGAGAGCTTACACGATCATATCTTATATGATTTTGAGTTGACTTGATGAGATTTAAGACTGAGCGAAAAATGTTTATTTCTAATCTTAATCTCATACGTGTCTAAAAGAAGGACAATTTTCAGTTATGAAAACACGTTCTTAAATGTTCAAACCACTTCTGATTCTAAAAACGATTTCATGAATATAGAAGTGTGATTTTAAATGTTTTCGTGTTATATGAGTTTTAATGTTTCATAAACCGTGTGTTTCCAAATATTAATACTTGTGTATTATTTTTTCCATATACTGTCAAGTATTCACACACACCGGTTTAACTTTTTGTTGATAATGTTATCACCATGTCTCAAATTGAACAAATTTTTCGATGGTGATACACCCCGATTGTACTTCAATGAATTTTGAGCGTTGATTTCATTTCGAAACGTTCTTTCAAGAATGTCTATATTTTGATGCGTATGGACAAATTCCAATTTTTCATGACCTAAGCTTTTCATTATAAATCATTTCTTTTTGATCTTTTTCATACAATGTCAGTTTTTCAAACAAGTGTCTTGTATTCATTTCATTCATTCAATATACTTGTTTTGAAATATCTTCGATGTTTAAAAATGCTCAAATCTTCATGATTATCTTTCCGAGCATACATATATCTGACTTGTATTTCACATTGTGCTTTAACTGAAAAGTTAAATCAATTTGAGCAACATGTTTTTATAGGATTACATGGGTTCATTGTGTGAGGACTTAACTGAAACTTCTATGGATTCACGTTAAGCAGTGTTTCCTACCCAAGAAGTTAATCCTTGAGTGATCGAAGAGTGAGGAGTCAAAATACTGAGTGTGGGTTGAGCGATGAGGTAAAATGAAAAAGAGAGTTTGGTTAGATGTGAGCTCAATGTTTAAAAGAAAAAGGGTGAGAGAACAGAGTAAAAGAATATCAAACTCTGCACCAACTTTTTCTGAGTCGGGCAGCTACATTGCTGGTGTTTCACAATTCTTTGGTGAACATCGTTGAAACAGGCAACTAGCCCATGCCAAATCTTGATAAAAAAAAACCCCACCAGCTACTCATTTTCTTCTCAAAAAGAAAATGTTTCAATATTTCAAGGGGACACAACACATATACTATCTGGTTTTCATTTGGAAAATCTGGATATTGAAAAAGAAGGAAGTCTGCCCCACCTTCGCATTTTGATCATGCACAATCGAGTCTGTGTTTAACTGTTGTTGTCTCAATAGTTTACACAATTTTGAGCCCTATAAAAAGCAATCATCTGTGCTTAATTCTTTCAAACATTTGCACGAACACACAAGGAATATGTTTTCTTGTCATAACGTTCTGAAAATGTATGATCCCAGTTTCAAGAACAATTCAATCAAGATTAAGATTTGACAATATAAGATCTTAGAGAGAGAGAGAGAGTATGTAGAGAGAGAAAGTCACAAGTCGAATATATCTCAATATCTGACAATTACAAGTCTTACAAAGAACTCTCAAACCACAAGACTATATACCTACTTCTCTCATAAGACAAAACACTCACAATACTAAAACATCATTAACTTTGACTTTTACATAGACTTGACTTGACTTTGACTTTTCTACACTTAAATCTTGGATACAATTATACACTAACAATCCCCACCTTTGTATTCAAGATTTAACAAAAATTTGACAATCGTCTTCAGCGCTTGATTCTTCAAACTTTGACTCTGATAACTTTAAATGTTGAAGCTTTGGCAATCTTCAATCTCTGCTGCTTTGAAGAATCTTGAAAAGCCTTTCACAAAGTCTTTAAACATTCATCAAGTCTTGAACAAACCATTTGAAAACTTGAAACTTCTTTGAACTTTAAGACAACTTTGAGGAATCTTTGAGTGGGTGGTATCTTCATCTCTTTGATCTCTGGACTGTCTTTTGAAAAACAAACTTTCTCGAGTCATCTTTATTTGTCTTTGAATCATTTCTGAATAATTTTTTTTCATCAGACTTGACTGAATTAAACTTTCAGAATTTCTCCCCAAGTCTTTTTCACTTTGACATCTCTTTATGGCTTTAAAATTATGACTTTGAAATTGAACTTTTAGAATTTCTCCCCCTTTTTGATGATTGTGAGAATCAAAATCATCAAAACTTTATCTGAAAGTCAGCTCGGTCTTTGAAACTTCTCCCCCAATTAATTAATTTAGAACAGTCTTCATGATCTCTTCTGGTAAAGTATGAACATTCTCCCCCAACTGATCTGATAATGAGTCGTCAATTCATGAATGTATTTATCCGAATCTTTTCAAATTCAGACAAATTATGAGTTGTAACCCTGAATCAACAAATGAAACAGTTAGGAATTCCTGTCAGTAACACAAAGTTATTGTGTACAACGAATGTACAATTTCAGGAGCTTGAGGTGATGTTCACTCCCCAGGACTTCCATTCAATCATTGAAAAACACAAGGTATTTTCTATGAATGTTCTGACAAAAAAATAGATTTTCTGTGTGCTCGTGCTTGTGTTATGAAAGAATTAGCACAATGATTGATGTTTAGGCTCAAAATTATGTAAACCAATGAGACAACAAAGGTTATACATAGACTCAATGTGCATGAAAAAGGGTCGAAGGTGGGAAAACTTTTCTTCTTTTTCAATATCAGTATCTTCCAAGTGAAGAACCAATAGAGTATGTGCTGCTTCCCCAGAAAATGTGAAACATTCTCTTTTTGAGAAAAGAATGAGTAGTTGGTGGGGTTGTATGCAAGAGATGGCATGGGCTAGTTGCCTTTTTCAATGAAGGTCACGAAGAAATGTGAACCAACAGTTTATGTGGCTGCCCGACTCAGAAAGATTTGGTGTAGAGTTTGATATTCTTTTACTCTGTTCTCACACCCTCTTTCTTTTAATCTTTTAAGCTCACTTCTAACCAATATCTCTTTTCCATTTTACCTCATCACACACCAACACTCAATCTTTTGACCCCTCTCCCCTCAATCACTCAAAGGATTACTTCCGGGGTAGGAAAGACTGGTTGACGTGAATCCATGGAAGTCATTTAAGCACTCACATTAAATCCCATGTATTTGTCCTAAAAGAATGTGTTTCTCAATGATTTTCTTGACATATAAACACAAGAAATCATAGTCAGTGTATGTATGCTCATGAAAGATAATAATGAAATTTGAGAATATTAAGCATTTTAGATGTCTCAAAACTTTGTATGAATGAATAATAATGAAAGAATATATATGTTTTGAGAATCTGATAATGATTAAGATCAGATCAAAATTCATGAAGAATAATATTTTGGGGAATCAAAGATGTAAGATGTTTATATGAACAATACATAAACATATTAACAATGAAAGCACATGTAATAATGAAATGATATCTGGTTCAAACAACAATGAATAACAAACGAGAGTATTACCATAGAAAGATTAAACTTTTGATACATGGTAATAACAAAATCAATATGAAGTACTGAACCGGTGTGTATGAATACTTGGCAGTATATAGATAAGATAATACACAAGTATTGATCTTTGGAAACACACGGTCAGTTAAACTTTAAAGCTCAATAATGAAAAATATTTAAAAATCACACTTCTAAATTCATGAAATCTTTTAAGAACCAGAAGTGGTTTGAACATTTAAGAAAATATTTTTCATGCTTGAAAGTTGTTCTTCTTTCAAACAATCAGAGATTTAGATCAGAAGATACTTACATTTTTGCTCCCCCTCAAATTATGATAGAATGATTTATATTCTGATAAGCTTCCCCTGGATATTTGCAAAATATCCTTGTCTTAAACATGAAAGACCGAGTCCTAAACTGATGTATTTAGAAGTCATAGTCTTTTTTACATGGAAGAACGGGTCTTGAACTGAGATATTCAAGAACCAATATCTTGCTCCCCCTTAAACCTTGGGTGCCTGCAACACAGATTTTGCTTTTGGTACCCACTGGTATTTGGGTCCTGATGTGTTAGTTGCAGTTATTTTGGGGGTTAAATAATAAGAATCATACCAGTAATCAATAAAATTATTACTTACAAAGTCATTTGCTCCACAGTAAGAACAACATATTTTCTTTCCAGCCAACCTGATAAGATGATTAACAGAGTAAATTGTATCAGGTTTACCAAAAGATTTACCTTTATGAGCTCTGTTCTTTTTGGCATTGGATGTGGATGTAGATGCTTTGTCATTCTTCTTTTCATCTGGAGAACCTTTAACTCTCCAGACCATCTGTCCTTTCTTTGAATGCTTTCCAAGAGATTTGACATAGAAGCTCGTTGGACTATCAACAGATTTATCATAAAATAGATTAGATGGACAACTCTGATTTGATTTGACAATGTTTGGTTTGACACTGTTCTTTTTCAAAACATTTTCATGAATAGAACTTGAAGTTGTTTTAAAAGAACAAACTGATTCAGATGAATTGTCATAAGGTGATTGACTAATCACATCAGCTGAAATCTTCTCTGACAATTCAACATTTATAGCTTTCAAGTCCTTTATATTTTTAGATAAAGTGTTTCTTTCATCAGAAAGTGTGTCAAACTTCTTTTTCAAATCAGATTTTACCATCTGTTCTTTCTTAATGTCTGATGATAGAACAGTTATCTTGGATGTGAGCTTAGATATTTCAGATTCAAATTTTAAACGTTCTTGCTCAAAATCTTTTTCTAAGTTCTTGGTTTTCTCATAAATTTCTTTGAAAATCTCAGTATTTCTCTTTTCAGTATTTTTCTTTTCCACATCATAAGACTTTTTCTTCTCTTGAAAATATTTTCTTTCTTTTTCAAGTAAGTCTTGCAATGTAGAAATCTGTTTGGGAAGTTCAATTACTTTATCCTCAAGAACTTTTCTCTCCTTTGCAAAAGTATCTATTTCAGTAATAACAATCTTTTCAAACTCTGATACTTGCTTGGAGAGTTTTAAGCATCTTAGCTCTAAATCTTTCTTCTCTTGGATAGCTTTCTTGGAAAAGTCAGATAGCTTTTGAGCAGAAGCATTCTCCAGATTTGCTTTGTCTTTATCTGATTGGAGGCTTTTCATCAGTTCAACATTTTTTGCTTCCAATGCAGATATTTTATCTTCAAAAACTTTAAACTTGATATGTAGATCAACTGATTCATCTTTAAGTTCTGCTGTCTTCTGTTCAGTTGATTTCAGCTTGCTTTGAAGTTTGGTTATCTCTCTCTCCTTCAATATAATCTCTTTCTCTTTTGCCTTGTTGATACCTGAAAAATCAGATTTAGAATGATTAATACGTTTTGCACATTCAGAAGTTTTGTCAGAATTAACAAATTTAGCTTTCAACTCCTGAATCTGATTTAGAAGAACTGAATTCTGATTCCTCAATTTATCCCGTTCAGCTTCTATGGAAGGTATCTCAGGCATATACATGATAGCACAATCTCTCCCTGATAAAACAGTAGACATCTTGATATCTGAAAAAATTTATTTGAAAATGATCGTTAACAAAAATCAGAAAATTTTGATCACTATCAGGAATATGTCCCCCTCCGCAGACTTAGCACGGGGGTCCCACTATCAGAGAAATTTTTTTCTGGCATATTGAATGTATGCTTGAAATGATCGTTCCCAAAATATTCAGATAAAATTTGACTTGAAAAATAAACTTGAAAAACACTTGAAAATTTTTCTAAGGCACAAACTCGCAGACCAAAGAAACTCGCAAAACACTGTTCAATGCACTTCTCGCTAAACGCTTTATGCGCGATTGTAGAACTCACACATAACTCGCAGATAACGATGTGCGTGAAGTAGCTTCTCGCAGAACAATTTGTGCGCGTTTTGATGCCTTTGCGCGTGCTATACTTAGAATAATTTTGAAAATCCACTTCGCGCAAAATGCAAACACGCTAACCAATAAGAACTCATAGATCACAAATCAAACTCGCAAAGCTTGTCGTGCGCGTTTAGACTTCTCGCATAACACAGTTTGCGCGTTTTGGACACGAACTCGCAGAAAACAAGAAAATATCACAAATCTTCTTCGTGCGTGTTCTACATTCTTTGCACGTTTAGTGACATGCGTGTTCTTCCTTTGAAGCTTGCGTGAAGTCTGGATCTTCCGTGTTCTTCATCTGTGTTCACAAATTCGACCCAAAATTTTCAAAACCTGCAATTAACACATGACAATGGACAGATATGGTTGAAATAATAACTAGAACATATTTCTAATGAAAGATTTTGATTAAAAACATCAAAGATTGAGAAAATCGATCAATCACAGTTCGACATTTTCAAAAACCGAAAACTACAAAAATTCAAAATTGGATGTGATTCGGTTCGAATTTCGTGATACGATCTATACAAGAAGTGTTCTAAAACACAAATCGAACACTATGGTTCCATTTTCTTTCATCAAAAATGATTTTAAATTTTTTTTTGAATGAAACAGTAAAATCTCAATGCGTGTTCTTCATTAAACCAAAAATCGATCCAATCAAGTGTGATAATCCTTTATGAATTTGATTGGGTTTTGCTCTGATACCAATTGAAAATGTATGATCCCAGTTTCAAGAACAATTTAATCAAGATTAAGATTTGACAATATAAGATCTTAGAGAGAGAGAGAGAATATGTAGAGAGAGAAAGTTACAAGTCGAATATATCTCAATATCTGACAATTACAAGTCTTACAAAGAACTCTCAAACCACAAGACTATATACCTACTTCTCTCATAAGACAAAACACTCACAATACTAAAACATCATTAACTTTGACTTTTACATAGACTTGACTTGACTTTGACTTTACAGACTTCGACTTTTCTACACTTAAATCTTGGATACAATTATACACTAACACATTCATAGAAATTCCTTTGTGGTGTTTCGATGATTGAATGGAAGACCTGGGGGAGTGAACATCACAAAAGCTCCTTTCCCATATGTATTCGTTACACACAGTGACTTTGTGTTACTGACAGACATTTTAACTGATTCATTTGTTGATTCAGGTGTTACATTCATAATTTGCCTGAATTTGCAGAGATTCAGATGAATATCTTTTTGGATCGATAGATGGTTAGAGGCTCAGTATGAAAGATCAGTGGTCATAATAGATCAACGACATTTCTTGTGAAGGTTTTGATGATGTCAATGCTCCATTCATCAAAAAGGGGGAGAAGAGTTCAAAAAATGATTGAATCAAGAAATGTTATAGATGAGAGAGAGGATCAAGAAATGTTTCAGAAGTGATCAAGAATTGTTAGTTTGAAGAAAGATTGTTAAAGAATGTTCAGAGCTAAAACAAAAAGTTCAAAGATTTCAGAATATGAGCAGATTTTTACTGAAATTTTCTTTGAAGACATTTTGCTAAAGCAATCCGAGCTGAACCTGAAGATAATTTCTTTCTGATGTCTGAAATAGGTTTTTACAACCTTGGGGAGATTGTTACTATGTTTGAAGACAGACTTTGGGGAGAATACAAAAAATTTTGAAGACAGTTTTATCAAACAAAGGGGAGATTGTAATTCTTGTGCTTAAAGGAGGAGATTGTATTGCAAAATCTTTTTGAGATGATCTTGAATCCAAAGGGGGAGATTGTTAGTGCACATATTTGTTGGATACAAGATCATGAAGACTGAAGATCATAGTTCAAGCAAGTCAAAACTCAAAAGTCAACTCTCAAGTGAAAGTCAAAGTCAATTGTGAATAAATGTCAAAGTCAAAGTGTCTTTACCTTATGTTTTAGCGCGTGTTTAGTTTTTGTTTTAATAGATATATGGCTAAAAGGTGTTGTAAGATATGAGTAACGAAGATTCTGAATTGTACGCTTAGAGAGAGAAAGTTTGAGAGAGAAAGTTCCTGTACAAATCCTTGATTTGAAAATTGAAACAGGTTGAGTATTAATTTGATTTGTCATATTGATTGTGATTGTTTGTATAATGAGAACTTGATAGAATCGGGACAATATCAGTCACCATGAAGAATAAGTATCCCCTTCCCCGGATCGATGACCTCTTCGATCAACTTCAAGGAGCTGGATATTTCTCTAAAATAGATTTGCGTTCCGGTTATCATCAAGTGCGGGTGAAGGAGAGAGATATACCGAAGACGGCATTTCGAACGATGTACGGCCATTATGAGTTCCTAGTCATGATGTTCGGATTAACTAATGCTCCAGCCGTATTTATGGACTTGATGAACCGAGTATGTCGACCCTTATTGGACAAGTCGGTCATAGTCTTCATCGACGATATTCTCATCTACTCCCGTGACGAGATAGAGCATCGACAACATTTGCGAGAGGTTTTGGAGATCCTTCGGAAGGAGAAGTTGTTTGCAAAGTTTTCAAAATGTGAGTTTTGGCTTCAAGAAGTTCAATTCTTGGGCCATGTAGTATCCAAGGACGGAGTGAAAGTGGACCCGGCAAAGATAGAAGCGATGATGACTTGGGAGCCACTGATGAGTCCAACGGAGATAAGGAATTTCTTAGGCTTAGCCGGTTACTACCTGCGGTTTATTCAAGATTTTTCGAAGATCGCCTCTCCATTCACGTCGTTAACAAGGAAGAACGTTAAGTTCTTATGGACCGACACGCAAAAGAAAGCCTTCAGGACGCTTCAAAGGAAGTTATGCGAAGCACCGATCCTATCCTTACCCGAAGGGTCCAAAGATTTCGTGGTATATAGCGACGCCTCTAAGTTGGGACTAGGTTTCGTTTTGATGCAAAGAGGAAAAGTGATCGCGTATGCATCGCGATAACTCAAGAATCACGAGAAGAATTACCCTACGCACGACTTGGAGCTGGCGGCGGTGGTATTTGCCTTGAAGCTATGGCGACATTACCTTTACGGGATGAAGTGTACTTTGTTCACCGATCATAAAAGTTTGCAGTACATCTTTGACCAAAAATACCTCAACATGCGGCAACGAAGATGGTTAGAGCTTTTGAAGGATTACGATTGTGAGTTGTTATACCACCCCGGTAAAACCAATGTAGTGGCGGATGCCTTGAGCCGAAAGAATTACGGAAGTGAGATCAAAGTGACTTTAACTAGGATTGACGTAATATCAAGCTTAGTGGAGGACATCAAGAGAAGTCAAGCGGAGGCACTTCGAGAAGAAAACCTCAAAGAAGAAATCATGGTGAAGCAACGGGAAACGCTAACAGAAGATAGTCCTGGCCTCAAGTTGTTTCATGGGAGGATTTAGGTACCGAAGATTGGAGGAAATCGAGAGATACTTTTGGCGGAAGCCCACAAGACCAAGTACTCTATACCTCCCGGTAGCACTAAGATGTATAGAGATTTGAAACTGCATTATTGGTGGCCGGTTATGAAGCTCAATGTGGCTAACTATGTGGAGATGTGCGTCACTTTCCTACAAGTCAAAGCGGAGCATCAGAGACCTTATGGAAGCTTGCAACCGTTGGCCATTCCGGAATGGAAGTGGGAGCATATCACGATGGACTTCGTCACCAAACTACCGAAGACCTTGAGAGGTCACGACTCCATATGGGTGGTGGTGGATAGACTTACGAAGAGCGCACATTTCTTGGCGATGCGAGAAACGTTACCGATGGACAAATTGGCTAAGTTATATATAGATGAAGTAGTGTCGCGTCACGGTGTTCCGTTATCCATAGTCTCGGATCGGGATAGTCGGTTCACCTCCAAGTTTTGAGACAGTTTACAAAAGGAATTGGGTACGAGGGTCAATTTGAGTACGACCTATCATCCCCAAACGGACGGTCAAAGTGAAAGGACCATCCAAACCCTCAAGGACATGTTTCGATCTTGTGTTATAGATTTCGGCGGAAATTAGGATTCATACTTCCATTGGTGGAATTCGCGTACAATAACAGTTATCACTCGAGCATCGGAATGGCACAGTTCGAAGCGCTTTACGGACGAAAATGTAGAACACTGGTGTGTTGGCTTGAGGCGAGAGAAAAACAATTTGTGGGACCGAAAATTGTGCAAGAAACGGCGGATAAGGTTAAAGGGATCCGGGAACAGTTGAAGGTGGCTCAAGACCGACAAAAGAGTTACGCGGACAAAAAGCGAAGACCGGTCGAATTTCAAGTGGGTGAGCGGGTTATGTTGAAGGTGTCACCGTGTAAGGGGATAATCCGTTTTGGGAAGCGTGGGAAGCTTAGTCCCCGTTTCCTCGGACCCTTCACAATATTAAAACGAATTGGGTTTCAAGCTTATAAATTGGACTTGCCACCGGAAATGGAAGGGATTCACCCTACATTTCACGTATGCCATCTTCGCAAGTGCCTAGCCGAAGAGGACAGTGTCATCCCTTTGACAGAAATTCCAGTGGACAACGGCAATCGATGTGTGGAAGAGCCAGAGGCCATATTGGAATCAAAGACGAAGCAACTACGACACAAAGAAGTGACCATGGTTAAGGTCCAATGGAAGCATCACCGGGGTGCAAACGTAACATGGGAATCAGAGGAGGACATGAGGAAGAGGTATCTGCATTTGTTTAGAGAATAAGATTTCGGGGGCGAAATCCCCATTAGGTGGGGAGGATTGTAACACCCGAAAATTCAGGTAAGTAAATAGTAATTATAAATTCTCCTATACGTGAAATTATATGCTCATGAGTGTTTGTTGCAATGTATTTATATCATGAATTGTACTCCCTTCTTAGAAACTTGGTTGTAAGCCTAATCATCTCGAATTCCGGTAAGTTAGATCGAAAGTTTGGGCCTCGAGAATATGGTGCGATAGTGACAACTGTCTGGTCCCATGGGCACAATCGCGAGTCACTATCGTGTGGGGCAAACAGAAGGGTGGGGGTGTGGCGCGACTTTGCCACTGCGACAATGCCCTTGGGCAAAGTCGCAGGGCATTGTCGCCTAGTGTGTACCGTCGGCCATGGTAGGGGCACGACTATGTCCCTGCGACAGTGCCAGTGGCATTGTCTCCGGGCACTGTCGCCGACGTGCACTGAGGGTATAAAAACATCACTTAGACCATTTTTACCTCATTTTCTCATTTCAAACGTTTTAGAACCGGACTAGAACTCATTTGGGCGATTTTCTTCCACCTTAAAACCCTCCAACATTTATTAAAACCCTATTGTTAGTTGAGATCATTAATGGGTGGTTAAGGGAGCTAGAGGAGAATTCAAGTGAAGAATTCAAGTGAAGAATTCAAGGCACAATCAAGTCTTTACCTTCCCACCATCTCATCCAAGTTTTCTAGGGTTTTGTATAAAACCCTAAATAGTGAATTTCTTCTAACCCTTTTTAAATGAGATACATATTTTGTGTGTTTACTTGTTAAATATTTCTCTCACATGTGGAAATCTGATCACCTGATAAGTTTGACCTAATTACTACTTTTGAGCTTATGGGAAATTTAGTAATGGTCCTTCATATGGACCTTGCTAATGTTGTATTGATGTTATGAAATCATAGCTATGTGTTGTTTTGGTGAGCCATGGACATTTTACTTGCACTTGTATATTTTAGAGTTTTGTACCTAAAAATATGCTTGGGACTATGAGAAGTTTTATACATGCCTTATACTACCATGGGTTATGTTGATGATGGAAATTGCATGTATATTGGAGGAACTATGAGTAAACGCTAGGAGGATGTAGTCGAGGGTGCCACCAGAATGGTATGCGCCTAGACCTCCGCCATTTGAAGTAATGCCTGGGAGGTAGTCTTTAAATGTGTCAGGCCTTCGGGATGTTGCTCAAGCGAGTAAACATCAAGGTGCATTGACTTGAGGTGGAACTCAATAGTGCGATGGGTTTCCCCCATTGATTCTTGTGTGGTCATTATGTATATATAAATGATTTAACTGATTATGCCATGCTTTTGTTCAACTCACTAGGCCCGTTTGGCCTAACACTTGTTTGGTTTGATATGTATCTCAGGTTCGAGCGGCGCGACCGCCAAGGAGGTTTAGTCGACCTTTAGATGTGAGCTTGGGAGCATTTTTGGGATGCCATTTTAGAAGACGGTCATTTTTGGAAGTGGATGACAACTGACTGTAATCTTATTTCTAGTTAGATCTTAGATTAGGAGGTTGTCATCTATCATCGCTTACTATTACAAACTTGTAATTAATTAGGCATTTATTGTCCCCTTTTGGGTGAGCTCATGCTTTGGCATTAAAGTGATTACCACATTTCCATTTTCCAGAAATTTTTGTGATAGTCCCTGATTCAAGTTCTTATTGATTCAACAACAATCAAACAAACAAGATTAAAACTCAACCTGTTGATTTCAATTCACAAATCTCAATTCGTACAAACTTTCTCTCTCTAGCTTTTTCTCTCTATCTGTGTATATCTTCTGTTATGAGCAACTCCTTTACTACTAACACAAACTAGTCATATAACTAACAACAAAACAAAACTACACGCTTTAAAGAAAAACAAAATACTTTGACTTTGACTTTATTGAATTTGACTTTGACTTTGCATGAGAGTTGACATTCAGCTTTGACCTTCTTGATCTTTGACTTCCAGTCTTCTATGATCTTGCATCCAACACAATTATGCTCTAACAATCTCCCCCTTTAGATTCAAGATCATCTCAAAAAGATTTTGCAGAACAATCTTCTCTCTTCAAGCTCAGTAACTTTAATCTCCCCTTTTTATCAACTTTAACAATCTTCACAATCTTCAGTATTCTCTCCAAAATCTTTCTTCAAACAAAATAACAATCTCCCCCAAGGATGGTAGAAATGCTCTTCAACAATCTCACCAAAATTATTTCAACCTCTTTCAATCTTTGGAAAGAAATTATCTTCAGAATTTGCTCAAACTGCTTCAGCAAATGATCTTCAAAGAAAATTTCAGTAAACTCAACCAATCTTCAGAAATCTTTGAATTTGCACTTTTGAACTTTCAATCTTTGTCAAACATTGACCAAATAAATCTTGAACACACATATTTCTTGATCTTCTCCCCATCTATAACATTCTTGAAACAATCATTTCTTGATTCTGTCTCCCCACAACTAAAATTATCTCCACTTTTTCAACCAACATTTCTTGATTTCTTCTCCCCCTTTTTGATGATTAGAGCATTGAGATCAACAAAACTTTTTCCATTAAATGTCAATATCAATTATGACCACTGATCTTTTGAACGCATGAGCCTCTGATTCTTCATGGATCCAAAATAAGGTATTCATCTAGATCTTTTCAAATATAGACAAATTAGAATGTAACACCTGAATCAACAAATGAATCAGTTAATATGTCTGTCAGTAACACAAAGTAACTGTGTGTAACGGATACACATTGGAAAGGAGCTTATTGATGTTCACTTCCCCAGGACTTCCATTCAATCATTGAAACACCACAAAGGAATTTCTATGAATGTTATGACAAGAAAACGAATTCCTTGTGTGTTCGTGCAAGTGTTAGAAAGAATTAAGCACATGATGATTGCTTATATAAGGCTTAAAATTGTGTAAACCACTGAGACAACAGTAGTATAACACAGACTCAATTGTGCATGATCGTAGTGCAAAGGTGGGGCAGACTTCCTACTTTTTCAATATCCATATTTTCCAAATGAAAATCAGATAGATTATGTGTTGCGTCCCCTTTAAAATATGAAACACTTTCTTTTTAAGAAGTAAATGAGTGGCTGGTGGGGTTTTGATCAAGAGTTGGCATGGGCTAGTTGCCTGTTTCAATAATGTTCACGAAGAATTGTGAAACACTAGTAATGTGGCTGCCCGGCTCAGAAAAAGTTGGTGCAGAGTTTGATATTCTTTTACTCTGATCTCTCACCCTCTTTCTTTTTAATCATTGAGCTCATTTCTAACCAAACTCTCATTTACATTTTACCTCTTCACACAACCCACGCTCATTTCTTTTTGACTCCTCATACTCGATCACTAAAGATTAACTTCTAGGGTAGGAAACACTGGTCAACGTGAATCCATAGAAGTTTCATTGAATTCCTACACAATGAACCCATGTTTTCCTATTTAAAGCACAATGTTGCTCAAGAATGGTTTAACTTTATCAGTTAAAGCACAAATATAAAAGTCAGATATATGTATGCTCATAGATGTAATCATGAAGATTTGAGCATTTTAAACATTGATGACTTTTCAAACAAGATAATTGAATGAATGAAATGAATGCAAGAAACTTGTTTGAAAATCTGACATTGTATGAAATAATCAAATAAAAATGATATAACAATGAAGGCTTAGGTCAGAAAAAATTGGATGTTGTCTATACGAACCAATATATAGACATTCTTGAATTAACGTTTCAAAATGAAATCACGCTCAAAACTTTTTTGGAAATCAATCGGGGTGTCTTACCATCGAAAATTTGTTTCAATTTAGAGACATGGTAAGAACGAATTCAACAAAAATTAAACTGGTGTGTGTGAATACTTGACAGTATATAGACAAGATAATACACAAGTATTAATCTTTGGAAACACGCGGTTTATAAGCATTTAAAGCACAAATATCAAGAAAACATTTAAAATCACACTTCTATATTCATGAAATCGTTTTAAGAATCAGAAGTGGTTAGAACATTTAAGAATATGTTTTCTATGATTGAAAGTCGTCCTTCTTTCAACCATATATGAGATTAAGAATAGAAATAAACCTTTTCAATATGTCTTAAATCTCATGAAGTCAGCTTAAAGTCATAATGATATGATCATTACGTAACCTCTAAATCTGCATCAGTCAGAAAATCATCAAAGCAACTTTATTCACAACTTTTATTGAAAAATAAAATGACATAAAGCAGTAAAACATTGAATGTACGAGTTCTGATCTGAAGTAATCAGAAGTCATAATTCAGTACTCCTTATCTTTCATACTCAAACTCCCCCTGCATATATGCATCATAAAATTTATCAGTTAAACATATGCAGAAATATACGAATTCCCCCTCAAATGAATATAGATCATCTTTTTCTTTTCTCACTCCCCCTGAGATCATGAACACACGTTAATGTGCAGATATCTTTTTCAGAATAAAGATAAAGAAATGAAAAAAAATAACAATAATAAAAATTTTAATAGGTAATTACAGATTATGTCTTGAGATTAAGCATACCAAGTTTCGAGACAAGAAAATTAAATCTCTTTTCGTCGAGAGGCTTGGTAAACAAATCAGCAAGCTGATAATCAGTGTTTACAAAATAAAGTTCTATTGTACCTTTTTCAACATTGTCTTTGATAAAATGATATCGAATGTCTATGTGTTTTGTCTTTGTATGCTATACAAGATTTGCAGATATTGCAATGGCGCTTTTAGAGTCACAATAAATCGGAATCTTGTCGAATTTGAAGCCATAATCTCGTAGTTACGTCCTCATCCACAACACTTGAGAGCAGCAGCTTGCAGTAGCAACATACTCCGCCTCAGCCGTGGAAGTGGAAACACAAAGTTGTTTCTTTGATGCCCAACTTACGAGTTTATCTCCAAGATTTTGTATATGACCCGATGTGCTCTTTCTGTCTAACATACATCCAGCATGATCTGCATCTGAGTAAGCTGTGAGTTCAAAACCAGTGTCTTTAGGATACCACAGACCAAGATCTGCAGTCCCCTTCAGATATCTAAATATGCGCTTTACTGCAGACATATGGGATTATTTTGGATTAGCCTGATATCTTGCACATAAACATGTAGAGAACATAATATCTGACCTACTTGAAGTAAGATACATTAAAGAACCAATCATTCCTCTATAGGTTCTAACATCAACAGATTTTCCCGAGGGATCCATGCCGATCTTAGTTCCTGGTGCCATCGGGGTTCCAATTGGTTTACAAGTTTCAATTTTGAATTTCCGAAGAATATCAAAAATGTACTTAGCTTGGTTTATAAAAATCCCCATTGAAAATTGCTTTACTTGTAATCCGAGAAAGAAATTCATCTCTCCCATCATACTCATTTGAAATCTTGACACCATTAGATTAGAAAAGTTCTTACAGTATTTAGGATTTGTAGAGCCAAATATGATGTCATCCACATATATTTGAATAAGAATAATATCAGCCTTTTCCTTTTTGATGAATAAAGTAGTATCGATTTTACCTTTTGTGAAGCCCGACTTGACCAAAAACTTTGATAGTACCTCATACCAGGCTCGAGGCGCTTGTTTAAGACCATAAAGTGTTTTATCCAAGATATAGACATGATCTGGTTTATCTGGATTCACAAAGCCTTCAGGTTGTGAGACATAGACTTACTCCTTAAGAATGCCATTCAGAAAGGCAATCTTCACGTCCATCTGGTAGACAGTGAAGTTTTTATGAGCAGCGTACGCTAGAAACATGCAGATTGCTTCTATACGTGCCACTGGAGCGTAAGTCTAATCATAATCAATGCCTTCTTCTTGCCTATATCCTTTTGCGACAAGTCGTGCTTTGTTTCTGATAACGATACCGTCTTCATCCTTCTTGTTTTTGAATACCCATTTTATACCAATGATAGATTTTCCTTCAGGTCGTGTTACAAGTCTCCAGACTTTCAAAGCTTCAAACTGATTTAGCTCCTCTTGCATAGCAGTAACCCAATCAGAGTCAGCTAGAGCTTCAGATAATCGAGTAGGCTCTATCTTGCTCAGAAATGAATCATGCATACACATGTTTAATGTTGCAGACCTAGTTTGCACCGGTAAAGATATATCTCCAATAATCTGGCTTATCGGGTGCTCTTTGGTCCACTTGTGTTCGTGAGGGAGCGGATTCGATGTAGATTGATCATAATTCTCATCTAGATATCCACTATCCGCTTCTTCTTGATCAGCATTCGTTGGGGTGCAGCTGAAGTTTCTTGTACAGAAGTTTCAATTGGAACAGCTTTTTCAGTGTGTTGATTATCCATCACAGTGCATCCAACTGAAGTAGTAACTTCTGGTTCAACATTATCAGGTACAACTTCAACCGTAGGAGTATGGGTTTGAATCTGAGTTTCTTCCTGAACCGAGGGAACAAGTTCAGTTGATACATCTAAAGTAGTTGGATGATTAGTCGTTGAAGAATCTGACCTGTCAAACACAACAGATTTAGGCAATTTAGATCCTAGAAACTCAGAAACTCATCATAGAATAATTCAAACAACAAATCTAACTCAGATAAATGAGATGTAGATGTTGAAGCTTTATCCGAATTAGTTGCATTAGACACAGGTTCTGGACAGAATTGTCCAGAAGCTAAAACTCCGGTAAGTACGGGTTCTAAACTGTGTTGTTCAGAAGCCACATCCTCATCAAATGTTACATTGACACTTTCAATAACTGTCTTTGAGTTCTTCAGATAAATTCTATATGCAGCAGATGTCTAGGAGTATCCAATGAAGATTCCCTCTTCAGCCTTCGGTCCGAACTTGTTCAAGTTCTCTCTATCATTAAGCACAAAACACCTTCGTAATCGTTACATTCTCTTGTATCACGTCACCGTAGCCAAGAATCGGTGAAAATTGGTCATTGCCGAATCTGACATTTCCGCAGAATTTCTCTGTATAATTAGACAATAAATCCTTTTGCCCAGTCATATGCTTGGAATACCCGCTATCAAGTACCACATATGACGGGTCTGCATAAGAGAAATCAGGGAATAATAGATTTAGGTACCCATTTAAAAACGGGTCCTTTCAGTTTAGCACAAGATTTTGGTATCCATTTATAGATGGATCCTCTGAGCTTTTGAAAAACGTTTGAAACATATGGCTTATAAGAACAAACATGATAAGTACCAATCCAATCATCAGAAAATCGGTGAGAACTAAAATCATTCCGTCTATAATCAGATGACATAGTAGTAGATTGAGATAATTGGAGTAATTGTTTTATTGAATATCGCTTGTAAGGAATTACAAGGTTTTGTTTATTTGAAGCAATACTACCAACTACATCAGAATAACTACTAGTATATCTACTACAATCCATATCAGGAGATGATTCAGAACTCTCATCGATCTTCCTTTTTGGTCCCTTTCGTTCTTCAGATCTTTTACTTTTCACTGAAACATAAGATTTAGATCTGTAAGGAAAATCAAATTTCTGAGATTGTCTTTTTGTAAGCTTACCAGTGTTAGTTTGTTTCTGTGAGCGTCGTTTCTTTTGCTTCTTACCTTTAGCATAGTAATCAGCATTCACATAAACTGTTTCACCAACCTTAGTTGATGATTCACCAACTTCATGTACACTTGGTAAGGCTTGACCATTTATGACAAAAGTAGAATGATCTGGAAGTTTAGCATGGAATTCAAACATATCAATTTCATCTACATAGCCTTCATCAGAATTTAAAAAATCATTTGCAGACGCAAATAAGTCATCAACATCAACTTTAGAGGGGTGAAGTGCTTTAGAGGATTTAGAACACTTTTGAGATTCAACATTTAAAATTGTGTTCTTTAAAACAGTAGAAAATACATTTTGTTCAATGCCAGCCAATATTCTTTCATCAGATAAAATATTTTCAAGCTCGATTATTTTGCTTTCTAAAATAAGTTGAGGTACATAAATTTTAGCTTTTGAAGGTTTTGCCTCCAACTCTTTTGTCGAATAGCTTTCAAAATAATCATTTGAAAGACATTTTGGTTGATCTGAAATATAACTATCATTCAACTTTTGATAGCAGAATGGTAGTTGCATTTTCTTTAAGTTCTTTCTTTTCTCATCCTCTTTAGCCTCTACCTCTTCAGGTGACTTGGTAACAAATTTGGGTTTCAAATGAGGATATTTACCAGCCACAAAAAGAAAATCAAAATTATACAAAGCTGGCTGTTTTCTGATAACTTTCTTTAGATAGTGTGGGTTTTCGTAACCGAGACCCCACTTCTCTCTAACATCAGCTTCCTCATTAGGTGTGTTTAAGAAAATGGTTTGATCTGTTTGGCCTCTAGCATATAATTTTTCTTCAAAACCATTTACCTTTTTCTCTAAAGTCTTGTTCTCAACCTGCAGTTTAAAAACTTTTAGAACACTTTCTTGCTTTTCTGAAACAGACTTAGAAATTTTAGATTCAAAATCAGAAATCTTACTTTCAAAACAATCTTTTTCTTGTTTAAAATCAGAAACAAATTTGCGTAGAGAATCAATCAAATCTTTGTTCCCAACAACTTGCTTGTTAAGTTCAAAGATCTTTTGATTTTTCTTTTCAACTCTGTTCTTTTCCTTTTTAAGATTGTTTTGAAGATCTTGAAGCTCGGACATCATAGCTTCCATTTTAACCATAAAATCATATTTAGAAAGATTAAGTACCTCATCAGCTATTTCTTCATCAGAATCATCATACTTCACAGTGTTGCCCATCAAACACATGTGAGTTGTTTCTTCTCCTTCCTCCTCATCAGAATGATCTAACCAAAACTCGTCTTCAGCCATCAATGCCTTGCCAGCTTCTTGTTGTTTGGCTAAGAGAATCTTGTTCTTGTAATACTCTGAAATTCTGACCTTTGGCTTCCGACGATCCTTGGCGTAATGACCGACCTTACCACAGTTGTAGCATTTGACCAGGTCATCTATCTTCTTTTCAGCACCAGCATAATCATTCATATACTTCTTCTTCTCTTCCGGCTTTCTATCCACATACCGGTTCTCCTCATATCTTTTTCCTTCAACTCTTTCCCTATGTTCATGATTCTTTGAACCTGACGAAAAGTACCTCTGAGTGTTTGAACCTGGTTTCTTGTAGAATTTCTTTTGAAATGCTCGGGTCAGAAGAAGCATAGCTTGCTTGAGGTTTTCACCATCGTCACTATCCGAATCAGACTTAGAATCAGAACTAGGAATCACAATCTTCTTCTTTTTCTTCTTTTCTTTCTTTTCCTTCTCTTTCTCACCAGCAACTAAAGCAATAGGGTCAGCAACCTTCTTATCTTTCTTTTTCTTCTCATTCCTTTTCTCTTCAACCTACTCCTCATTCTGTCTCAAAGTCTTGTAAACTTTGTGGAGGGGTATGTCGCTCAAATCTTTCATTTGTTTCATCCGGCGGGTATGCTTTTTCCATTCCGGCTGTAGGATGCTGAGAAACTTAACATTGTTCCCGATCTGCTTCTTCTTGACTTTGTTCTTTGAGAGTTCATTAAGAAGAAGCACGAACCTCTCATAAGTTTCCTCCAGGCTCTCACTTTCTTTGGCCTTAAACTCTTCATAGTTGTTGATACAATTGGCCACTTTCATCTGGTTTCCCAGCTTAGAGCCCATCATCATCTTTTGTAGCTGATCCCACATCTTCTTTGCGTTAGAATTGTAGCTTTCGATCTTTATATAGATCTCATTAGGAATACTTTGAAGTAAAAGAGATATAGCTTGTTTATCAGCTTTGAAACGACTTGTCTGCTCATCTGAGTACTAGGCAAATTCCTTAGGAACTATTTTCATCTTTCTTATTCTGTCTTCATCACCATCCTCACTATCAGATGATTCATCATCTGGTATCTCCACAGTTTGTGGTACCATTGGACCTTCAGTTATTGACAGCAAAATGTTTTCTTCGTTTGCATGTCGGTCAATAAAATCTAAGAATCTGTCTTTCCATTGCTCGTACTCCCCTTTGAAAAGAACAGGGGGTTTGACATCAGTGCCAATTGATAGAGCGTCCTTTGAAGTCATCATATTTTTCAATTATATTCAATAAAAAACTTGAAACTGATCGTTAGTCCAATTTGAAATCAAGTAAATCAGAAAAACTTTGACAGAAAATCAGAAATAAAATTTCCAAAATTCTTCAAGTATAGAATTCGCACACACTGAGAAACACACAAAATTCGCACAAAATATCAAATAGTCTTTAGAATTCGCAAACAAGTTTAACACAGAATTCGTATGATAGAGACATACGAATCCATCACTTAGAAAATTTTAAACACAAGAATTCGTAGACTACCTTTCTGCGAAATCCAAGGAATTCGTAGAGCAGTCTTCTGAGAATTATACTATTTTCAAAACTTTTTGCAAGACTAAGATCTGCGAATTCTTTACTTAAGAAATTTTTTTTCACACAATCTACGAATTCTGAGCAATTCGTAAATAGACCAATGCGAATTCTTAAGAATTCTCAACACACTGAGATGCGAAATTTGTGCAATTCGCAAGAGACACACTTGCGAATTCTGTACTTGTGAATTTTCAAAATTCAAAACTCATGCGAAATCTATGAAAATTCTACGAATTCTATCAACTCTGCGAGTTCTTGAGTAGGTATGCGAGTTCTTGATGATATCTGCGAGTTCTTGAGATCTCGTTGAAAAACAACCTCTGATTGACTCAAAATCAGTGTTCAAAAAGGCGCGCCATGGCGCGATATGACGCAAGACGCATCTCCGCCGTTACGAAATAGCCCATAACGTTTCTGTAAGGTGTGGCTCAGGCTATGGCGCCTTAAGGCGCACCATGGCGCGCCGCGGCGCGCGTTTTTTCTAAGATGTGATTTTTTTTTTCAAAAAAAAATATTTTCTTTAAATTTTTAATTTTTTTTATCTTTTGTGCTTTTACATTTTTAACTTTAGATTTAACATTTTTATAAATTTATCTAATCAATCACTCACAGTTTCACGAAATCATAAACGTTATGGACTCACGATTAAAACGATGTTGTAAAATTATCTTTCTATGTTCTATTTTAAATATTAAATCAAAAACTATTTTTATACTATTAATTTATATGATTTTTTTTCTTCCAATATGAATGTACATACTTTAATATCATTATTTGATTAGAATAATATATATATAACATATATGTATATATATAATTTTGAATATGACATACAAATTTGCCACCTTATGTTACGCCTTGAAAAACGGCGCGTCCTCGCCGTGGCGTGTAAGGCTTAAGGCTTGACCTTGCCACCATGTCACGCCTCACGCTATTTTGAACCTTGCTCAAAATCCTATCAAGACTTCAAATTACAAACTGAAACTTTGACAATATGATCCCTAACACATCTAGAACAGATTACAATCAAAGAAATTCAACAAAATTCACTCAAGAACATAAAATTGATTCAATACAGTGCGACTGAACTCGTGGACTTTCGAATGATAGAATCTCAAAATTAACTAAGAATTACAGTGCAATTCTATGTCAAACTGTTACAAGATCGTTCTAATACATTCTATGAACACAATCTAATCAATTTCAATCAAAATTACACTCAAATTTTCAAAAATGAATCTGCTACTCAATGGAACAGTGTGGAAGAAAATTTTCTCTCGATTTCAAATTGAATCTGCTCTTATACCAATTGATAGTCCCTAATTCAAGTTCTTATTGATTCAACAACAATCAAACAAACAAGACGAAACAAGATTAAAACTCAACCTGTTGATTTCAATTCACAAATCTCAATTCATACAAGCTTTCTCTCTCTAGCTTTTTCTCTCTACGGTTTCTCTCTGTCTGCGTATATCTTCTGTTATGAGCAACTCCTTTACTACTAACACAAACTAGTCATATAACTAACAACAAAACAAAACTACACGCTTTAAAGAAAAACAAAATACTTTGACTTTGACTTTATTGAATTTGACTTTGACTTTGCATGAGAGTTGACTTTCAGCTTTGACCTTCTTGATCTTTGACTTCCAGTCTTCTATGATCTTGCATCCAACACAATTATGCTCTAACATTTTGTTTGTCCCATTTTTGGGGTGTTACACTATGGTTCTAATTCGACCAATAACTCCCACCCAAAATGGTCAACTTATTGTATTCATCGCGCTTAACCATCACTCCAAAGTCACAATGCCATGAACATCAACTCCTCTATCGACTACTCGCTTAGAAACTTTCTCACTACCCTAACGGTAATCAGGCCAAGGCAATTCAAGTATACACATGTAACATGTAGGTTCACCATAATACTAGCCAGGTGCCATTATGAACGTACCGTACCTGATCATCCTTGCTATCCACGACAAGTTTCCCGTTTCTAGAGACTCGGTCAACCCCAAAATATCATATCTTAGGGTACCTAATGATGCGATCTCACTTTCAATCACTTAAAAGAACTCTAGTTTGAGTCTAGGCATCCAAAAATCAATACCTAATTCTCTCAAAGTTAAGCTCTGATACCAACTTGTAACACCCTCGAAATTGGAAAGAGCAACTAATTTAAAATTTTCAATTAAACAACAAAAAGGATAAAATCTATCCTACAAATCAACACTTGAGTCGCCTCAAAAGAATACTAAATTTAACTTCAACAAATAAAAGGTCAAGTCTCGAATAAAAAAAACTAATCAAGGTCGGGTGTTACTAAAACCGAAAAGAAACAGTTACTCTTCTCAACGACTAAAGCGGAAGACTTCATCAAGCCACTCACCCTTCACATACTCCTAGCACTCAACACTTCACCAAAACGCTAGAACCTCTTCCCCCAACCGGAACCTGATGCACATGCCGACAAATAAAAGGTTAGGCTAACGCCAATTGAGTTCAAAAGTTTCCATCATGAAATAAATACATTTGCTAAAGGGAGAGAAAGTAGTTTAAATCACAGAACTTCAGAAAGTTTTACTTTAAATATTCAAACGACACCATTTTCCAAAAGTACACCTTAAAACAAGGAACCCGCATGAACCTTCTTTCGTAAAACCACTTTAATCCCAAACTCACCCAAAACGTGAATAGTAAGCAAAACTCCCAATTTATAATAATGCAAAATAAAACTTTACTTCTCGAAACATCCCAAACGTAGGCAGGGCATAATACACAACCCATAATTATTGAGTAAACAATTCCTCACAAGCAAAACGTCACCGAAAGCATGGATGATAAAAATGATACAATTAAATACCCAATTAACACCTTCCGGTGACGGGGGATACCCGATTCCATTGTACGTGGCAGAACACAAAGTTAAGCCACATAACCATGTTGTCGAACTACACCTCAAATCGTGACTGTATTGCCTGCTCTGCCGAGCTACACCTCCAGTCGTGACTTTATTGTCTGCTCCGCCGAGCTATACCTCCATTCGGACTTTATTTCAAGTCCCAAACACCGTATCCCTTATTGCCTGCTCTGCCGAATTACACCTCAATAATACACGATCTTATTTCATGTTCGGTCTCTAGCGGAGTTTCATCCTCAGGGTACCCACTTGACCCCTAGTGCCTACTCCCTAGCATTCAAGATAGGAGTCTCAGATCCTTACTTGATAACTCTCGATGTCTAACCTCGTGCACAAGAATTAGACATCCAAACACAAGACCCATGGTCCCGAATTACAACCCATAAAGGTTCCTCTTCACCAAACAACCGGGACGACACCAATGCCAACACAACATTATTTCCCAAAATGAGAATCCCAAGAGTCCTCACCATTAAACATGACTGACTTACATGCCTATGGATCCAATGCATTACAGTCTAAAACACATGATTCCTATTGGATGACACACACACTCAGAACATGTATTCTCCAAAATAAAGTGCAATAAATGCAACTCACACCCAAGGCTCCACTTTAAGTCATTAAAACCGGACAAATGTCCTCAAGACTCAATTTAGTCAAAGCCGAGCCAAAGGCCCAACAATTTACGTAAACCCCCAAATGAAAGCTGATATAAACATTGAAACACGATTGACCAACTATCATGCAAACATAACGACCAAAAATATGATTAACTCAAATCTCATCATTGGTTGAGGCAGACCATTTTTCAATTAAACTCGTACCCCTATATTTCCAAAATGCCTCTTAACACAATAATATGCATTTTCCAAAAAGGTTTACAAGGTCAAACACACAAAATGACACTTACGTCAAATGAACTCCAATTATATATGTAAAATCATCGATGAAACATTTCAACATGATTTATTTACCCAAATTCCCAAAAATCCCAAATGGGTGTTTCACCATGTTTATAAAACTAAACATTTCAAAATAATCAAAACTTATCAGGTGATCAGCAGTTAACAATTTCACGTAAAACACAAAACACTTTAAAATGAACATTTTGGCATGTACACCGTTTTCACAAATCAAATAACTCACCTTGCTAGATTTAAGCTAAATCTAGATTTTACCCCAACTTGAGCTCCTTTGAAGAACACTTGAATCTTCAAGGTCAAAACCTCCATAAACCTAGATGTACAAATTCCACCCATAAATAATCACATTCAACCATTTAGAATCGATCCCCAAACACATTACATTAAAATCTCCATTTTGGTCAAAACCCTAATTTTGACCTAATTTCTCCAAAACCATCAAATCCGAAATTTGAGAAACCAAATGCTAGGAAATCATCAAGAATGCATTTATAACTTATATTAAGGTTTAGAAATGGAGAGGATAAACTTACCACTTAGGTTTTGATGAAAACCTAGAAAACCCTAAAATGAAACTTGAGGTTGAAGATGAAGATGGAGATGGAGAGTTCGTGGTCAAGGCTTTCAATCTACCACATGATGATGGTTTACCCCCACAATAACAAAGGATTTGAGCCAAAGATGCTCCAAAATCACCATAGATGAAGGTAGGTGTTCTTGGGAGAGTTTAGAGATAGTTGGGAGTGAAAAGAAGAAGTGACAAATGAAGAATGAGCAAAATCCTGAATTTATCAGCCCTTCAACCCCTTGGTGCGACGTTGACCAGCGACAATGCCCAGAGCATTGTCGCATGGCAATGTGGCCAACCTCCCCATGGTTTCTGACTTTTTCTACGACAATCACAGGTGCGACTAGGACATTGTCATAGTCGCCGGGCATTGTAGTCGTGCCTGTACCAAGCCCCGAAACTCGACTTTTTCAGTGACAATACCCCCGATACTCTAAGGTACTTTAAATAATGATTTCCCACCAAGAATTCCGCCATCTATAAATTATAAAAACACCCGGGTGGCCTTTACTTACCGAAAATTACGGGTGTTACATCCCAAGATCTCTACAAAAATTTCAGCGGAAACAAATAAATCTAGCCGAAGCTAAGATTCTTAACACAATCTAAACAACCAAGCTTTAACAAAATCATAAGTTACACCCACTACTAGCAGTCTAGTGTCTGAAACCACCTTCATCTCAAGGTTAACAACTTACCCGTTTTCCCCATGCTAGCAATCTCAACAAGATACGCACCTGAAAATGTTTTAGTTTTGAAAATGAGGGTTAGATCGGAAGGTCTAGTGAATTCTTCGTAAAACACCCTATAAACAAACACATATTTAATATCATTTCATAAAATGTATGCTACAAATGAATGTAGACTCGAAAGACCACATTCCCACTCGATTAACTATACACAACGGTCACCTTGTTCCAATCATGTAGACCTGTGACTTCACATGATCGCTACAAACTTGTCATTCCCTTGTGCAATCTGAAACGCATTCAAATGCACCAAAGGGATACACACCTGTATGGGATCACTGTGTGTAACACTCGTAATTTTTGGTAAGTAATGGTCACCCTGACGTTTTTACAACTTAGAAATGGTGGGATTTATGTTGGGAAAGCATTATTTAAAGTCCCTAAGAGTATCGGGAGTGTTGGCATTGAAAAAGTCGGGTTTCGGTGATTGGAAAGGGTACGACTACAATGCCCGACGACTATGACAATGTCATAGTCTCACGGTCATAGTCGCACAAGTTGGAATGCCCACGGTACACTTGGTGCGACTATGACATACGACAATGACTGTTTCATAATCGTGTGTCAATGTAGCACAAAGTGTGCGACTATGACACGTGACAATGACCTTGTCATAGTCGCGTGTCCTTGTCGCACCAGGGGGAGTGAAGGCTGTTAAAATCGGGATTTCAGCCATTTTTCTCATTTCTCACATCTAAACTTCTCCTTTTCTCTCCCAAATAGTTTCTCCTCCTTCCCTCACAAACCCTAACTCATTTTGGAACCATTTCTTGAGTTCTTAAGGTGTTCCATCATCAAGTTAAGGATTGGAAACTAGGGTCAAGAAGCTCCATTTTCATCTTCAACCTCAAGCTTCATTTGGGTTTTCTAGGTTTTTTACCAAAACCTAAGTGGTAAGTTTATCCTCTCCATTTCTAAACCTTATTATATGTTATAAATGTTCCATTGATGATTTCCTAGTGATTGGTTTCTCAAATTTCGGTTTTGATGATTTTGGAGAAATTAGGTCAAATTAGGGTTTTGGCTAAATTTGGGGACTTGGATGTAAAATGTTTGGGGAATGATTATAAGTGTTTAGATGTGTGTATTTATGGTTGGAAATTTATGAATCTAGGTTTTTGGGAGTTTTGGCTTGAATATTTGAATTTCTTCAAATGAGCTCAAGTTGGGGAAAATCTAGATTTAACCTAAATCTAGCAAGGTGAGTTCAAGTTGATTTGTGAAAACGGTGTACATGCCAAAATTTCAATGTTTATATGTTTTACATGAAATTATTAATTATTGAGTTATTTGACGAGTTTTGATTATTTGAAGTGTCTAACTTTATAAACTGGTAAAACACCTATATTTGGGATTTTGGGCATTTTGATAAATGAAGCTTGAGCATTGGTATTTTAATGATCCATTTTACAAAATGAAATCCTTTAAGTATAAATTCACTTTTAGTGTGCGTTTTGGGGAAATGGTTGATTTTTGTGTTATGGGTCGTTTTGAAAAGATAAGTGGTATAAACTCATTTGAAAAATGATTTGTCTAACTCTAAAAGGTGTTGGAGTTTATTCGTGTATTTTGGAGCATGTGTCTGCATAAACGTTGGTCATTGCATTTTATTGCATTTTGGGGATTTTAACTTATGGTCACTTGATTTTGGGCTTAAAGCTCGGTTTTCGTCTGTGTCGGGTCTTGAGGACACTTGTCCGACTTTAATAACTTAACGTTACACTTTGGTGGGAACTGCATTTATTGCATTTTATTTTGGAGAACACATGTTTTGAGTGCGTGTGTCATTCATTTGGAGTTATGTGTTTAGACTGTAATGCATTGGATCCATAGGCATGTAAGTCAGTCATATTTAAGGGTGAGGAGTCTTGATATTCTCACCTTGGGAATTATGCCGTGTTGGCATTGTTGTTGTTCCGGTTGTTTTGCGGAGAGGAACCTTTTATGGGTTGTACTTCGGGACCATGAGTTTTGTGATTTGATGTTCTAATTCTTGTGCACTAGGGTTAGACATCATGAGTTATCAAGTAAGGAGTTGAGGCTCCTATCTTGAATGCTAGGGAGTAGGCACTAGGGGTCGAATGAATATCCTGAGGATGAAACTCCACTAGAGAACGAACAGGCAATAGGATCGCTTATCCTTGAGGTAAAGCTCGACGGAGCAAGCAATAGGGGATACAGTGTTTTTAGGACTTGGAATACAGTCCGACTGGAGGTGTAGCTTGGTAGAGCAGGCAATACAGTTACGATCCGAGGTGTAGTTCGACAGCGTGGCTATGTAGCTTAACTTTGTGTTCCGCCACGTACAATGGAATCGGGTCTCCCCCGTCACCGGAAGCTGTTATTTAGGTATTAAATTGTTTTATTTTATGATCCATGTTTTCAGTGACGTTTTGCATATATGGTTGTTATTCAAGATTTATGGGTTGAGTATTATGCCTCGCCCGTGTTTTGGGTGTTTCGGGAAATAAAGTTTTTATCCGTATTTTTATAAATTGGGAGTTCATTCTCTATTCACATTTTGGGTGAGTTTGGGGTTGAATTTGTTTTACGAAAGAATGTTTATGTTGGGTTGCTTGTTTTTAAAGGTGTGTGTTATTGAAAAATGAGTCATTTAATATTTAAAGTAAATCCTTTTGAAATATTATGATTTAAACTGCATTCTTTCCCTTTAACAAATATATTTGTTTCATGTTGAAAACTCTTGAACTCACTAGGCGTTAGCCTAACCTTTTTATTTGTCGGCATGTGCATCAGGTTTGGTTGAGGATTGTTGCTAGCGACTTCGTGGTGAGATGAGTGCTAGTCCTGCACGAGAGAGAATAGCTCGATGAAGCCTTCCGCACTTTTGGAGATAGCAACTGTTATTGGGTTTTAGTAACACCCGCCTTTAATTAGTCTTTATACAAGACTTGACCTATTATTTGTTGAAGTTAAATCTAGATTTCTAATTGAGGTGACTCAAGTGATGATTAGTAGAAGAGATTTTATCCTTATTTGATGTATAATTGAAAATTTTAAATTAGTTGTTCTTTCCAAATTTGAGGGTGTTACACTATGCAAGTCACCGACCCATAGACATACCAAGATCACACCACAACTTTTCATGCACCATAAGTATCAATACAAAATATTATGCGTGCATACTCAACATTTCACACTTCACAAACTACAAGCAGTATAAATAGATATTACATGCTTGTAAATTAATTGATAAACAATTCGTAAAGCACGTACTATCAAAGCATTTATTTCATTTCAGAAAATAGCACAAGAGAACTCGCATGCGGTCTAAAGCCTTAATACACACTCTAAGGCCAATAATCCTACAACCGAACACCTGGATTCATCAGATTAGAAAAAAGGTGTTAAACCCCCTTAATTATCCCACCAAATCCCATTTTTATAAGCTCCTAATCAACATTCTTAAAGAATACCCCAAGTCGAACCCACGACAAGAATCGAAGAATTAAAAAACACACAAACAAAGACTTGCACGACCAGCTATGCTACCTAGGTCGCGGCTAAGGTTGCAACACCCTCTATTTCGTCTGCACTATCTGAAAATTCGATTTTCAGCCCTGAAATCCATATCTAACTTTCCAAATTTGATTCTAAGATAAATCTGACATTAACCCAATATATCAGTGTAACAACCAATGTTCCAAAGCATGGATAATCAACCAAATCGAAGAACTCACATTTTCATTAACTTAAAACCCCAAAATCCACGTTCAAATCGATTTCAATACTAATAATAATTAAAATTCAAGAACTTGATCAAAATCCAAGGTTCTCACAAAGAAAACTATCTCCAAATATAAGATATGTTATTAAATTTAAACAACTAAAAGATTTACTCCATATATCCCTAATATCTACACCAAAATGATCATTTGAGACCCAAAACCCTCAAATAAAGGTCAACCCTTAATAAAAATGATGATATCTTAAAATAATCAGGGATAATAATTCATAACTCACAAAAGGAATCCATTAGGTTAATCTTTCTTTCTCCAAACTTCAATATCTTCTTCTCTAAGGTTTTCTCTCAAAAGGAGGTCTCCTCTCTCTCTCTCACACACTTAGTGGAGCATAGGGTAGAAATGAGGAGAAAAAGGAAGGAAACCCTTCATATACCATTTACTATTTGGTCCTCCAAATAATTGATTCCCTACTTCAAGACCCTTGAACTTAAAATAGCCAAAGTTGAGAGATTTGGGTTATTAGAGCATCTTAATAGCAAGTTGAGAGATTTGGGTTATTAAAGCATCTTAATAGCTAGGGGTGTGCATCGATCGGGTCGGGTCGGGCCCTAAAAGTCACAACCCGATCGGGTTTCGGGGTGGGGTTTGTGGAACCCAAAACCCGTCCAAACAAAACTTCGGGTAATCGGGTTCGGGTGGTTTCGGGTTTCGGATCGGGTTAAATCGGGTTGGTCCAAAAGTTTTCTCTTCTGAATATTTCTAGGGTTTGTCAATTGAGGAGTTGTATAATACCCAAGGTGGGACAATCCAGAAGTTACAGAACAACAACATTTACCAGAAAAGATAGCACCTTAGTAATAGATGTTTATAAAAATAGATGATTACCAATGTCAAGTGTCAACAAGAATGAGAAATTGAAAATATGAATGAGATTAATCAGATTATGACTTTATGAGAATGAGTCTTGCAAAATGCAAACAGCCAAACAACCACCCACCCCAAACACATAGTAGCAAAGTAACAACTATGAGTCTATGAACTAAAAAGAATGAGAATAATCAGAATACGATTATCTTCGGTGGTCGACTGGAGTGGTGGAGTGGTCGAGAGTCGCCTCTAAGCCTCGCCGATGGATGAGTTGCTTGAGTCGAGATTCCGATGAGTCGAGAGTTCGATGGATGAGTCGCCCGAGCCTCGCCGATGGATTTACCGATTTAGGGAATTAGGGATTTAGGGTCGAGTGATCGAGGATTCGAGTCGAGAAAAGAGAATGAGTGAAAGTGAACTGAAGTCTGATTTGGGCGTTTAGGTTTAGGTATAAAATTAAAACTGTTTTTTTTTTAATTTTAAAACATTTCGGATATTCGGGCGGGTCGGGTTTGGGTTTGGGTTTTGGGTACCCAACCCGATCCCACTTTAGCCGTTATTTTATTCGGATCGGATATATCGGATGTCGAATATTTCGGATGTCGGATTTTTGGAACATTTCGGGTTGGGTCGGGTCGGTATCTCAGGTTTGGCGGGAAAAATGGGGATTTTGGGCATTTTTTTGCTCCAACAGATTCTCCAAATCTTTCTCCAAAATGGAGAAAGTAGAAGAGATAGTGTAATTTTCTCCAAATTTGTAGAACTCTTCAAAAATGATTACCATGAGAGAGAAATGATTTTTTTATTATATTTCACCAATAAGAAATCTTGAAATGAAATGCGTAGGAGAAAGAAAAAATATTTTATTAGATATAGACATTATTTAAATAATATAAGTAATGATGTCATCTTCAAAATGGAGAATCTGTTGGAGATGAATGCAATTTTTATTAGAGATTTTGGACTTTGGTTCTCCATTTTGGAGAATTTTTGTGGAAGCCGTTGGAGATTCTCTTACGAACTAGTGGCACATCTAGAGCTATTTGATGTGTGATGTTGGTGTTGTTTAGAAGCATCCGGGGAAACGTCACTTTTGGATCGTTTTGTTAGATAAATGCGAACTTTTGTGGATTTAGTAACACCCAGTTGTAATCTAGTTCAGTCCAGGATTAGATTAGTCGGTTGTTAACTTTAATCCTAATCATTATGGTATTTAATTGTCATACTTTCTCTTTATGGGCTTAAACATCATATTTATTTATGGAAATACCAAGGTTTTTGCAAACCGTATTTTTGTTTATTTTTAAGGGGCGTTACAATATTAGTTTTTTTTTTTTTTTTTTTTGAGAGGGTATCCCAGACCACATTGGGCCCAGACTAATCCCTGGCAATATGGGCCGAAGCCCGACTGCTAAAGCATGCAGCCCGGGGTCGAAGCACCCGTACCTCCAGGATGCGTCCCCCAGGGTTCGAACATGAGACCGCTACTAGCTAGTCCACATGCCTTACCACTAGGCTAACACCCTTTTGGTAATATTATATTACAAGTTATATTTATAGTAATTTATGATATATAATTAAAAAACATTATGTCTCCGTCTTCTTTACAAAGTTGAATATTCTTTTTAAATTATAAAGCACAATAACATATTTAAAATGGCGTGTAGCTCAGTTGGTTAAGGAGCGAGGAGATGTTTGCTCCAATAGACCGTTGGTCTCGGGTTCGATCCCAGGCCCCCTCGCAATCGCCTTGCCGCTAAGTGAGCCATGTATGCCCCTCACATTGGGAATTGGCAGCCTGTGTGGGCCGGTTTGCGTGTCCGGAAAATACACGTTTTGCTCCAATAACATATTTAAAATAAAACATATCATTGGCATGCATATTACAATATGAGAAAATAAAGAGATGTGTAACCGGAAAAAATTAAATAACACAGTAGTAACAAAAAGAATCACGACTCGTGTTTGTAAACAACTAATAAATATAAGATTGTTATTGGAATCCATAGAAGTTAGGAATGAGAAATATACATTGAAATATTCCATTTGGTGTTAAAAATGGTTTAGTGGATTAAAAATGAATCACATTTTACACCATTTTGATACAAGAAATGGTGCAAAAATACCTTGTTAGGTTAGCTCAACTGACAATAAGACTTGAGCCTTTAAGGATTTTCCTTAATGGTCATCGGTTCGAGTCTTGCAAGGCTACTAAGGATTTTCCTGGCTATCCTCGAAGCTCTCAGGATTATCGAAGGTGCATACAAGTTGGCCCAGACTCCCACGATAAAAAAAAGTATAGGCTAAAATGGTTTAGGAACGCAAGTTAAGAAAGTCTTTGTATTGCCTTAGACATGTCATTGGATATTGGTTTGTCAAAATCATTACTTAAAGCTTTTATGTACAAACAAAGTAAAGTTGACAACTTTCTAGCAAAAAGAGGTATGGCACTACCCTTTGGAGTCATACCATATTGGTCTATACAATCATCATGGGAAAGGTAAATCAATTATTAGAGATGTCTTGTTGACTACTCATGTTGACCCAACATCTTATTTCTTACTTTATTACATTCATTACATCACTTATATTTTTGCAATCAAATTTTGTTCTCTTATATAATTAAAAGGCAAAGATAAAAATAAAGTATGTTTTTAAAATGGTTTGACTCCACAATCTTTTTAAAACAGTTCAACTTCATAATTCTTGATAAGTCATAGATCCATAAAAGATATAATTTTGGCTCAATAATCTAAAATCCTCTGGCATTTACTCTTTAGACACAACTTCACCACTTACTTGACCTTGACCCTAGCGATCGAGCGATGCCAACCTGTCGACCTCTGCTTTTGCGTGCAACCATTATTTTCTCCAGGCTCTAGGTATATTCTTGTTTTTTATATTCTTTGAGTTTGTAGTTAATTTTGTTTGCATTATTTAATGTTCATTAAGTTATCTGTTCATTCTTAGATGTTAATCATTAAGGTTAGGATGTGTTAGTTGATACCTAATTGTTAATCTTATGGATGTTAGTTGATGCCTAAATGTTAATTTTTTTGTTAAATAGTAATACTTAGAGTTAAGTTTTGTCCGTTGGTGCCTGAATTTTAGTTGTTCGTGATTTGTGTCATACAGAAAGAAGCACTTGTTAATATATATTGTGAATGAAAATGTGATAAATTGCTCTCAAAAGATGAAAACTTGTGGAAAACAATTATGGAGTTGTTGTTCATTTCTATATTTTTTTATCTAGCTTTTATTATATTTTAAATTATGTTACTTAAATAAATATTGATCAACTCATCAAAATTTTGAATCTGCTATTGCTTAGTTGTCACCCCTAAAAGTTTGCTTAGCTCATAACATGAAATTAATTGAGATATACACTAGCCCACTAGTATCTACTCTTAAGGTTGGCAACGGGTCGGGTTCGGGTCGGTTATTGGTATTCCCGTCCCCGAAACCAATAACTAAAATCGTCGTCGTAACTGGCTCGATCCCCGTCGAGGATCCTATCAAGTTCCCACAGTTTCCCTGATCCCAGTTGGGGAACTGGTAAGGGTAAAAAATTTCATTCTCCGTTGGTTTCCCTGTTCACCATTGGTTATCCCCGAACCTAAAATCAAAAATCGACCCAAAAAATTGGTGAGGATTTTGAAGTTGCGGCCGTGAAGGTAGGAGTACGATGGAAAAAAGATGAGAACTACAAGTTTTCCATTGCTTAAAAAACAATAATTATAAGAAGATGGTAAAGATAGGGATCGTAACACTAGTAATGAACGTCCCCATCCCTGAAACATAAAATCCACGTATTCGTCTCGGATCCCCGCCTCGCCCCCAAAAAATAGTCCCTAAACCTAACCCAAAAAATTCGATTTTCGGTTTTCATCATCGGTTTCATTTTATTAAATTATAACGAAATAAATATTTTTTTATAACAAAATATAACATTAGAAATTTCTCTTCAAGATAGATTAAAGTGATACTAAAATAAAAAGTTTATATAGTTTCGCATTTTTATTCGTTAACCTTTTCTATATTGTTTTTACTATTAATATTTAATAATTTAAATAAATTAATCAAAATATAATAACTATATAAAAATAAAAAATAATATTTGAGGACAATAAAGTGAAAATTTAAACAACATAAAATAAATAAAATAAAATTTAAAGAATGAATAAAATATAAAAAAGAAAGTGTATTTAATGTTTTAGAGAATTAGATTTTATTTTGAGGTTATATTGGTAAAAGATAAGTTTGCTCCAGCTTGTTCCATGGGGTGGGGGTGAATAGGCATGGCAACGGGGCGGGTATAGGGCGGGTTTTACAATCCCCGGCCCTGGCACCGGGCGGGTACGAGGATTATTATCCTGTCCCCGATCAAACCCGGTCAAATCCCCGTTTCCCCGTCTCCGGTTCAACCCGTTCCCCGACCCGGTCAAATGTACTTTTTAATTTTCTTAATTTGTTTTACATAAATCAAACTTGAAACTTTTATATATATATATATATATATATATATATATATACTTGCAGTTAAAAATCGTGTGTAGAACCCTTATCAATATTGGATCCCTTGCAAAACCTTTCTTTGACAAATACTTTTTGTGATTTCATTCATCCAGTTAGGGATATAGGGGTTAAATCATGTGAGAACCAAAAAAAGATTGAGAACTGTGAGAACCGATCTAAGCCGTAATTTGGTTTTGATCCTATGGTTTTAATTAAAAGTTGTTTCACTTCCAATTTATTTCAAAATTGTCATTGCCTTTAATGACCATGGATTAAAATTAATCAACGGTTTAGATTGATTTTCACGGTTCTCAACCTATTTTTGGTTCTCATTTGATTATCGTCCTAGGGATATATATATATATATATATATATAGGAGTAGTTTAATTTGCAATCTACGTAAATCTTACAACTCATGTAACCCACATCTTAACCGTTGGATTCATGATCGACGGTTACAATAAATGTGGACCCAATATTTTCAATTAAAAAAAACATAAAAATAAAAATAAAATAACCGCTTATCATTAATCTAACGGTTAAGATGTGGGTTGCATGAGTTGTAAAATTTACGTGGGTTGCAAATTATCCTTGGTATATATATGTTTCATTTGAAAACCAATCAATTCGTGGAAACTTTGCAAACCACTATTTTAGGAAACATTTTGTTAAGTTTCCTAATCTAAAGTCATGATTATAATAAATGAATCTTATCATCTTCCATATATATCACAATCATTATTAATGAATCATAATAGTTTTCCATAAATATATATATTGTTTCCTAAAACAATGGTTTGCAGAGTTTCCACGAATTGATTGGTTTTCAAATGAAACGCACCCTATATATATATATATAGCGGAGGGATCAATTGAAAATCAATATTACATTGAAAACTTTGGAAACCGAAATCAACCAATTATTAAATTTCTTTTTTTTATTTTATTTTTAATTGATAAGGTTATTTTAGTCTTTTACATAATTTCATAATATATATGGTAATTTTTATTATTATTATATTAATAATTATTTATTTTTTATTTATTTTATATATGGTAATGTTAGTCATTTATTAATGTAAAAATGAGATATTTAATTTAGGAAAACAAATTTTAATCATACGGATCCTCTATTTTTGATTCTGATGAATCATTGATTGATTAAAATATTAATATAAAAAATAAATATTTAATTTTTCAAGTATTCATATGAAATTACCTCCAGACACAAAATATTAATATAGTGAAACATAATAGATTTGATATAGTGAAACAAAATATTAATATAATGAAACCTGATGAAACATAAAATGTTAATATAGTGAAACCTGATGAAACAGATTTGATATAGTGAAACATAATGGAAAGGTAATGAAACAAAATATTAATATAGTGAAACCCGATATAGTGAAACAAAATATTAATATAGTGAAACCTGATGAAACATATTTGATATAGTGAAATATAATGAAAAGATAATGAAACAATAATGGTAATGAAACTTAATTGGGTTTTTACATACTGCATATTGATGAACAAGTAATAAAAAGGTAGTCTTGATATATTGTTATTATCTTTTATTAATAAATTAATTAATTTATTACCATATATAATTATCATCTTTTATTAATAAATTAATTAATTTATTACCATATTTCATCTTTGTTGCCAAATTTGAAACACAAAAGAAAAAGACACATTTACCCTTTTGACATATTATTATTATCTTTTATTAATAAATTAATTAATTTATTACCATATATAATTCAAATGAATCTTAACCATTGATTAAAAAGATCAATGGTTGAAATTTGGTTTTCAAAGTTTCCAATGAAATTTGGTTTCTAATTGAAACCACCCCTATATATATATATATATATATATATATATATATATATATATAGTAGTTGGCTACCCGCGCAATGCGGCGGGATGCCAAACTTTTTTTGTAAAATCGAGCATATGAAGTTTATGATCATTGTTAACTTTAAATTTTATAATGGCATTTTGACCAAAGATTTGGAAAGTTTTTATTGTTCTTAGGTTATGTAATAATGGTTTTCACTTATTGTAACTCATAATTAACCACAAAAAAAAAACTTTAAATTAACGTTTAAACAAAATGGAAATATAATCGTCTATAATAATATAAACTATACCTACATAATACTATAAGGTATCACTTGAAGCATCCATATATAGACATGTCTTGTAAGAAAAGTTTTATGATTATAATGGATACATGCCACATGTGTTGACAAAAAAAATGTGTAATAATAAGTATTGTTGTACCTTATTAATCGCGTAAGACTTCTTGATACACCACGTTTGATGTGTAGACTCCAGCACTCTTGAATTTTTTGGCAGACTTTACTAATACCTTAGTATTTTCGCGAGATGTCCCTCTTGACAATGTACCACTATAATAATTCATAAAATTTAATTCAAGATTAAGTATTTGCAACTTACATTTCTATTGAGTAATATTAGAAGCAACTTCTTTTGGTTAACATCATTCCAAATATATTCCACCCGGACAATACTTATGTTCCACCATCTATAATGTTGATTAAGTGGTGCAAACTCTTCAACATTCCAATGGCAATCGATTCTCTAGATAAAAAAAACCTTATATATTAAATAGAAAAATAATCACTTAAAAACCATTTTCTTTTTCAACCGTTTTCTCTAAAATTGGTGTCCAAAACCAGATATGGCATAATTAACCCATTTGAAACAAAACCAAACATGTAAACCCATCATCTTGTTTTTGTGTATAAACCAAACATATTGTGATTGTTATTCCCATATTCTAGTTCCTAATCACAAACAAATCAAACATAAACAAGATTTCAATCAATTACCTGTTTGATTAACTTTCAAATCCAACGATTACAACTTTCTCTCTCTAGAACTCTCTCTCGAATATAACTCTGTTCAAGACTTCTTAGAACTGAATACCACTCTTACAAAACAGAAATAGAAAGCTATTTAAACCTACAACTAAAATACAAAACAATAAACTTTGACTTTATTACAAATAGACTTTGACTTTAATGAGAGTTGACTTTCTCAGCTTTGACTTCTTGAACTTTGACTTTTGACTTCTTGATCTTGTATCCAACTATTTCATGCTCTAACAATCTCCCCCTTTGGATTCAAGATCATTGTTGAAAGATCTAGAAATTAAGTCTTCACGTTTAAGCTCTGTCAGTACAATCTCCCCTTTTTCTTTAACGACATTCTTTCCAAAACTGTCTTCAAACTATTAACAATCTCCCCAAAACTTTCACAAAATACTTTCAGACTTTGGAAAGAAATTATCTTCAGAATCAGCTCGGATTGCTTTAGCAAATAATCTTCAAAGAAAATTTCCTCAAATCTTCAGAAATTCTTTGATCTTCTTCAAATCTTCAAATCTTTACTTTGAACTTTTCTGACTTGGACATTTCTGAAAATCATCTCTCAAAACTTTATCATTTCTTGATACCATCTCCCCCTTTTTGATGATTTGAGCATCTATATCATCAAAACTTTTTTTCCAAGAAATGTCTTTGACCATTCTGATTTGTCAAACTGAGCCTCTGATTCTGTGATCCACAACCAAGTATTCATCTAGATCTTTGCAAATCCAGACAAAATAAGAACATGTAACTCCTGAATCAACAAATGAATCAGTTAAAATGTCTGTCAGTAACACGAAGTCACTGTGTGTAACGGATACACAATATAAAGGAGCTTTTTGATGTTCACTCCCCCAGGGCTTCCATCCAATCATCGAAACACCACAAAGGCAATTTCTATGAATTTTATGACAAAGAAACGAATTCCTTGTGTGTTCGTGCATGTGTTGAAAGAATTAAGCACGAATAATTGCTTTTAAGGCTCAACATAGTGTAAACCACTGAGACAACAGTAGTATAAACACATACTCAATGTGCATGATTGAAGTGCGAAGGTGGGGCAAACTTCCTTCTTTTTCAATATCCAGATTTTCCAAATGAAAACCAGATAGCATATGTGATGCGTCCCCTTGAAAATGTGAAACATTTTCTTTTTTAGAAGAAAATGAGTAGCTGGTGGGGTTTTATCAAGAGTTGGCATGGGCTAGTTGCCTGTTTCAATAACGTTCACCAAAGAATTGTGAAACGCTAGTAATGTGGCTGCCCGACTCAGAAAATAGTTGGTGCAGAGTTTGATATTCTTTTACTCTGTTCTCTCACCCTCTTTCTTTTTAATCATTATGCTCACTTCTAACCAAACTCTCATTTCCATTTTCCCTCAACACACAACCCACACTCATTTCTTTTAGACTCCTCACACTCAATCTCTATGGATTAACTTCTTGGGTAGAAATCACTGGTTAACGTGATTTCATAGAAGTTCAGTTAATTCCTAGCACAAAGAACCCATATAATCCTATGAAAGCATAATGTTGTTGAAATGATTTAACTTTAGTAGTTAAAGCTCATATACAAATGTCAGATGAATGTATGCTCATAAAATATAATCATGAAGATTTGAGCATTTTTAGACATTGAAGCATTTTCAAACAAGTATGTGAAATGAATGAATATGAATGCAAAAGGCTTGTTTGAAAATCTGACATTGTATGAAAATGATCAGAAATGAATTATATATTAATTAAGGCTTATGGTCAAGAATAATGGATATTGTCTATACGAAACAAAAATATAGACATTCTTAAAATGACGTTTCGAAATGAAATATCGCTCAAAATTCTTTAAAGTACAAGCGGGGTGTCTTACCATCGAAATTATGTTTCAATATGAGACATGGTAAGAACAAATTGACCAAAAAATAAACCGGTGTGTGTGAATACTTGAAAGTATATAGAAAAGACAATACACAAGTATTTATCTTTGGAAACGCACGGTTTATAAACTTTGAAGCACAAATTAAAATGAAAACATTTAAAAATCACACTTCCAATTTATGAAATCTGTTTAAGAATCGGAAAGTGGTTTGAACATTTTAAGAACATGTTTTCTATGATTGAAAGTTGTCATTCTTTCAATCATATATGATATTAAGATAAGAAATTTACCTTTTCGCGCAATCTTAATTCTCATAAAGTCAGTTGTAGTCAATAAGATATGATCTTGATAGCTTCCTCTCATCCTGCACAAGTCTCAAAGTCTAGTCAAAGCAACTTTTATTCACAAAATTATTCAAATGTAAAAGACATAAAGCAGTAAAACGATTAATGTACGAGTTCTGATCTGAAATAATCAGAAATCATAGTCTTACTCCTTTTCACATGACTTATAAGCTCCCCCTAAAATCATGCATCACAAAAATTTGTCAGTTAAACAAAATGCATAAACTAGTTATGCTCCCCCTGAAAATAATGTAGATCATCTAAAAGTGCATCTCATTCTCCCCCTGAGATCATGAGCAAACAATTAAAGTGCAGATATCTTTCAGAAATAATGATAAAGAAAATGATGAAAAATAACAATACTTAACTTTATTAGGTAACAACCGATTATGTCTTAAGATTTCACATACCAAGCTTAGAGACAAGAAAATTAAATCTCTTTTCATCTAAGGGTTTGGTAAATAAATCTGCAAGCTGATAATCTGTTTTTACAAAATAAAGTTCAATTGTTCCTTTTTCTACATTATCTTTTATAAAATGATACCTGACATCAATGTGTTTGGTTTTCGTATGTTGAACAGGATTAGCAGATATTGCGATTGCATTCTTCGAGTCACAATATATTGGTATTTTATCAAACTTGAATCCGTAGTCTCGTACCTGTGTTCGCATCCACAACACTTGAGAGCAGCAACTGGCAGTAGCTACGTACTCTGCTTCAGCAGTTGATGTGGAAACGCATAATTGTTTCTTTGATGCCCAACTAACGAGCTTATCTCCAAGAAATTGAATGTGACCTGAAGTGCTCTTTCTGTCCAACATACAACCTGCATGATCTGCATCTGAATAAGCAATCAGTTGAAAACCAGTATTCTTAGGATACCACATACCAAGATCTGCAGTCCCCTTCAGATACCTAAAAATCCTTTTGACAACAGCCAAATGGGATTCTTTAGGAGCAACCTGATATCTAGAACATAAGCATGTTGAAAACATAATATCTGGTCTACTAGATGTAAGATACATTAACGATCCTATCATACCTCTATAAGTTCTAACATCAACACTTTTACCCAAAGGATCAGTGCTAATTTTAGTACCTGGTGCCATCGGGGTTCCAATTGGTTTACAATTTTCCATTTTATACTTCCGAAGAATATCCAAAATGTACTTAGATTGGTTAATGAAAATCCCCGTTGAAAACTGTTTAACTTGTAATCCGAGAAAGAAATTCATCTCTCCCATCATACTCATTTGAAAACGTGACACCATGAGGTTAGAAAAGTTTTTGCAATATTTAGGATTAGTAGAGCCAAATATTATATCATCAACATATATTTGAATAAGGATGATATCGGCTTTTTCCTTTTTGATGAACAAAGTGGTATCAACTTTACCTTTGGAAAAACCTGACTTGACCAAGAATTTTGATAGAACATCATACCATGCTTGAGGGGCTTGTTTTAAACCATATAGGGCTTTATCCAGGATGTAGACATGATTTGGCTTATCTAGATTGACGAACCCTTCTGGTTGAGACACGTATACTTCCTCCTTAAGAATGCCATTCAGAAAGGCTGTTTTCACATCCATCTGATAGACTGTGAAATTCTTATGAGCTGCGTAGGCTAGAAACATGCGGATTGCCTCTATACGCGCTACTGGAGCATACGTCTCATCGTAGTCTATGCCTTCCTCTTGCCGGTAACCTTTGGCAACAAGTCTAGCTTTGTCCCTAATGACGATACCATCTTCATCCTTTTTATTCTTGAATACCCATTTAGTGCCAATCACGGATTTACCTTCCGGTTTTGGAACTAATCTCCAGACCTTCAGGGCTTCAAACTGATTTATTTCTTCTTGCATGGCAGATACCCAATCCGAATCAGCTAAAGCCTCTGATACTCGCGTGGGCTCTATCTTGCTGAGGAATGAGTCATGAATACATTGATTAAGAGTCGTTGACCTAGTTTGTACAGGCTTGTTGAGATCTCCAATTACTTGATGTAATGGATGCTCTTTGGTCCATCGATGCTCATGAGGTAGTGGAGTAGATACTGATTGAACATGATCATCATCTAGAAATCCACTATCAGGCTCTTCAGTTTGAATAATAGGAGGGGGGTTTGCAGTTGAAGTTTCAGGTGCAGAAGCATTAGTTGGAACAGCAGACTCTGGCTGTTGAGTAGACAATATATCACACCAAACTGAAACAGTTACTTCTGGCTCATCAGTTACTTGTGTATCTTCAACTGTAGGAGTAGTTGATAGAATGTGAGTTTCTGACTGAACGGGAGATACAAGTTCAGTTAAGACTTCTGAAGTGACTGGATGATGGCAGCTTGTGTCTTCAGACCTGTCAGTCACAGCAGATTTAGGTACATTAGATCCTAGAAACTCATCATAAACGAATTCAAATAACAAATCTAAATCAGATAAATGTGAAACTGAAGTAGAAGCGTTATCCGAATTGTTCTTTGTAGAAACAGGTTCTGGATTGATCTGTTCAGAAGCTAATACTCCAGTGATCACGGGTTCTGAACTGAGTTGTTCAGAAGCCATTTCTTCATCAAATGTAACATTTACGCTCTTAATGACTGTCTTTGACTTCTTCAGATAAACACGGTATGCTGCAGATGTTGAAGAGTAGCCAATAAAGATGCCTTCGTCCGCCTTAGCACTAAATTTGTTCAGATTCTCTCTGTCGTTAAGCACGAAACACTTACACCCAAATATATGAAAATACTTGATTGTCGGTGTTCTGTTGTTGATCAGCTCATATGGAGTCTTTTGAAAATGGCGGTGTATCATGGATCGATTTTGAGTATGACATGCAGTTGACACAGCTTCTGCCCACAAAAATAGAGGTAGATCGGATTGGCTGAGCATAGTCCGAGCGGCCTCGACTAGCGTCCGATTTCGCCTTTCGACTACTCCATTTTGTTCAGGCGTACGAGCAGCAGAGTACTGATGTGATATCCCGATCGATTCGAGATATTCTTCAACGGTTTTGTTTTTGAACTCTGTGTCGTTGTCAGTTCGAAGAAACTTGACTTGTCTCTGCATATTCACCTGGGTCGTCTTTAAGAAAGTAATGAGAACTTCGGGCGTCTCATCTTTTGATCGAAGAAATTTGACCCACGTGTATCTTGAGTAATCGTCCACAATAACCAACACGTATTTCTTTCCACCCAAGCTTTGTGTTCTCATCGGACCACACAAATCCATATGCAGTAACTCTAGTGGAGAACTGGTGCTTGGTTCAGGCTTCGGTTTATGTGCGACTCTCTTTATCTTACCCTTCTCACATGCAACACATAAGTGTTCTTTCTCGTATTTGAGCTCAGGAAGTCCTTTTACCAATTTTCCACTAACCAGCTTGTTGATATAACGAAAATTCAGATGTGATAGTCTTCGGTGCCAGAGCCAACTTTGCTGCATCGAAGCTTTTGACAATAAGCAAACATGACTGTCATTCTGTACCTTTGAAAGAATGATGGTATAGAGGTTTGTCTTTCGATTTCCGACTAAGAGTTCATTGTCGTCTTCAGTACGAACCGAACATCTCTTAGCTTTGAAGTTGACCTCTAACCCTTTATCACAGAATTGACCGATGCTAAACAAGTTGTGCCCTAAACCTTCGACATAACTCACCTTCTTAATCGTTATGTTGTCTTGAACGATGTCACCATATCCTAAGATTGGTGAAAGCTGATCGTTTCCAAATCTGACATTTCCACTGAATTTCTCTGTATAATTAGACAATAAATCTTTTTTCCCAGTCATATGCTTGGAACATCCACTGTCCAAGTACCACATATGTCGGGTCTGCAAGAGAAATCAGGAAACAATAGATTTAGGTACCCATTTAAAAACGGGTCCTAACAGATTAGCACATGATTTTGGTATCCATTTGAATATGGATCCTCTTTTTCTTTGAAAACTTTTAAAAACATTTGATCTTGAAGAATACACATGATAAGATCCAAACCAATCAGAAGAATTATGAGAATAAGCAAAATCATTTCTCCGATAATGATAAGATTTAGTAGTAATAGGAGATAATTGAATAAATTGCTTTATTAAATACCGCTTGTAAGAAGTTACAAGGTTTTGTTTATGACAAGCAATTTGATCAACTACATCATTATCACTACTAACTGATCTATTACAAGAGTTATCAGAAACTGATTCAGCTATCTCATCATCCTTCCTTTTTGGTCGCCATTCGGTTCGAGCTTTCGACCTTTTCTTGCTTATATCTGAAACAAAAGATTGAAAATTATTAGGAAAATCAGATTTCTGAGATTGAGTTTTCTTTTGTGTACCAGTGTATTTCTGTTTCTGTAATCGCTGTTTCTTACCTTGAGCATAGTAATCAGCAGTTACAGAAACTGATTCACCAACCTTAGCTGATGATTCACCAATATTAAAACCACTTGGTGACACTTTTTCAGTTATAAGACAAGTAGAATGATCAGGAAGAGAAGCATTGAAGTCAAACATATCAATTTCTTCTATGCACCCATCATCAGAATTAAGAAAGTCATTTGCAGACTCAAATAAGTCATCAAATTTATCAGACGAAGTTTGAGGTGCCTTTGAAACTGTAGAACACTTTGTAGATTTAGATTGAAAAACAGTGTTCTTTAAAACTGTAGAAAACACACTTTGTTCAATATCTACCAAAAGTTTTTCATCAGATAAAACATTTTCAAGCTCAATTATTTTGCTTTCAAGAATGAGTGGAGGAACATAAACCTTTGCAATTGCAGGTTTTGCCTTCATCTCAAAAACAGAATAACTAGCAAAATAATCGTTTGAAAGAACTTTTGGTGTTTCTGAAAGATAACTATCATTTAACTTTGCATAGTTAAATGGTAGTTGCATTTTATTTACATTCTTTCTATTTTCAGTTTCTTTGGCCTCATCTTCTTCTGATAATTTGGTAACAAATTTGGGTTTTAAATGAGTATGTTTACCAGCACAAGCAAGAAAATCAAAATTATATAATGTTGGTTGTTTTCTGATGGCTTTCTTTAAGTAATGGGGGTTTTCAAAACCAAGTCCCCATTTTTCCTTAACATCAGCCTCTTCATTAGGTGCATTAAGAAAAATAGTTTGATCTGTTTGTCCTCTTGCATAAAGTTTGGCTTCCAGACCATTTACCTTCTTATTCAAAAGCTTGTTCTCAACCTGCAGTTTATGAACAGTTAGTGCAGATTCTTTCTTCTCAAACTCATATTTAGAAATTTTAACTTCAAAATCAGAAATCTTCTTTTCAAAAGAATCTACTTGGAGTTTAGAATCAGAAGCAGACTTGCGTAAAGAATCAATTAGATTTTTGTTCCCAATAACAGACTTATTAAGCTCAAAGATCTTGTTGTTTCTTTTAGCAACTCTGTCTTTTTCTCTCTTCAGTTTTACTTGAAGGTCATTAAGCTCAACCATCATAGCTTCCATTTTGGTTATGAAATCATTTTCAGTTAAATTTAATACCTCATCAGTTGTCTTATCATCTGACTCATCATACTTGACCTCTTTTCCCATTAGACAGAGATGGGCAGTTTCTTCTTTCTCTTCCTCTTCACCCTCTGAATGATCCAGCCAAAATTCGTCTTCAGCCATTAATGCTATGCCAGCTTCTTGCTGTTTGGCCAATAGCAGTTTGTTCTGATAATACTGGGAGTTTCTAACCTTTGGCTTTCGACACTCTTTAGCAAAATGTCCAATCTTGCCACAGTTGTAGCATTTAATTGGATCATTTGCTGGCTTTTCAGCAACGGTGTAATCATTCAGAAACTTCTTCTTTTCTTCTGGCTTCCTTTCCATATATCGGTTCTCTTCATGTCGCTTTCCTTCAACTCTTTCTCGGTGCTCATGATTCTTGGAACTAGATGAAGAGTACCTTTGAGAATTGGATCCCGGCTTCTTGTAAAACTTCTTTGGAAATCTCGGGTCAATAATAGCATAGCCTGTTTGAGGCTTTCTCCATCATCTCCATCTGATTCTGATTCTGATTCAGAACTGGTAAGCACTTTCTTCTTTTTCTTCTTCTCTTTCTTTTCTTCCTTCTTCTCTCCAACAACCAGTGCAATGGGTTCAGGAACTGTCTCTGCCTTCTTTTTCTCAGCTCTTTTCTCTTCCACCTCCTCTTCATTCTGACGCAGAGTCTCAAAAACTTCATGTAAAGGAATATCATTGAGATCCTTCATCTGTTTCATCCTACGAGTATGCTTTTTCCACTCTGGTTGTAGGATGCTCAGGAATTTTACGTTGTTTTCTATTTGCTTCTTCTTCACTTTGTTCTTTGAGAGTTCGTTCAAAAGAAGCACAAACCTCTCATAGGTTTCCTCTAGGCTCTCATTTTCTTTGGCTTTGAATTCCTCGTAGCTATTGATGCAATTTGCTACTTTCATTTGATTGCCTACATTTGAACCCATCATCATTTTCTGCAACTGATCCCACATCTTCTTAGCATTTTCCTTGTAGCTGTCTATTTTGACGTAGATGTCATTCGGGATACTTTGAAGAAGAAGGGATTTTGCTTGTTTGACTGCTTTGAAACGACTCTTTTGCTCTTCAGAATACTGAGCATATTCAACTGTAACTGTTTTCATTTTCTGATCTCTTTCCTCAGTACCATCTTCACTATCAGATGAGTCATCATCGGGTATTTGAACTGTGATTGGTACGATAGGACCTTCTGTAATTGAGAGCAAAATGTTTTCTCCATTTGTATGCCTGTCTACAAAATCCAGAAATTTGTCCTTCCACTGCTCATATTCTCCTTTAAAAAGAACTGGAGGCTTGACATCCGTGCCAATAGAAAGAGCGTCTTTGGAAGTCATCTTGAATGTACCTGTTTGAAAATATATGCAATAAGAAACTACAACTGATCATTAGTCCAAATGAAACAATCAAGAAAATACAGAAAACTTGAAATATAAAATCAGAAATTTTGATCACAAAAAGAAATATGTCCCCCTCCGCAGACTTAGCACGGGGGTCCCGCTACCCGGTTAGCGGGTGGGGTCGAGGGGCAGCGCCCCTAGAGAAAAAAAATTCACTATTAAAGGCCATATTACAGTTACAGTTTTGAAAATTTCTCAGAGAAAAAAAAATTCTAAGTAACAAAACTCGCAAAGCACTGTTTAGTAAGAAACACGCAGACTAAAGCTTGCGCGTTTGTGAAACTCGCACGCTAAAGCTTGCGTGTTCTGATAAACTCTTAGATATCTAAAACTCGCTTGACGCTGAAACTCGCAAGTGACTATTCCTTTTGAACTCGCTAACGTTTAAACACGCAGACCACTATTCACGATGAAACGCGCTAAATGAGACGTGCGCGTTTCCAAAACTCGCTAGTAAATACTTGCGCGTTTGAACAAACTCGCTAACCAAGCTTGCGCGTTCCAACACTTAGAAACTTTTCTTGAAATTCCAAACTCGCACGATGAAAGAACTCGCAGATCACTGTTCCTTCTCAAACTCGCATCCTTCGATTAGCGCGTTTGTAGAACTCGCTAACCACTACGTGCGCGTTCTGATCCTTAGAAAAATTTCTCAATTTTCAATAACTCGCAGACTTCGATTAGCGCGTTTGTAGAACTCGCTAATCGTTACTTGTGCGTTTTGACCAAAATCTTCCACTTGCGCGTTCTAACGAAGAACTTGCGCGTTCTTCAGATCTAGCGCGTTCTTCAGAAAGTCGACCAAATACCAACTTTTCTCACTGATTTCGATCCAAACCTTGTCTAATTGACTTGAAACTTTGTATGGATGCTCGATTACAATATTAGAACTGATTACAACACAAGAATTTCAAAAACAAACATTCACAATACAAAATGATTGATGATACAGTGCGTATGAACTCGTGAAAAAAAAATTCAACAAAAATTCGAAATTATCTATCAATTACAGTGCAAATGAAAATTTTGACTATACAGACCCGATCAAATACACTCTGCTATCATAACCTGACCAAATTCAACATCTAATTTGCACTAAAACTCAGACTTGATCTGAACAATGAAGAACACGGTGACGATGAACAGTATCTCGATTTCTTGATCTGATTTCGATTTGGATTTGCTCTGATACCAATTGTTATTCCCATGTTCTAGTTCCTAATCAAAAACAAATCAAACATAAACAAGATTTCAATCAATTACCTGTTTGATTAACTTTCAAATCCAACGATTACAACTTTCTCTCTCTAGAACTCTCTCTCGAATATAACTCTGTTCAAGACTTCTTACAACTGAATACCACTCTTGCAAAACAGAAATAGAAAAATATTTAAACCTACAACTAAAATACAAAACAATAAACTTTGACTTTATTACAAATAGACTTTGACTTTAATGAGAGTTGATTTTCTCAGTTTTGACTTCTTGAACTTTGACTTTTGACTTATTGATCTTGTATCCAACTATTTCATGCTCTAACAGTGATATTTTTAGAAAATCAAGGACAAATCATTTCAATTTATGTATAAAAAATACTTCATAAATACCAAATGAACAATTAAATTGAAGTCTTACATCCACAAAAAGACTACTTTTGCTTTTTAACTAAAAATATGCCAATTTACTTTCCTACAATTCTAAAAAGTGCATACAAAGTAAAACAATTCAATTAGAATAAAATAGCAGAGAACAATTAAAGTGAATACATATATAAGTGAAAAACATATATTTGAGAAAAAGATGCAAATCCATGAAAAGAGATCCAGACTAAAACCAATGACCACATATATAAGTGAAAAATTGGTGATAAAAAAGGACTTATCAAGCATAAAAGGGGGATGAAGTATACCTCGTCACCTTGCCCAAGGTTTGAACGTTCCATCTCCTAATTACAATAACAAAATCAAATAAGCCAATCAAGCAAGGATTGCAGATATAGTAATGTACAAGCAAGGATTGTCAATAATGATACACAATTTTCCAAGTAATGTGGATTCATTAAAGGTGCTGCAAACAAAAACCCAAATCAACGGACCTGAGAAACAGTGAAGCCGTGAAATTGATTTGAAGCCGTGAAACCTAGAGATGAAACCAGATCTGTAAACATTTTAACAAAGAAGATAAATCCGTCATTGGATACACGCTCTCATCTGTTTTTTGTAGCAATATTTTCATAAGAGCAACATTTAGGTAATCAATTTCTCTTTTGGGAATTGGCCTTTTTAATATATAAACCAATCATGGCCTTCCATTCCAACGCATTAAACCCAAATGTAAAAATAGAAATCGACTTTTTTAAGAAAAGAAGAAAAAATCACCAAATGCATTAAAACCCAAATGCTTATTATTATCAACCTCATGCAAGAAAACCAACCTATAATATACATACATGCCTATAATCTGTTTTTCGTAGCAACATTTTCATAAGAGCAACATTAGAAATCAACCTCATGATCAAACATGATCTACAAAACTAATCTGGGCAAAAAATCACTGGAAGACAACATCCACCAAAGGTCAAGAAAACCTTCCATTATACAAGATGAAAATCAACTGATTTTTGTAAACAAATTCCATGAAAAAAAATTTAAGACCGTGTGAACATTAATACATTATATGTAAGACAGTAAGAGTGAATCTATAGACAAAAAGTTACACGTCTAAAATGTTGCTGCAATTCAGAAATCGAACTGATTTTTTTTAACAGATATCGAACTGTTGTTCTTTAACAGAAATCGAACTGATGTTCTTAACAGAAATCCAATATCGAAGAAAGCAAATAGAAAACAGAACCCCATTGAAGATTATGGCGAAAATGTAAAACGATTACCTTGAGAAATCGACCCAAAAACCCAAAACCCAAAAATATAAAGTCGATTTCTATTTTGGGCTTAGAAGAAATCGAGAACTGATGTACCAAATCGACCCAAAAAAACATTGAGAAGTTTCTGTTTTCTAGATTGATGGTTCTTCATCAATATGATGTTTCAAAAATTTTGGCCAATGTTTGAAACTAATTTTCCTGTTTGAGAAGTTTATGTTTTCTAGATTGATGGTTCTTCATCAATATGATATTTCAAAAATTTTGGCCAATGTTTGAAACTAATTTTCCTGTTTTTCTTTATTTCAGAAATCGATAACTGAAGCTATAGGTGCGCACCTGATGATACTCTAAAAGGAAAACGCAGAAAATGAAGCCCTGAAAAAGCCAAAGAACCGAAATCGATTACCTTGAGAAAGATCACAGAAATCGATTGAGAAGATTAAACCCAAATCAAATCTAAACAATCAAACCCATAATCAAATCTAAACAATCAAACCCATAATCAAATCAAATCGATTTCTGTTTTGGGTTGAGAAGAAATCGATGTTTTTCAAAAACAGAAATCAATTACCTTGAGAAGATTACAGAAATCGATCGATTGAGAAGAAGTCGATTTCTGTTTTTGGTTTAGAAGAAATCGATGTTTTTCAAAAACAGAAATCGACTGGGAAGATTACAGAAATCGATTGGGAAGATTACCTTGAGAGAAAAAATCGATTGAGAAGAACCCACTTGAGGAAAACAAACCCTAAAAATCTTGAGAGGAGAACCGATTGAGAAGAACACCGAGGAACTGAACGTCGGTCGACATTTAAGCCTTGAACTGGAGGAGTACGAAGCGTCATCTGGGAGACTGGGAAGGAGGGAAGCCTGCGTGAAATTCAAATTAGACCTATGAGAATGTCATCTGTATTTTTTTGAAGGAGGGAAGCATGCGTGAAAGTAAATGAATCGACGCCTTGAGGTATGGGTGTGTTGTAAATGAAATGCATTAGATGTGTTGTACATAATGCTTTAAATGGTTGTAAAGTTGAAAATTAAGTAATGTGCTTTAAATGATGGTACCTAATGCTTAAGATGTTGTATTTAAGAAAAGCAACCCAAATGCTTTATAAAATAGTATATATATATATAGGGGGTCATTCAAGGGAGAACTCAGTTATTTGTGGTAACCGTGAAATCCAATTTTAACCACAAATCAGAAGATAAATTAGGAAATCAATAATTTTGGTAATTTTAATTAAAAAATTTAATTAAAGGAATTTTAGGTATTTTTGAGATCTCTCTCTAGCAAATATTATTCCGGCGAATACATGATGCCCACTATGATACACTTTATAAACATCGAAAATACATGATGCACAGTGTGATACACTGTGTAAAGATCGAAAATACATGATAGCACACTAAGACACCCTTTTGTAAACATCGAAAAAATATCAAAAATACGTGATAGCACACCATGATACACTTTGTAAAGACCGAAAAAACATCGAAAATAAGTGATGCACACTGTGATACACTTTGTAAAAATCAAAAATACATAATAGTACACTATGATACCCTTTTGTAAACATAAAAAATACGTGATAGCACACTGTGATACCTTTTTGTAAAAGGAAATAAGAAAATTTAGGAATTAGGAAATATTTTAGGAATTAAACAAATTTACTAAAATATCATTTTCTATTTATTTAAAATTAATATTAATTATTCTAAATGTGTGGCTCATATTGGATCTCACAGTTATCACAAACTACCTAGTTCTCATTTGATTAGACCCCTATATATATATAATTATATATATGTGTGTTTTCATGAATGCACATAACCATCATATTATAAAAATCAAATAAGCAAATATATAATTTAGGAATAACATAAATTATATATCAATATATTAATAAATTAATTAAATTAATATTAATATATAACGGGTACGGGGCAGGGGGTGTGTTACCCGGACCCGGTACCTGGTTTTGCGGGGAATCCCCAGGCCCACCCGGGTCGGGTGAACCGGGTTCTCCACCGGGTCAAGGCAAATCATCATCCGTAGGGGTGAAACAACCATGTTACACTTTTGTTTCGTTTTCATGTATGTCCCATCTAATAGTACTACCAAATATGAAATAGTGATCCATATTACGTCATGTTGAATATACCAAAGGGAAATTGACCGAAATGGGCCAAACTCGGGGTGGGATTGGCCTCCTAGCCATCCCTCTCCCCGGTTTACCCAAATGGCCCAAACGACACAAATGGCGCCCAGGGGCGCAAATGGAGCCCAAGGGCGCAAATTGCGCCCAGGCGCAATTTGCGCCCCTGGGCGCCATTTGCGTCCCTGGGCGCCATTTGCGTCCCTGGGTCTTCTCTTTTATACTGAACGACCGACATTAAAACCCCACCAACCATTTTTAAATACATCCATCGATTCTTCCAAATTCACGCCGGAGAAGTGTCGTTTTCTTGCCCCCACACCGACGATCTGCCATTTTTTATTCTAATTGGGACCACAAATGGAGGTTAGTGACTTCTTCTAACTTTTCTACCTATTTTTAACTGACTTTTTGTATATTTTTTGTTGTATATTTTTGTTGATAATTTGTTGTATATTGGTTGAATGATAATTGTTTGTTGTATATTTTTGTTGATATTTTGTTATATATTTTCTAGGAATAATATAACAATTTTCTGTTTTGAAAATATAAATTTGGTATATTATTGTTGTTGTATATTTTATTATCCAGGATTTCAAAACATAAAATATGTAGAGAAAAAAAGAAAGTTAATATTAAAAAGTTGTTAACTGAAAATATTAATTATAGTACAAAAAATTGTCATCCAAAAAAGTTATGTGTTGCCAAATTTTGATAAATTGTATATTTTTCTTGATAATTTGTTGTATATTTTTGGATGATAATTTATTGTTGTTATTTTTGTTGATAAGTTGTTGTTATTTTTGTTGATAAGTTGTTGTATATTTTGGATGACAATTTTTTGTATTTTTTTGTGTTGATCGATTTTGTTGTTATGTATTTGTATGGTTTTAAATGGTTGTAGTTATCATTTTTGGAGTGGATGATAATTTTTTTTTTTCGTATATTATCATTTTATATTTAGGGTTATAATTTTAGTGTCATAGTTCTAAATTTAATGTAGTTATTAATATAGTTTACACAAATTATAGAATATTTTACAATAGGACAATAATTTTGTAAATACCCAAAAATCCGTAACTTTAAAAATTTACACGAAAAAATTGTTAGCTTTAGAAACTGACACTTTAGGTCCCTTAACTTTAGAATTTTACACTTTAGGTCCCTTTACTTTAGAAACTAACACTTTAGGTCCCTCTACTTTAGAATTTGACACTTTATGTCCCTTAACTTTAGAATTTGACACTTTAGGTCCCTTTACTTTAGAATCTGACACTTTAGGTATTATAACTTTAGAATCTGACACTTTATGTCCCTTAACTTTAGAATTTGACACTTTAGGTCCCTTAACTTTAGAATTTGACACTTTATGTCCCTTAACTTTGGAATTTGACACTTTAGGTCCCTTAACTTTAGAATTTGACACTTCAGGTCCCTCTACTTTAGAATCTGACACTTTATGTCCCTTAACTTTAGAATTTGACACTTTAGGTCCCTCTACTTTAGAATCTGACACTTTAGGTCCCTATACTTTAGAATTTAACACTTTAGGTCGCTATACTTTATAAACTGACACTTTAGGTCGCTAAAGATAAGTATTATATCATTATTATGCAGGGAGCAAATTTCTACAATGCAAAGTTGAACCTGAAGAGTAAGATAGGGGTGGTGGATTTGATTCGCCAGAAATTGAACCCCACACGATTAACACTATTTAGAGAGACATGTTTCGGTCATTGGTTGGATCTGACCGATACAACTGCCGACCCTATCTTGGTGCACATATTTTTACAGATCCAGGTATTCCCGCCAAACCTACGGGATGATGAGATGTTATTCGAGGTTGGTGGCCGCCGTCTTCGTTTCGGCCGTGAGGAGTTCTGTCTCATCACAGCACTTCGTTTCGGACGGGACCTAAAGATGCATAAGAATAGGTCCACTGGTTTTGTTAGACGGGTGTTCCCACGAGGCACGCTGACGGTGCGGAACATCCAGGATTTATTCAATCTGATTGGCACTGATGACGAGGGGCGGGCGCATATCGATGACGATTCTGCCGTCCGTATTTGTCTCATGATGATGGTTGAGCTGTTCTTTCACGGTCATCAGTTAACCAAGCAGCTTCTCGATCATCTACTTCGGGCTATTGATGATTTGAGCGTCTTCAATCGGTTTCCCTGGGGATCCCATATTTGGGCCCACACCTACAAGCAGATGAATGCAGCGATCCGAAAACGACCGGAGCATGGATATAGGATGTCGTTATCTGGTTTTTTATTTGCATTCAAGGTTAGTAAGTTGATATCAAATTAATACTTTTACAATCTACACGAATTCCCTATTTCTACAAAATATTTACTACTATCTTGGTATTCTAATTCACAGATATGGATCTTAGAGACCTTTCCCATGGCCAGCACATTTTATATTTTGACCACCAGGATGCCACGTGCTGTTCGTTGGGATAGGTCTTCGATCGGTATTGTTAGCAATTATGCCTTTGCTCTCATAGATGTATCGACGGTAAGTTACATTGACTACAACGGAAAAAAATTGTATTACATGAGGCCCTCGTGTGGATTTCTAACATGATTATTTTTCAATATATTAGCCCGAGCGTTTCCCACGTGAACGACTTGAGCCTACACCGTGGGAGGAGATCCAGGAATGGTATATCCTGAGCGATCGCTGGTTTAGTAGTTTGGAGGGGCGTCGACCGTCGAAGAGGTCGAGAGTTATGCAGGCTGTTGACGCGGGTGAGAAGTCATTCTAAGTTATCCGATATTTATAATTTTTTATAACGAGAAGTCGTTCTAGTGTTTATGATATTTATAATAATGTTGTTAATTGTTTTTATAGACGAAGGATCCGAGTCAGAGGGAGACGACCAGCCTGATCATGACACGGGACCCCCGTCCCATGCAGGCGTCAGCAGGGCACACGAGGCCACCTCGGTCGAGGAGCCACCATTTCATGCTGGGCATAGTGCATCCTTTCACCGTGAGCATAGTCCAGCAGGCCACTATCAGCATAGTCCACATGTTGACCCCTATGCTGACCGGTGGGCTGAGTTTACGAGGTGGAAGGATGATTTCTATGACTATCGGACTTCTCATCGCACAGAGCATGATGATCTTGAGAGACGCCTTGCCGAGAAATGGGCAACTGAACGCTCAGAGCGTGAAGCTACTGAGAGACACCTTGCTGAGCTGGAGAGGCTTACTAGCCAGTTTAGCTCTTTCCAGGTAAGTTTTTAACTTAATTTATTGGACATGGTTTTAATTTTTATCTTTTGGAACTTTATGTGGTTTGTTATGCTTGATGACAGATTCCAGGCCAGCGGCAGGGTGGACAACCCTCCCAGCCCGCCAACACGCAGCACGGGTTTGGATCTTCGATCTTCGGAGGCCCGTCCCAGTACACGGATAATGTTAGTCACTTCAATCTTTATGTTGTATCATTATTTGTTTTCAATAAGACATAAAAACAATGGCTTAGATTAATATGCAAAGTTCATCATCCTTCCTTGATGACATATTCGGACCTTCGTCGTTCTTTACACCGACCCACCACATGGCACATGTAAGTTATTTAATATGGTGGGTACTTTGATTTTTACATTCAGAATATAAACTGAATAACCTCAATCTTATATTACAGGGCACAGGGGCATCATTCCGGGAGTTTAGCGGTCAGTCCACTGGCCAGTATACACAGGGCCAGTATATGCAGCCTGTAAGTTAGGAGATTCGTTTGTTACATTTGATATTTATTTGTTATAGGAAACTTGTGAGGACCCAACTTATTTTGCAGGGCACATTTGGGTCGTTGCTCCATGAGACCGTACCGACTACGGTGGGTTCAGGTATGTCGGGGTTTGTTGGGACGTTGTTCCAGGATACGCCACAGGCGAGTACATCCGTTGGCCTCTCGACCTCGACGCACGTCCGGCCTCGGGTGTCCCAGGACATTCAGGTTGCACCGCCGGGGGATGTACACCAAAGGCCGATGCGACAGAAGATTCCTGGGAAACAATTGCGCCCTCCTTACACCGGTTTGCCTCCTACTACAGACCCACCTGTCCAGCGCCGCGTATCAAAGATGCCTGTTGGTCGTAAGACCGCTGCTACTACTGCTGCTGCTACTGCTGTTACTGCTACCGCTGCTACTGCCGCTGCCACCACCAGTTCCGATACGAACTCTTACACTTCATCCGCTATTGCCGCAAAATGGCATAGGCATGAATTGTCGGATTATTATCTTAGGTGCATATCCACCCATCCTGTGGGTAAGGACTGGTGGGGCTTGTTACTCGGGTTGAAGGGCTCAGGGTGGCTCGAAGCTGATGTTAGTATAAAACGTCATTTTAGTTTCTATATCATAATTTCTATTTATATCTCTAACATCTTTTTTTTAAATAGCACATCGACGGATGGGTTCAGTTCATCCGTGAGAGTCGTCCGCCCAATGCAGGGTGGACGGTGATGACGTCCGAGTTCATGCGTTTCCTGGTCGTTGGTGGTGGTCCGACTTCCGTCTACGAAACGCTGAAGGCTCCGGACTTTGTACCATGGTGGTCTGTTCGGCATGTATGAATTTCACTTTAAATATACTTGTTATTTCTAACTACGTATAGTTTAATGTTATTTACTGTTGGTTTGTTTTTGAACAAATATTTCAGGTGTTCATTCCGATTTGCATCGACCTGAAGTATTTGGTGGTTGGCGACTTCAACCTAGAGCTCATGGAGATGACCGTATATGATAGCTTTAGGAATGATTCATATAAGGACAGCTTTAGAAAAATGATGGCCACGTTCGCCAACAGTCTACATGAACTTTTTACCCTAGCTGAGTGCACATCACTTGCAGAGCACAGCCACGAGTTCACTTGGGTATACGCAAATGATGTACCGTAGCAGCAGGGTTCATTGGGCGATTGTGATCCTTTGTCATGTATGTTCCTGACATGTTTGGCGAACAACGAGGTCCCAACACCAATGGAGGATGAGTCTTTACGAGCGCTAACCTGGAGGGTTCGGATGGCGGATGTCTTTTGGTCCATGATACAGACAGATCGACTTGTATGATTCCTTTTAGTAGCATGTATATTTAGCTTCCTTTTAGTAGCGTGTATATAGTTTCATGATCAATTTATTTATTAAAAATTTAGTCGTTCAGTTTAATTAAAAGACCATTTCATTACAATGCACGTATTTAATAACATAGAACGGATACATATAATATGGCCTAAACAACCAACCATATGGTCATTTAAACGTCAAAGTACGGCTACACGACGCTTTGGTTTTCTGAAATCCCCACCGACTTCTTATGTGTTCTGGTGATACGATTTTGGTAGTGACCACCTCCACTTTCTCGCTGTACACTTCAATGACGGTATGGCCGTCAACATACTGACGTATAAGGGATACATCTTCATCGGTATCCATCGGTTTCAGTCCAGTCAATAGGTCTGAATTCGGACGTTTAAAATACAACTTATAATATTTCGTTTCATCGTAACCTAGCTCTTTCATGATCTGGTGAAGCAGTCGCATTGAAAGATCATCGACATCTAACATGTCAACATAGACTTCTAGACCACGAAAGTACTGCCTTCTAGGTGGATCCGTGAAGTACCCTTGATGGTAGAGTTTCATGCTGAACATTTGTGGATACTCAGCTGTTCAAGATAGGGGTTAAGAAGGTTAGCCTGGAACAATATTCAACGCAAGAAAAAACCAAATAAACATAAACGCTAACCGTATAACTCGGTGGTACCGGCTGGAAGCGATTGAGATAAACATCTGAAGTTTCATACATGAAGATTTGGGGATGCCATGTAACTTTGTTTTGTTTCGTTTAGGACTCCCCATCGTTCTCTATTTATATCCAAAGGTAGTGCACAAATTACAGGGGGCACAATTGCGTACCTGTAAAAAGCTTCAAGATTCGTCTGAAAAGATTGAAGATTAGCCTGAAAAGTTTCACAGGCGTACCTATTTTGTTTGGTAGCATAATATTCACAGACACTTGTTTCGAAGTAGTTTAAACATATAAATGCGTCAAACCATAGAAAGTACATCTATCAACAAGCAACGAAGAAAAAACCAAATTACAAACCCAACAACACAAGCATTAAATTAAACAAAGTGATAGAAAGTACGGGTACAAACTAGTAACACGGAAAATCCAGAAACGCAAACAACATATAAGGATAAAGTGCTTTACATTGATCAATCCAATTTTGTTTCGGGTAACCTGCTCTTGCAGTACTGCAAAATCTTGCATAATCTTGTTTACTTGACCGTTGTCGTGGCGAATACGGTCTTCTTTGTCTTTTATCTCCCGCTTCAACCTTTTTATCTCCTCCTTGTCAGCGTCGATCCTTCTCAAGTGGCCATCTTTCTTGGCCATCATTTCCTTCCACTCATCGGTTAGTTGTTCGATCTCCGCTTCACTTTTCTCTATCGCCTTTTTTAGTCGGGAGGGCATTATTTGTGAAGAAGGTGGGTTTGAGGATGATGCATTTCCAGCCATGTGTTTGGTCAAATAGAAGACTAGTACGCTATGAATGGTGTATGTATGGTGTGAACTATAACGTTGGTATAACCCAAGTATTTATAGCCAAATTCTAAGTACAAACCCTAGATAGGGTTAATCGGGGCTTGCCACGTGCAAAAGGGATGCAATTTGCGCACATAGGCTTTTCTGGAGAATCTTGCAGGGGAATCGTTTCAGGCTATGTAGGGTCAAATGGCACGCTTTGCAAGGGAATCCTGGTGGGCTCTTGCAGGGGAATCCTGGCAGGCTTTGCAGAGGAGTAGTGGTGCGCAATTTGCGCCCATACGCAATTTGTGCCCATACGCAATTTGCGCCCATACGCATCGAATATAAATAGATTCTATGGTGAAGTAGTAATTCACAACTTGCTATCTATCCTCTCTGCCCTCCACACCGATTACAACCATTCTCTACATTTTCATAACTTAATGGCTGGAGGTTCACGCGGTAGGGGAAAAAGGTCAGCAAATGGGGCTGGCACGTCACGCTCCGTCGACATCGAACAATTAAATAATGGAGCTTCAAGGATTGACTGGAATCCACCAGAGACAACAGAAGAGTGGGCGCAGTATGGGATATCTACTTACGATGCACCGATCACGCCTCAGGAGTGGGAGCAGTTTAATAATGCACGAGAAGCATACTACACTGCTCATGGGGGAAAAACCCCACCTACGTATCAACCTAACCAGGGGCCTGGCCTACCAATGTCTCAGGTACTGCCTGACAGGTTGAAAAGGTCATGTGATGAGGCCGATGCGGAGATACGAAGTCTAGGCAGGACGTGGCTACAAAACATGGAACTTCAGAAGGAGAAAGAGGCAATTATTGCGGAGCAGAAGGAGTTCCTAGAGATGATGAAGCGCGATGTTAGGGAGAAGCAAAAGGAGATTAGAAAGTTAGAAGATGAACTGGTAGACATCAAAGAAAACTACACCGGAATGGAGGATCAGATGAAGGCAAAGGCTGGCTGGATCAGGAGGATCCGAGACATCTACTCGTAGTAGGTTTCTCAAACGGTGGTTGTTGTATGGATGCACTTCATCTGTTTTATTTGGTTTCAAAAAAATATTTGTTTAATGCTTTAATGTTTACTTTAGTTTAGTAAATAACACAAGACAACTTAACAACCACGCTAAGGTAAATAAAATCAATACTAAACATAAACATAATATCACTTAGAATACAAGACGTAGTCGTTACAATCAAGTGAATTCAATCTTAGGGAGCAATAATAATATTTAATTTTTTTTTATTACATACATGGTTTACTCGTTTAGATCGATGTTTAAATCAAAAGTACCATGTCTCAAACTTTCATAATTCTCTTCGGTTGTTACTGGTTGAGTTTGTCGACTACCAGATGCCCTTTGAGTTTGTCGACTACCGGATGCCCTTTGACGGCTCACATTTACCGGTGTAGGAGATGGACAGTTTGCTCGAGTGTGTCCTGGTTGTCCACACCGAGAACATCTCCTCTGGATGGGATCCTCACCCTGAGATGGGATACGGTCATGGTTACTCGGTCGACCAACCCGTCTTATTATGACCGGTGGTCTAACGGTCATAAGCGGGTGGTCTGGAACTATCCATGTTTCCCCTGGACCGACTGGATGTATGAGCTCTGCGTAAGTTTGTTTGAAATTATCCGACGCGTAGTAGCCAGTCGCCAGATAGGAGACATCTGTACACCGTTGATTTCTTGCGACGGCGATTGCATGGCCGCATGGTATTCCTGAGAGCTGCCATTTCCTGCACGAGCAAAGTCGATTATTGAAGTCAACTTCTGCATCCCTAAACCCATCGCGGACTTCCCAGTAACCTCGACCAATCTCATGTACAGTCCACGTTGCAGACTTGTGAATTCTCTTCTCAATTTTGGCCTCCGCCCAAGGCGTGAGACGATTCGCCATTTCCTCTGCGATAACACATATTTGTTACGTTAGTATTGCAAAGATAAAAACATAAAATTCAAACAGTCATAAATCCAAGGATGATAACCTCCATTTCTTCGACGAATCGAATACCATTCTTGTTGAAAACATCGAAAATAATCCATAAGGGCCACAATAGGCAGGCTCCGTGCAAAACGAGACAATGCATTCACCGACTCGGCACTGTTCGATGTCATTATGTTGTAACACATTCCTGAGAAATGGGCCCTTGACCATTTCTCTGGTCCAACCTGGTCCATAAACGGAGCTCCAAGAGGTAATGCAACTCGTAGACCCGTCATGTTCAGTTCAAACTCCTCCACCGTATATGCTTTACACGTCCTCCAAAATAACTTCTTCCTGTATCTGACCCTGCTGTCCCTGGTTTTTACGTTCATCATTAGATGGCGACAACAAAGTGCATGATGGGCGCCCGGGTACACTGTATTAATTGCTTGGTGAATTGAAGCAGCCCTGTCGGATACAAAAACCAACCCCTCGGGTTCCCCGATACAACGCTTCAGCATGGTTAAGAACCAAGTCCACACATTCCCACTCTCAGACCTCCCAACTCCGAAACCAATGGGCACAATCTGGTTATTTGCGTCCATAGCAACGGCTAAGAACATTGTGCCTAAGTAAGTACCCTTCAAATGAGCAGCATCGATGATAATGACCGGACGAAGGTGTGTGGTAAACGACCGAATCTGGATATTTAAGGAATTTTCATATTATAACATTATTCAATATAGAAGTTAAATAAACCATATAGTGACGCGAAAGTTACTAAAATAACAACGTACCGCGCAACCGAGGGCAACGAAACACATCTCAAAACGTCCTCGAGCGTCTGTCCTTATTGAGGTAACGGTACCAGGATTACGGAGCTCCAGGTTATAGAGAAAGCAGGGGAGTCGGGTAAACGATTCTTCAGGGGTACCACGCACCATCGTCAGTGCATAAGCTTTTGCGCGCCAAGCTTGCCAGTAAGAAATATCTATTTTCAAATACGATCTTACGTCGTTGACAATGTCGGATCCACGGTATGTCCTGCTGGTATCCTTCACTTTAGGGTAAATAAAATTACCCAATACTCTACTGTTTGCTTGATGGTGGTTGGGATGCAGCTGCGTCCTCGAGCAAGTGTGTACGTCATCCAATATACGAACATGAAACATATTGGTATTTTCGACAGAGGTCGCATAGATACGCCAAGAACATCTGGCTTGCCTACATCTGGCATCGTATCTCGTTTTATTTGAACGGTGAACTCCAAACTCAAAACCTTCTTCAAGAAATTTCAAACCGAGAGCGAGTGTAAGATCGTTTTTGGCCGGGAATACTTGACCCAAACTTACTCTTCCACTACGGTGATAACGTGGGGGTTGGTTGGGTGTGATGACTGGGGCCGCTGATGGAAGTGCAGGGGGCATATCAAAGAAATCATCTATACCACCGTATGATTTGATAGGACTACTTTCTGGTTCATCGTCGTCTTCATCGGTATCAACATCAGATAAACCCAAGTGGTAAACATGAGACTCCTCATCATGTCTATAAACTTCGTCGTCGTCGTCATCTTCTTCATGTTCTTCTTCTTCTCTTTCTTCTTGTTGTGTTTCAGGAACAACATCTGGGGTATCATCAGATTCATCCACACCGCCTCCGGTGTTCGAAGTACCACCGATATCGCTTCCACCGGACATCGATGAATCGACAAACACACAGAGTGTTGGCGGATTATTTTCACCGTCAATAAATTGAATGAAAGACGAAACATCGTCAGAGTTGCATAACTCATAAAGGGCACCATCATATTTATATGATATTCTAATCCTACCAAGAGCATGATCGATAAGAAATTTTCTGTGAATACAACTAACCAACCTCCGACGCGTAATGTTTGAAGCCACCTTCACGCGGGTTATCGGTTGATCGGTAACATACTCCCACCCGTTATCTGTCTGTTGCCATGAACCACCGCTTAAGAGATGTAGCTTCACTTTATCCTCTCCGGAAGTCATATTTTTTAAAAATACACACAGAAAAGGAAGAAACACAAGGAAACAATTGTATGAAATTGTGGATGAAAAGTGTGATTTACATCTTCAATGGTTGCTGGATTTATAGCAATAATTTAGAGAATCAAATTTGTACCACCACAGGGAAATAATTCATCTGCTAAAGTTGATTTGATATCACAACTTTTTGAAAAATACAGTACACATCAACTTGAAAAACCAGCTTAAAAACGTGAAAAAATAACAAACCATCCAAAATATAAGGAGAAACCCTAATTAGAGTCAATATCAGCTTGACACGTGCCCAGGGACGCAAATGGCGCCCAGGGGCGCAAATGGAGCCCAAGCCATGCGCAATTTGCGCCCTTGGGCTCCATTTGCGCCCCTGGGCGCCATTTGCGTCGTTTGGGCCATTTGGGTAAACCGGGGAGAGGGATGGCTAGGAGACCAATCCCACCCCGAGTTTGGCCCATTTCGGTCAATTTCCCTATACCAAACGCACTTTTGTAAAATATATGGTTGGAAAATAAAAGATTTTGATTGTGCAAATTCCGATTTTAAAACAGCCCTCGGCAACCTCCTCGGAGCCTGAAAATATTGGCGCCAAGGTCTCATACAGTGCAGCAATGGCGAGTTTACTAGGGTTTCATCCTCCTCACTTCTCTGAGGTATCCGCTCATCCTTCTTGTTAAACCATGTAATCTCTTATCATTATTACACAAATGAATCAAGAAATCACCATTGATCTAGGGAAAGCATCTGTATAATTGATCGGTTAAGTTATTTCTTGTATAGTTTCTAGTTTATATACATGGATTATATTTTACTACAGGAGGCGGCATGGCTTCCGGCTTGGCTTCAGCCTTCTACGATAAGAGAGGACAGTAATCAAGCAATTGAATGTCCTTCTGGACAAGGATTGGAGGTAGGATGCTTTGTTTCTTGCCTTCCCTTCTTAGTTTCACTTCTTTCTTGGCAATTTATTGTAATACATGATTATTGTTAAGCTGAAAATAAACACCAATATAGAATAAACTTGTTTCTTTTGTTGTGATTTCTGAACTGTGATATGATATTCTATTGCTACCTCCTGTCCTGTCTGAAGAATACAATTTTGTCTACTGAATCTTATAGGCTAGTTTTCAACTCCAGAAGTTTTGTACCCTGTTAATGATTGGTGGAGGATTTGACAACTGCAATACACTTTACAAATAAACAGAAAAACGTTTGCTTTTGTCTATTTCCATGGACAAAGTAGGTAACAGGTGCAAAGGGATAACTTACTTGCTGTTATCCTAGGGATTCAAACCAGACCTCTAGGTTAATTGGAATAGGTAGTGCCAATGCACACAATGGCTACCGGCCCTATACTAGAAAACCTTCATAGTATGTCCTAGATGTTCCGATTGACAGGCATAAGCTTTGATTGAGCATAATCAGTAGAAGTTTTGCTACAGTTGAGTGCTAGGAACATGTAATCAATGATAAAAAAAAGGAATTGTTAATTGTGAATCTGTAATTTCACAGATTAATGGAGCTTTAGGAACCAACAGGTAGCTTTTACTCGAGGTTTGGAAATCTTGGAACTTGGTGGTGGAAGTGGGAGAATATGTGGAACCCCATTAGATTACTCTCCACAAGACCCCTTGAAGAGAGAAGGGAGGTTCCAACATATATTGAGGAGAAATGGTCCAAGTCTATCCGACGTGGGACTCTAACAGGAAGGAGGCTCGTGGCACACTTTTTTGTGGCAAAAATATTAGCATATTTCATCAAATAGATCCTTGTTGGAGACTCTTGGGCCCATGGACTCTCACCTCCTTAGGTGACCAGCTTGATGCTACTAGTCTTTTTTCTCTTTTATGAGATAGGGACCTTTGATAATTGACACTGAATTGAACACTAAAAACTTCCTATGCGGTCATATGTATACTGCCTACTGTACATTATATTATAACAAAAAGTTCTGAAAGCATGCAAGTTGTACCTGAAAGACATTCACATAAGCAACTAGGATAAGTGCCTTCAAGCGTTGAATATTCTTCTTCCACCACACCACACACAGTGAAGAAATAACCCTGAGAAAGAGAACTAATGAAACTTAAATCTGACTACAATCTTGGCTAGAGAGGAGACATGTCCAAGCACTAGATTGTGGTCAATACTGGATTTGATGGTTTATTTTGCATTTTGGTTTTTCTATATGGTGATCTATTTTCCTCTTTGCATACTTTGGATACTTTGAATTTTTTCATTACGTTTTAGATGCACATACATCTAATTAGATTTCTTATTACAATGGTTAGGAAATGCTATGCCTAAAACAAAGCACCAGTGGCAGAGAAAATGGGAATTTGTCGGATGATGGCAGGTGTAAGAGTTTCCGTTTATTCTTATCAGGGGAAGACAATTCGCCGATGCATTTTACTTCATGTTCTAGCAATGTAAGTTTGCAGGCAGACTAAGTGGACATAAATATTCTCATCAAAGATATAAAATGGCAACTGTTCTCTATTAGCTTTGGTTCTTGTAGCTTAGCATATCCTACATGATTGTTCACTAATGCCTCTGGCATATAACATGTTATGAACTTATGGATTGTATGCAAAGTTGCATTGTGTTGTGTGGTTTTATGGTAGAAGTGACTGAAATGAATATGTTGCCTAAAAGTTGATAATTCTGCTAATTGTGAACAAGAAGAGAAGCTGATTCTTCTTCATATTCTGTAATCATTTATGTGGAATTGCTATTTACCTGTAATGATGAGTATGATAAGGAAGGCTTGGATGGAAATGTGAAGAAATTCATTAGGAATCTTGTATAGATTTTTAGAGATTTATTCATTTGGAATAACAGGAAACTAGGGATGCAGGTGTTTTTTTGTAAGTAGGCCTTTGGAACACCGAACATGTAGTATTATATAAGGAGCCTATTTAGCTTTTTTTGAGGCAAATTTGTCATTTTGGATTTGTGGTTTGCATGTGTAACAATTTGGTTACCCCTAACCCTATGGGAATAGTGGAAGCATCCATCTCACCTTTGGTGCATGCTTTCACATTGTTATAACGTCGTCATACAGACCTATAACCACATTAGCATACATGGTAGGGATTTCCTCTTGCGAGCCCGTCACATCATATCTCTTGGTACCCTTTCATATGTCTTCCCTAGATTGATAAACAATAATGCAAATCATTTTTCATGCTACTTCCGTACCCATCATTTTCATCCGTCTTTTACTCAGGACTATTAGTCTACCTGTGCGATGCAACATAATGTAAAATTTAATTGTAAATCGAAAATTGAATTGTTTTAACTTTATTTTTTATGATTTTTTTTATCTCTTGGAACTGAATAAATTGTGTGATGAGGTTTCCAAAAATCTAAAATATTTTGTTGTTTATTTGGTTGATTGCCTTTATATTTGGAAAGGGTAGTAGAGGTTTCCAAAAACTCTGTTCTTAACATTTATAGAAGGGCAAAATAGGAATCTTTTAGAAATTGAAAGATTATGTATGCATGAATAATTTATAGTATACTTAATGTTTTATAAGTTGTACTCTTGAAAAATTAAGAGCTTTTAAGAACAAAAACTAAGTGCTTTATAATACAGTATAGATTACCTTTTGAAAGTTTCTGTTTCACTTTTCAGCATGAAGTTCGATACAATCTTCGTCTATCACTAAATGAAGAATCTGATAATTCATTGAGTCCAATTTTGAGTAAATCTCAAGCAGAGAGATCTGAATTCAATCAAGCTCTCCCTGTACAGCTGCCAGATGCTAAAGTTATCCCTGAGGAGGATATCCGTGAAGTGAACTATAATGCTGTGGAAGCTTCTATGGTTCCAAGTCAACAGAGGGACCATTTAGGAATTTTAGGCTGTGAGTGTCTCAGCTTAAAAGAGCAAAAGGGGACAAAGCCTAAAGTAGATGCCAGAACTCTAAAAGTTTATGTCAATGATGCAGTTGAACTCGCTGTTGCAGCATCAGAAGCATTAACAATACATGAGGTGGTAAAAGATGAACCAAGTTCAGAACTTTCAACCGCTTCAACTGTACTTGAAGCTGCAATGCGGGTGAAGCAGGCACGGTTGGAGGATCTTGAAGAGACTCTAAGTTGCTCTAGTGGGGAATGCAATGATATTGACTTTCTTTCGGATTTGGATGAGTCCACCATGGCAGATGCATATGAAGATGTGGGGTTAACAGTTTCTGACCATGGTCATCTGAGTGGTTATGAATCCGTATCTCGCATTAGAGACAGTTATGCCTCAGAAAGTTATATGTCTAATATCAAACAGAAGTGCAATGAGCCTGGCTGCCTAGAAGTTGATTCTGGTTCTATTTCACCAAAACAACAGCATAAAAAGGTTAATGATGCCAACATGTTATTGAAGAGAGGCTTGGAATCTGTTGAAGGTGATACACACAAAGAACATGTCGATTATGCAGCAATTGGTACAGAGAACACTGATCTTGCATGTGATATTGATCCCATGTTGAGTTGTTCGGTTCGGCAAGCTGATTTTTGCACAACAGAGGTGAATTAAAGATCCTCAAGCATATTTTATACACCGTATGTATAATTTAGCTGTTAATTATATAAAAATGATGGTTAGCAGGCTGGCTTGCAGAGAGATGGCTTTGCAATTGGGGATGTGAAATCATCTCAAACAATTTTGAGATCTCTCCAGTCTGGGAGCTCCGGTTACAATGGTAATATTTTACTTTCTGTATTTTTTTTATGAATAAATGATGCTTCCTTTCTCCATCTCTCTCTCTGTCTCTAAATTTTCTTTTCATATCTCCATCTAAGGTTTATGTAGCGTATTGATTTCATTTTCGATTTATTCTTCTTTTGTAGAGAGAGAAGATAAAACGACAAATATGGTTTCAGATAGATTTCAAAGCCGCTGGTTTGGTGGTTGGACATGGAAGGTGAGTGCTGCTTGGGAACATATTTTCTGTTAGTGTCTCTTCAACATTTTGAACAACTCTTTTTCAAATGAGAATGTTAATGATTATGTATTTGAAAATTTTGGAAAAATAAATAAATGTGTGCTCTGTCCATGGAAAAAGAGATTCTCTTTTAATTTTGAGGTCAAACCAACTACTTTTAAATAAATTATCGACGTGGATTTTGCTGCAAATGTTTTATAGTAGAACATTTTTATTTGTAGCAAGTGATAAAACTTAATGTAGCTGTTGAATTTCCTAGGACTTTTGGGATTTAATACTTTTAATCTTCTTGACCAAACGATGGTGAGAGGAGAAATTTCATGAGAATTCAGTGAATATATAGCAGTTTGACGAAGTAGTTGTCTGTACCTTCATTATGACACATTAGAATTTCGAAGATATCCATCTAGTGAAGAAAGCCTTTGATTTCTTTTTTCGAGGAGAAAACTGAAAGTCTTAATAGGTCATGAAGTTTGTGACATAGGGTGTGATATAAGGTGAGGATGGTGTTTATGCTTTCACGATATAACATTTTCAGTACATTTTGTTTTAAAAAAGCAGTACTTCTACTCTTACTGTCTTACATTACATATATCTTTGCACCTTTCTGTAACTGCACTATAGCAACTTCTTAATCTAGACTGATCATTGTGAAAACACCTGGACTTTCATTTACGAGCTAATATGAAGTCTTTATGTTGGTTGAAATTTAATGTACCTAGTTATGGAAATACAAGCATAAATTGGTCTTTTTGATGAGTGGGCAGTGCATGGGTTGATTCTATCTATCTTGCTGGGTATACTTGACTACTTGTATCAGATTGGGAAATACATTTTACAGATCATTTGATCATCTCCGGTTCATGGTATTAAGTATGCTTATAACCGTTTCAAATGAACATTGGAAGGAGCCAAGACTGATTTCAAACTTTGCTTATACATTTTCATCGATCATCTTCTAATATTGCTTTACGTTCATGCCTTCCACTTCCTTTTGTATCCTTCACCTACATTGTGATTCTTTTACTGCAAATAGTTGTCAAATGTGAGTGCTTTCTTTCTCATAATTTTTGCTTCTTGTCGTCAGAATGAAGCAAGCATTCCTGCAATTACCAACCGTAAACATGAAAGATGCATCCATGAACCTTTTGCTAATGAAACAAGTTCTCTCTCGGAATCTGCTGATATTGCTCCAGATAAGAACTCCTGCATCCAGAAACAGGACAATGAGCACAAAATTGTTTCTCAATCAAGCGTAGCTCCAGAAGGTACATATGAGGAAGCTAGTAATAATGGGAATTTGTTTTCTGAGGATGTGGCCATTTCTCCTTGTGTGTCCCCAGTGGACCCTTTGTGTTCTGTTGTTCCTTGCAGCTTTACTTCGGCTAATGCTTGCCATCAGAATGTTGTATCTCAGAATTGCAAACGCCAGGTGAATCCCGAGAAGCAATTTAGCCTCACAGCCGAAGCTAATTTGGATAATCTAAAAATCATCTCACCCCAAGGTGATGATTTTCTTCATGGGGAAGGGAGATCTATTTCAAAGATTAATGGCGAAAGTCCTCCCAACATACGTAGGCAGGTGGCTTCGCTTAAAACTTACAGTATGCTTTCTCCTAGGTGTGATCCATACATGGAAAAAGGACTTAAACATGCTCCGAGCGTTCTTCCTTCTGTTGTGCAAAATTCCACCCTCGACTTCAGAGATGATAGTGATGGTCATAATCCCAGTCACACCAAGGAAAAGACGAACTTACCCATGGCTATAAACACAGAGAACACTTCTAGATGCTTTTCACCTGATATTGGCGGAGAAGAAAATCTAGATCGAACTGTGGTACCAGATAGCAACGAGGACTTGCTGCTGACCAAAGTTTCCAGAAAAGTAGAGTCTAACTGCAAAAGTTATCTAGTTCCGAGGAGGAAGCGTGTCCATTTTTCAGAAGCTGAAATTAGTTATCCACAGGTAAAGAAATTCCAAACGCCAGAAACCCGAGTCAAAGATTCTTTAGTTTCAAGTAGAATTTGCAGAGCGTTGAGAAATTCTAACCTGCAACCTAAATCTAGAGCTCATGAAGTAAAAAGACCCCGTGTCACAGATAACCATAGGCTATTCCAAAATCTCGAGTTCTTGCTTACGGGATTTTCTGTCAAGAAGCATAAGCAGATCAGGAGTCTAATTCAGAAGAATGGTGGCATAGTTTTGGATGATGTTCCTTCTCCTTCAACATCTAGAGGAAAGAAAAGCTCAAAGTACAAATGCCAACTACTCCCTCTTATTTTGTGTCCCAGAAGGCTATTGACAACCAAGTTCTTGTATGGATGTGCAGTAAATGCATGCATTCTTAAAGTAAACTGGCTGTTTGATTCAGTTGATGGAGGTTCGATCTTACCACCTAACAAATATACGATTCTAAAAGAACACGCTATCGAAAGTTGCATTGTGATAGGAAAACCAGTTCCTTGCACTTACTTTATCTTCGAAAATGTTGCCATTATGCTTCATGGAAAACACAAATTCTGCAGCAAAATGGCGAAAGTTATCAAGCATGGAGGTGGATTGGTGTTCAAAACGTTCCACTGGTTGGTGAAGACCCTTGATTGTAAAAAGGTATCGGTGGGGGCTATTGTCGTGGAGGACGAAACTGGTATTTCACGTCACTTGAAACAATGTGCATTGGAGCAAAACATTCCTATGATGCCATTTAAGTGGATCATAAACAGCTTATATGCAGGAAGGCTTCTTCCTTCTCCAGAATTCCACAAGCATTCCCTGCCACCTAAGCTTTCAAATCAGCCGGTTGATGTGGACTTGAGTGAAGAAATATGAATTTCTACCATCTTTGGCTTCTTACGCCATGAAAGGTTTGAATTCATAAAACAATTTCAGGATTTAATCGATATTTGATTCGATTTCTTAGCTTGGTGGCTGCAGTTTATGAGAGCAAGTGTTGGAGACTTGCATTCCTGCTTGCGGTGATGTTGAAGCAGCAACAATAGCAGGTGTATTTCATCATGGTGCAACTGATCTACTTCTTCATTCCCCTAAGGCTGTTCTTCGTTGTGTTGAATGTAAGCCCGTTCTGTTAATTAATTTTATTTAAGTTAAAGTGTCACCGTTTTTATGGGATCGATAGTATCATAAGTTGCACCTTTATGAGAAAAGGAAATTGGAGTTGCCTCTAAATTACTGTTGTTTCCTGGCAATAGAGCATATGTCAAAATGACCATTTTCATGGTGATTAAAATGAAGCATTTTCATAAACTTGGACTGTTATTTGAAGAGACCTTATGGTTCAAGTATGACTTATTGTATGCAAACACTTTTTCACAAGCTGAGTACTTTTTTTTCTTCCTGTTTTTTGGGTAATCGTGAGTGTCCGGGTTAGCTTGCGCGCATCTTAACTAATCCCATGGGGGTCCTGGAGAACGATCAAGAAAATTCCCCGTGGCTTTGGAGAGACTCGAACCCGTGACATTTGGGGAGGAGTCCCAAAGCCCAAACTTTATTGCCCGGTTGAGCTAACACCGTTATTATGCTCTACTTCTTGGGGGTAGAGAACAAGTATGTGGGCATTTGACTCAAACCTCTAGACCCTACTTGTGAAGGAACATACTAGATGTGATTGGTTTTGTTTATATGACTTATTGTATGCATGTGTGTACGTTTTTTTCTCTTTCTTTCTTTATTTTTTTAAAAAAAAGTGGTATCGACAACCTGAATGCACCACCAATTCATGTGGTATAGGCCCACCTCCACATGATATCTTCGAGGTTTTGTGGCCAAAGGTTTTTGCATCCCCAATAGGAATCGAAAGGAATTATCCTTTTTATTGACCTAAAGGATTGCCATCCACATAGAACCTTGTGGTTTTTTTTTCATTGGTGTACAATTGCGTTCTGTTTCTTTAATTTTACCTTCAAACCTTTTGCTATCATTATTAAGATCTCAAATCTTTTTCCTTTTTTGTTGTTTCCTTGAACACCCAAAGGGAAATAAAAATGAGACTATGAGAGGTAAATTGTCAAATGATAGTGACGGCAAAAATGCACACGTGTAAAATGTGGCACAATAATGGCGCAAGTATACACCACGTATTGCGTTTGCTTCTCATGTAATATAATGGTACGGACCAAATATCGTATCCACAGAAGATTGGACTTAACTAAGAATCAAAGATTTTCACGAACTTCCGGTGCAAAGTTAAAGATTTATAAAATTGGTTGGTTGGTTTATGACGAGATATTAAATATAAAATTTAACGAGATAAAAAGCGGGTACGGGTGTAAGTTTTCCCCGAGAGTATTTTTATAACTTAAATGGTTAACAAGACCGGTCACAATGAAGTACCACACGATTTCCTCCTCTCGAAGCTACGTCGTATAGGTTGCGATAACGGTATTATTATAAAATTACCACACTAGTTAACTTTCAGTTTACCAATCTCACTAAGTAGATCTCGAAGATCTTAGCCCCGTTAGTATGGAGAGATGCGCATATCTCTATGACACACCAACTCGACCAATATTTTGGACCTTAGTTCGATTATGCAAAAATCCATATCTCTATGTGATTATTAAAGATTTTCTCAAACCTTCTTGCATCACCCAAGCTGTATTCGGGTTCGTCCCTCTCGGGGTCTAAGACCTAATATTAACACACACAAGTGATCCGCTTGTCCGCGTTGAGATGAAGATTCAACTTGGATGACCAAACCGAGAAGCTAGCCAAATGCAGTAACACCCAAGTGTTACATTTTAACCTCTTGGGTTTGGCTTACACCCGCACCCAAAGGGGGGGTTTAGCTACTGAACATAATTAAAGACATAACAAAAAAAAGAGTGCTGGAAATTAAACTGCATTAATCTGAAAAACTGTTACTGTGGTCACAGACTTACCACAAAGGTGACGAAATTTAAAGTGCAGAATTAAAAACTAATAAAATACAAGAACAACTAGCTAAGAACTTGAAATTAAAATGCTTGAAGATTCTCTGGAAGTTCCAAGGGTTTGATAGATTAATTGATGCTTTCAAATGCCAACCCCAAGTCCCTTTATATAGTGAAAAAGGTGAAAGGGACTTGAGGGGGTGAATAGTGACTTTACAAAGCATGCCTTCTTTTTTGTCTTCATCCCCCTTGTCTTTATCATTCTCTTTTTCATGAAAGAACTCAGCTTTGATCCAACTCAAACATGCAAGTTTTCTTCATAAATTGGGAAATAAAACCCCTAAGAAGATTTCCAGCCGTTATGTACCACAGTGGTGACTCGCCACACTAGTTCCCAACATCCAAAACCTGATTTTTAAACTATTTCTTGACTTTTTGGATACTTTGGACCAAAGAAAGGAAAAAAAAAGACTCAAATGGGTCTTTGGGATGACAAAAATAAGGAAAAATGGTATAAAAAGAGAGACGAATAACCCTAAGATATAAGGGTTATCAGATAGTTTGACCCTCGTACAAATCAAAGGTGATAGATAGACGTTAAGTTGAGGGACCAATACCAAAACAAAATGCAAACATGAAGGCTTATGATGTATTAAATGAAGTTCAAGGACCAATTTTGTATTTTTCACCAAACCACCGGAATCAAATCTATAATTTGCTCTATTTTTTATTTGAAGAAAAATATGGCGCATAACCATCTTTTTAATTACATTCGTTAAATCATCTTAATCTAACGGTTTGAATAAGTTATTCGATTATATTTTTCTTTTGAGGGTTCTCTTTGGATCTTTTCTCTTTTCTTATTAGATATAAACAAGAACCCATGACCTAGAGATTGTGCCAAAACCGGTTACGATCAGATGTCCCGGGTCAAAAAGTATCACCACGTAACCAGACATATTAATCTATCTCGATCTGTTAATTGATCCGTAGTCTAAAATATGTCACTAATAAGAAGGGATTATTAACGGTCCTTAAAGCCCGATCTACTTTAACCGGTCCCTTTTTCGGTTTGAAATACCGTTGGCCAATGGGAAAGCATCATGCAACCTTTTTTAATCCTGAAAACCGGTAGTAACAAGTTAACCAATCCATGAAAAAATAGTAACTAATAAGGACTAACTAGTTATAACCGATCAAAATGTAACTGATCCGAATTTGAAAGTCTGTTGTAATAAATGTGAAATAAATCAGACATATTAAATTTTAAAAAGAAAACAATAACGTATGTTGATGGTATTATAAATAAATCAAGACTAAAAGTTAATAGAAGATTCAACGTAATGAACATCACAAGGTTCCTAAAATACTACAAAAGATGTCGCTTTTTATAAAGAAAAATTGTTTCATTTTACGAAGGTATAAATCGGATCAATAAACAAAAATACAACTTTATCGTCATAGAAAAAACTAATCAAAATAGACAAGAACATAACGTCAAGATTTTGAGTTCTAAACAACATGTCTACTAGGAATCTAATTAAACCTTTCCTGAAACCGAACAAATTCATCAATCTAACGTATAAGCCGGTGGTAAAATTATAGGGAAAATACGAAAAGACCCTACGGCTTCATATTTTGAGTGATTAAGTCACTTGATATTTTGTTAACGAATAATCCTTGCAGTTACTGAAACCAAACAAATTGATCCTTCACTAATAAAACCGGTTAATGTGATGAAATAATGGGAAAGTTTCGAAAAAGATTCCAACAACCTTTCATATTTTTAACGTACCGACGAGATAATTATAATGGTGTAATTTATAAAAAAAATAATGTATTTTTTTGATATATTTTAGTTAATATACGATTATTTGTGTTAATATAGTAAAGGTATAAAATGGAAATGGAAATGAAAAAGTAAGAGATATAAAGTAAATTAAATAAACTTATTATAAGGGTGTAAAGTGTGAATTTTGGATTGTTTATGGGAGAATCCTGATGTAGAAAAGGGTTTTTCTGCTTAAGGAATGATTTTTTTTGGCCAAAATCCAATGCTTACGCAAAAAAAAAAAAAAAAAATTCCTGGTAAAGATTCTGCTTACACTTTGGCTATTTGAAGAATTGAATTCCTCACATGGCTAAAAAGTAAAACCACTTTTGTGGTTTGAACATTTTTGTAAATTTCCCAGAATATTATCTTCTAAAATATTTAGAGTAAATTACAGATTTGCCTCCTATGTTAAGTTCAAAATTACGACTAGGGTCCATAAACTTCATTTATCATACGCACACATAAACAACCACGTCCCAACCCCATTCCCTCTCGTCCAACCGCAATCCTCTTCTTCCAATGACACAGGGTACACTTCCTTCCGGTCGCCTCCCTTGCTCGAAATCTATTTCCCTCCCCTACCAGGCCCTCATCCAATAACCCTACTTCCTTCCTCTCTCTGAAATCTACCGGACCATGGGTGATGTTGTGAAAACCAAAGCAGAGTAGAACTCCAACTCCCTGTCTCTTTCTTTGAACCCCAACAATATAAAATTCTCAAATCTGGAAAGAACAACCAATTTAAAATATCCAATAATACATCAAATAAATTATAAGTCCCTTTTCTACAAATCAATACTTGAATTACGTCAAATATAAAAATCTAGATTTATCATCAACAATTGATAAACCAAGACTTATAAAAAGACCAGGTTAAGGTCGGGTGTTATTAAAACCCAATAACAGTTGCTATTTCCAAATGCGGAATGCGTCACCGAATAACTAGATCATTCTCGAGTATCTATCTAGCACTCAATTCATCACAGTGTCGCTAGTACCCTTCCCCAACAAGGACCTGATGCACATGTCGATAAATAAAAAGGGGTTAGGCTTAACGCCTAGTGAGTTCAAGAGTTTTCATCTTTAACGTAAAATGGTAAAACTGGAAGAAAATGCTATTTAAATCACAATTTCTAAAATTAAATGTATTAAACAAAAAAGCAACCCCTTTCCCAAAACCTACCGTTTTCGTAATGAAATCTAGGTGGTCGAAGCACCTATTTAAACATGAAATCAAACTCAATACTCACACAATACATAAATAACACTTGATATTTAAATACCGGAAAAGAAGGATAAAACTCAATATCCAAAGCATCAACGTATGGATAATAAACGACATCTAAACCTCAAATCTTGAGTACATACCGTACCCAACAACAACACAGAAAGAATGAATAAAACATAATATTCAAAATGCACCTTTTGATGTTGGGGGAGACCCGATTCCATTGGATGTGATGGAACACAAAAGTAAGCCACAACTCTACGTTAATGAGCCTCATTACGAATCAATGGTCATCCAATCAACCTTGCAAGGTTCATGGCATAAGACCCCCCCGGATGACCCTAGATTTCACTCATTCACGAGAAGTTACAATTATTGGTCAATGGTTGATGCCCGACTCAAAGAGCCTACATCTTATTACCCATGAAGACCCCATGCCTATTTCATGATACATTACGGAAATTACAATTATTGGTCAATGATCGATGCCTGACTCAAAGAGCACACATCTTATTACCCATGGTGACCCCATGCCTAATTCATGTTAAGTTACGGGAATGTTCATCCCACTCAAACTAACTCCTATGCCTATGGATTTGTTGCATTACAGTCTAAAATACGTGACCCCAAATAAATGACCAACGCACTCAAAGCATGTAATCTCTCAAATCAATATGTCAAAATTGTATATAACTCCAAAAGCTCTACATACAGAAAATTAAACCGAACCAATGTCCCACAAGAGTCATCTGAGGCAAAACCGAGCCAAAAGCTCACAACTCAATTGACTAAACAATAAAAGCCAATATAAGCAATAAAATGCAAATGTACAATAAATAGGTATACTCGTGTTCCAACAGTATGACTAACTCAAAAACTCACCATTGGTTGGGACAAACCATTTCCAATTCATATTATACCCTTTATATTTCTAAAATGTCCCACAATGCAATAATATGTATTTTCCAAACCCAAAATACACCAAACATGCATTATTGTCAAATAAATCTCCATTTATAAAACACATCAACCAAAGAATACACTATTTTGATTTATTCATCAAAATGTCCAAACACTCAAATATAGGCATTTTACAAGATTTATTAACCCCAAATTTACCGAATATGAAAACTTCGTCAAATAGTCAACATATTTGATAAATATCAAGTAGAACACATTAATACTCCAAAATAAACATTTGGCATGTACATATTTTTCACAAAGCAACTTGAACTCACCTTGCTAGGTTAAGTTAAACCTAGGTTCCGTTAAACTTAGGTTCCAAATCCACCTCTGGTTTCCAAAGTGGTGGAGACTTTAGATCCACAAGCAAAACTTCTAGATCTATGATGTATAGCTTCTTAATAATACTTCTTTTACTTCCAAAACATATATAAACAAACCCAAGAGAAGAAATGAGGGTTGAGGTGAAAAGGACCAAACCCTAGGTTAAGAGATGGTTGGTTATAAGCTTACCTTTCGACTTCTAGGAATCCCAAATCTTCAAGCAAACTTTAACCCTCTTTGTTCCTACCTTGAATAGCTTCAAAATACGAAACCATAGCCTCAAGAATCGCCTAAAACATATGAGAAATGAAGAAGTTATGGCAAAATGAAGAAATCCTCGAAAAATAGGATTTTAAGGCACTGACCCCGCTTGCTATAGTGCCCCTCAATTGTGAAAATGTCACAATCGCCCGGATGTACCAGCTCTCGGTACACCTCATGTTATATTGCCCAACGATTGTGAAAGTGTCACAATCGCATGGCACAATCGCACCAAATGTTGCTATCGTGCCCGTTATTGTGCCATTGTCACAATCGCATGTCATAATCGCGCTAGATGTACTTATTCTCACCAACTTCTCGGCACATTTGATGTTATTGTGCCTGTTATCGTGTCATTGTCACAATTGCATGGCACATTCGTTCGGACGACCAAACACTCGGTAACATCGGTGTTATCGTGACAGATGTCACAATTGCATGGCACTATAGTCGGGACAACCATACTCTTAGTAACATCTATGCTATTGTGCCAGATGTAACAACCACATGGCATTATAGTCGAGATGTCCGAACTCTCAGTACCATTGGCGCTATTATGACAACTGTCACAACTGCATGGCACAATAGTCGAGATGACCATAATCTCAGTACCATTGGTGCTATTGTGACATATGTCACAACTGCATGGCTCTATAGCCATACCCCAGATCTGGATTTTACTTTACCGATTCACTTGGTTCAACATTTTCTTCTATGGGGACAAAAATCAAGATGTTACAATCCTCCCAACCTTATAAAAGATTTTGTCCTATAAATTTAGCACAATCAAACACTCAAAAGGTAATACTTATCAAATTTTCTATAAACGTGCACAGTCCTTTACCATAACAATAAAGCCTCGATGATAAGGTTTCCTTGAAAAATGACATCATACCTGTCATTTCCCAAACATTGTCGTGCAAAGAAACAATCGGAGGGGGTTCAAGAATGTCATCCACCTCTGCTAACCATATTCATTGACGATTCCTCAATTAACCCAACTCGAAAGGAAAACGATTTAGGTAGCAAACCTAAATCTTCCACATGATTTCATTCGGGTGGCTCCCTTTCAAGGAAGTGTCTGCAACACAGTCGACCTCCAACTGGAACTTGATTACCTTCCTGTCATAATTGCCATGTCAAACCCAACATCGGTTACATATATTCAAGTCTGACATATGATACAACAGACCGCTCGTTTGACGAACCCAATATCTTTGTCGGTTGTTAAACCCACTCAACAGGCCTCGACCGCCTCCCAACCTTTATTGACCCATACTATGTAACACCCCTAAAATTCGAAACTAGCAGACAATTTAAAACTTCCAAAAACTCAAGTACATAGCATTGAATTAGCAAATCTCTAAAGCTTACAAAGGGAGAATCACTACAAACATGTATCAGAGTTCTATCGGAACTATCTAGTCCCACAAATGGGGACAGAATTAGTCGGGTGTTACTAAAACCACCAAATCTGCTATCTTTACCAAACCGGATGACGTCACTAAAGCCATACTACCGGAACTTCTACCAAGATCCACTCGCCACTCAGATCCATCTAAGACCTGATATACATGTCGAAAAGAAAATGTGTTAGGCTTAACGCCTAGTGATTTAAAGCAATTTTCATCATATAAATCATAAAACATTTACAACGAATATTTTACTCTGAATAAGGCCGTTCCCGAAACATTAATTATAAAAAGGCTTTATTTGCAAATCATGTTACTGCTAATTTCCAAACACCCATTTTAAATAATTATTCAACATCCAAATTTCCCCAAAACACACCCACACGGTATTTCACCAAAATACTATTTGTGTAAATAAAATGGTACGTTTTAACACCGAAGGTATGGGTAAGGGAATACCTAAAAATAACACCTTTCCGTGACGGGGGAGACCCGATTCCATCGAATATGGAAGGCACACAAAGTTAAGACACTTATCAACGTTCTCGAGATTCACAAAAGGCCATGGATCCCCGTATACGGCTCCTCTGAGCAACCACCACAAGATACCCAAATGATCCTAGTGTCTACTCGACCTCTAGATGAACGTCACCATAAAAGTCACAAGTCTCCGTATCCGGCTCACCATGGGCACTACCGCAAGACTTAGCTCCGTATACGGCTCTATAGAGCACCACCACAAGCTTACATAAAAACATGACTTGGGTACCACTTACTAGACTCAAACATGGACGTTACAAGCTCCATTATGAATAACCCGACTCCTATGCCTATGGATCCATCGCATTACAGTCTAAACATTACATGACTCCATATGAATGAACTAACACATCTAAAACATGTAATAACCAACATTTGTGCAATAATTGCATTTCCATAAAACGCTCCATAATGATCCATTTAAACCGGACAACGCCCCAAAACTCGTTAGTGTACAAATCAAGCCATAAGGCATCATAAAACATCTGACACTAAAATAGCGCCCATATGGCTACATAAGCTGATGTACAACTTTCCCAAAATTATCATTTTCTCCAAATATAATTGGCTAAAGGCCCGAACCGTAAGGTCTATACTTTTCCAAATATTCCCAAATTAAAGGATGTCAGTTTCCAACAACCCACACTTTTAAAGTCAAAGGACTTAAGGTTTTCAAATATAAAAAACCCGTAGGTTGAGTAAAGCCCCAAATGACCATATTTCAATAACCGTTCTTAAACCCCCAACTCACACTATAATTCCATTTAAAACCATTTGTACTATAAATCTTTCCATGTTAGGAACCAAAGCAACACAATACCCACATTCATTAGATGTTCAAGAAATATGAATGGTGGGTCAAAATCCCCTTTTTGGTGACTCAAACATCTCATATAATATTTTAAACCATTTTCAAAGATTTATAACCCAAATATGTGTAAGTGTACAAATGTTTACAAAACTTATCAAAATGTAGTAAACTCATGGATATACTTTCAAAACCCCAAAATATGTGCATTTTGACATGTATATAGTTTTTCAAAGAAACTAGAACTCACATTGCTAGATTTAGGCTAAATCTAGGTTTTACCCACAAACTTGAGTTCCTTTGATGAGATCTTGAATCCTTCCTCTAGATCCAAGTATTTCTACAAGGTTTCCTTACCATAACATTCACAAAGTTATACCAAACCCTCAGGATACACAGACAAGATGAAGAACACCAAACCCTAACATTTTAGATGGAAAGATGGGTATATTACCTTGATAATAAACCCTTGGGTCCACCCAATATCTTCAATACCCCTTTTTCTCTACTTGAAAAGCTTCATAAGTTGAGATTATAGGTCCAAGAATCACTAAAATCGGACTTAGGAGGAGAAAGTTATGAGAGAATGAAGTTAGATCCCAAAAATCGAGTTTAAAACCCTCCGACCAGTCCCTGCGGCCTTGCCCGCGACTTGAAAGTCGCGGGGCAAGTCTCCCGCTTCCCACAACTTGTTTCCAGTGAGTTACGTGGCTTGGGCCACGGCCCAGGGTCGCGCACTAACCCACGACACTCCAAAAATCCCGTTTTCTCGCGTTTTTCGCGCCAGATTCGATTCCCGATGGTTCCATTATAAAACTTACCTGGTTTATCAATACATTTACGTTCCAAGAGTCGAACGAATCCCGTATTTCCATCGAGGAGAAATTCCAAAATTACGGGTGTTACAATCCTCCCCACCTTGAAAATGATTTCGTCCTCGAAATCTAAACTTGATCACGTTATCCATCATGCATACTTATAGGTCTAACCATGCCTTTACAAATTTCCAACAATCTCTAACCTTCAACATTTGACCACGCTACAACTTGGACTTCAACCCGCATATAATCAACTTCCTTTCATAAGCGGTCTTTACTGGACACGTAAATTATTGATTAATGATACCACATCTTCTTCCATTTTCTAGGTGCCCTTGCCTAACATATGTATCCCAACGTATCGAGGAAGAACTTTCACCTTGAACGCAGGTGATTCATACCTCTCCCCAAGTTCTTCGCTTGGAAAGTTCTGACGAAACGTCGATCCACACAAGACTTTTCGACTTTAACTTGACCACACGGCTCCGTATGAGTTTTTTATCCAAGTAACACCTATGGTGCCATTCTCCGACCCACTAGCTCGCATAGCCAATCTAGGACCCTTGGCTTAATGCCTAATGACTATCTGGAAATTCTAAAAGAAAAGTTTCACTCCAAGCAATTTCCGTCTATCTGAAACTCTCTAGGTAAGGTTAAAGCTTATTGATACTTTCCCAATTCTTAAATTTCCCTCACTCGAAGAGGCGGTTGATCCCAACTTAGCCTTTCTTTTGGCCAATGCCACACAAAGATCTGCAACAATTTCTTCGGACCATCGTCTCTAAGCTAACGGCGAAACACTTACCGTAGACGGTCATGCAAGAGACGCTCAAAGTCCCAGCCTCACTTAAAATCCATGGGTCATTACTTCCTACAAGATTACAAATGTTTCGACATTTCACTCTATTAGACCAAAGGCCTCCGGTAGCACTCCGCTTAAAAGATTCTGACCCAACTCTTTTGCGAACAAGCATTTCGCAGGCTAGAAAAAGTCTCTCCGACCTCTGAACATTTACACGGTTCTCCACTTAAATAGACTTAAACAACCTAATAACGGTTTGCCGTACAAGTAGCCCGAATCCACAACACTTAAAGATGTTAACTATATTGATACCTCAAAACTCTGGGTCCGAAGCCCATCCGAAAACAACAAGGTCACATTAACCTCGAATCATCTTAAACGTGGGTACTATAAATTCCAAAGGTTGAGACTCTCACTCTTCCTATAGCTTAACACAGATCTTCCTGCAAGGCACAAACGAGGAATCGTTTATCGCTTCTCTTACTAACCCTCAAGTTTAGTACCATATTTCGCATTAACGGTGGTTATCTAAACCAAAATGTGTCAACAAGTAACTTGTACTTGATGCAGAATTCCACATGAGTCATTTCCTGTAGGCACGGATGGGAAACATGAGCACACCACTTTATGGTAGACGACAGTTTCCATAGGCAGTTGAATCCTCATCTGATTCTTCTTATTCCAGTCCATCAATGGACATATGACGTCAGGAAATCCTTCCCTAGGGTCATTCTCTAACACACCTTTATTTCCAAGGCAACAATATTCTTCATTCCACATTTTCCACATGACACCCCAAATGCCAAAATATACCACTTTGATTTGACACTAACCACCAAAATTCACTTCTTAAAATCTCAACTTGATTAATGGTAACTCCTGGTTTAATCCAAGTGAATTATTCTCCAATACCCTTTACTTGGATTTCTAAGATTCCGTAGAACGATGAAATCGTTCCCATAGACAAGCTCTAGAATTTACTAGCACACCGACCACCAAGCGACACAACGACAATCAACGTCCAAAAATGACTCACACTCAACCCGCAAAATAGACAACTAAGATTGAAGTTACTGGGAGATGTACCTGACATTTCCATCGGGGCCACCCTCGTCTTGAGAGACTCTGACTGTTGCCCGTCTTCTCGTCCATCCACGCGTTTGGACAATCTCTTTTCACATGGTTCGGTTCTTTGCACACAAAAAAAATTATTCCCTTGATGGGACAATCTCAGTGGGAGTGACCCAACATCCCACACTTGAGACATGTTATGGGGTTGGGGTTGCACCTACCTGTATATTTGGCTCGACACTCTTGACACCACTTTGACTTCCTACGATGGCCAACCTACCTTTCATCCCCATGATCATTGCGTTCTTGGGGTGGACTCAACCAGTCCTCCCGTTTTCTCTTTTGTTTGATCTCTGCCTCTTCTTCATTACTCCGAGCATAAACATCTTCCATGAATTGTGATTCTTCTATTGCTTCTTGGAGGGTGGAGACTTTAGAAATTCGGACTATCGCCTCATATCGGCTGGAAGTCCGTTCATATAAGCCTTGACTCTGTCCTTCTCACTCGGAACGACATGTTCCACTAGATCCAATTTCTCCATGAAGAGGTTAGAGTATTCTCTCACGGACATCATTCCCTTCTTAAGGGTTCGAAACTCTTCTTCTATTCTTTCTATCGCCATTTCGTTGCAATATTCATCCAACACTTTCTTTTTGAATGCATTCCATGTCAGTGACGAAGCGATAGCAGTTCCCAGTGTGGTTTTGGTGACGTTCCACCAAGTAAGAGCTCGACCCGTCATCATGTGGGAGGTGAATTTCACATTCTGCCCCTCCTCACACTCGCTATCATCAAATGATTGTTCCATCTCTTGGATCCAACTCATGCACGCCACCGGACGGTCAGTCCCTGAAAACTTTGGCGGTTTGCTGCACAAAAAGTTCTTGTATGAGAAGGTCCTCCTGCTATGTCTCATATTAGCAGCAACAAGATCCTCCATCTGGATCACATTCCCGGGGTCACCGAGACTCCTCACATCATGCTCGTTAACTACTTCACGTCTCCGGTCATTGGCATCTCTGACCTCTAACGCTTTCATTATCCTTTCCTCTTATCGCTCCATAGTCGATTTCATCAATTATACCACGCTATCAAAAAACCCACCTTGAGGGTTTGCATCTTGAGTTTGCGTTTCTCTCCCTGCATCTGCCATTCTTTTCTAACACACACGAGAATGAGGTTAAGAATCTTACACCAATACTAGATTAGCAACTAAGACGTACTATTACACATATCAAGTATCGTAATAATGGTAGAGTCAAGAACACTCATGTAACAATATATTCATAATAGCAGTATCTAAGTGAAATTATGAACATAATATACATAAGAATCCTCGTCACTATAGTCATGACCCTTAACTAGTGCATTTCTGTCGACCACCGCAACCCACTCTCATCTTAGAAGTTCTACCCATAACGAACAAGTCATAACTTAAAGTCTCAGTTTAAGTCTAGGCATATAAGATCCATACCTAGTTCACTTAAACTAGAGCTCTGATACCAACTTGTAACACCCCTAAAATTCGAAACTAGAAGACAATTTAAAACTTCCAAAAACTCAAGTACATAACATTGAATTAGCAAATCTCTAAAGCTTACAAAGGGAGAATCACTACAAACATATATCAGAGTTCTATCGGAACTATCTACTCCCACAAATGGGGACAGAATTAGTCGGGTGTTACTAAATCACCAAATCTGCTATCTCCACCAAACTGGATAACGTCACTAAAGCCATGCTACCAGAACTTCTACCAAGATCCAATCGCCACTCAGATCCATCTAAGACCTGATATACATGTCGAAAAGAAAATGTGTTAGGCTTAACGCCTAGTGATTTAAAGCAAATTTCATCATATAAATCATAAAACATTTACAACGAATATTTTACTCTGAATAAGGCCGTTCCCGAAACATTAATTATAAAAAGGCTTTATTTGCAAATCATGTTACTGCTAATTTCCAAACACCCATTTTAAATAATTATTCAACATCCAAATTTCCCCAAAACACACCCACACGGTATTTCACCAAAATACTATTTGTGTAAATAAAATGGTACGTTTTAACACCGAAGGTATGGGTAAGGGAATACCTAAAAATAACACCTTTCCGTGACGGGGGAGACCCGATTCCATCGAATATGGAAGGCACACAAAGTTAAGACACTTATCAACGTTCTCGAGATTCACAAAAGGCCATGGATCCCCGTATACGGCTCCTCTGAGCAACCACCGCAAGATACCCAAATGATCTTAGTATCTACTCGACCTCTAGATGAGTGTCACCACAAAAGTCACAAGTCTCCGTATCCGACTCACCATGGGCACCACCGCAAGACTTAGCTCTGTATACGGCTCTGTAGAGCACCACCACAAGCTTACATAAAAACATGACTTAGGTACCACTTACTAGACTCAAACATGGACGTTACAAGCTCCATTATGAATAACCCGACTCCTATGCCTATGGATCCATCGCATTACAGTCTAAACATTACATGACTCCATATGAATGAACTAACACATCCAAAACATGTAATAACCAACATTTGAGCAATAATTGCATTTCCATAAAACGCTCCATAATGATCCATTTAAACCGGACAACGCCCCAAAACTCGTTAGTGTACAAATCAAGCCATAAGGCATCATAAAACATCTGACACTAAAATAGCGCCCATATGGCTACATAAGCTGATGTACAACTTTCCCAAAATTATCATTTTCTCCAAATATAATTGGCTAAAGGCCCGAACCGTAAGGTCTATACTTTTCCAAATATTCCCAAATTAAAGGATGTCAGTTTCCAACAACCCACACTTTTAAAGTCAAAGGACTTAAGGTTTTCAAATATAAAAAACCCGTAGGTTGAGTAAAGCCCCAAATGACCATATTTCAATAACCGTTCTTAAACCCCCAACTCACACTATAATTCCATTTAAAACCATTTGTACTATAAATATTTCCATGTTAGGAACCAAAGCAACACAATACCCACATTCATCAGATGTTCAAGAAATATGAATGGTGGGTCAAAATCCCCTTTTTGGTGACTCAAACATCTCATATAATATTGTAAACCATTTTCAAAGATTTATAACCCAAATATGTGTAAGTGTACAAATGTTTACAAAACTTATCAAAATGAAGTAAACTCATGGATATACTTTCAAAACCCCAAAATATGTGCATTTTGACATGTATATAGTTTTTCAAAGAAACTAGAACTCACATTGCTAGATTTAGGCTAAATCTAGGTTTTACCCACAAACTTGAGTTCCTTTGATGAGATCTTGAATCCTTCCTCTAGATCCAAGTATTTCTACAAGGTTTCCTTACCATAACATTCACAAAGTTATACCAAACCCTCAGGATACACAGACAAGATGAAGAACACCAAACCCTAACATTTTAGATGGAAAGATGGGTATATTACCTTGATAATAAACCCTTGGGTCCACCCAATATCTTCAATACCCCTCTTTTAGGAGGAGAAAGTTATGAGAGAATGAAGTTTGATCCCAAAAATCGAGTTTAAAACCCTCAGACCAGTCCCTGCGGCCTTGCCCGCGACTTGGAAGTCGCGGGGCAAGTCGCCCGCTTCCCACAACTTGTTTCCAGTGAGTTATGCGGCTTGGGCCACGGCCCAGGGTCGCGCACTAACCCACGACGCTCCACAAATCCCGTTTTCTCTCATTTTTCGCGCCTGATTCGATTCCCGATGGTTTCATTATAAAACTTACCTGGTTTCTGAATACCTTTACGTTCCAAGAGTCGAACGAATCCCGTATTTCCATCGAGGAGAAATTCCAAAATTGCGGGATAGTTTTTGCAAACTGAGATACGCTTCTTCCTTTCATTCAACACTTTGATAGTTTTTGCAAAAACATGATCCGATTATCATCAGTCATATTATTTTCAAATCAACGTACTCACTACCATGTTGACTTCACCTGGGTGGTAAAACAACCCAACTAAGCATTTCTAAATAGATCATTCGCTGCCACTACTGCATCAATATTTTTAACCTCAACTAGTCAAAGTTTCCTCAATAAAACGATTTTAACTTAGGGTCTGCCTCAAAAATTCCCACTAAATCCCATCATTTCAAATCTTCTAATATATGAACAACAATCCCCATGAAAATGACGGTAAATATTCTTAACCATGGCTTTCCTCAAAAGCCACCATGTAAAAGATTATCACCATTCCCTTCAATATGTACTCTGAACTGTCACAACGCACGATAGTCACAGGGTATAACACCCTAGATTTCCCCCCTGTAAATTTACTCCATTTAACCTTGAAAATTCAATTAAAAGGCAAGGTTTACTTGGTGTAGGTGTTGGGAGGAACCCATAGAAAAGATCATCAAAATCACAAGGAAACAGGAAAAGCAATAACCTGCGCGACCTTTCCTGCGGCCTCAAGTTGCGTGGGAAGCCGTTCAACTCACTGTGGTTTCGAGCTACATAGCGCGCGACCTTTTCCGTGACTTGAAGTTACGTGGAAATCCGCAGGAGAGCACTGGTCGATTTCCTTGGGTTAAAACCCTAGAATCTCCATTAATGCCCCATTTTCTATCCTCTCCTTCACTCCTTCTCCTCCCACTTCATTTATTTTGATAGGAAGAGCATTTGAGGTTAATCTTTAAGGATTCTAAGGGGTTGGAACCTCTAAGTTAGGATCTCAAGTCTAAAGTCAAGAGACTCCATCTTCTTCTCCATCTTCAAAGGGGTTTTGTTACATTCTAGGTTTTTCATCAAAATCTAGTGATATGAGTTCATACTACCTTATCTAAACCTTATACATGTCAAAACTCTATATTTTGAACTCCTAAACATCTCCTTGTTTATATGTTCTTACTTGAAAGATTTTGACCTAATTTGGATTTTAGATATTTTAGGTTTTTACTATTTTGAAATATGATGAAGAGTTCTATGAATTGTGATATAAAATGTGATTAAATCTACATATTTGTGGTTAAATACTTGGATGGACACATTTTAGTCACATTTATGGTTTTCACTATATTGGGAGATTTACTTGATAAAAGTAAGTATTTGGAGAAAGAAACATGTGGATTGCTATTAGTATTGATAATGATCATTTTAAAGTGGTATTACTTTTGGGAAATCTATTTTATGAAAGGTTTATATGGGAAATTAAAATGGTCATGGTGGACCTTTATATTAATTTAGTTCCATATGGTATTGAATATACAAAGAAGTGCATTTTTATGGAATTATAATTTGAGAAACTATATGTGTGATTATAGGTTGGTCACAAATGTAATTGTGACAAGCCTTAGACCATTACTAATGGATCTATAAGTATAGAGTCGGGTTATTTTGGGACAACTCCCGTTTGTAGCTAGTTGAGACATTGGGTCCTCGGAAGGCAACTTGGTACGGTTATGTGGGACCGGATACTAGCCATGGGCCGTAAATGTAATCCTAGCGAATGAGTATGATTAGGATCATTGGGTGCCCTCCCCCACATCTGAGTACGAGCCGATGATCTTGTGGACTTGATCCTAGTATTAAACTCACTAACTTGGAAAGTAGCTTACTTTTTTGTTCCACTACAATCCTTGGAAATCGGGTCTCCCCCGTCATTGTAAGATGCTTTTGAACCACAAGGTTCCTATGTGATTTTGATAGAAATTGATTTACTTACACTTTTGGGAAAATATTTATGTTTTAATATGCTTCGCTTAGTTTTATAAATGTTTGATCTCACTAAGCTTAAAGCCTAACACTTTTTCTTAAAATGATATCAGGTTCTTTTAGCGGCGGAGTACCAAGGTCTTGAGAGGAGAGTTGGTTGCCGATAGTGGCTCTTTTGCGATAGACGACTTTTGGACAGTTTGGCGTATAGATTCTTGATGAATTCTTTTGGAAGACGATAGTGACACCCATCCTTAATCTAGGCTTAGTATATCTTAGATTAGTAGGTTGTTATGTATCACCTTTATTCTTTTGGTTGTAAACGCTGGTACTACTTCCCATTCTTGGGCGATTTTGTTTATATAGATGCCATTATTCCATTATTTTTAGGTTTAAATTTACCTCTGTTTTTAGGGGTGTTACACAGAGGTTCCCAAAACTTCCTCATCAAATCATTATTTCTACTATCCTGACGTTCCACCCAGGAACATACCAATAAACTTTATAGAGAATCATTTACTACAAACTCAACGATTGCATAACTCCCTTAATCCATTCAAGCATTGATCATCTTATTAGTGAAATTTTTACCAACTAAGAAATCTTAATCAACAACTCCCTAATTATCAACATCTAATGTCCTTAGAATTACCACTTAATTCTCAAACGTTTTTTTGGAATTTAACGAAAATACTCCCAAGTACTCCGATGGTCATTGACCTCAAAGCCAAAAGTCGATACTTAACATCAAAACGACCATACAACAAATGAGAATATGCCAACAAGTACGTCGTCTCTGGTTTGCACTATGTCGATCCTCAATATCGACTTAAAGTTAACACTTAGTATGAGAACTTGAATCCTAAAACTATTGAACTCCAATGGAAGAACCATACAATCTTCTCATTCATGTACACCCACCAACATGTCACACTATCATCAAATAGTCGATATTACAAAACATCCCAAGGGTCTCACATAACCCAGATTCAAGCAGTATCCAAATTTTCCAATCTGTAGATCGCCGAATGGGAAGATCCCGACTGTTAGAGCAATATTTGTTGTCTTCAAGATCATCTAAGATTAGAAGTCTAAAGCCCAAGTCAAAGCCTCAAGATTGCAAGTCAAAGTCAAAGGTTCTTAAAGTGGAAAGTCAAAGTCAACTAAAGTCAAGAGTGTTAGTTTGGTTGTTTGTTTCTTGTATTTGTCCTTAGTATAAATAGTGTTTCTTTTGTAATCTTGTGTGTAGAGCTTATCAGTGAGATTCATTGTCATATCTTAGAGAGAGAGAGAGAGAGTCTTTGTAAAATGTAAACTTTGTGATCAATGACATATGATATTTGTGATTGAATTGTGTTCATCTTGATATACTTGCACATTAAACTGGGAATAACAATTGGTATCAGATCAGACAGAAATCAGAAATCAATATCAGATTTGAAGAATTTGTTGCAAAATCAAGAACTCGCAAAACGCATTGTCAAAGATCGAATTTGAGTTTTAGTGATGTTTTTGGATTGAATTTTATTGCATTGTGATCGGTTTTTGTTATAGATCATTTTGTGTTTGAGTTGTTTAGCTAAATTCACAATTAATCTGTGTGAATTTTGGAATTTTTATGGCTTTTGTGTTCGAAAATGATAACACCGTGTAAGGATCGAATTTTTTTTATTGAGTGGATTTTAATTGAAAATTTGTATTAGAATTTTGTTCAGATGATGTTCGTGAAGTGATCTACAAATTTTCATGGGAAAATTCGAAGATATTTTTGGCTGAATTTGTGTTTTTGAGTTCGACAGTTGAAGAATTCGCAAGATTCAAAGATTCCGCAAGCATCATGATGAAGAACTCACAGACTTCTTTGTTTGTGTTTTGGTGATGTGAATCTAATTATCAAGAAAAACTATATCAATCAAGATCTAACAGTATCAAAGTCTAGAGAGAGAAAGTAGAGAGAGAAAGTAAATCACACGTCTCTTAATATTATGATGAAGTTCTTACAAACTCACAAGGCATAAAGCCTATTTATACCCACTATCTAAACAAAGACTTAATAGCTAAGTAAACTAAACAAGACTTAAACAACCTTGACTTTGACATTGTTGACTTTACAACTTTGACTTTCCTATTAAATCTTGGATACAATATTTTGACCTAACAATCTCCCCCTTTGTATTCAAGATTTAATAAAAATTTGACACTAGTCTTTAGCTCTTGATTCTTCAGCTTTTATCTCTGACAACTTTGAACATTGAAGCTTTAACAATCTTCAGTCTTTCAGCCTTTGAAGAATCTTGAAAAGTCTTTTACACTTTGTATCTTTGAAAGTCAACATGTCTTGAACACGAATCAGAATTCTTGAAACTTTTAAAACTTCAACTTTGAAACATCTTTGAAATCTTCATCTTTGAACTTTGAAACAGCTTTGAAAAACTTGTATCTTCATCTCAGAAATCTCTGATCAGTCTTCAGAAAAACAAACTTTCTTGAATTATCTGAATTTGACTTTGAATTATCTTTCTTCAGAATCTTTTTGAATCTTCTTGCTCCAAACAAACTTTCATCTGTCTTGAAACTCAAATTTCTCCAACTTTTAGTCTTTGAAATTGAACTCTGTAAATTTCTCCCCCTTTTTGATGATTGTGAGCATCATGATCATCAAAACTTTTCATCAATTTCAGCACTTTCTTTGATTTCCCCCTTTTACAATCTCCCCGTCATAATAATTTGACAATCTCCGCCCTTTGATCTGAGTATCCGTCAATTCATGAAATGTAAATATCCGAATCTTTTCAAATTCAAACATAATGAACAATGTAACCCTGAATCAACAGATGAAACAGTTAGCATGCCTGTAAGTAGCACGGAGCCACTTTGTACAACGGATGTACATTGGAAAGGAGCTTTTGTAATGATCACTCCCCCAGGGCTTCCATTCAATCATCGAAAAACCACAAAGGAATTTTCTATGAATGTTATGACAAGAAAACTTATTCCTTGTGTGTACGTGCAAGTGTATGAATGATTGAAGCTACTTAGCTTTTTCAGGCTCAAATTGTGTAAACTGTTGAGACAGCAACAGATAGTACACGGACTCAATATGCATGAAAGAGGTGCGAAAGTGGGGCAACTTTCTTTCTTGTTCAATATCTAAATCTTCCGAGTGAAGATCAGATAGCATATATGCTGCGTCCCCAAAGAAAATGAAACATTTCTTTGCTACGAAAGAAACGAGTGGCTAGTGGGGTTATAGCAAGAGTTGGCATGAGCTCACTGTCTGTTTCAATGATGGTCACCAAAGAATGTGAACCAATTAGTAGATGTGGTTGCCCGACTCAGAAAGTGGTTGGTGCAGAGTTATGATATTCTTTTAACTCTGATCTCACACCCTCTTTCTTTTAAACATTTAAGATCACTTCTAACCAAACTCTCTTTTCCATTTTTCCGCTCAGCACAATGAGAAAAACTCAACCGGATGAGTTATCTCCCCCACTCTTTGATTTTGACCCCTCACCCCTCAATCACTCAAGTATAAATTCCTGGGTAGGAAACACTGGTTAACGTGAATCCATCGAAGTTTTGTTTAAGCTCACACATGAATCCCATGTAAGTCCTAAAAAGAATGGGTACTCAACAGTTTAACTTGAACAATTTAGCACAGAAAAGATAACACTGTCAACATGTATGCTCATGAGATTTGAGAAATTGAACTTTGAAGATTTCTCAAAACAAAGATATTGAATGAATGAAATGAAATCAAGAGAATTGTTTTGAGAATCTGACAATGTATCAATCAGATCAAATAAAATGGTTAGGGTATCAAAGAACTAGATATTTTGTTTATATGAACAAATATAAACAATTTTGCAATGAAAGCACAAATTTAGAAATGATGATTGATGCTCAACAACATTGAATTTCAAACGAGGGTATTACCATCGAAAAATTGTTTCGTTATGAGACATGGTAATAACAAATTCAAATGAAGTACTGAACCGGTGTGTATGAATACTTTACAGTATAAAGACAAGATAATACTCAAGTATTGATCTTTGGAAACACACGGTCAGTTAAACATTAAAGCTCAAAATTGAAAAACATTTAAAATCACACTTCTTAATTCATAAAATCTTTTGAGAATAGATAAGTGGTTTGAACATTTAAGAAAACGTTTTTCATGCTTGAAAGTTGTTCTTCTTTCAAACAATCAGAGATCTAGATCAGAAGATACTTACCTTTAAGCTCCCCCTCAAATCATGATATAATGATTTATGTCTATTAAGCTCCCCCTGGATATTTGCAAAATATCCATGTCTAAACTTTGAAGAACGGGTCCTGATCTGTTGTAATCAGAAGCCACCACCTTTACTCCCCTTATAAATTATGCATCTAAAATATGTCAGTGAAAAAGCTCAAGATAGAGATCAAATACAACTCCCTTTTGAAGTGTAGACCGTCATATCTTCCAAATATATTATCAATGAAAAAGCACATGATAGAGATCAGATACAACTCCCTTGTGAATTATAGATCGTCATATCTTATCGGATGCAAAGTATTTCAGAAAAGAATGTACTCCCTCTTGACGGTTGATTTCCTCATTCGAGTATTTGAGTACAATCTCTTATCAGGACAGGAGTAAGGTCTTTTGATCACTGAAGTACGAGTCCTAAACTGTTGTGTTTAGAAGTCAAACTCCGTTGAAGTACGGGTCCTAAGGTGATTTACTTAGAAGCCTTGGTCTTGACATTTAAGTCCGGGTTTTGAACTGTTTTGTTCAAAAGCCTATGTTCTATGCTCCCCCTTAAACTTTGGGTGCCTGCAACACAGTTTTAGCTTTTAGCTTTGGTACCCACTGGTATTTGGGTCCATGAATGTTAGTTGCAGTTCGAATGGGAGTAATCGAGTAAGAACCATACCAGAAATGATCATTTGTTTTGTGAACATGATCATGTGTACGACAATAAGAACAATAATTTTTCTTACCTGATAACCTGATTAATTGATCTCTCGAGTAGATATGATCAGGTTTACCTTTACACACATTGTTCTTCTTGGCTTTGTGTGTATGTACACATGACTTTTTACCTTTCAGCTCATCTTTCTTCTCATCTTCAACTGGTTTCTTCTTCTAGACCAATTTCTCTTCTTTATATCTTCTTCTTCTTTGAAATGTACCTGAACCATCTATATTTCTATCATAGAAAAGGTTAGTAGTACGAATCTGATCATAAGATTTAACTGACCTTTGTGATGAAACAGTTTTCTGATTTGAACTTGATACAGTCTTTTCAAGCTCTTTAATCTTTGAAGCAAAGTTGTCTCTTTCTTTGAAAAGCAGGTCAATCTTCGTCTTGCATTCAGACTTCGCTTTATGCTCTTTCAGTGCATTCTCAGATAGTTCAGATAACTTATCAGTAAGCTTTTTGATCTCAGTCTCAAACATGCTTCTTTCTTCTTCAAATCCCTTCTCAGCATCCTTTCTTTGGCTGGATATTTCTTTGAGGAATCTCACATTCTTTTGTTCAATTGCATTTTTCTCCTTGCCAAACTTTTCTCTTTCCAAAATAAGTACTTTCTCAAAATCAGAAACTTGTTGAGAAAGCTTTATGCATTTAAGCTCAACATTCTTCTTTTCTTCAAAACTCTTCTTGGAAAACTCTTCTTGGAAAACTCTGAAAACTTTTTAGCAAACTCTTTCTTTTTACTCTCAAAATCAAATCTTTCTTTGACCATCGTTTGTTCCAAATCAGATATTTTCTTTAGAAGCTCAACATTAGAATCTTCCAAACTAGAAACCTTTTTCTCATAGTTTTCAACAGAAACTGCTTGTTGAGTTTTAGCTTCCAACTCAGAAATCTTTCCTTTTAGCTCAAACAAAACCTTTGGCCCTTTGATCAACCATTCCATACAATCCCACAACTCTTTTCCTGTCTTATTGTAGATATTTATTTTATCAGAAATTTCACGAGAAATGTAAAGAGAAAATTCACGTATCATAAAATGTCGAGAATTATTATCAGCTCTCTGTCTTTTCTCCTGTTCCTCAGTACAATTTTCCATTGGAATTTGAGGTTTCATCTTTCCTTCAGTCAAAGATAATCTGATATAGTAACCCAACTCATGTTTATCTACAGAGTTTAAAAAAATTATCTCTCCACTTATCGTATTCTCCTTTGTACAGCTGTGGTGTGTTTAACCTGTTCTAAAAGGAACCTGTAATCATCATCTTGAATGAAATATCAGCTTGATAAGAATGACCGTTCCCAAACAACTCAGAAAAATTTGACTGAAAGTCAAACTTAGATCACAAAAAAAAATCTCAGAAAAATTCTATCTCTGGAACTCTTAGAACTCTGGAACTTCTCTCAAATTTCTTGAACTTGAACTCGCAGATCACCTGAAAATGAAAAACACAGATCAATTTACAATTGAAAAACACAGATTAGTTAGAATTGAGTTCTGTATTCTGCAATCAATTTGAACCCACAGAAGTGTTGAACTGAAAAACACAGATCACAAGAAAAGTTAAAATTCAATTAACAATGTTGTAGCAAAGTTAATGATGAAGGTGGCGCAAATCCAATGAAGTAGATGGTGCAAAACTGATGATGGTGTTGGCGCAAAACAAATATCACAAAATACGAATAGCAAAACAATTAATTGGGACTAGAATGATTGGCTAATCTCAAATACAATCAATGCACCGTCCCACTTATTTTTGATAGCCAATCACAGCGCAAAATCTGGAACAAAACTCAAAACTACTTGAGTTTTGCGCGAAGAGGAGGTGGCATAAGAAAGAGTTTTGCTCTAGAAGAGGGTCACGCAAAACTTATGATCCAGGTGGCGCAAAACGTGAATCCACATGAAATACACTATTGCACCACTAACAATTATTCAACCAATCATAATCTGCATAATATGATGATAGTGGCGCATAATCAACCTTCAAACCTGCAAATTCCACCGTCTCATTAACACCACCGCCCCACTATCTTGTCTTGGAGGTGCAAAACAATTGAATAATCAATTGATTCCACTAACAATTGAATAATCAATTGAATAAAGGTGGCACAAATGATGAAATGGGTGGCGCAAAACTTTGATAAAAGTGGTGCAAGTGAAGAGCAAGGTGGCGCAAAATTGATGAGCAAGGTGGCGCAAAACAACCAAGGGCGGCTGCAGGTTGTTTCAATTGTATGGTCAAGAGTAAAATGATAAGTTGATGGTGCAAAACTCAACACATGAGTGGCGCAAAACTCATCACCGGCCCATTATGAAAGCCACATGATCAAATATTCAAACTTCCACCTTCGCCCCATTAACAATCTGCATCACGATCGATTTAAATCCATTAACAATTGATTTAATGCTACCACCGCAAATTTAAACAATTCACTAATCAATTGTGAATCACGCAAAACTATTATGATGATGACGACCGAATTTGATTCCACCACTGCAGATTGAAATTGAAATTTAATGCGTGTTCTTCCCTGAGTTCTATAGATCGATCCAAATCAATTCAAATCTGGAAATTGTTTCTCAAAATCTGTACTACTACAATCGAAAATTAATACTAAACACATATCTAATATCAATTTCAGATTAAAAACAACAAATCACAAAAATTTGATCAAGAACAATGCGCATAGGAGTGGACTGCGTGTTTTTGAAAATCCAGAAATCAATCCAACCAAACGATTAATTCGTGAAATGATATGACTAAAAATGAATCTATGATATAACACGAATCATATTGAATCATCTTTGCAATATAAAATCAACAATCACAAGAAAAATTCCAAACAAATCTTTAAATTTTCAAGAAAATCCAACTATTTGATCCAAAATTCCAGAAAGTTGTCTAAATTTGTTGTGAAAAACTTTCTGAAATTGTTTGGTATAGCTCTGATACCAATTGTGAATCCCTAATTATCAAAAAAAAACTATCTCAATCAAGATCTAACAGTATCAAAGTCTAGAGAGAGAAAGTAGAGAGAGACAGTAAATCACACGTCTCTTGATATTATGATGAAGTTCTTCTTACAAACTAACAAGACTTAAACAACCTTGACTTTGACATTGTTGACTTTACAACTTTGACTTTCCTATTAAATCTTGGATACAATATTTTGACCTAACAGGTGATTTTGACAAGGCAAGAAATCGCACAATACTGTGTACGCAAAGTGACGAATCCACAGAACATTGCATACGGAAAGTAGTGAATCCGCAGAGGTCTACGTGCGGAAAGTTATTGTTGACTTTCTTTGATCTGCGGAAAGATATTGAATTCGCAACTCTTGTTTTGCGGAAAGTTCTTATTACACTTTGGATTATTGGTCAAGTCATGAACTCGCACACCATTGCTTAAGGAAAGTTGGAATACGCAAGTCTCAGTCTGCGGAAAGCTACTGTTGGTTTTCTTTGTCATGCGGAAAGTTATGAATTCGCAAGGAAAGTTTAAAGAATTTTCTTGGATTTTTCTAAGTATAGAATTCGCAAGATATTTTGCGAAAAGCTTGTGTTGATAGTGATTGAAAATTTCTAAGTCCACAACTCGGAAGCCTCAGCCTGCGAAAAGTCCAGAATTTGCAAGCCCTCGTTTGCGGAAAGTGCCAAATCCACAAAGCTCGTCCTATGGAAAGTGGATTTTTGGTCTGAGGAAAGTGATTTCAGTAGTCTGCGAGAAGTGCATTTAAGAGGCTTAAGGATTCTATACTTGGTCAAATTTTGACTGATTTTTCAGAATTTTGGAAAATTTCTGATTTTTGTTAACGATCATTTGTGCAAGTATTATCAGTAACAATGGATGATTATTTTTTTTGTTGAGGAATATACTTCTAAACAACATCAAGAGAAAGATCAGAAACGTAAGATTTCAGAACTTGAAGATCAACAGAAAACACATTCGCGTATAATCGAAAGTTTGAGAGAAGATAATGATCGACTCAACAAAAGTTTAATTTATGGAAATAAAAGGAAAGAGTATGAAGGGAAGTTAAAGAATGAGATCAATACTTTGAAGAAAAACAATCAAGATCTCAAAAAATGGGTTTTTGATTTACTACAAGATGGTCAGATCAAATTGATTGAAGAGAAAGAAAGAGTCTTGGAGACTGAAAATATTGATCTAAGGAAGAAGATTTCAAAGATGGAAACATATATTATCAAGAAGAATGAGGAAATAGTACAAGGTTTGGAAATTGAGAATATTTAATTAAAAATGAAGATTTCAGATTTGGAAGCTAAGATTGTCAAACTCAAGGAAGAAGATTCTGTCAAGTTGAATGAGGAGACAACAAAGGGTGTAAAAAGTGCTAATGCAGAGTTGAGAAAAAAGGTTTCAGAGTTGGAACAGAAGATTGCCAAAGACTGAGATGAATTTGAAAAAGAAAAGAAAGGATTTGCAAATGAAAGCCTTTTGAAGAGAAGAAAGCGGTTGACCTGAAGTGTGCCAAACTTTCTCAACAAGTGTCAAATTTTGAGAAAGTAATCATTATGGAGAGAGACAAGTTTGCAAAGGAAAAGAAGATAGTTGAGTAGAAAAATGTTGGAGTTTTCATAGAAATATCTTATCAAAGAAAGAGTGTTGAGAAATATTTTGAGGAAGAAAGGAAGATTTTTGAGTCGAAGATTTGGAATCTTACAAAGAAACCGTCTGAACTGCCAACAAAAGCAATGAAAGAACAGAACACAAAGTCTGAATTTCAGAATTTTTTTTTTGATATGCTCACCAAGGAAAGAAACAGTTTATCTTCCAAGATAACAGAACTTGAAGAAATTATCTTTAAGGTGAATTTGACTGAACAGAAGACTCCTGATTCAATTGTTCAAAAACCTAGAGATGATACAGCTGATTCCGAATGCCCATTCAAAACAACATCAAGTTCACATCCTACAGTTGTTTCTACAAAAAGGTCAGTTAATTCTAAAGATCAGATTCGTACTACTAAACTTTTCTATGATAGGAATGTTGATGGTTCAGGTACATTTAGAAGAAGAAATGGTAATGAGAAGTTAGTATGGAGAGTGAAAGCATCTTCTGATGAAGAGAATGAGTAGAAATCATTTGTGCATACACCCAATGCCAAGAAGAACAATGTGCATCAAGGTAAACCTGATCTTGTTTATACTTTCAATCAGTTAATCAGGTTAGCACGAAGGAAAATCAGTTGTTCTTACTGTGGCTCAAATGATTTTGTCAGTAAAAACTATGCTAATTATTGGTATGGCTCTTATTATATTACTCCTAAAAGAACTGCAACTAACAAACCTGGACCCAAATACAAGTGGGTACCAAAGCCAAAAGATCCATTTGTGTTGCAGGCACCTCAAGTCTAGGGGGAGTAAAGAACTTAGGCTTCTGGATAAATCTGTTCAGAACCCGGATTCCAATGAATGTTGGCTCTTGAATAATTTAGTTCAAGACCCATCCTTTAATGTTAAGAAGATTGACTTCTTGACAAAGCAGTCTAGGACTCGTGCCTCAAAGATCAAGTTTGACTTCTAAACACAACAGTTTAGGACTCATACTTCAAAGATCAAGAAATTTTGTACTCCGATACATAAGAGATGATCAACCTTCAAGGGGAGTAAATATCATTCCTACTGACAAATATTGTGAATGCAATATTTCAGGGGGAGTAAATGACTTCTGATTACTTCAAATCAGGACTTGTTATTTAATGTTATAGGGGTGTCTTACTGTCATATTTTTCTGATTTTCAATATTGTTGACGTACTTTGTTGCTTTGATGACTTTTTGACTAATTGCATATTTTGAGGGGGAGCTTACATGATCATATCAATCATGACTATTAGGATGACTTTATAAGATTCAAGCTGAGCGTAAGGATTATTCTAAACTTAATCTCATACATGTTTGAAAGATGGACGACTTTCATACATGGAAATATATTTGCTTAAACATTCAAACCACTTCTCGATTCTCAAAAGATTTCATGAATTCTAGAAGTGTGAATTTTAAATGTTTTCATTTTATGAGCTTTCATGATTAACTAACCGTGTGTTTCCAAAGATAAATACTAGTGTTTTATCTTTTCCATATACTGTCAAGTATTCCTACACACCAGTTTAGTATTTTTGTTGACTATATTATTACCATGTCTCAAATTGAAACTACTTTTCGATGGTAATAAACTCCGTTTAAATCTCAATGTTTGTTGAGCATTAAATTCATTCAAAACTGATCGTTTATTTCATGAATGTCTATATTTGTTCATGTAGACAAATTTCAGTTATTTCATGACCAAAGCTTTTATTGTTAAATCATTCATATTTGATCTTTTCCATACATTGTCAGATTCTCAAAACATATCTATTGATTTCACTTCGTTCATTCAATTTCCTTGTTTTGAGAAAATCTTTTATGTTTTAAAATGCTCAAATCTTCATGATTATCTTATTGAACATACATATATCTGATACATATAATTCATACGACCGTGCTTTAACTGTTGAAGCTAACCTGTTGAGCAACATTATGCTTTTAGGACAAATTCGTGGGATCAGTGTGAAAAATTCAAAGAACTTCTATGGATTCACAATAACCAGTGTTTCCTACCCAATAAGTTATCCTTGAGTGATCGAGAGGCAAGGGGTCATAAATCAAAGAGTGAGGGTGTGTTATGAGGTAAAATGAAAAGAGAGTTTGGTTAGAAGCGAGCTTAAATGGTTAAAAAGAAAGAGGGTGTGAGAACAGAGTTAAAAGAATATCAGAACTCTGCACCAAATCTTTTCTGAGCCGGGCAGCCACATCTACTGTTGGTTCACATTCTTTGGTGACCTTCATTGAAACAGGCACTAGCCCATGCCAACTCTTGAATTAAACCCCACCAGCTACTCATCTTCTTCTCAACAAAAAGATGTTTCAAATTTTATTGGGGAAGCAACACATAATCTATCTCGTCTTAATTTGGTAGATGTGGATATTAAAAAAGAAGGGAAGTTGCCCCACCTTCGCATCTTGTTCATGCACATTGAGTCTGTGTACTACTATTGTTGTATCAATGGTTTACACACTTTGAGCCTATAATGCTAAGCAACTTCTATCACTTTACACATGCACGAGCATACAAGGAATACGTTTTCTTGTTATAACGTTCATAGAAAATTCTTTGTGATTTTCGATGATTGAATGGAAGCCCTGGGGGAGTGAACATTAAAAAGCTCCTTTCCAAAGTACATTCGTTGTACGAAGTGGCTTCGTGCTGCTTACATGCATTTCTAACTGATTCATTTGTTGATTCAGGGTTACATTCTTATTTGTCTGAATTTGAAAAAATTCGGATGAATACATTCTATGAATTGACGGATGGTTCAGAAATTTTGAGAAAAGATCAGATAATGAAAGTGGTCAGATACTGGTAAATGACATTTCTTGATGAAGTTTTGATGATTTTTATGCTCTACATCATCAAAAAGGGGGAGAAAGTAAAGAAATGGAAAAGAAGCTTTGGGAGATTCAAGAAATGAGAAAGAAATTGTGAAGAAAGTTCAAGATTTCAAGAACGTTCAAGAAATTTTCTTTGAAGATTATTTTGAAAAGAGAAAAGTGAGCTACAACCGAAGATAATTTCTTTGCTAGAGATAATGATGTTTATCAAAGTCTTTGGGGTAGAATATTAAATATCACAAGAAGGGGAGATTAATGTTCAAGATAGTTTGTTGCTATCAAGTATCAAGTGGAGATTATCAATTTTCATCTCAATAGGGGGAGAATGTTGATTGCCTGAGAATCTGTTTGACAAAGCTGATAAAGAAGGAGAATGTTTTTGAAAGGGGGAAAATGTGCTTTGAAGATGAAATTCATTTGAAGAAAAGTGTAAGTTTATATAAAGGGGGAGTTTACTAGTTTGTTGAATCAAAAGGAGAAGAATTTGATTTGAAGAAAGATCTCTACATTTTTCACAAAGGGGGAGATGATTAGCTTATCATTTTGAAGATGATCTTGAATCCAAAGGGGGAGAATGTTAGAGCAATATTTGTTGTCTTCAAGATCATCAAGATTGGAAGTCTAAAGCCCAAGTCAAAGCCTCAAGATTGCAAGTCAAAGTCAAAGGATCTTAAAGTGGAAAGTCAAAGTCAATTAAAGTCAAGAGTGTTAGTTTGGTTGTTTGTTCCTTGTATTTGTCCTTAGTATAAGTAGTGTTTCTTTTGTAATCTTGTGTGTAGAGCTTATCAGTGAGATTCTTTTGTACTCTTCAAGTATAAGACTCAACAAATATGTCAATTTACATTTTTATATGATTTATTCGAACATAAAATCTTTATAACAACTTTATACACGCATAAAATTACTACCACTACTAGGTAGTCGTGTGAGTGGCCACAAATGCCATACACATAAAACCGGACAGTAAAATGCATTTATGTTGCCTGAAAATACTAATGATTACAAATGAAAATGCACACAACAAGCCAACCCAAATGGACCATTCTAGTCCCAACATACATTTACCACGCCATGTAGGTAAATTAACTTATGCACTAAAACAGTGTGCAATAAAATGTGTTTGTACCAAAACTCAATGGAAACTACGCAATTGAACGCCATCAGAATCTTCACCTTTAAAAACAAAATCGAATAGGATAAAATTCTCAATAAACCTTATATGCAAACGCGCACAATAAAGCAAACTCATGCATTTCAAAATCTCACCCTTCAGCCACAAAATGACATGAAATAAAATCCCAACAAAATTCACATATAAACATATGCAATAAAGTATTCCCTTGCATTTCAAAACTCTCACGTGTATTAAATTATAAATCAAAACGTGCAACATATTCAACACATGTGTCTTGGATAAAACATGGAACGATTCATGTATGTTGCAAATGTAATGCTACCCTACAGTATGCGTTCAATGATTCACAATACTGGCAAAAACAACACGAAGGAAAAATTCTGACAAAATATGTATGCAATATGTATGCAATAAAATAATCCATAAATTTTAAAACATAGGCTACACCCTCATGTGAGCCAAAGCATTTCCCAAAATTCGTAACATTACAAGTATGAAAGATTTGAAAAAGCATGAAATAGTTTATGCAATTTATTTTAGAAATAAATATTATGCATGAACTTGGTCGAGATCCAAAATCCTAAAACCATGTTCGCCAAGTCTATTAGTCACACAATCGTGATCAGAATTCTTAAATATCTCAAAGATAATCCACAACTAAGTCGATTAACCTTATAATTTCTTCCCAAAACGATGATGATTCAACATGTCTATGGTTCAAACTTAACCAAAATCTCCGACCCACAATGGTTGGCTTAACGTAATCACTGTACTTAACTCTCACTTAAAGTGAAAATGCTACAAACGTCAATTCTTCTAACGATTATTCATTGGGAATTTACTCACTACCCCATCGATCATCACAGAAAAGAAAATTCAAGCAAACATGTAACATGTAACTGTAAATTCATAATAATACCGGTCAGATGCAACCATGAACGTACCATACATGAGAATTCTTGTTACCATCATCCTGATTCTCGATTCATGTGACTCTATTGACCCCGAAATATCTTAACTCAAAATTCCTAATCGTACAATCTCATTTTCATTACTTAGAAAAACTCTAGTTTGAGTCTAGACATCATAAATCAATACCTAAATCTCTCAAAACTTATGTTCTGATACCAACTTGTAACACCCTCAAACTTGGAAGTAGCAACTAATTTAAATTTTCCAATAATACATCAAATAAAGGATAAATCCCTTTCTACAAATCAATACTTGAATGACCTCAAATAGAAAAATCTAGATTTATCGTCAACAACTGATAACCAAGCCTTAAGCAAAGACTAGGTTAAGGTCGGGGTGTTACTAAAACCCAATGACAGTTGCTCTCCAAATGCGGAAGACGTCACCGAATAGCAAGATCATTCTCGAGTCTCTATCTAGCACTCAATTCATCACAGTGTCGCTAGTACCATTCCCTAACAAGGACCTGATGCACATGTCGACAAATAAAAAAGGGTTAGGCTTAATGCCTAGTGAGTTCAAGAGTTTTCATCTTTAATGTAAAATGGTAAAACTGAAAGATTGCTATTTAAATCACAATTTCTAAAAATTAAATGTATTAAATATAAAAGAAATTCCTTTTCGAAAACCCATTGTTTTCGTGATGAAGTCTAGGTAACCGACGCACCCATTTAAACATGAAATCAAATTCAATACTCACATGATACATAAATAATGCTTGATATATAAATACCGAAAAACAAGGATAAAACTCAATATCCAAAGCAACAACATATGGATCATAAACGACATCTAAACCTCAAATCGTGAGTACATACCGTACCCAACAACAATACCGAAAGAATGAATAAAAGATAATATTCAAAACGCACCTTTCAGTGATGGGAGAGGCCTGATTCCATTTGATGTGACGGAACACAAAAGTAAGCCATAACTCTATGTTAATGATCCCCACTACGGATCAATGGTCACCAATTCACCCTTCCAAGGTTCATGGCATAAGACCCCCGATATCCAATATTTCATTCATTCACGAGAAATTACAATTATTGGTCAATGACCGATTCCCGACTCAAAGAGCCCACATCTTATTATCCATAAAGACCCTATGCCTATTTCACGATACATCACGGAAATTACAATTATTGGTCAATGGCGATGCCCGACTCAAAGAGCCCACATCTTATTACCCATGGTGACCCCATGCCTAATTCACGTTACATTACGGGAATGTTCATCCCACTCAAACTGACTCCTATACCTATGGATCCATTGCATTACAGTCTAAAATACGTAACCCCAAATAAATGACCAACTCACTCAAAGTATGTAATCTCTCAAATCAATATGTCAAAATTGCATATAACTCCAAAAACTTGACATAGAGCAAATCAAGCCGGACAAATGTCCCACAAGACTAATCTGAATCAAAATCGAGCCAAAAGTTCACAACTCAATTTACTAATCAATAAAAACCAATGTAAGTAATGAAATGCAAATGTCCATGTTAATCCAAACTCTCTCAGTGATTTGATGATGATCCTTTTATACTTAGTGTTACTTTAAATTGTTGTATGTATTAGTGTTTCACTATCAACGATCAGACTGAGTCTGTTCAGTTATCGCTAAGTGATTTCCTATGTAATCAATTTACGTAATCCGTGAAGACAAGCCTCACGCTCAAGAAGATCATCGCCGACATCGAAGAGTAAGGCGATGATAAAGACAAGTCTCCTCCAAGTCTGACAACTCTCAACTCTCCCACCTACAAGAAGAGGTCAACCAGCTAAAGTGTTAGGTCCAAACAAACACCACTGCCATCAATACACTCAACACCTCTGTCGCTGATCTCCATACAAAGGTAGACACTGAGAACGGTCTTCTCTATGACATTGTCAGTATTTTGAAGAACCCTCCTCAACATGCACCTTCATTCACAAACAAAGACCGTCAGCACATCAAAACCATATACGACTTCGTACACATTGCAAGAGAAGTCATCACTAATGTTGTGGTTGCATGTGCCTCATTTACGTGCGATGATTGCACCTCCCTCCGCCGAATTGAAGCTAATGTCTGCCTTCCTCCATCGATGATGACAAAGAGGGGGAGATAAAGTACCGAGGGGGAGAAAATTGCTGAGGGAGCGATAGAGTTAAACCTTGAGTCTGATGATGAAGATCATGCTACTGAATTCATCAAGGAAACAACTCAGACAAAGGTTGAGTCTAAAGAACCTGTAATGGTTAAAAAGGTCGATGATGAAGATGATGAGGAAGACATCGCCGATGATGATATCGAAGACACTGGAAAATATATCAGAGGCACAAACGACAGTGATGATAAAGACGATGATGGAAGTTATTTCATCCCAAACACCATCAGCGCTCCAGTAAAAGGAATCGTCATCAGGGAACAAGGTGAGAGGGCCTCAGAGGCCAAGAAGAAGACCCCTCAGCAAGGAAAACAGAAATATCTTGTTGCTGAGTAGAACCTGAAAATTCTTCATTCTGAGGGAGAGCTGAATAACTCAGAGGTATGCCTTGACCTTCAACCCTACTCCCCTCTAAATATTCAACCTCTAAGAATGATTCCCTTCCTTGAATCTCCTACTTCCTTTTCTAGCCCATCCTCTCCCCTAAGTGATATTCTAACACCTTTTAAAGTTGATGAATCACTTAGTGTCGAAGACCCAAAAATCTCAATCTGTGCTAATATGACTGATGAAGACAATGCAAGAATGGCTGCTCTCATTGCTGAACTTGAGAGTTAGCGAATAAAGATTCCATCCCAATCAACACCAGATGACAATGAGCTTAACTTCCTCTCCAAGGAAGAAATTGAAGAATCGATCATGGCTGAGCAACTTCTAGAGGCATGCAAAAATGATGCAAAGCTACCTGAAGGATTGAAAAGAACTCAGTCTCTGATGAACAACTAAGGAAACATCTTATCCAAGTCCAAGCTCAATTACTGAAAGAAGCAAGGGAGGAAGCTGAAAAAGAAAAGGACACCAAAGATGCACAAATTGAGTGGTGTAGAAGAAAATTGGAAAGAAGACAGGATCCTGAGAAGATCTCTGACATTACCATAACAGGGAAATCAAAGAAAGGTTCGATCATGGTCACAATGATTGTCTTCAGAGTAGATGGCTCAGCGAAGACAATGTTTCTGTCAAAGTTAGAGACTTTTGGATTCTCAGAATAGATAGAGATTAGAGACGTGCTGAAAAGGTCAAGATCCAAGTACAAGAGCTATGTAGAGTCAATTCTAAATCAGCTTATTGAACGAGTCTCGACCTTCTTAACATTCCCTTAATCTCTCCAAAGCCTATAGGAAGAAGACAAAGAGCATCCACATCTAAAGAAGAAGTTTCTCACAAGAACGAAACATACATCAAATTCTCAGAAGAAGTTGTTCTTGGACCACCACCCGACCTTTCAGCCCTTAACCTATCACTTCCACGAGAAGGCCCCTTCTCTCCTGGTCAAGTGCTTGGTGATCCCTATGGTATTATCTTTTATGATCGAAGGACAAGTTAGATTTCAAAGATTTCTTGAACTTCATCTCTGACCATTCAGTCATCTCAAAGATCTACTATACTTATGTGAACTGACATCTTATGGTAAAATTTTCAAAGCTCAAATCCTTCTGCAATGCAAAGAACGAATAAGAAGAGGTGAAGAAGTCTTTGGCCACCTAATACCTGAAGAAGTTCCTTTTGGAAATTTGGAAGATGAAGATCTTTAGCTGATAGATTCTCCTTTTTCTCCTGTAACTTATCAGTTTGATAACTTTAGTAATTGTTTTGTACTCACTCGTACTTGTAAATTTTCAATTTCCCTTTGTAAATCTTTTATGAAATTAATGAAACTTTTCAGTGATGTACTTAACTCCATCAGTACTAAAACAGTAAATGGGACATGTATCTTACGAGTCCTCTTTATCCTCATGTTTTAAACTTAGCAATTTTCTCTTATTGTTTTGTCATCATCAAATAGGGGAGATTGTTGATCCAAACTCTCTTAGTGATTTGATGATGATCCTTTTATACTTAGTGAAAATTACTTTAAACTGTTGTATGTATTAGTGTTTCACTATCAGTGATCAAATTGAGTTTGTTCAGTTATCGCTGAGTGATTTCCTATGTAATCGGTTTATGTAATCCCTGAAGACAAGCCTCAATCTCAAGAAGATCATCGCTGGCATCAAAGACTAATCTGAACATAAAGACAAGTCTACTAATGATCTGAAGCGGCATTCAGTGAAACCAAGACAAGTCCACAACGTATGACAAATCAAGATCAAGCCTCAGCTATTGCCTATTAGCGTCAGTGATCCCTGATCACCAGCCATAGTTGATCATGAATCTTTGCTTATCAAGATTTGTTTTTCTTATCCTTTGCACAAAAAGTAAGAAGGTATAAAAGCAAACTTGCTTTTGTCCATAATCGTACAACCACCCCTTTCCACTACATTGTTCACCATACGACCAAAAGCATGCTAAAGATAACGTCAAGAACATGAAGCCAATGAAAGGTGGACACGTGGATTGTACCCTCTGCTATGCATTTAATGAATAGAGTATAAATATGAGAGAAGCCTTCATTTTGAAGTGTCCTCAATCTTCCGTGTGATACTTGCAGAAACTCCATTTTCTGCAAACTCTCTTCTCTCTATCTTTTACTCTTGTATAAGAAAGCTTAGTAATTCTAAGATTGTTTAGATTAGGTTTACCTTATCTAATTCCGCAACAATTTGTAAATTCTGTTTTTGATTTACTCAATAATCAATAAACAAATTTAAAAGTAAATTATGTGTTTGTATTCAACCTCCCTTCTACAAACTAACACCCTTGTAGAACCTTAATCGGGACCAACAAGTGGTATCAGAGCAGTTTGTTTAACCCATAAACAAGATCTTGCTTATCTCTCTTCCTTGACATTCTCTATAATGGCATTAAACACAAACACTAACTATCATGATAATGGATCTCTTGCAAAACCACCTCGATTCAACAGAGACAACTTTGCTCTTTGGAAAAATTTAATGATGCTATTTCTAAATGGTGTAGATCCCACTATACCTGAATATGTTGAAAATTCACCCGATGTACCATTTATAATAATTGTTGTAGTTCCTGCCACTGCAACTACTGAAGTTGTTCTTGAGAGAGAAACTGCCAAATAAATACGACAATGGAATGATGAGGACAAAAAGAAAGTTGCCCTTGATGCAAAGGCCAAAATCATCATCTCCATGGATCTACCTGATGAAGTCTACCATTCCATCATCTCCATGGCTACCTGATGAATCACTGACACTCTTGACAAACTCTTTCAGGAGATTTGCAAGAAAGAGCAATTTCAGAAGAAATAAGCCTCTTACCATATTTGACAAGCCTAAGTCAACACCCGTCAACAAGGCAACTACTACTTGCTATAACTATGAAAAAGTAGGGCATTTTGCTAGCGAGTGTAGGCCAAAGAAAGTCTTCAAACCTTCTTCATCCTGAAAATCCAGCGATGACAAGTACTAAAGTTGAAAAAGAAATATCAAAAGTTGAAAAACTACAAGCGAAAAGGTAAAGGCTTGATCGCTGAAGAACATGCCTGGGTTGAATCTGAAGAATCAAGTTATGATGAAGAAGATACAACCAATCTCTGTCTAATGACCAAGATAGAAGAAGAAGTGGAAGAACTCACTAAAACTTCCACAAACACTACCACCTCTCAGGTATCAATCACTTATGATCCAGTTCTCACTTATGTTAAAAGTGATGCTGAGAGACGTCGCGCTATTGATGTGCTGACAATTGATTTGTACAATGCCATGAATGGTAAAACTTAAGTTGAAAACAAAAACAATGATTTAATAGAACTGCTTGAGAAAGGCCATCTAAAGATCAAAGAACTAACCAATATAGAGGAAAGTTTAAAAGATCATGCCATTGTCAATGAAACTTTCAGCATTAAACGCGAACAAGCTATCGCTAAGCTGAAAGTTGAGAAAGCTATAGTTAAAGGATGGTGTAAATCCTCAGCTAAGATCACTAAGATAATAGATGCTCAAATACTGCTCAGGTTAAGAGTTGTCTTGGTTATGATTCTGAAAAAGATAACCCTGATAGAGATCGTTTGATGCTAAAATTCGGAATGTTCATCTCATCTATTCCTGACACTTCTTCATCTCAGTGTTCTTCTTCCTCTTCTTTTCCTATACCTAAGGAGGTTTCTAAGAGTTCTAAACTCAAAGACAAGGGAAAATCTACTTCCCATGCTCCTCAGAATGGTACTAAAGTACCAAAGCTAAATAAGGTTTCTCCTAAACCTTCAGCGAATCAACCATCATCCTCTAAAGTCAAGATCCCTGAACATGTTCAGAGATCTGCTCCTAGGATAAAAGTTGATTTTTAGCCTAAGAAATTTGAAAAACTCAAGGTTCCTCCGAGATCTGAGGCTAAGGGCATTCTTGGAGCTGGCCTGGCTCACCAAAAGCTTTCTAATACATATGCTTATGGTCTCAAGGCCACCATCAGCTATAGAAAATGCAACCACTATGGACTTACTGACCACATTGCCAGTAAATGTCCCACTACCACCAAAGCTGAAAAGTCAACTAGAGTGAAGATGAATGCCTCCAAAGCAATAAAGATCACCAAAGCTGAGAAACCTACCAAGGTGAAAAATGCCACTAAGGTTAAGAAATTAACCAAAATGAAGGTTACCACTGAATCTGAATCATCAGATGTTGTGAAGATTGTTGAACCTTTCATCTCCACTAACTCTTCTGGACCTATGGTAAAGTGGGTACCAATAAAAAAATTATCTTCCTTATGTTTGCAGGTCTCGAAAGGTATCTAGTATCTTGATAATGGATGCTCTTGACACATGACTGGTCAAAAGAACCTGCTCGCTGATTACAAGGAAGAGAAAGGTCCCTCAGTGACTTTTGGTGGAAATGGAAAAGGCTATTGTGTGTCCCATTAAGCAATCATTAAATCAAGCAAACATATAATCAACACAAATAATGCAAACCTGATATTGATTAATCAAAAGATTACAATTGTTCTTGATGAAATAGATCTCTTTCTCTCTGCTTCTTGTTCACGGCGCACAACACCACCACACTCACCTCTCTATAATTAATTTTGCAATTAAGATCCCTAATAACCTCTCTAACCTAATTAGCATAAACAAAGCTAATTTATACTTAGGCTAACTAAGCCTAATAGGCTTTGCAAGGCTTTGTAATGGGCTTTGCAATGCTTGGCCCAACAGCCTAAAACAAACTAATTTAACTAAAATTAAAACTAACTAATAAATAAAATACGTAAACAGACTTTAACTATTTATTACAAAAGGACCCTAGACTATTTGTTGAGACGACTTTATCAGCTTTAACTTCAGATTTCCATCTTCAGATAATTATGATCTTGAATCCAATAAATATGTGCTTTAGCAATCTCCCCCTTTGGATCAAGATCATTCTTTAAGCTCAGAAAAAAAATCTTCCTCTTTGTCTTCAGAATGTTAGCAATCTCCCCAATCGATGAGAATATCTTTTGGAAATAAATTATCTCCAGTTTCAGCTCGGAATGCTTCAGCAAATCATCTTCAAAGAAAATTTCTTCATTTCAGCATATCTTCAGAATATCTTCAATTTCTTGATTGACGCTTCTCCCCCTTTTTGATGAAAAGAGCAAAGAGTTCATCAAAACATGTCTTCAAGAAATTTCTTCCACCATTGATCTTGCAAACAGAACCACTGAGTATCCGTCAATTCATTAAGATGTTCATCCAGATCTTTGCAAATCTAGACAAATTAGAAAATGAAGTGTAACACCTGAATCAACAAATGAATCAGTTAAAATTGCCTGTCAGTAACACAAAGTCACTGTGTGTAACGAATACACAATATAAAGGAGCTTTTGTGATGTTCACTCCCCCAGGGCTTCCATTCAATCATCGAAACACCACAAAGGCAATTTCTATGAACGTTAGGACAAAGAAACAAATTCTTTGTGTGTTCGTGCAAGTGATAGAATAAAGTAAGCATATGATGATTGCTTATAAGGCTCAAAAAGTGTAAACCACTGAGACAAGTAGTTAAACACAGACTCAATGTGCATGATTGAAGTATGAAGGTGGGGCAAACTTCCTTCTTTTCAATATCCAGATTTTCCAAATGAAAATCAGATAGCATATGTGCTGCGTCCCCTTTGAAAATAAAACATTTTCTTGTTGAGAAGAAAATGAGTAGCTGGTGGGGTAATGTCAAGAGTTGGCATGGGCTAGGTACCTGTTTCAATAATGTTCACCAAAGAAATGTGAAGCATTAGAAATGTGGTTGTCCGGCTCAGAAAGTATTTGGTGCAGAGTTTGATATTCTTTTACTCTGATCTCTCACCCTCTTTCTTTTAATCTTGAAACTCACAGCTAACCGAACTCTCTTCTGACATATTCTCTCATCACACATCCCACACTCATTTCTTTTGACTCCTCACATGCAATCACTAAAGGATGAACTTCTTGGGTAGGAAACACTGGTTAACGTGAATCCATAGAAGTTTCTTTTAAGTCCTAGCACACTGATCCCATGTTTTTCTATGAAGCATATGATGCTCAGGTAGTTTAACTTTATCAGTTACAGCTCAAAGATGAATCAGAAAACATTTAAAATCACACTTCCAATTCAAGAAATCTGTTTGAGAATCGGGAAGTGGTTTGAACATTTAATAACATGTTTGCTTATGATTGAAAGTTGTCCTTCTTTCAACCATAAATGAGATGAAGATAAGGAATTATACCTTTTGAGTGCAGTCTTACATCTCACGAAGTCAAGCTGAAAGTCATAAAGATATGATCTTTAAAGTATCTCTCAACCTACAAAAGTCTTAAGGTCTAGTCAAAGTAACTTTATTCACTGAAATTAAAATGACATAAAGCAGTAAAACATTTAATGTACGAGTTCTGATCAGAAATAATCAGAAGTCATTGCCATACTCTTTTGACTTGAACGCTCCCCCTAAAATCATGCATTACTAACAAATTATCAGTAAGTACAATGCATTCAGTTTTGCTCCCCCTCAAAATAACATCGACCATCTATAAGATACTTCTCACACTCCCCCTGAGATCATGAAAAAAACTATTAAAGAGCAGGTATCATGCGGAAATAATAATAAAGATATGATATAGAGACACAATAAGAAACTTTAATAGGTAACCAACGATTAGGTCTTAAGATTTAGCATACCAAGTCTTGAGACAAGAAAATTAAATCTCTTTTCGTCTAAAGGTTTGGTAAACAAATCTGCAAGCTGATAATCGGTTTTTACAAAGTAAAGTTCAATTGTTCCCTTTTCTACATTATCTTTTATAAAATGATACCGGACATCTATGTGTTTTGTCTTAGTATGCTGAACAGGATTAGCGGTAATCGCAATAGCGCTCTTCGAATCACAATAGATCGGAATTCTATTGAAGTGAAATCCATAGTCTCGCAGTTGTGTTCTCATCCACAAGACCTGAGAACAGCAGCTAGCAGTAGCTACATATTCCGCTTTGGCCGTTGATGTGGAGACACATAATTGCTTCTTTGAAGCCCAACTTACGAGTTTATCTCCTAGAAATTGGATATGACCCGAGGTGCTCTTCCTGTCTAACATGCAACCAGCATGATCTGCGTCTGAATAAGATGTTAGTTCAAAGCTTGTATCCTTAGGATACCACAGACCAAGATCTGCAGTCCCCTTCAGATACCTGAAGATCCGCTTTACAGCAGACAAATGGGATTCTTTAGGATTGGCCTGATATCTAGCACATAAGCATGTAGAAAACATTATATCCGACCTACTAGAAGTAAGATACATTAAAGAACCTATCATCCCTCTATAAGTCCTAACATCAACAGCCTTTCCCGAAAGATCGGTGCCAATCTTAGTACCAGGTGCCATTGGGGTACCAATCGGTTTACAATTTTCCATTTTGAACTTCCAAAGAATATCCAGAATGTATTTAGATTGATTGATAAAAATCCCCGTTGAAAATTGTTTGACTTGCAATCCGAGAAAGAAATTCATCTCTCCCATCATGCTCATTTGAAAACGAGACACCATGAGGTTTGCAAAGTTCTTACAGTACTTAGGATTTGTATAACCAAAAATAATATCATCCACATATATTTGAATAAGAATGATATCGCCTTTATCCTTTTTAATAAAAAGAGTGGTATCGACCGTACCTTTAGTAAAACCTGACTTGACCAAGAATTGAGATAAGATATCATACCAGGCGCGAGGAGCTTGTTTCAGTCCATAAAGAGCTTTATCCAAGATGTAGACATGGTTCGGCTTATCTGGATTTACAAACCCTTCTGGCTGTGAGACGTAGACTTCTTCCTTGAGTACTCCATTCAGAAAAGCTGTCTTCACATCCATTTGATAAACGGTGAAGTTCTTGTGGGCTGCGTAGGCTAATAACATCCGAATTGCCTCTATACGCGCCACTGGAGCATAAGTCTCATCGTAGTCTATTCCTTCCTCTTGCCTATATCCCTTGGCGACAAGTCGTGCTTTGTTTCGGATAACGGTGTCATCTTCATCTTTCTTGTTTTTGAACACCGATTTTGTACCAATGATGGTTTTACCTTGCGGTTTGGGTACGAGTCTCCAGACTTTCAGTGCTTCAAACTGATTTAGCTCATCTTGCATCGCAGTTACCCAATCTGAATCGGTAAGAGCCTCAGATACGCGAGTAGGCTCGATCTTGCTCAGAAAGGATTCATACATACATAGATTTGATGTGGCAGACCTAGTTTGCACCGGTGCAGATGGATCTCCAATAATTTGATGTACCGGGTGCTCTTTGGTCCACTTATGTTCATGAGGGAGTGGATTAGATGCATGTTGATCATTGTCAGCATCTAGGAATCCACTGTTATCGCCTTCAGATGGTTCAGAATCAACGGGGGTTTCAGTTGAAGGAGTCATTGCAGAAGAGGCAGTAGGTACAACTTGGTCAATCTGATGATCAGTCCTTACAGTACATCCTACTGAGTCAGCTACTTCTGTCTCGGCGGTGTCGGTCACAACTTCAACTGTCGGAGTAGGCTTTTGAACTGGAACTTCTTGCTGAATAGGGGAACCGAATTCAGTAGAGATATCGGAAGTGGTCAGATGAGTAGTCATCGAGTCTTCTATCCTGTCAACCACAACAGAGTTAGGCAATTTAGAACGAAGAAATTCATCATAGAACAGTTCAAATAATAAATCCAAATCAGATAAATTAGAGGTTGACGAAGAAGCGCCATCTGATTTGTTCTCTTGAGGTGCAGGTCCTGGACTGGTTGGTCCAGAAGCTAATACTCCAGTAATTACGGGTTCTGAACTGATGTGCTCAAAAGCCATGTCCTCATCAAATGTAACATTTACGCTTTCGATCACAGTCTTCGACTTCTTCAAGTAAACCCGATATGCAGTAGATGTCGAGGAATAACCAACGAAGATGCCTTCATCCGCCTTAGCACTGAACTTGTTCAGATTCTCTCTGTCGTTTAGAACAAAACACTTACAACCAAAAACATGAAAATATTTAATGGTTGGTGTTCGATTGTTGATCAACGCATACGGAGTCTTCTGAAATCTGCGGTGTATCATGGAGCGATTCTGAGTGTGACACGCAGTCGATACAGCTTCAGCCCACAAAAATAAAGGTAAGTCAGATTGGTGAGCATTGTTCGAGCGGCCTCAACAAGTGTACGATTTCGCCTTTCGACGACTCCATTCTGTTGAGGCATGCGAGAAGCAGAGTATTGATGTGATATCCCGACCGATTTGAGATATTCTTCAACTATCTTGTTCTTGAACTCTGTGCCGTTGTCAGTCCTGAGAATCTTTACTTGTTTTTGCAGATTGACTTGGGCCGTCTTCAGAAACGTAATGAGAACATCGGGAGTCTCATCTTTAGACCGTAGAAACTTAACCCAAGTGTATCGCGTATAGTCGTCCACGATAACCAACACATACTTCTTTCCTCCTAAGCTTTGCGTTCGCATAGGACTGCACAAGTCCATATGCAACAACTCTAAAGGAGAGCTGGTACTCGGTTCAGGCTTTGGTTTGTGTGGGTCTCTCTTCATCTTTCCCTTTTCACACGCTGCACATAGATGTTCTCTTTCATATTTCAGCTCTGGAAGTCCTTTCACTAGCTTGCCACTGACCATCTTGTTGATATACCAAAAGTTGAGGTGAGAAAGTCGTCGATGCCATAACCAGCTTTGTTGCATCGAGGTCTTTGATAGTAGACAGACCTGATTGTCAGCCTGGACCTTTGACAAGTTGATGGTGTAGAGGTTTGACTTGCGAGTGCCGACCAAGAGTTATTTCCCGTCTTCAGTGCGTACCGAACATGTCTTGGCCTTGAAATTAACCTCTAAGTCTTTGTCGCAGAACTGACCAATGCTGAATAGGTTGTGCCCTAAGACTTCAACGTAGCTCACCTTCTTGATCGTAAGATTTTCATATACAACATCACCATATCCCAGAATAGGTGAAAACTAATCATTCCCAAAACGAACTGTGCCACAGTATTTGTCCGCAAAATTAGACAACATACTCTTATGCCCGGTCATATGCTTGGAACACCCGCTATCCAAGTACCACATATGACGGGTCTACACAACACAAATCAGGAAAGAAGAGGTTTAGGCACCCATTTAAAAATGGGACCTCCACTGTTAGTACTTGATTTTGGCACCCATTTAAAATTGGGCCCGCTTATTCTTTGAAAACCATAATCATGATAAGATGAATGATAACGATAAGATGAAACATTATATGAACCATACCAAACATCAGAAAATTTACGAGAAGCATAATCACATTCACCATAATTTAAAAACTTTTTATTTGATGGTGCTAACTGGAATAATTGCTTTATAGAGTACTTCTTGCGAGAATCAACAAGATTAGGTTTAAAAGTAGCAACATTCACAATCACATCATCTTTACTAGAAGTCTTTTTATTCAAAACAAAACTAGAACTAGATTTAGCTTTCTCGTCTATCTTCTGTTTCGGTATCCATGCAGTCTTAACTCCAACCCTTTGCTTTCTCAAATCTGAAACTTGTGAAACTTTAGAGTTAGAATGATGAGAATTAAGAGAATGCTTCTTTTTTGGCTTACCAGTGGGGATCGGTTTCTGTGAAAGCTGAGATTTTTGTTTCTTACCTTTTTCTTTCTTTGATTTCACAGAAACTGATTTATCAACTTTTGTTGATGTTTCACCTTTTTCAAACACACTGGGTAATTCAAAAGAATTAACAACACAAGATGAATGATCAGGAAGTTTAGAGGTAAAATCAAATTGAGCAACACAATCATTCAAAATACCATCAGAGTTTAAGAAATTAAGATCATTCTCAAGTGAACCAGATCTGTCATCATAATTTAAAGCCTTAGAGAATTTAGAAAAATCAGTATCTTTGAACACTGTTGAAAATACAGTTTGTTCTAAGTCCATCAAAAGTCTTTCTTCTGTAAGAGTATTCTCGAGTTCAGAAATTTTACTTTCCAAAACTAGAGGAGGTACGTAAATCTTACCTTCGATGGGTTTAGCCTCCAACTCTTTTACAGAATAACTCTCAAAATAATCATTTGAAAGAAATTTTGATTTATTAGAACTATAACTGTTATTCAACTTCTCATAGCGAAATGGAAGTTGAACTTTAGTTGTGTTCTTTCTTTTATCATATTCCTTGGCTTTATCTTTTTCATACAGACTAGTCCAAAAGGATTTGAGTTCCTGATGTTGAGGAGCCAACAACATAAACCCAAAGTCATAAAGTGCAGGCACTTCAGATATACCCTTTTTGAGATGATGTGGGTTCTTGTAACCAAGTCCCCAAGTATCAGGTTTCTCTTTAGGTTTGTTCAAATGAATAGTGTGTTCAGTTTGACCTAAAGAATGTAATTTCTCTTCCAAAGCATTCACCTTTTCTATTAAAGATTTATTCTCTTTTGAAGTAGAAAAGTACCTTTTAGCAATCTCTCTAGATTTAAACTCACATTCTTTAAACTTTGAATCAGTTTCAGATAACTCTTTATGAATTATAGTCTTTTCTTTAGCGCTGGTGTCTATATTTTTGTGCAAAGTTTCAATTAATACATTTTTCTCAGCAATATCATTACTAAGTTTATGTATAGATTGATTTTTCTCATTTATGACACCTTTCTCACGCTTCAGTTTCGACTCTAACTCTTGGAGTTTAGACATCATGGCATTCATTTGGTTCAGTAAATCAAATTCAGTTAAGTTACATACCTCATCATTATCTCCATCATCAGAATCATCTTCAGCTTCTGACTGGTTCTTTCCCATCAAGCACAGATGTGCTGTCTCGTCCTTCTCTCCTTCTTCAGATTCGTCGTCCGAATGGTCGAGCCAGTATTCATCCTCGGACATTAATGCTTTTCCAGCCTCTTGTTGCTTGGCTAGAAGCATCTTGTTCTTGTAATATTCAGAGTTTCGGACTTTTGATTTGCGGCAGTCCTTGGCATAATGACCGAATCTGCCACAGTTGTAGCACTTCATTGGTTCTTCCTTCTTGGGCTCTTCGACTCCAGCCTTCTTCTTTTCTTCTGGTCTCTTGTCTTCAACTTTCTCCTTATGCTTGTAGTTATTAGGACCAGACGAGTATCTCTGACTATTGGAGTGTGGCTTTTTATAGAACTTCTTTTGGAATGCCTTGGTTAACATTAGCATGGTTTCCATCAGTTGTTCACAATCGTCAGAGTCAGACTTTGCCTCGCTATCAGCCTCTTCTGATTCAGATTCTATAACTTTCTTCTTCTTCGACTTCTTGACCACAAGAGCAACTGGATCAACTACTGCTTTATCAGCCTTCTTCATTTCAGCCTTGATTTCATCCACCTCTTCCTCATTATGTTTGAGGATTTCATAAACTTCATGAAGTGGAATGTCGTTCAAATCTTTCAATTGCCTCATCTGTCTAGCGAATCTCTTCCACTCGGGCTGAAGGTTGCTGAGAAATTTCACATTCAGCTCAACTTGAGATTTGTTGATCTTGTTCTTGCTGAGGCTGAGCTCGTTCAGCAATGTGACAAATCTGTCATAAGTGGCTTCGAGTGATTCTCCATCTTTGTCTTTGAATTCTTCATAGTTATTCAAGCAGTTGGAAACTTTAAGCTGGTTGCCGACTTTAGATCCGATCATCATCTTCTCTAATTGATCCCACATTTGCTTACCGGTAGCATTGTAGCTGTCAATCTTGACATATATTTCATTCGGTATGCCTTGGAGAATAAATGATCTTTCCAGCTTGTCACCCTTGTGTCTGTTCAACTGATCTTCCTAATATTCACCAATCGGTAATTTATACACTGTCTCTTCTTCTTGACCATTTTCTCCAGCTACAGTGAGAACCTTGGTCGGAGGTGTCATGATCCCGTCTTTCAGAGATTTTCTGATTTCATCTCCCAAATCATGTCGATCAGTGAAGTCCAAAAATCTATCCTTCCATTGCTCGTACTCCCCCTTGAAGAGTACTGGTGGCTTCACATCTGTTCCAATAGCAAGAGCTTCCCGAGACATCTTTACTTATACGATTAGTATCAAACTTATCTGATATGATTATTCAATTGGATGAGATCGTTAGAAATCAAGATAAAATCACACAATACTGAAAATCGTAGAATGAAATTCAGAAAAAATTTGATCCTGAACAGAACTTTGTCCCCCTTCGCAGACTTAGCACGGGGGTCAAGGGGCAACGCCCTTGCGGGGTCGAGGGGCAGCGCCCCTAGAGAAATTTTTTTGACATTTAGATGCCCTATTACAGTTTGCAAAAAAGGACCGATATTATGTTCTACCGGGAACTTGTAAAGCCCGGTCGAGTGATTTGACCGATATAGAGTTCGACCGGGAACTTGTAAAGTCCGGTCGTGTGATTTGACCGATATAGATGCTTTGACCGATATGACTCGACCGATATACTCTTATACCGGTGTTACTCGACTGATATACCCTTAGACCGATAGTGTGCTGTGTGAGTTCCGGTCGAATGCTAAGGAGCGATATAACTTTGACCGATAGAATGCAAGACTGGATGGATGTTCGACCGACACTAAACAAGACCGATATGTTCGACCGATATAATCTTCGACCGGGTGGACTGTGAGAGTACCGGTCGAATGCAATAGACCGATAAAAAAGTGTTCGACCGGAAGTGCAAAGACCGATATGTTCTTGATGCAGTATCGACCCAGAAACCAAAACCAGTCCAGAAAAACACTCGATATCACGAATTAAAGTACCAAACTTTGCCAATATGATCAATTTACCAACTAGAACAGATTACAATCAATTAATTTCAATAAAAACCACTTTAAGAACAAATTGATTGATGACACAGTGCCGACTTCGTGAACGAACCCAGAACAACAAATTCAACAAATTGATAATCAAAATCGATGCAATAATCAAATCAATCAATACCCAATCACTATAATAGGTAAAACAAACACAATCCAACCAATAATAACTTGAAAGAACAATCACACAATAAAAATTATGAATCTTTTGACAGAAAAATAGAACCGAACAAAAACTTATTCAATTCAATCTGTTTAGCTCTGATACCAATTGTGTGTCCCATTAAGCAATCATTCAATCAAGCAAACATATAATCAACACAAATAATGCAAACCTGATATTGATTAATCAAAAGATTACAATTGTTCTTGATGAAATAGATCTCTTTCTCTCTGCTTCTTGTTCACGGCGCACAACACCACCACACTCACCTCTCTATAATTAATTTTGCAATTAAGATCCCTAATAACCTCTCTAACCTAATTAGCATAAACAAAGCTAATTTATACTTAGGCTAACTAAGCCTAATGGGCTTTGCAAGGCTTTGTAATGGGGTTTGCAATGCTTGGACCAACAACCTAAAACAAACTAATTTAACTAAAATTAAAACTAACTAATAAATAAAATACGTAAACAGACTTTAACTATTTATTACAAAAGGACCCTAGACTATTTGTTGAGACGACTTTATCAGCTTTAACTTCAGATTTCCATCTTCAGATAATTATGATCTTGAATCCAATAAATATGTGCTTTAACAGCTATACGAGAGGGTTTGGTGTACTAACAAATGGTACAACTTCCTTCTGAAGAGTCGCCTACGTAGAAGGACTGAAACACAATCTTCTGAGTATCAGTCAGCTATGTGATAAAGATTATAAAGTGTGCTTTACCAAGAAAGCATGTGTTGTCACTGACAAAGATGGAAACCTTTCTCTCAGTGGTTATCGTTTGGAAAACGTCTATGTTATTAACATGGATTCTACCAATACTGAGAACATTTGTTTTCTTTCTAAAGCCTCATCAGATGTCAACTGCCTATGGCATAAAAGGTTATCCCATATCAACTCCAAGACGCTGAATGAACTTAGCAAGATGGAACTTGTCACTGGTCTGCCTCAACACTCATATGCTAAAGAATCTCTCTGCTCAACATGTGAAAAAGGAAAGCAAACCAAAGCAAGTTTCAAATCAAAGCAAGTCTCATAAATCACTACTCATCTACATCTACTTCACATGGATTTGTTTGGCCCTGTCAATATACAATCCATTGCTGGAAAGAAGTATATGTTGTTGATTGTTGATGAATATTCCAGATATACCTGGGTTATGTTCATCAGATCTAAAAGTGACACCCCAGAAGAAATCATATCCTTTACAAGGAAAATGGAAGTTCTCAACAACCTCGCCGTTCATTCTATAGGAAGTGATCATGGCACTGAATTCAAAAACAGGGCTTGATAATTTCTTTGAAAATAAGGGTATCTCTCACAACTTCTCAGTTGTGAGAACACCTCATCAAAATGGGGTCGCTAAAAGACGAAATCGAACAATCATTGAAGTTGCTCGATCTATGCTCAGCGAGTCTCATTTACCAACCCATATCTGGGCTGAAGATGTCAACACTGCATGTTTTACTCAGAACTGATCATTGATCGTCAATAGATTCAAGAAGACAACATATGAACTTTTCCATGGAAGAAAACCAACTCTAAGTTTTCTTCATATCTTTGGTTGTCAATGCTACATCTTAAACAACAAAGATCAACTTGGAAAGTTCGATCCCAGAGCTGACGATGGAATTTTCCTTGGATACTCATTAGTATACAAAGCTTTCAAAGTCTTCAATAAGAGAAGACAAATTGTGGAAGAAACCATACATGTCACCTTTGATGAATCTCTCTTAGCAAATTCAAAATCTATCTTTGAAAATGAAGAGCTGAATGATTTGATGTTCTCTCGTTTCAGAGATGCTGATACATCTTTCAGCAATAACCATCAAGAAAATCCTCCAACTACTAATGATGATTCAATCATTGTTTCAACTGAAGCAGAATCTACTTCTTGGGTTTCAGTTATTCCCATAAACACTATGCCCCTTTCTGAACCCTCTACTTATGAATCTCCTCTCACCTCTGAACAACAATCAGTGGATGATGTTCAATTAGAACCCCATCAACAGATAGCTGATGATCATATTGTTGAAACCTCTTCCTCAGAAAATATTCCCATCCATACGACTCCTTCAGATATGGATACTCAAGATCATGCTTAGAGATGGACAAAGAGTCACACAATCGAACAAATACTTGATGAACTAAACGTTGATATTCAGACTCGACGTGGTTCAGGTAACATATGTCTGTTTGTAAACTTTATCTCTCTTCTAGAACCTAAAATGACCGATGGTGTAACACCCCTAGAAATTTTGAAAATACTTACAATTAAAACTCGGTTAAAACCGAGATTTAAATGCCAAAATATAAGTATTTTCCCAACATGGCAATAAAGTTACAAGATAGCAATTACAAGGTTTGAATATCAGAGTTTCTGAAGGCTTATATCTAATCCTATTATGACTAGATTTAAGTCGGGGGTTACAACAACCACCAAGTTTGCTATCCTCCAAAAGAATGAGAGTACTCCCAAAAATGATATCCTTGCTTGTACCTCTAAATGGAACTCCCAAACTCTATATCACTGGCTCTTAGGCTTGGCACCACTATACCCTGCTATAAATGTCAAATAAGAAGAAGTGTTAGGCTTAACACCTAGCGAGATCAAACATTTACCCCAAGTTTATAAATAATAATAAAAAAAAATATACCAATAAATATTAGCCTCTCTTGGGGAAAAGGTTAATATTGCAAACAATGTATAAAAGTTGTTTGAAACCAATTAACTAAAATGATGGTATTTAATCAATTATCTTGCGATAATGAGGGAGACCCGATTCCATCAAGTGGTGGAACACTAAGTAGGTCACATCGAGATGTTGACGAATAAAATGCCCCTAACATCCAAGCCTTGGTAATTACTCTTATTGGATCCAAGATAAGAACATCAAAACTCCTTAGTTATTCCCAATTTACAAGATGAGAACATCAAAACTCTTCATTTGTCTAAATCAAAGGTTCTAAGGCGAGAACATCAAAACTCTTATCTTGTCCCAAACCGATGATATCAAGAAGGGACCTCAAAACTCCTCTCTTTATGGTGTAACAATTGTGCATATGGGTCCAATGAAATGACACACAAAATTCTGCCATAATCATGTTTATACACATTACAACGCGACTTTGAGTTCGCTAAATTCCCAATCAAGTGCAATAAAAATCACATGTCGATTCCGACCCAAAATAATGAAATGATATAGCATGACCCAAATAAGTATAAATCACGATCTTCAGTAATGGGAGTTCATATAGTTGGTCAATAGTTATAACATATTTCAAAATGATGACAAATCTCATATATATATATATATATATATATATATATCTTTTATGTAAATCAATAAATAAAGTCTCGTATTCCTTCAAAATGTAAATAAATACTTGAACTAAGCATCAAAGTAATATTTATTCATTCATGTAACTAGAAACCTCATAAAAGTAGGTAATCCAAGCTTTACCCCCAAAAATCTATAAAATGACCTAGAAATTATCCATAGTTTAAATCATTGGGAAATTTTATAGGAGGGTTGCTAGAAACAAGTAAATAAAGTATTTAATATGTATAGAGTTCTTAAAATTAAAGTATGAACTCACAAATGGGTTTTTAGGTGAAACCCTAAAAACCAAGCTAAAATGATGAGGAGATAATGGAGAAGATGAAGGTGATCTTGAACCCATAATCACAATACTTGAACTCTTGGATCACTCCCCATATAAATGCTAAGGAATCTCAAAAACAAATCGGCGCAAGATAAATAAATATGGAGAGAAGTGGGCTTGATGTGAGAAGATGAAATGTGGGTAAATGAGATCCCACTATCGACGCCTCATGTAATGAAAATGTAAGGAGGAAGTAAAAAGAATGAAAAAAAAAAATTAGGTGATGGCATCCCCCAAAAATTGTTAAGGTTGCTCCCTTACCTTCCTTATTAGCCAACATTATACCCAGCACCCCCCCCCCCCCCAAGTTTGTATTTTCTGCCCAAAATTCATGACCATGAAGAAAATTTCACGGGTGCGAAGTTTTTTTCTTTAATCTTTTTTTTTCTTTCCCAATTATCACCCAAACACAAATTTACCCATAATTTTTTCTAAGGTTTATTCTAAGGATAATTAGGAATATAAAACTCAAAATTATACGTACCAAAATTACGAGCGTTACAATCCTCCCCTCCTTGAAAATGATTTCGCCCTCGAAATCTCGTCCTATACGAATAAATGAGGGCAACACCTCTTCAAATCTTCCTCCGACTCCCAAGTCATGTTGGAGCCGCGATGATGTTTCCATTGAACTTTGATCATGATCACCTCTTTGTGATGTGGTTTCTTTTTATTTTCTTTCTAAAATTGCTTCAGGCTCCTCTATGCAACGGTTGTTTTCATCCACTCGTATTTCTGATAACGGTATAACACTTTCCTCATCCGCCAAAAATTTGCGTAGATAACACACATGAAAGGTAGGATGGATTCTGTTAATCTCGGGAGGTAAGTCTAACTTATACGCTTGAAAGCCAATACGACTTAGAACGACAAAAGGTCCAATAAAATGTGGACTAAGGTTCCCGCACTTCCCAAAACGGATTGTACCTTTCCAAGGGGATACTTTCAACATAACACGATCACCCACTTGTAACTTTATAGGCCGTCTTTTCTTGTCGGCATAACTTTTATGTCGGTCTTGAGCCGCTCTCAAACGCTCCCGGATTGTCTTTACTTTATCTGCGGTTTCTTGAACGATTTTCGGACCAACAAAATGCTTTTCACCCACTTCCAACCAACACACGGGGGTTCTACTCTTTCTCCCATATAAGGCTTCAAACGGTGTCATCCCGATGCTAGAGTGAAAACTATTGTTGTAGGAAAATTCCCCTAGTGGTAAGTGGGAATCCCAGTTTCTGCCAAAATCTATTACACACGACCTAAGCATATCCTCAAGAGTTTGAATAGTCATAATGCTTTGCCCATCGGTTTGTGGGTGGTAAGTCGTACTTAGCTTTACTCTAGTTCCCAACTCTTTTTGCAATCCATCCCAAAAGTTTGAGGTGAAACGACTATCACGGTCTAAAACAATGGATAAAGGCACACCATGTCTAGATACAACCTCATCTATATATAATTTCGCTAACTTATCCATCGGTAATGTCTCTCGCATTGCCAAAAAGTGAGCGTTCTTGGACAATCATTCCACAATTACCCAAATGGTTCCATGACCTCTTAAGGTCTTTGGTTATTTAGTGACGAATTCCATTGTGATGTGTTCCCCCTTCCATTCCGAAATCTCTAAGGACTAGAGACTCCCGTATGGTTTTTGATGTTCGGCCTTAACTTGGAGGCACGTCACACATCTCTCTACATATCGGGCTACATCGAGTTTCATAGTCGGCCACCAATAATTCAACTTCAAATCCCGATACATTTTGGTTCCCCCAGGATGAATAGAATATTTTGATTTATGGGTTTCTTCTAACAATAGTTCTCGGTTTCTGTGAACCTTAGGCTCTAAGGAAATGTATCCCTATTTTTTCAATAAAGGAATAACACACAAGTATACATGCCAAACCAGTATCGTTTTGAAAACAAGTAATAAAGTGGTACTAAGTACCGAATATCGATCCCGCAGAGATAATTTAAGCAAACAATTAATCCAAGTCAACTTAAAAAGTGATTTCAATGAGAGAATTCGAAGGAATGATCTTTGAGTGAGTTAACAGCTTTGAAATTGGTTTATAACAGTAAAAGAAATGCATGGGTGTAAGTTCAGGCTGGAGTTTAGCTACAGTGTGTTTAGGTAGATTGCTAAAGCATGAAGCTGCAACATTGGTTCTCGACCTTACTACTGAATCGATCAGTCCTCTTTCAAGGTTTAGATGAGACTATGTGCAGGCAGTACAACACATTCGGGTAACCCAACCAACGTCGTGCAAATCTTACTGTTCTTTTCATATAGTTCACAATCCCTTAAGATTGATACGGTCCATCATAACCACAACAACACTTCAGTGTTCTAAAATTTACTTTGGCTTGCATTCAAGTCCAACTCATCTAAGTAGAACAACATTCGTCACTTTGTCAAGAAATACTTGGATGAAACTTAGAAACAAGGGGTGAATAATAAGGTGGATAGCCAATAGCGAAAGCAATCTTCCACTACCACAAAGGCCTTTATCTCCCAACCTTTACTTACACCCAAGCTAGGGGTATTAGCCCATCATCGCTTTAAATAAATACAATACATGATATTAAATTCGAAATGTAAAGACATGAACAATAAAGTACCAAAAGATTTTTAGATTAAAGCTAGTAAAAGGTGACAATAGTTAGTAAATAGTTAAACGAACTACTTAGTTGTTTCCCTTGTCAAAGAAACTACAAAAGCAACAAGTAAAGTAACGATTAAAGCTAAAAGTAACTTGCAAGAGAAAGTTAAGTTGTGTCTAAGACCTGGAGTTAATGCCCCTATTTATACAAGGGGAAAAGCATCTAATGTCAAATAACAAGGTACAAAGATTCTTTTATCCAATGGTCATTACCTAAAGTACAAAGGGTTTACAATGATGATATTCTCTAAAAGATGCCTTCATCTCCATCTTGCAAAACGGGTCCAGGTGGTAGTAAAAATATTCCCCAACAAAAAGTTTATGAAGTGGCGTCTTGTACTTGCTGAAACTGCGAACATGTTGTAGCCTCCTGCTGTAGCAAACCAAATTGTTACATTTTTATCAAAATCAGCACAAATAGGGCACATTCCTCTTACTTAGCTCCAAACTACAATAAAGGATAAAAACAGACTAAAAGACTCAAATTTGGTGATTGGGATACTAAAAATAAGAGCAAATGTAAAAAATAATAAGTGCTTAGAACGTGATAAGCTATGCACTTATCACATCTCCACACTTGAACTCCCCAAGCAACGCAAAAGACAAATACAAAGACTCAATTTGAAGGGTGAAAAATAAAATAAAATGTGATAGGGGTCAGTGAACAAAGCATCAAACAATTGGCATAGCCTTTTATAAATCAAAGTTTATTCAACTTCCAAAATGTACCACCATATGCCAAGACACATGCTCCTATTGTCAGGAAAAATAAGTTATGGACTAAGGATCATTAGGGCTTTTTGGTTTTGAAAATTCAGGGCTTCTCTCAATTTCTCTCACTTTCCTTGCATTATGTGCCAATGCTGCAGGAAATGCTGCAACATATACTTTCTGCCAGATTTTTGAAATTTTTAAGGTTGGCCTAAAAAGTTTGATTGAGTCTTTTGTACCAATATCATGGAGGAAAATGGTACATGATTGAGCCATTGGTGCCAATATCAAGAGGGGTTGATTAAGCCTATGATGCCAATATCACAAGGGTTGATTGAGCTAGTGATGCCAATATCACAGTGGTGTTTCTCTTTTTATTGGAGCAGATAAAAGGACTATGTCATTTATATCTATTATGTTTGGACACAGACCACACATACCCTCTCCACACTTGAAAGAAACAAGTTCCTCATTGTTAACATGTTAGGCACTATGGTCTAGGGGTGCAAGGGTAGGTGGTTTCCAGGCTTAGTGTATGAGAAAAATGTCCTAAATCCTTTCCTAAAGTCCAAAACTGTTGCCTAGTTGCTTCTCAAGTGGTCATGGCTTGGTTCTAGTATATACAAAAGAAAGGGAACATGCAACAATTGAATTATTTGGGATATGCCATGTTTGACTAACTAACCTACTATCTATCACAATAATAAAAGAAAATTTGCCGAGACTCATGTGGACTAAAAAAATAGAAAAAAATAAAATAAAATTCTAAAGTGGAGCTAAGGAACAGAAATGGACCAACCTACTCAGGAGGAGTAGGTGCTGCAACAGTCTTCTCCAACAGCCTTTCATCACTCTCCAACAACTCCTGTGGGTACATGGGTAGTTCTGTAGCAGCTTCTATGTGTTGGTCCTCCCATACACTTAGCATCACATCCTCCTTCCTCTTTTCCCATTGCCTATGCAAGGAAAGTTCTCTCCTCATCTTTTCCAACTCTCTCTCTCTCTCTCCTGTCTCTTGATCCTTCTTCCTAACACAATCTCTCTCTCTCTTCAAAGTCTTCCATTAGATCATCTCTTTGGGTGTTTAGCTTTTCTTCCCAAAAAACTTTCTTGATCTTCAAGTTTGGCCATCAACTTTATCCGGTTCTCCTCCATCATCTTTAAAAGCAGGGCAACAACAGTGATGTCCAGGGTACTGGAACTGGGCTCAAATGTTGCAACAGATGTTGCAACATAGCCTCTAGAGGTTCTATGTGTCAAGCTAGCTTCCTGACCTTTCTTCGTGGCTTGATTCCTCATAATCCTTTCAATGACAATAGTGTCCATTGCAGTATTTTTGGTCACCAGTTCATCATCCTCCATGTCCTCTACTCTACCTTTCATCATTAGGGTATGGATTAAGGCAGGATGCCATAATCCACCCCTTGGCTTCTCAGCACATGCTCTTATATTCTTGTGGATGACTTGACCAACGTCAAAGAGTTTCATCTCCATGATTGAGTATATTAGGACACACCTTTAAAATGCCACACTTGTATCATGAGAAGTGGGCAGAATGGTGTGCCTAACAAAGTGAAACCAAACATTAGCTTGGGGCTTTAGGTAGTGTGTGTCTAGGACTCTTCTTCCTTCCTTTAGGTCCTTCCAGTCAGCCCCAGGCTTGGCTATCACTTCTAACATCCTCTTAGCATCAACAGCAGATGCTCCCGTCATCATTTTTCTGTACACAGAATCTGCAGGTGGGGTAAGCTTAAACAAATAATTGATTTTCTTGGCTGAGAAGGATACCTTCATGCCCCTTACTGTGACTGCATCCTCCTTAGAAACAACAACTTCTGCAAAGAATTCCCTCACCCAATCAATGTTGTGGGTGGTAGGGACTTTGTACAACTCTTCCCATCCCAAGCCTACAATAACTTCTAGGATGAATGGGGTGGTCTCAACAACTCTTGGACATAATCCCTTGTCCAAATGGCCTTGTTTGTTTTGAAAATTCTCATACTTGTCCTCAACATTTAAACAACTAAAGTGCTTGCCAAACCTATTGTTGTGTGGTTTATGCAACCTCAGAGATTCACTTAAAAAAGAACTCAACGCAAGTACACACCTTGAACTACTATCGTCTCTTAACAAGTAATATTGGTATAAGTACCAGATATCGATCCCACGGGGAAGGTTGGCGAAAGCTCTTTCAAAAAGTTCAATCTTTAAAAACCAATTTCAGATGGCAAATTCGAGGAAATATTTTATGAGAGGTTTGAATTGTGAGTTGTAAATCAGTTTTAGAGAAAAAGTCAAGGATGCAAGTGTTTGTTAAGACACAAAACAAGTAATTTAGTAAAAAGATGTTATAGCACCTGGAAAATTCTACAAGATAATCCTATAGTATTGTCACAGTATCAACTATCGGGTCAGATGGCCTCCCAGGAGTACACACAGGCTTACGTGTTATCAATACAATATCATTTATGTTAGACGTCGTGAATCATAGCACATCACAATGTTACCATCCTACACCGTATGAGTATAGCATTTGTCAGATTCTATAGCTATTTATAGCCTTCTCATATTATCTCAGATTTTTATATTTATCTTAACTCAGAAAGTTAATGCATTTTCATACACAAAATTAGTTGTCAATTAATTTAAATGTAATCTTTAATGAAACATTAGTCATCTGAGATAAATAGTAGATAATTGTGCTTTAATTGAGACACCTCTTTACTTTCATACTTATTTTGGTCTTAACTCTGCCTTACACCCCAAGCTCAGGAGTTTAGCTCATATTAGCTTAAAATGTATATAGCAGGAATTGAAAGTACATAAAGGTAAAGTGCATAAATTAAATGACTGAAATGTATATTGTTGAACAATAAATAACTGGAAAGTAAATTGTAAATGACTGAAATGGAAATGACTTATAAAGTAAACTGCAAAAAAAATAGTGCGAGAATGTAAATGACAAGATAGTAAAGTGCAATAAAGTAAAAGACAGTAAAATAACTTGCAGAAATGTAAAATTGAAAGCAGAAAATGGAAATAAGGAAAATCAGAAAAGTACTGCAGTATAGCTGCAGTAACTTGGGCACCAAGCTACGAAACTTGTCGTGCAAGTTACTTCACAAAAACGATTTCTCGCCTTAGAACTTTTAGAAAACAGGTTTGTAATTACTTGGAGACCAATTTTGAGCTTTAAAAGGAGGATGATCTAAAAAGTGGCTACAAGCGCAAATTATCTCCAAATAATTAACCGAAAAGTAAAGTAACTTTGAAAACAGGAACCATTGCTTTGAAAACTTGAGAACACCACAGATGGAAATTAATTTCAATTCACAAAAGATTACAAAATCTAGTGATAACTTGCACAAAATTAATTTCACAACGTAAACGAAAAAATAATGAAATCTTTGAAAATCGAAGGCAAGAGAATTTTAGAAACAACTTCAAAAGACTTATATTACCTCATGAAATTAAAATGTTTCAACTCTTAAGGATTATTAGCCATAAACTAAGAACAATAATATAGAAGAGTATTTAACCCAAAGGTTGGTTGGTTGTGTCTTTAAAATCATACATAACATGCATATTTATACTAAAAGGAAAACTTAGGCTCTAAGTAACAAAAGTAACAAAAGTCAAAATGATGATGTAATCCCTAAGAAGTCTTCCAAAAATCTTATTTAAGCTCCAATCTTTCGGCCCATCAACAAATTAGGCCCAACAGCAAAAGAAGCCCATCTGTTTGGTCCTGCAATACTTCTACAACTTTGAAATCAGCATCAAACAATTCCTCCAGAAAGCTGTAGGGTTTTTCCACAATCTACAAACATTAACATAAAAGACTAAATTAGACCTAATATTAAGATAAAATATCATATATAAATATAAACCTAAGGGATGACTAAAATGCACAAATAAGACATAAAAGAGACTCAAAGAGACAATTTGGGCAAACAAAACAAATGAAAAATCTACTAAAGAGTGATATAAAAGGGTTAATAAATTAACCTTATCACATCCCCAAACTTAAATCGTTGCTTGTCCCCAAGCAACTAATATGACAAAATAAAGACTCAAATACTAACAACTAAAAAAATTGAACTTGTTCACAAAATAGCCAGTATATGAGTGTTTTTTTTTTATAGAAAAGTGTTCTTATCCTACTATCATATGATATCCATAGCCCTTCATAAACTAAGTTCTCCCAAACTTGAATTTCTAAAACTGCCAAACCATAAGCTAACCTATATTTTTTCTTTGTTGAACTAGATTCATTAAGGTTTTGGGAATTGAAAGGGTTGGCATTTGGCTTTTTCTTTCTTTGTAATGCCTTGCCTTTTACCTCATGTCTCACTTTCACTCCATGGCACAATTTTTCTGCTCTGCTTCTCATATTGAGGTATTTTTGGGACACTTTGGTCCTTTTCAAGCTTTGGTGTTCATTGACACTCTTTCATGCAAAATACATGGAACTTTATTCTTGATTTTTTTTTCTTTTTGGTCTTTTTGCATATATTCTTCGTGTCTTCCATATTGTGTATGTGTCTAAGGACCCTCCCCCAAACTTGAGGGATTCAATGTCCTCATTGAATGAATGTGAAGGCAACAAGATTGGCCAAATGAAATGAGGGCCCAAATGAATCTAGTTAAGTCTGGGGCCCAAAAAAATGGTTGATTAGTTCTAGAGGCTCAAGCAAAAACTAAGTGGGTGAACTATGGATTATTATGGCTATAACATCAAATCAAACAGTCTAAGAATAACTTTGCCTTATTGTGTTTTTGCATACATGGCTAGAGGTGAAAGAAGTGCATAAAATCAGTTCCCAAACTAAGAAATGGAAAGCAAAGATGAGAAATTAAGACTAAGACACAAAGACTCAATAACTCACTAAAATGAGTCAGTTTTTTTTTCTTTTTTTTTGGCAAATGACGACATGAAATGAAAGAATCAAACACTTAACAAATTAAAAGACATAAATTGATTTAATCCAACTAAAATAGAGGGACTATCTCAACACACTAAGACATAAATTAGGACTCAAAACAACAAATGACTCAATTAAACAAATTAAATAGCAAACGACTCAATGAACTAAAACTAAACAGAAAAAAGGACATTGACTTAGTTGCTTAACAAACTAAAACCAAAAGATAAGGACTCAAATGACTAAATGAAATGAAATGAAAAATGGAGCTAAAAACATAGAATTGAACCTGGCCTACTCCAGAGGAGTAGGGTATGTGTCTGCTTTTGCATGAATTTTGGTGAACATGGTAGTTGGAGCAACTTGTCAAAATATTTATCTTTCCACTTATGCTTCAATCCTTTCCTTACCACGTCTTGTACTCCTTTCTCATGAGTTGAGCACTCAATGGCACAAAAAGGGGATTGTTTGTCACTCTCATCAGGATATTTCATTCCATGAAGCACATTGAAGGTGACCTCTTGATTAGGCATTCTCCTTGCTAGTTCTCTTTTTCAATCTTCAATTAAAGTTTTTCTTGTTTCGAGAAAAGGTCTTCCAAAAATGATAGAAATCTTCTTATCTACTTCAAAATCAAGAATAATAGAGTTAGATGGAAAACAGAACTTATCAACTTGTATTACCACATCCTCAATCTTTCCTATTGGGCATAATATAGACTTGTCGATTAACTGAAGGGTCACATTGGTTGGTCTATCCTTTCCTATGCCTAAAGTATTAAATACAAACAAGGACATAAGGTTGACACTAGAACTTGAATCACAAAATGCTTTTCCTATCTCATTTTCACCTATTGAATAAGGAATTGTAAAAATCCAAGGATCTACATGCTTAGGGTGAATTTTGTTAGAAAGAAGGGCACTACATCCTTCATTCAATGTTATAGTCTTAAACTCGGTCAATTTTTTTTTCTCGCTCAAAATGTCCTTAGGGAACTTTGCATAATTTGGCATTTGCTTAATGGCTTCTACCAAAGGAAATTTAACATGCAACTTTTTGAACACATAAGGGAACTCTTTGAATGGCAACTCATGTTTTTAATTTTTCAGCCTTTTAGGGTAAGGCACATATGGTGGAACTTGAGAAATGGCTACATTCTTTCAAGGAATAGGATCTGGAAGAACTTGAATGATAAGTTTTGGTTCTATCTTACAAGGTGTTGTAGAGTTAGAAATTATTATAGGACTGATTTCAGAAGGTGACACACATGTAATAACATCATCCTGAAGTGTTTGGTCCTCATCAAAGTCAAGTGCTGGAAGGGTGAGTTCTGGTTCTGGTTCTGTATATCCTAAAGAGTACTATAGGACTGGTGTCAGACTGTACTGTAGGAGTGCCAACAGATTGTGGCATACATGTTATAGTATCTTCAGAAGGTTGTTTGTATTGTTCAGAATCAGTTGGGAACATAAAAGGATCATCTACTCTCTTAGGAGTGGGTGCTACGTCAGTGGGCTTATATTCATTTTCTGGCCCAGTGGTACTACAAGACTGGTTCAGAGATACTACAGTAGCAGAAAGTGGTGTTGTAAGACTCTTTACATCATCTATTTTGGCTGGTTTTTCTATTTCTTTTTGGGTATTTTCTGATAGGTTCTTTTCACTCCTCAAAGTCACAACCTTGACATGCTCTTTTCTAACCCTATGAGGGGTCTCTGTATCACTAGGTAGAGATCTTACAGGTCTTTGTCTCATTTCTAAAGACACTTGTCCAATCTTGTTTCAAGGTTTCTGATTGAAGCCTGAGTTTGGGTTTCAATATTCTTAATGGATGCCTGAGTTTGGGTTAAGAACCCTTTCATCATTGCTTCCAAAGAAGTAGATGAGTCGGCATGTTGATTAGGCTTATTCTAGAAAGAAGGTTGATGACTTTGTGGTTGAAAACTTGTTTGTTGGTGGAAAATCGGTTGGGTAGGGTGTTGGTGGTAAAAATTCGGCTGGGTAGGGTTTTGTTGGTAAAATTTTGGCTGGTGGTTGTAAGAACCACTTTGATGAAAATCAATGGGTTCATTCAGGGTTGGAGCATTCCAAAAAAAAAATCGGTGATGTTGCCACCTTGCATTATAAGTTTGAGAATCAGTACAACCCCTATTTTGGTTTTTTAAAAAATTAACTGACTCTGGGTTAGATGCACATTGATCAAACACATAACACACATGCTACATTATTGACAGTAGGATACGATGTTGCAGCAACAGTCCGCACATCTGGGCTAACATTCATATTTTTAACCATGTCAGTTATAGATGCAAGTTGTGTTGCAATTGCATTATATGCATTTGTTTCATGTATCCCAACTGTTTGAGCCTGCATTAATGCATGTGGATCAGCCCAATATCCATTATTATTTGAAATTTTGTCAAGTATGTCATACCCATCATTATAAGTACAAGTTGTGAAAGCTCCTCCTGCAGTAGCATCAAGCCTTTGTTTAGCAACAATTGTTAAACCATTGTAAAATATCTCTAGCTGAATACAGTAAGGAATGCCATGGTAAGGACATTTTCTCAACAACTCTTTATACATGTCCCATGCATCAGGTGTTGTTTCATTATCCATTTTTCTAAAATAAAATATTTCATTTCTGGACTCAGCATTCCTATTGGGAGGAAAATATTTTCTTAAAAATTTCTCTACAAGGTCATTCCAAGAGATTATGGAATTTGGTAGTAAAGAGTTAAACCATAACTTTGCTCTATCCCTTAGAGAATATGGAAACAACTTCAGCCTTATGGCATCATTAGATACTCCAGGGATAAGAAAACAATCAGTTATTTCCATTAAAGATTTTAAGTGTAAATGAGGGTCTTCATATGGCAAACCACTGAACTGGCCATTGTTCTGCAACATCTGAAACATGACAGGCGTGAGCTCAAAGTGAGTTGCCTCAATGTGTGGCTTTTGTATTCCTGAATTTAATTGACTAAAAACAAGAATAGCATAGTTTATGATTCTTCTATCCCGAAATCAACAATGCGTATGATGTGGTAGAAAATTTAGTTTTTACAAACTTTACTTTAAAAGAAAAAACTTTTAGCGTGCCTTCCCATGCAGCGACACCAAAAAATTGTTGTGTGGTTTATACAACCTCAAAGATTCACTTAAAATAGAACTCAGCGCAAGTATACACCTTGAACTACTATCGTCTCTTAACAAGTAATAATGGTATAAGTACCAGATATCGATCCCATAGGGAAGGTTGGCGAAAGCTCTTTCAAAAAGTCCAATCTTTAAAAACCAATTTCAGATGGCGAATTCGAGGAAATCTTTTATGAGAGGTTTGAATTGTTAGTTGTAAATCAGTTTTAGAGAAAAGCTCAGGATGCAGATGTTTGTTAAGAAACAAAACAAGTAATTCAGTAAAAAGATGTTATAGCACCTGGACAATCCTACAGGATAATGCTATAGTATTTCACTGTATCAACTATCGAGTCAGATGGCCTCCCAGTAGTACACACAGGCTTACATGTTATCGATACGATATCATTTATGTTAGACGTCGTGAATCCTAGCACAACACGGTGTTACCATCCTACACCGTATGAGTATAACATTTGTCAGATGTTATAGCTATTTATAGCCTTCTCATATTATCTCAGATTTTTATATTTATCTTAACTCAGAAATTTAATGCATTTTCATACACAAAATTAGTTGTCAATTAATTTAAATGTAATCTTTAATGAAACATTAGTCATCTGAGATAAATAGTTGATAATTGTGCTATATTTGAGACACCTCTTTACTTTCATACTTATTTTGGTCTTAACTCTGCCTTACACCCCAAGATAAGGAGTTTAGCTCATATTAGCTTAAAATGTAAATAGCAGGAATTGAAAGTACTTAAAGGTAAAGTGCAGAAAATAAATGACTGAAATGTAAATTGTTAAACAGTAAATAACTGGAAAGTAAATTGTAAATGACTGAAATGGAAATGACTTATAAAGTAAATTGCAGAAAATATAGTGCGAGAATGTAAATGACAAGAAAGTATAGTGCAATAAAGTAAAAGACAGTAAAATAAATTGCAGAAATGTAAAACTGAAAGCAGAAAATGGAAATAAGGAAAATCAGAAAAGTACTGCAGTACAGTTGCAGTAACTTGGGCACCAAGCTACGAAACTTGCCGTGCAAGTTACTTCACAAAAACGATTTCTTGCCTTAGAACTTTTAGAAAATAGGTTTGTAATTACTTGGAGACCAATTTTGAGCTTTAAAAGGAGGATGGTCTAAAAAGTGGCTACGAGCGTAAATTATCTCCAAATAATTAACCGAAAAGTAAAGTAACTTTGAAAACAGGAACAACTGCTTTGAAAACTTGAGAACACCACAGATGGAAATTAATTTCACAACGTAAACGAAAAAATAATGAAAGCTTTGAAAATTGAAGGCAAGAGAATTTTAGAAACAACTTCAAAAGACTTATATTACTTCACTATTATTCCCAAATCTATCAAGTTCTAATCGTAAACAGAAATCTAATCTTGAATCGTAATCACAAGTCTTTGATTAAATCTCAAACAATTACAATCTCTTACTTTCTCTCACTACATTCTCTCTCTAGAATGATATAAAATAATGCTCTTCTCTAATCTGCTCTCTATAAATTTGAATACTCACAATGACTTACTTCTATTTACTTACAAAGACATGAAGGTATTTATACCCATAATCAATTACAAAGAAAACAAACAAAATACAACAACATTTACTTTGACTTTATTACAAAATGACTTTGACTTTCCATGAGAGTTGACTTTCAGCCTTTGACCTCTTGAACTTTCATCTTCAATCTTTATGATCTTGAATCCAGCAAATCTGTGCTCTAACATTCTCCCCCTTTGGATCAAGATCATCTTCTAAAAGATTTAGCAATTCAATCTCCCTTTTTAAGCTCATCTTGAATATTTTCCTCCTTTGTAACAAATTTCTTCTTTAAGCACAAACATTGTAAACTCTCATTTCTTTGACTGTATTATTCCCAAGTCTGTCTCTGAAAGATATTAACAATCTTCTCCAAATATGATAGAAACAATCTTCAACAATCTCCCCAAAACTATCACAAAGCTCTTTTTCAGACTTTGAAAAGAAATTATCTTCAGGATTAGCTCGGATTGCTTTAGCAAAATAACCATCAAAGAAAATTTCAGAAAATCAGCACATCTTCAAACATATTTGACTTTGCTTGAACAATCTTTCAAAACTTTCAAACTTTGAACTTTATTTTCTTCAAATCTTTCACTTTGAAATTTCTGAAACTGACATTTCTGTAAATCATCTCCCCCTTTTTGATGAATAGAGCATCTATAACATCAAAACTTTTATCAAGAAATGTCGTTGACCATTCTGATCTGTCCAAGAGCCTCTGATTCGTTGCCAATTTGAATAATGTATTCATCCAGATCTTTGCAAATCTAGACAAAATAGGAATGTAATACCTTAATCAACAAATGAATCAGTTAATGTGTCTGTCAGTAACACTAAGTCACTGTGTGTAATGAATACACAAAGGAAAGGAGCTTTTTGATGTTCACTCCCCCAGGGCTTCCATCCAATCATCGAAACACCACAAAGGCAATTTCTATGAACGTTATGACAAGAAAACAAACTCCTTGTGTGTTCATGCAAGTGATAGAAAGAATTAAGCATTTGATGATTGCTGTTAATAAGGCTCAACATTGTATAAACCACTGAGACAACAGTAGATAAACACAGACTCAATGTGCATGATTGAAGTGCGAAGGTGGGGCAGACTTCCTTCTTTTTCAATATCCAGATTTTCCAAATGAAAATCAGATAGATTATGTATTGCGTCCCCAGAAAATATGAAACATTTTCTTTTTGAGAAGAAAATGAGTGGCTGGTGGGGTATTGTCAAGAGTTGGCATGGGCTAGTTGCCTGTTTCAATAATGTTCACCAAGATTTGTGAAACATTAGTAATGTGGTTGCCCAACTCAGAAAGTAGTTGTTCCAGAGTTTGATATTCTTTTACTCTGATCTCACACCCTCTTTCTTTTAATTCAATAAGCTCACATCTAACTAAACTCTCTGTTCCATTTTACCTCAACGCACAACCCACACTCATTTCTTTTTGACTCCTCAAACTCAATCACTATGGATTAACTTCTTGGGTAGGAAACACTGGTTCTCGTGAATCCATATAAGTTCATTTAAGTCCTAGCACAAAGAACCCATATTGTCCTATAAAGCATATGTTGTTCATAATGGTTTATCTTGAACATTTAAGACATGGAAAACTTGGGTCAGATATGTGTATGCTCATAGATGTAATCATGACAATTTGAGCATTTGAAACAGTGAAATATTTTTCAAACAAGTAAATTAAATGAATAGAAATGAATGCAGGAGACTTGTTTGAAAATCTGACATTGTATGAAAAAGATCAGAAATTATATGATATAACAATCAAGGCTTATGGTCAATAATAATGGATATGTGTCTATACGAACCAAGATCTAGACAAGTCTTGAAATGAACGTTTCGAAATGAATTAACGCTCAAAAATTCATTGAAGTACAAACGGGGTGTCTTACCATCGAAAAATATGTTTCAAATTTGAGACATGGTAAGAACATTTTAAACAAGAAAAACAAACCGGTGTGTGTGAATACTTGAAAGTATATAGAAAAGACAATACATAAGTAGTAATCTTTGGAAACACACGGTTTGTAATCATGTAAGCACAAATAAACCTTGAAAACATTTAAAATCACACTTCCAATTCATGAAATCTGTTTAAGAATCGGGAAGTGGTTTGAACATTTACGAACATGTTTTTCTATGATTGAAAGTTGTCCTTCTTTCAACCATATATGAGATTAAGATAAGAAATTAACCTTTTTCGCTTTGTCTTAAATCTCATGAAGTCAACTTTAAGTCATAAAGATATGATCTTGTAAGCGTCTCTCATCCTGCACAAGTCTCAAAGTCATGTTAAAGCAACTTTATTCACAAAAATTTATTCAAAAATTAAAAGACATAAAGCAGTAAAACATTGAATGTACGAGTTCTGATCAGAAGAAATCAGAAGTCATCACCTTTACTCCCCCTGAAATTATGCATCTAAAATATGTCAGTGAAAAAGTACATGATAGATGTAACACCTTAGGCATATCCCATATCGGCCGTGGACAGGAGTGATGCTGGGTGTTATAAGTAATATCTTGGCCTTCCTAACAACAACGCGTTTTGGGGCCACAAGCACGTCAGGTTCTGGGAACTCTGAGGTTAAGCGTGCTTGGGTAGGAGTAGTCCCAGGATGGGTGACCCCCTGGGAAGTTTCTCACCAGGTCGCCAGAAACAAATCCGTGCGCTACACGTTGGTTAAATCCAGGGGCAAAGCGGACAATATTGTTGTCGAGGTAGGCGGGATGTTACAATAGAGATCTACAATTCTATTTTGAAATGTAGTTCATCATATCTATCGGATGCAAAATATTTCAGAAAAATATGTACTCCCCCTTGATGGTTGATTTCCTCATTCGAGTATTGGAGTACAATCTCTTATCAGCACAGGAGTAAGGTCTTTTGATCACTGAAGTACGAGTCCTAAACTGTTGTGTTTAGAAGTCAAACTTCGTTGAAATACGGGTCCTAAGTTGATTTACTTAGAAGCCTTGGTTCTCTTAATCTCCCTTAACTGTAGATGCCTGCAACACAGAATCAGTTTTTGGCTTTGGTACCCACTGGTATTTGGGTCCATGAATGTTAGTTGCAATTCTTATGGGAGTAACTGAATAAGAACCACACCAGAAATGATCACTTGTTTTATGAACATGATCATGTGTACAACAATAAGAACAATAGTATTTCTTAACTGATAACCTGATTAATTGATCTTTCGTGTATATATGATCAGATTTACCTTTACGTGCATTGTTCTTCTTGGCTTTATGTGTATATACACATGACTTCTTTCCTTTCAGCTCATCTTTCTTCTCATCTTCAACTGGTTTCTTCTTCCAGACCGGTTCTTCTTCTATGTATCTCCTTCTTCTTCGATGTGTACCTGAACCATCTATATTTCCATCATAGAAAAGGTTAGTACTACGAATCTGATTAGAAGATTTGACTGACCTATTTGAAGACACGGTCTTATGATGTGAGCTTGCCGCTGTCTTGAATGAAAATTCAGAATCAGCTGGATCATCTCTAGGTGTATGGATTTGTGACTCTGGAGTCGTGTGCTTAGTCACCACCACCTTTGAAACAATCTTTTCAAGCACTTTAATCTTTGAAGCAAAGCTGTCTCTTTCTTTGACAAGAAGGTCAATCTTCGTCTCAAACTCAGACTTCATTTTATTCTCTTTTAGTGCATACTCAGATAGTTCAGATAACTTCTCTGTCAATTTCTTTATCTTTACTTCAAATATATTTCTTTCTTCTTCAAAATCCTTCTCAGCATCCTTTCTTTGGCCGGATATTTCCTTAAAGAATCCAACGTTCTTCTGTTCAATTTCCTTCTTCTCCTTGACAAACTTTTCTCTTTCCAGAATGATCACTTTCTCAAAATCAGAAATTTGTTGAGAAAGCTTTAAACATTTCAGCTCAACTGTCTTCTTCTCATCAACACATTTTCTTGAAAAATCAGATCTTTCTTCAACCGTCTTTTTCTCCAAAACAGAAATCTTTCTATTCAGTTCTTCATTCATACTTTCTAAATCCTTAGCTTTCTTCTCATACTTCTGGACTGACTCTGCTTGTATCTGAACTTGGGCAAGTTGATCTTCCAAATCTGAGATCTTTCCTTCCAACTTAGTATTTTCAGCTTCTAAACTCAGTAGTTTTTCAACATTCACCTCAGAAATCTGTTTCATAAGTTCTTCATTTACAATCTTTAATGCACTAACTTCTTCTCTCAGTAGCTTCCTGTCATCATAATATCTCTTTGCTCGCTTTGAATAACAGCAACTGAAGAAACAAGATCTCTATTTTCTAATTCGAGATTGGCAATCTGTTTTTCAAGATCATTAGTAAAATATCCCATCTTGAATATCTGTTACAAAAAAGAACTTGACAAAAATGATCGTTAGAAATTCAGAAACAGTAGATCACAATCAGAACTTTGTCCCCTCCAAAGAAATCGAAATAAAACGCGGAAATGCCTTCGTGCGAGTTTGAGAAACGCGCAAATGCCTTCTTGCGAGTTTTGAGAAACGCGCAAATGCCTTATTGCGAGTTTGAGAAACGCGCACACCAAAGACTTTGATTTCAAAACAGTCTTCTACGAGTTCTAGAAGCTTGCGATTTCTTCGTCTGCAAGTTTAAGCTTTGTGCGAGTTATTCATTCTTTGCGTGTTCTTGATCTGCGCGTTTTCCAGATCTTGCGAGTTCTTGGATTTCTTCGAACAAAAAATGCAACTTTTCGACTGAAATCGACCCAAAATTTCTTCAATTGACTTGAAACTCTGCAGATCACGTCGATTTCATGTCTAGAACACTTTACAAACAATGAATTTTGTTCTAATGCACTAAAAATTCAACTTCGATCTATACACAATACTTTTCTAAACTCGAACAAAAATTTCAAAATCTTTCAAAATTCGTACAATATGCTCTGAATTAAACTAAACATTACACTACAACAATGTTCTAGATGTAAAATCGATTACAATGACACAAAACTCAGATCAAAAACATCACTGTAGCAACAAATTTGAATCTTGAACAGTAACTTGCGAGTTCTTCTAAAAGTCGATCAAAATCTTGAAATTAATCCATGTTTTCTGAATCTCTTCTGCTCTGATACCAATTATTATTCCCAAATCTATCAAGTTCTAATCGTAAACAGAAATCTAATCTTGAATTGTAATAACAAGTCTTTGATTATATCTCAAACAATTACAATCTCTTACTTTCTCTCACTACATTCTCTCTCTAGAATGATATACAATAATGCTCTTCTCTAATCTGCTCTGTATCAATCTGAATACTCACAATGACTTACTTCTATCTACTTACAAAGACATTAAGATATTTATACCCACAATCAATTACAAAGAAAACATACAAAATACAACAACATTTACTTTGACTTTATTACAAAATGACTTTGACTTTTCATGAGAGTTGACTTTCAGCCTTTGACCTCTTGAACTTTCATCTTCAATCTTTATGATCTTGAATCCAACAAATCTGTGCTCTAATATTCATAAAATTAAAATGCTTCAACTCTTAAAGAGTATTAGCCACAAACTAAGAACAATAATATAGAAGAGTATTTAACCCAAAGGTTGGTTGGTTGTGTCTTTAAAATCATACATAACATGCATATTTATACTAAAAGGAAAACTTGGGCTCTAAGTAACAAAAGTAACAAAAGTCAAAATGATGATGTAACCCCTTAGAAGTCTTCCAAAAATCTGATTCAAGTTCCAATCTTTCGGCCCATCAACAAGTTAGGCCCACAGCAAAAGAAGCCCATTTGTTTGGTCCTATAGTACTTCTACAGTTTTGAAATCAGCATCAATCCATTCCTCCAGGAAGATGTAGGGTTTTTCCACAATCTACAAACATTGACATAAAAGACTAAATTAGACCTAATAGTAAGATAAAATAGCATAAATAAATATAAACCTAAGGGATGACTAAAATGCACAAATAAGACATAAAAGGGACTCAAAGGGACAATTTGGACAAACAAAACAAATGAAAAATATACTAAAGAGTGATATAAAAGGTTTAATAAATTAACCTTATCACCTGCCAGTAGGTGCTTGATCCAGTTCCTCCTTCTCAATCTGTTCCTCCTCTTCAATTTGTTCTTGTTCTTCTGGAATCTCATCTCCAGCCAACTCCTCCTGGACCTGTTGTTCCTCTCTGTCCAAACCTCTAGAAGAGGCTGCCATGGCTTTGGCAGCCCTTATGGTTCTTCTTGTTGACCTATCTGTTTGCTTTTCTACCCTCTTTATCTTCTTATCCTTCTTTTTCTTGCTCACCACAGGTTCCTCTAAATGTTCTTCTTCTCCAATGTTGTCATCAACATCATTGACATTGATTTCCTCTTCCACTTCATTTGTTTCATTCATAGCACCTTCAACAGCCTCCTCTTCTCCATGGTTATCATTTTGTCCCCTTATATCAGAGATGGTGTTTTCTGAGGTGTTGAGAAGGTCATCCAACACCTCATCTCTGAATATATTGTGGGTTCTTGGTGGTGAAGGGGGTACAGTAGTTGTCACAGCATCATGCAGGGACACGGGGATTTCCATAGTAATTCCAGTGGGTGCACTTGTGCCCAACACAGAGGTATCAAGTATAGAAACAGGGGATTGGGTTGTTGGTACTATTTTCATGGTGGTGTTTGTAGTGAATTATTGGTTTTGGGGTTGTTGGGAAGGTAGTAGGTTCATATCAAATCCATCACTGTGAGGGTTGATGGTGTCTTCGGTGTTTTGAGCATCATGCAAGAGAGATGAATCCTCCTCTTGGTTCGCAGGGGTGTTTGGGTTGGTGATGTTTAAATCCAACGGCCTCCTTGTGGTTTTGTCCAGATTGTAGACATCACCATGAGAAAAAGGAATGGTTGTGGGTTCGATATTAGTGGGTTTAGAGACAGGGGTGATTCTGGAGTGCTTTCAGAAGTAGAAGAGGATGGTGTAGCAACAACTTTACCTTTTGCTTTTCCTTGTACTTCCTTATTCTTCGATTTGGGGGTCACCACCGGTGTGGATTCCGGTGATCGGATAACAACCCCCTTCTCCTTCTTGTCCCCTGTTTTTGGCTTCACAATAGCAGAGGATCGAGTTTTCCTCCTGTTGTATGTAACAGCCTTCTCCTTGCTTAGGGTTATTGTGCTCTTTTTGCCTTCTTCCATCGCCATTAACAGAGAGATGAAAAATCAGTGGTTTTATGAGGGAGATGAAAGGGTGTTAATGAATGAGGGAGATGAAAGGGTGGTTTCAAAAAGTTATGTAATAAAACCGCCTAATCCTTCGGTTTTTCTAATTTAAAACCGATTTTTTTTTCAAAAAAAGTTAGGATGTAACTAGTCATTAGGGTATTTAGTGACATAATTAAGCCAAAGATTAGATGTTTGATTCCTTAAAAATAAAGATAAAATGGAAATTGTACAAATAGCAAGAATATACATGATGGCCTAAAAAGTTATCCTAGGGCTACTTTTTAAAAAGCAAATGTACCTTTCATCTTATCTTTTTATTTAAAATATGTATGTATTTTTTTCCCTTTTTTTATTCTTTAGCTGAAACTATTTCAAGAAATACATTAATTTAAAATTGACACCACAATTATATCTCATTTTTAAGATAATCGGTCACATAATTGCCTGCAATGCTGCAGCAATAGTCACCTCTCCACATTTTCTTCTTTACTGCATAACACCACACGGGTCAGAATATACCTACTCTAAAAAATTAAAATCCTATTTAAAAATGTACATTTGGACTTTTGGAGCATTATGGACCAAAGGATCACTGTGGTTGCAGTTGCACTACAGAGGTTGATCCTGTAGTTGTTGCAGCATCCAGATAAGATTTAATCCTTTGCCCATTCACTTTGAAAGAGGATCTAGTGTTTGGATCAATGAGTTCTACAACTCCATAAGAAAAAACATGTTTGATTTCAAAAGGTCCAATCCATTTTAACCTTAGTTTTCCAGGAAAGATTTTCAATCTTGAGTTAAACAATAAAACTTTTTGACCAACTTGAAAATTCTTTTGTAAAATCCTTTTGTCATGCCATTTTTTGGTTTTATCTTTGTAAATATTGGCATTCTCATAGGATTGGTCCCTTAGTTCTTCCAACTCATTTATCTGCAATCTTCTCCTTTCACATGCATCATTAATACTCATGTTTAGTTCCTTTAGAGCCCAAAATGCTTTGTACTCTAGTTCTAATGGCAAGTGACAAGCCTTTCCAAAGATAAGCTTGTAAGGAGACATTCCAATTGGGGATTTATAGGCAGACCTATAAGCGTAAAGAGCATTATGAAGCTTGAATGACCAGTCCTTTCTTGAAGGTTTAATCACTTTTTCTAGAATACTCTTGATTTTCCTATTTAAGAGTTCAGCTAAGCCATTTTTCTGAGGGTGATAGGTTGTAGCAACTCTATGACTGATGTTATACTTGTTCAAAACATCTTTCATCATTTTGTTCACAAAGTGTGTTCCTTCATCACTGATTAAGTCCCTAGGTGTGCCAAATCTGGTGAAAATGTTCTTATGAAGAAACTTCACCACTGTCTTTCCATCATTACTGTGGCATGCTGCAGCCTCTACGCATTTAGAGACATAGTCTACAACTACCAAAATATATTGACAGTTTCCAGAAATAGGAAATGGTCCCATGAAATCTATCCCCCAAACATCAAATATTTCAACTTCCAAAATGCCATTGAGAGGCATCTCATGTCTTTGGGAAGTAGATCCAGTTCTTTGACATTCATTACATCTTTTAAGAAAATAGTCAGCATCATGAAAGAGTGTGGGCCAAAATAATCCATATTGGAGTACTTTTGCAGCAGTTCTTTGGCCACCAAAGTGTCCACCATATGTTGAAGCATGACAATGCTCAAGCATTGCAGTCACATCTTCTTGAGGTATACACCTTCTCAAAATTTGATCAGCCCCTAATTTGAATAAAAAGGAATCATCCCAAAGATAGTTCTTTGCATCATAAAACAATTTTTTTCTTTGGTTTTTGGTGAGTTCGGGTGAAATGATTCCAGCAGCCAAGTAGTTTGCAATATCAGCAAACCAGGGTGTTGTAGCATGATGTTGTAGCTTCAAGAGTTGTTCATCTAGAAACTTTTCATTTATTTCAACAAGAGTTCCTTTTCCTTTATCCAGTCTAGATAAGTGATCTACAGCTTGGTTTTCAGTTCCCTTCCTATCTATTATTTCCATATCAAACTCTTGTAACAACAACACCCACCGAATTAATCTTGGCTTTGTATCTTTTTTAGAAATCAAGTATTTAATGGTTGCATGGTCAGTATAAACTGTAACCTTGGTCCCCATCAGATATAATTTGAACTTTTCAAAGGCAAATACAACAGCCAACAATTCTTTCTCAGTAGTTGTGTAGTTAACTTGTGCTTCATTAAGAGTTTTACTAGAGTAATAGATAGGATGAAAAATCTTTTTTTTCTTTTGTCCCAAAACCGCACCAAGTGCCCAATCACTTGCATCACACATGAGTTCAAATGGTTTTGTCCAATCAGGTGTGGTCACAATTGGTGTTGTAATCAAAGCATTTTTCAAAATGTTAAAACCTTTCCTACATTCATTGTTGAAATCAAAAGGTTGGTCATGCTGCAGCAATGTACAGAGGGGTTTTGAAATCTTTGAAAAGTCCTTTATAAATCTTCTGTAAAAGCCAGAATGACAAAGAAAACTTCTATTTCCCTTGACATTTGTAGGTTCTGGAAGTTTTTCAATAACTTCTAATTTTGCTTTGTCAACCTCTATTCCTCTATTTGAAATCAAGTGTCCCAAAACAATGCCTTCTTTGACCATGAAGTGACATTTTTCCCAATTTAGAACTAAATCAGTTTCTTCACATCTTTTAAGGTTTTGTTCAAGATTTTTCAAACATTGTTCATATGAAGATCCATAGACAGAAAAATCATCCATGAATATTTCCATAGAAGTTTCCAACATGTCAGAGAATATGGATATCATGCATCTTTGAACTGTAGTTGGTGCATTGCATAGTCCAAAAGGCATTCTCCTAAAGGCAAAAGTACCAAAAGGACAAGTGAAAGTAGTTTTCTCTTTGTCCTCAGGTGCTATGGCAATCTGGTTGTAACCAGAATATCCATCCAAAAAACAGTAGTACTCCTTACCATCAAGTATATCCAACATTTGGTCAATAAAAGGCAATGGGAAATGGTCCTTGTGGGTTGCTTTGTTGAGCTTCCTATAATCCATACAGATTCTCCATCCTGACACTACCCTAGTTGGGATCAACTCATTCTTTTCATTTTCCACAACTGTCACACCTCCTTTCATAGGGACACATTGGACAGGGCTTACCCAAGAACTACCAGATATGGGGTAAATTATTCCAGCATCTAACCACTTAATTATCTCTTTCTTAACTACCTCTTTCATCAGAGGGTTTAGTCTTCTTTGTGTTTCTACATATCTAAAGTCATTGTTCTCTAAAATGATTTTGAGTTGGAAGATTGATGGACTGCTGCCTTTTAAGTCAGAAATTGACCACCTATGGCCTTGGTGTGGGCTTGAAGTACTTTCACCAAATGTTCTTCCTGTTTTTGTTCTAAAGTGGCAGAAATAATTACAGGTAATTTGTCTCCATCACTTAGAAAAACATATTTTATATGTGCAGGAAGTTGTTTAAGTTCAAGACTTGGTGGTGCTTCAATGGATGGTAAGGGGTTTTCTCTAGTGCTTTCTTCCAACATTTCATATACTGCCACAGGTGCAACATATTCACACTATGATGGTCATCACTATCATCTAAGTCATCATCATCATCATATTCCTCATTTTCTAAGTCATCTTCATTTAAGTCATCCTCATCATACTCTTCATCTTTTATCACTTCTCCTAGAATTTATTCTAAGGTTTCCTCATGACATAAAGAGTTTATAGATCTTAGGCCATAACATTCTTCTTTCTCATCTGGGAATTTGATAGAATTAAAGACATTGAAGGTGAGATTTTGGTCTTGAACTCTCATGGTCAACTCTCCTTTATGTACATCTATGAAGGTTCTACCAGTGGCTAAGAATTGTTTTCCTAATAAAATAGGAGTGTCTTTTTCAGCCTCAAAGTCTAGAATGATGAAATCAGCGGAAAATATGAATTTGTCTACTTGCACCAAGACATCCTCAATCTTTCTTTTTGGGTATGCTATGGATATGTCAACTAACTGTAAGGTAACAGTTATAGGCCTATCCTCTCCTATTCCTACTGTGTTGAAAACAGCCAAGGGCATAAGATTGATGCTAGCACCTATATCACATAAAGCTTTTCAAACCTCTTTTCCTCCTATAGAACAGGGAATTGTGAAACTACTTGGGTCTTTCTGTTTAGGGGGAAGTTTGTTGGTCAGCATGTCACTACATCCTTCTGTCAAGGCTACTGTTTCATATTCATTCAGTTTCTTTTTCTTGCTCAAAATATCCTTAAGGAATTTGGCATAAGTAGGCATGGTTTCAATTGCTTCAACTAAAGGGATGTTGATATGAAATTCTTTGAACACATCTAGAAACTTTTTGAGTTGTTCTTCCTCCTTTTGATTCCTTAGCCTCTGGGGGTATGGAATGTAAAGGGGTACTGGTGTGACAACAACCTTCTTGGGATCATAAGTGGTTGGAAAAGTAGGTGTTATATGTTCACTTGCTGTTTTTGGTTTTTCAGTTATGCTAGTAGATGCGGCAGCATCTGCCGTAGCATCTGTTGCAGTAGACTTGTCTTGCATGTTATCATCAGGAATTAACAGAGGTAACTCAGACCTATCAGGTATGGACACAGAATCAGGAATTGATTTGGGTCCAAGGACTTTATCATGGACACAGTAACACTTTTTTCCTTATCTGTGTTGCTAACAGTCTGGGGTTCTTTTGGCATGGTCTCAACTAATCCTTTTCCACTCCTAAGGGACACAACTTTCGCATGCTCCTTGTTTGTGTTCTTGGGAGTCTCAGTATCACTCAATCTGTGGTCTAACTATGCCACTATGTAACTGATCAAGCATAGGCATAGCATAGTCCACAATCCTTCCCTCTTTAGAGTTTGCAATATGAACAATGTCTTAGGCCTTAGGACTCGGATGTAGTCTATGCACAGGTTCATCCATTTCAATTGTATTCTTCTCCTTCTTTGAAATGTTCTTTCAATATCAGGATCAAATTCAAATACTTCACTGTGAAACAAGTGTGGCATGCAACCAAAATCGGTAACAAAGTTTGACTAGAAAAATCAGATTAAAAGTGACTTAAGAAAATTCTTGCTTTGGCGTGTCCCCGGCAACGGTGCCAAAAACATGCGACTCTAAGGAAATGTATCCCTATTTTTTTCAATAAAGGAATAGCACACAAGTATACTTGCCAAACCAGTATCGTTTTGAAAACAAGTAATAAAGTGGTACTAAGTACCAAATATCGATCCCACAGAGACAATTTAAGGAAGCAATTAATCCAAGTCAACTTAAAAAGTGATTTCAATGAGAGAATTCGAAGGAATGGTCTTTGAGTGAGTTAACAACTTTGAAGTTGGTTTATAACAGTAAAGGAAATGCATGGGTGTAAGTTCAGGCTGGAGTTTAGCTACAGTGTGTTTAGGTAGATTGCTACAGCATGAAGCTGCAACATTGGTTCTCGACCTTACTACTGAATCGATCAGTCCTCTTTCAAGGTTTAGATGAGACTATGTGCTGGCAGTACTCTGCATTCGGGTAACCCAACCATTTTCGTGCAAATCTTACTGTTCTTTTCATATAGTTCACAATCCCTTAAGATTGATACGGTCCATCATAACCACTACAACACTTCAGTGTTCTAAAATTTACTTTGGCTTGCATTCAAGTCCAACTCATCTAAGTAGAACAACATTCATCACTTTGTCAAGAAATACTTGGATGAAACTTAGAAACAAGGGGTGAATAATAAGGTGGATAGCCAATAGCGAAAGCAATCTTCCACTACCACAAAGGCCTTTATCTCCCAACCGTTACTTACACCCAAGCTAGGGGTATTAGCCCATCATCGCTTTAAAATAAATACAAAAGATAATATTAAATTCGAAATGTAAAGACATGAACAATAAAGTACCAAAAGATTTTTAGATTAAAGCTAGTAAAAGGTGACAATAGTTACTAAATAGTTAAACGAACTACTTAGTTGTTTCCCTTGTCAAAGAAACTATAAAAGCAACAAGTAAAGTAAAGATTAAAGCTAAAAGTAACTTGCAAGAGCAAGTTAAATTTTGTCTAAGACCTGGAGTTAATGCTCCTATTTATACAAGGGGAAAAGCATCTAATGTCAAATAACAAGTACAAAGATTCTTTTATCCAATGGTCATTACCCAAAATACAAAGGGTTTACAAGATGCCTTCCTTAACAAGACCACTAAATATGATGATATTCTCTAAAAGATTCCTTCAACTCCATCTTGCAAAACGGGTCCAGGTGGTAGTAAAAAGATTCCCCAACAAAAAGTTTATGAAGTGACGCCTTGTACTTGCTGAAACTATGAACATGGTGTAGCCTCCTGCTGCAGCAAACCAAACTGTTACATTTTTATCAAAATCAGCACAAATAGGGCACATTCCTCTTACTTAGCTCCAAACTACAATAAAGAATAAAAACAGACTAAAAGACTCAAATTTGGTGATTGGGATACTAAAAATAAGAGAAAATGTAAAAACAATAAGTGCTTAGAACGTGATAAGCTATTCACTAATCATACGCCCCGACTATCTTCCGTCAAATTCTCTCGTTGTTTATACATGACTTCACCTTTAAGATTCTCTTCCAAAAGTGCTTCAAGTTGAGCCGACTTGATTTTCTCGATTAGACTCGATACCATGTCAATTCTTGATAAAGTAGCTTACACCGCTCCACTATATTCTTTTCGGTTTAGAGCATCGGACACGACGTTAGCCTTACCCGGGTGGTAAAGCAATTCATAATCTTAATCCTTAAGAAACTCTAACCATCTTCGTTGTCGCATGTTTAGATCCTTTTGATCAAACACGTATTTCAAACTCTTGTGGTCCGTGTATAAAGTACACTTCGTGCCATACAAGTAATGACGCCACAGTTTCAAAGCAAAGACCACCGCTGCTAGTTCTAAGTCATGGGTTGGGTAGTTCTTCTCGTGCTCTTTAAGTTGCCTTGATACATAAGAAATCACTTTCCCGCGCTGCATTAAGATGCACCCCCAAACCCAACTTCGACACATCACTAAACACAACAAAGTCTTTGGGTCCTTTAGGTAGCAATAAGATCGGGGCCTCACACAACAGTTTCTGTAAGGGCCGGAACGACTTCTATTGCACTTCCGTCCACGAGAACTTCACGTTCTTCCTTGTCAAAACCGTAAATAGTGAGGCGATCTTAGAGAAATCTCTAATGAATCTTCGGTAATAACCCCCAAGAAGCTCCGGATCTCGGTCGGGCTCTTTGGCGGCTCCCAGTTCATCATGGCCTCGACTTTTTTCGGATCAACCTTGAATCCTTCTTGGGTCACCACATGGCCCAAAAATTGAACTTCTTTCAACCATAAGTAATACTTGGGAAAAAATTCATATAATTTTTCTTCTCTCAACACCATCAAGACCTCATGGAGATGCCTCTCGTGCTCCTCTTCATTCCTAGAATAAACAAGGATGTCGTCGATAAACACAATCACATATTTGTCCAAGAAAGGACGGCAAACCCGGTTCATCAAATCCATGAAAATCTTCGACACATTAGTCAATCCGAAGGGCATCACTAGAAATTCATAGTGACCATAACGCGTCCAGAAGGCAGTCTTTGGAACGTCTTCCACTCAAACTTTCACTTGATGGTAACCCGAATGCAAATCAATCTTGGAGAAACATCCCGCACCTTGAAGTTGATAAAAAAGATCGTCGATCCTCGGGAGAGGGTATTTGTTCTTCACGGTGACCTTGTTCAAATCACGGTACTCGATGCACATCCTCATCGACCCATCCTTCTTTTTCATGAACAAGATCGGTTCTCCCCAAGGTGAAGAGCTCGGCCTTATGAATCCCTTATCTAATAGCTCTTGGGGTTGCGTCATCAACTCTTGCATCTCGGTTGGCGCCAAATGATAAGCCGCATTAGCAATCGATGCAGCTCCGGGGACTAGGTCAATTCGAAATTCAACATGGCGATCCGGTGGCAAACTCGGTAGATCATCTGGAAAAACATCGGGATATTCCCGGACTACCTTGACATCTTCCAACTTTCTCTTTTCCTTCTCCACATTAACTACATATGCCAAGAACGAAGCACAACCTTTAGATAAACACTTACGTGCTTTAATCCCGGAGATAATTGTGGTTCTTCCCAAGTTCCTCTCCCCATATACGAACATTGATCCTCTGCTTGCCAACGGGATTTTGACCATCTTTTTGGAGCATAGGATGTCGTCCCCATTGGTGACCAACCAATCCATACCAACAACAACATCAAATCCTCCTATCGGCATTGGTAACAAGTTAATTGGGAATTTCTCTCCCTCGATCTCTAAGGTACAACTAATAAAGATCTCATGGATTACCACTTGACTCCCATTCACCACCTCTACTACTAAAGCATCGCTCAAGATACTAATAGGAATGGAAAAGTGTTTGCAGAAAGAACTAGATACAAAAGAACGGTTGGCACCAGAATCAAATAAAATGCGTGCGGGTACGGAGTTAAGTAAATGTCAGGATCGAATTCTCAACAAGAATTAATTCTCAGAAACAATATCAAAGAAGTTTGCGGAATAACACTTTGATATTTAATCAAACAGAAAATAAAGACAGAATATAATCAACAAACTGTAAACTTGTATTTAATGCTTTGAAGTTACAAGATTACTCACTCAACCTCAATGTTGATGAACAGGCTCACCAATACGAATTCTACTTCTCTAGAATTAGGATCTATGCCTTGAGGTTGATTGTCTCTCTAAAAGAATGAAAACTGAAAAATTAAATTATTATTCTAAACTATACAATATATACTGAATACAAAGATAATTACAATAAATAAAATATCTTCAGTATATCTTCCATGTATATCTCTAAGCTTCCATGTATATCCTTTCATACGAATCTTCATCATATAAGCAGTATTAATCTTCAGCAGCATTAACTACTAAGCAGTACTAACCACTAGCAGTACTAACTAGCTAAACAGTACTAACTTTGACTAGCAGTATTAATTAATACTAGCAGTAGTAACACTCAACAGTATTAACCTTTAAATCTTCTAGCAGTAGTAATTTTGAACCAGCAGCATTAACCATACTTGATGAATTCTTCAGTTCCCAACAATCTCCCCCTAACTTGACTTTTAGGAAGAGAAGTCAAGTTCTTCAAATTTTCTTCAAGATGCTCCCAAAACTCTATTATGGTCTAAATTCCTGTGTTTGCATCCAATCCCAAACTCTGATTGATGGTTCTTTGAATCAAGTATTTAGCCATTTCTGAATCTGGAACACACCTTAACTTTTTCTTCAGCATGGCATGTAGCTTCAATCTGCTATGATTATACACTCTATCCACTAGGAAGTATTCAGTGTGATTTAAATCCAAAGTCACTGTATATACTCCACTAATTTCATATAAAGTCCAACTGTTTACTGATTTGAAGACATCTTTGATCAAGTGCTTTACTTCTTCAGGTTTGAACATCATACACAGATACTCCATTACCAGTTTTGTAATTGAAATCCCTGAAGCCTTTAGAATATCTGCATACAACTTCATTCCTATCTCAAACATCTCTTCAATATCTGATCTAGAACATGTTCTGACAATTTTAGCCCATGTGTTAAACACTTCATACTTTTCATCCTTTCTTTTCAGCCTTATGTATTCCTTTCCATCCACTGTCAATGTATCCCAGAGAATCACCTCAGGAGGCTTAACTCCTACAGGCTCTGCTGAAATTGGTTCAGGCACTTTGTCCATCACTACCATATACAAATTAACATCATCAGTGTTAGATGGCTCTGTCTGTTTAGATAACTCAGGTGCCCCTTCTTCTTCAGCAACCTTATCAGCTTCTTCTTCAGATACTCTAGGCTTTTTAATTGGCTTTCTCCTTGCCATCATTTTTGTTCTCTTTAAAGTCTTTAGACTTTCTCCTAGAGTGGTCTCTTTCTTAGGGGGTGTTTCTTGCTCATCTGGAAATGGCTTTTGACAATCAAAGTCATTACTTTCTTTCATCCTCTTCTCCATCTCCACCCTAGCAGTTTCACTTCCCTGAAGCTTTAACATCTCTGAATCATAGAGTTCTTTGATCTTCTCAAAAGACATTTTGGAGAACATCTCCTTTTTGACTCCTACAGCACCTTTGAGAAATATAATCATCTTGTTTCTCTCTTGGGTACCTAGGAATGTCTTTGAGGGTCTTCTCTTCTTTGCAACTGTTTTCACCACAGATTTCTTCATACTTGCAGCTTTCTTCTGTGCAATTTCAGTTGCCATGCTCTGTTGATAAGCTTCATTCAGTTCAGCAGCTAGAGCTTTTGCCATTTCCCTGTCCTTTTCCATCTGAACTCTTTCTTCTTTTTCAATATCCTCCTGCATCTTTTTAGCTAGGGCTTCATCTGATTCAACCAACCTTTGTTTTTTGATTGGTTGATCAGATTCTACCATCTTTGCTTTTCCTTTATCTTTGCTCATTTCCTTCTTACTGTTATCTTTCTTGATCACTTCACCTTGTTCTTTTATGATTACACCTTTGGTCTTCAAAGTGACCTTGGGAGTATCATTCTTGGCTTTTAGTAAGGTTTCTGCAATCTCAAGATCTGTTAACACTTCTTTCACAGTTTCTGCTGCTTTATTAATGTCAGCAGTAGTAACTGTTTCTTCTTGCTGCTCCCCCTGAACATCAACTTTCTCTCCATCAAGCTCCCCCTTTCTTGTGGCTTCTTCCATGTTGATCTCCCCCTTTTTGGGAGCATCATCCTCAGTGGTCCTTCTCCTTAATTGGAATTGCTTCCTCTTCTTCCTTTGTACCAGACTAACCACCATCCTTTTCAGCTTAGCAATCTGTTTTTGTTGTGACAGAATTACTAGCTTCATTTCTTCAATTTCTTTGCCTTGTTTGAGAACATCGTGATTGATGTTCCCCATAGTTTCCATCAATTCATCGTACGTATATCTGTCCTCACCCTCTCCAGAAGTGTTACCCTCCTTTGAAGGATCATTGGATCTTTTATTTGTGGAAGTCTTCTGCCTTGCAGAGGCACTATCCACCCCTGTGGTTTCTTGGCACCAGGGACCTTCAAATGATTGCTCATTCAAAGTTGCCATGGGGGAGGTCTTATTGATGTTACCACTTTCCTCCTCTGTACTAGCAGGAGTAGTGGCAGCCTCATCACCCATATGCTCTACCTCCTCCTCAGAGAGCACCTCCTGTGGGTTGGGAGACACCCTTGTGGTTTCCCTTTGGATATTCTCTAGGGGAGAATTCTCCCTTAGAGGGCTTATAGGCTTAGTGGTTAATGGTACAAGAAGGGAAGGAGCCTTCTTGACCTGTTTTCTCTTGTAAGTTTGGGTGATGGGAGAGGTTGGTTTTTCAAGAAGGGACTGGGGAATGGATTTTGAGAGGGAAGGTTGGGCTTGGCTAGCAGTGGGTTGGTCTAATGGGGGCCTTGACCCTGCTGCCATACCTTCATTGGTTTGGGACACCACCATCATTGTAGAGAACAATGGGGTGTCAACTCCTTCAGAGTCCCCAGCAGATCTTCTCATATTTGAGAAAACCTTGCCTTTGGGGGGTTTAGGTACATATACCCCAACAGGTTGAGGTATATCCGTTAATTCATGAGTAATAACTGCTTGAACAAACCTGGGATACATAAAAAAACTCTTTTTGTTTCCCATGTTTGAGACAAGATCATTGAAAATCATTTTAGAAAAATTATACTTTCTGGCAGTGGCCAAGCACACCAAAGCATAAGCAATAGTGCTGCTGAACTCACTCCATCCAGTAGTCTTTTTGGAGATACAATGCATAAGAGTATGGACAAAGAAACGCCATTGGGGTGAGAATTTTGCTTTAGAAAATTTGAAAACTCCCAATGGGCCTCCATACCCCATTCTTGTAAGGTTTGAAAAGAGTTCATCATTTGGGATAGAGGTTATACCAGAGGCATCGTCTAGACGTAGACAGATGCGAATAACCTCTTCAGTAACCGTGAGTGATTGATCACAGATTCTTGTCTTGATCATCTGCACACCATTCTGAACAACAATGGTTGCATTGGCCCAGAACTGCCTTTGATGCTCGATATAGATTGTAGGGGATACACTAAGAGCATGAGCAATGTGGCTTGACTTGAGGAAATCCACAATCTGATGAAATCCTGCAGCTTGCTTTGGCTTTTGTAGCATCGCAATCTCATTGTGCTCGTCGATGAAAGTCATGGATGCCATTGGTCTTAGTGAAAAGCTTGCCTGAAAACTTCGAATTTGAGAGAGAAAAGATTTTGAGCGCAAGAGAGCAGTATTAACTACTAGCAGTATTAACTGAAAGCAGTATTAACTACTAGCAGTATTAACCACTAGCAGTATTAACTACTAGCAGTATTAACTGAAAGCAGTATTAACTACTAGCAGTATTAACCACTAGCAGTATTAACTACTAGCAGTATTAACTAAACTTACTTCTTTTAAACTTGCTAAACACTGAGTACTGCTATGCATATCCTGAAAAAGAAGATTAGTAACACCAAGAATAAAAATATACAGGTATAAAACCACTTTTTGAGAAGGAGATTATTCAGAGTTGATTATTCCCACACTTGTTACCAAGAAAGTGAATCTACCCACATCAAAAGCTTTAGTGAATAAATCAGCAAATTGATTATCAGTGTGAACTTTTACAACTTGAATAATTTTCTTTTCATTACAGTCTCTTATGAAGTGATACCTGATCTCAATGTGCTTTGTCTTTGAGTGCTTGACTGGATTATTTACAATGCTAATAGCACTGCTGTTGTCAATAAAGATTGGAGTGTGTAGAAAGGTTACCCCATAATCCAACATTTGATTCTGAATCCATAAGACTTGAGAACAGCAACTTGCAGCTGCTATGTACTCTGCCTCTGTTGTAGATGTGGATACTGTGGTTTGTTTCTTGCACTGCCATGAGACTAGTCTAGCACCCAAAAACTGACATCCTCCAGAAGTAGATTTTCTGTCCAAGTTTGCCCCACCTAGATCACTGTCTGAGTATGCTATTAGGTCAAAAGGTGAGTTATGAGGATACCAAAGTCCCAATCTGGGTTGCCCTTTGAGATATCTGAATATCCTCTTAACAGCTTGAAAGTGAGATTGCTTTGGCCTAACTTGAAATCTTGCACATACACAGACTGGAAACATTATATCTGGCCTTGATGCTGTGAGATACATGAGAGAGCCAATCATGGATCTATAATGATGCACATCCATATCCTCCCCCTCAAGATCTGTTGTGATCTGCTTGTGTGTTTCCATAGGTGTGCTGGCAGGTTTTGATTCTTTGGTGACATTACCTTTTCCACTTATCTTACCACCAGTAAGATTGTCTCCAAATGCAACATGTCCTCCATTAATATGCTTGAAATCCTGAAGGCATGACATGTTGCCAGTCATGTGCCTAGAGCAACCACTATCAACATGCCATATGCTCTTTCCCTTGAGCTGTTGGTTGCCCTGCACATTAAATAAATCAATTAGTATGATTGGGGACCCAAGCAAAAGTGGTCTTGGGTCTCCCTTTCTCATCAAAGTATTTACATTCCTTTTTAATGAGGTTTTTAAACTCAGAGCACTCTTTATTAGAGTACTTTGTCAATATGATTGGCTTAGCAGAACCAACACTAGAAGCAGTACTAACCTTAGAAGTACTAACAGAGTTAGCAGTACTAACAGGTTTAGCAGTACTAACAGGTTTAGCAGTACTAACCTTGTTAGCAGCATTAACATTGTTAGCAGTAGTATTACTTCTAGCAGCACTATCATTGTCAGCAACACTATTTGTGGTAGCAGTACTAACAGTTTTAGTGCTTTTAGGAATCCACATATTGACACTTTCTTTAACAGACTTTTTCTTTATGTGGCTTTTAGTTTTAACAGTTTTCTTAGCCACATGGTTCTTTTCAATTTTCTTATAACCAAAGGGTTTTTGCATGGATCTTTGGAAATTCATCCTTTGTTTCATAGGATTGAAATAACAGAATTTTGCAAGATGATTCAATTTGCCACAGATAAAACAAGGTTTTGGTCTATTGATTTTACTCAGATCAACCCCTTGTTTTTGTGCCCACTGATTATTCCAGTTTCTTTGATTTCCCCTCTTTTTGTCCTGTTTTTGGGGCTCATTCTTCTTACATGCACACTGTTTGCAAGGACCTGGATTCACAACTGTGGTCTGTTTGTAATGGACCTTACCAGACTTTCCCTCTGTCTTCTCTATGTCCTTGGATTTGATCCAAGCCCTTCCACAATCATCATTGGTGATAATGTTATTCTCTAGAGGAATCTCACCACTCACCTTATTCTCCTTACTCTTGCCAACCTCTTTCTCAGTCTTATCCTCAACAACTACCTCATCTAAGGGATCTATTTCAGTGGCTCCCTCAGGCAAGTCCTTCCTATCTTTGGTGTCTAACAGGTCTGAAGTAGGAGGAATGTAATTGTTGTTATATGGTGGAGGTGTTGCATTGTACCCAATTCCTCTTCTCAGCTTATCATGAATCTGATTTTGTAGTAAAGAGTCCATTGCTTTAGAAGCATTGGAAAACTTTTCTACATCAAGCTTAACCTTGGTTAGATCCTCTTTCAGTTTTTCACTCTCCTCTTTAGATTTGGTCAGTTTAAGTTCTAAATCCTTTTTCTCCCACTGCCAGTAATTGGTGTCATATGAGTGTTGTAGTTCATTGGCTTGAAAACCTTTGATCTGATCTTCAAATCTCTCTACAATCCTTACATAGTCTTTTATATCTTTTTCTAATCTCTTAAGGTCATCACTCATCTTCTGATTGTGATCCCTGTACCTTTTAACAGTGTCTATGCAAGTTTTAGAACAGAGATTAGAACTTACCTCACATGGGAGATCAGATACTTTAGCCATAAGAGCTTGATTCTGAATAGTTTCTTCTGCTTGATCACTCCAATCAAACCCCATTCCTTGTTGAGAAACAAGGGCTTGAGCAGAGTTTCTGTTGTTATTGAAGCTTCCAGATTGAGCTTGTTGATGGTTGTTGTTGTGAGACATTCCACTTCTGCATTCTCTAGCAAAATGTCCCTTCAGATGGCATTTGTAGCATTCTACCTTTGATTTATCAAACCCTGCTCCATCTTCTCTTCTTTGGGAGAAGTTGTTTCTTCCAGTCCTCTTTATAAACTTCTTAACCCTCATGGAGAGCATGGCCATCTGCCATTTAATATCCATCTCTTCCAGATCATCGGGATGGAGTTGTTCTAAGTCATCATTAATCAAAGAGGAATTTCCATGATTAGAAAGAAAAGCTTCAAACACAGAATCAGTGCCTTTATCTTGATTTGATCCATTAGCAGCATTAACTGATTCAGGGTTAGCAGTAGAATCAATTGATGCTGATAGGAGTGCAGCATTATGAATATATCCAGAAGGCTTCTTCTTTGCCTCCACCTCAGCTTCAAATACTCTAAGATCATTGTACAGATCATCAAGTTCTTTTTCTTCCAACTGATCATTCTGTCTGAATGACACAGTGTACATGGTCCATTCATCTCCAAGGGACCTTAAGAACTTTCTGTTCACATCATCTTGATCAATCTGTACTCCCATAGTAGCTAGTTCACCAATTAGTTTATTAAACCTGTCAAAAGTTTGAGTCATGGACTCATTCTTAGTTGAGATGAAGTTTTCATACTGTTGCTTTAAGATTGTCTTTTGATTTCTCTTGGTACTTTTGGTACCTGAGAATCTCTTCTCTAGAGCATTCCAGAGCATCTGTGCATCAGTGCAATTGCAGAATTGGTGTTGATACTCATTTGGAATGGCCAAGAGCAGTGTGCTCAAGGCTTTCATCTCTGTCTGCCTTGTCTTCCTGTCTGCATCTGTCTTTGGAGGGGTTCTTTTGCCATCTTCACCAATCTTTCCTTCATCAGATGGGCCATTCTCAATGATGTCCCACATAGAGTAATCTGTGAGGAGAATATATTGCTTGATTCTGATCTTCCACATGTCAAATTCATTGGATCTAAGCATTGGAACTTTTGAGACCAAAGTACTGCTTGATTCTGTAAGATTTTCCATGATGAATAACTGTTTCTGAGAGAGTTTTGCTCTGATACCACTTGTCAGGATCGAATTCTCAACAAGAATTAATTCTCAGAAACAATATCAAAGAAGTTTGCGGAATAACACTTTGATATTTAATCAAACAGAAAATAAAGACAGAATATAATCAACAAACTGTAAACTTGTATTTAATGCTTTGAAGTTACAAGATTACTCACTCAACCTCAATGTTGATGAACAGGCTCACCAATACGAATTCTACTTCTCTAGAATTAGGATCTATGCCTTGAGGTTGATTGTCTCTCTAAAAGAATGAAAACTGAAAAATTAAATTATTATTCTAAACTATACAATATATACTGAATACAAAGATAATTACAATAAATAAAATATCTTCAGTATATCTTCCATGTATATCTCTAAGCTTCCATGTATATCCTTTCATACGAATCTTCATCATATAAGCAGTATTAATCTTCAGCAGCATTAACTACTAAGCAGTACTAACCACTAGCAGTACTAACTAGCTAAGCAGTACTAACTTTGACTAGCAGTATTAATTAATACTAGCAGTAGTAACACTCAGCAGTATTAACCTTTAAATCTTCTAGCAGTAGTAATTTTGAACCAGCAGCATTAACCATACTTGATGAATTCTTCAGTTCCCAACAGTAAAAATGTACCCGACACCACGTCTGCAGTAGCTTTCGCCTCCTCTGTAGTGATCTGAAAATCTCTTCCTTTAATCTTGGGCGGATTGTCCTTTGGTTCTTGGCTCCCACTAGTCAAGTTTCTCCCTCGGATTTTGAATTCTGGGCAGTCCCTCTTGATGTGCCCCGACTCTCTACACTAAAAGCAAACCATACCTTTTTATGGGGCACTCTCGACTCGAGTGACCCTTCTTCCCACATTTCAAGCATTCAATAGGATTGGAGTTGCAATGACCGACGTGTTTGTTCTGACAATTGTGACACCATTTAGCTTCATTTCGAGAGTCAAAGCCATTACCGCTCGTGAAGTTCCTAGGCTTCTTGTAATAACTTGGTGGTTGTTCCCACCTCCTCTTTTCGCCGCTCACTACTCCTTCCTCCTTCTTTTGAGTCAAATCATCTTCTACTAACTGAGATTCTTCAATAGCCTCTTGTAACGTGCTCACCTTGGCGTTCCTAACAAGAGTATTCATTTCAGCCGGAAGGCCCTTGAGATAGCCCTTCACCTTCGATCTCTCATCCGGGGCCAAATGCCCCACCAACTCTAGGTTTTCAGTAAATAAACTCGTATAGTCTGCTATGGATTTGTTTCCTTTATTGAGTGCCCAAAATTCGTCTTCCATCCTGTCAATCGCCCTTTTATTACAGTACTTATCCATGATTTTTTCTTTGAACACCTTCCATGTCAGCAAGTTCACAACCCCGGTTCCAAGGGCGGACCGGGTGACATTCCACCAAGTTAGAGATTTGCCTCTCAACAGCCGTGAGACAAATTTCACCTTTTTTTGCTCGTTGCATTCACTCGACTCGAAAGCCTGTTCAATTTCCTGAATCCAGTTCATGAAAATTATCGGATCAGTGGTCCCGAACAATTTCGGAGATTTACTGCATAGAAAGGACTTATAAGAGCATTTTATTTCCTATTGATTGTTCCCCACCGTGGGGTTTTCTTCGGTCCTGGATATATTCCCGGTTCCCCGGAACCTCCCACAGCATTTTCTCCCACTATCTCGTGCATACGGTAAGTCGTATCTCTCTCCTCCATCATCTTGACCGTTATTCGTGTTGTCGTTCCATGGCAGCTTCCATCATCTAAACCATCTGGGACATCATTTCAATCTGTGGGTTGATCTCTTAAATTACAGGGTTGGAGCTTCCCAAATTCATCTGGGGAATATGCTCTATTCCTTCTCCCAATACATTGGTCCTTGTGGTCAAAAGAGGTGGCATTGCATTTAGTTGTTCCCCTGTCATATTAGGTGCTGACACACTAGCCTCCTGTCAATCTTCTTGAATTAGCTGACAACTGCGAGTGTCTACCATCCTTATCTGTCATATCCGTGACAAACAATACATGTTAATTCTTTTTCAAGATTAAGGAACTAATACATACTCCCACAACTATCAAGTGTCATAATAATAGTAATTGTAAGCACGTTCAAGTAATAATATATGCATAATAACATTGGCCAAATGAAATTTTGAACATATTACACATGAAAATCCTTGCCACTACCATCACAACATTCAGTAACAGTGTTTCCGATGATCTTAAGGGTAAGACGACTCAAGGTACTACCCGATTCTCACATAGTCACAGCTTATCTCAAACTAGCTTAAGTCTAGGCATACTATAAAATACCTAGTTCACTTAAACTTAAGCTCTGATACCAACTTGTAACACCCCTAAAAAATTTAAAAATACTTAAAATCAAAAGTCGGTTAAAACCGAAATTTAAATGCCAAAATACAAGTATTTTCCCAACATGGCAATAAAGTTACAAGATAGCAATTACAAGGTTTGAGTATCAGAGTTTCTAAAGACTTCTATCTAATCCTATTAGGACTAGATTTAAGTCGGGGGTTACAACAACCACCAAGTTTGCTTTCCTCCGAAAGAATGAGAGTTCTCCCAAAAATGATATCCTTGCTTGTACCTCTAAATGGAACTCCCAAACTCTATATCACTGGCTCTTAGGCTTGGCACCACTATACCCTGCTATAAATGTCAAATAAGAAGAAGTGTTAGGCTTAACGCCTAGCGAGATCAAACATTTACCCCAAGTTTATAAATAATAAATAAAGAACAATATACCAACAAAAATTAGCCTCTCTTGGGGAAAAGGTTAATATTGCAAACAAAGTATAAAAGTCGTTTTAAACCAATTAACTAAAATAATGGTATTTAATCAATTATCTTGTGATAATGGGGGAGACCCGATTCCATCAAGTGGCGGAACACTAAGTAGACCACATCGAGATGTTGATGAATAAAATACACCTAGAATCCAAACCTTGGTAATTACTCTTATTGGGGCAAAGATAAGAACGTCAAAACTCCTTACTTAGTTATTCCCAACTTACAAGATGAGAACATCAAAACTCCTCACTTGTCTAAATAAAGGTTCTAAGGCGAGAACATCAAAACTCCTCCCTTGTCCTAAACCGATGATATCAAGAAGAGGACATCAAAACTCCTCTCCTGATGGTGTAACAATTGTGCATATGGGTCCAATGCAATGACACACAGAATTATGCCATAATCATGTTTATACACATAACAACGCTACTTTGAGTTCGCTAAATGCCCAATCAAGTGCAATAAAAGCCACATATTGATTCCGACCCAAAATAATGAAATGATATAGCATGAACCAAATAAGTATAAACCACGATCCTCAACAATGGGAGTTCATATAGTTGGTCAATAGTTATAACATATTTCAAAATGATGACAAATCTCATTTTAGCTATATATATATATATATATATATATATATATATATATATATATATATATATATATATATATATATATATATATATATATATATATATATATATATATATAGCTTTTATGTAAATCAATAAATAAAGTATCATATTCCTTCAAAATGTAAATAAATACTTGAACTAAGCATCAAAGTAAGCTTTATTCATTCATGTAACTAGAAACCTCATAAAAGTAGGTAATCCAAGCTTTACCCCAAAAATCTATAAAACGACCTAGAAATTATCCATAGTTGAAATCATTGGGAAATTTTATAGGAGGGTTTCTAGAAACAAGTAAATAAAGTATTTAACATGTATAGAGTTCTTAAAAATAAAGGATGAACTCGTAAATGGGTTTTTAGGTGAAACCCTAAAAACCAAGCTAAAATGATGAGGAGATAATGGAGAAGATGAAGGTGATATGAACCCGTAATCACAATACTTGAACTCTTGGATCACTCCCCATATAAATGCTAAGGAATCTCAAAAACAAATCGGCGCAAGATAAATATATATGGAGAGAAGTGGGTTTGATGTGAGAAGATGAAATGTGGTTAAATAAGATCCCACTTTCTAAGGGTTATTCTAAGGATAATTAGGAATATAAAACTCAAAATTATACGTACCAAAATTACGAGTGTTATAGATGATGCCGTCAGAGATCCAAATTGGGTCAACGCTATGCAAGAACAGTTGATTGAGTTTGAAAGAAACACAGCTTGGAATCTCGTTCCCAGGCCATCTGATAAGATTGTTATTGGCACCAAATGGGTGTTTTATAACAAATTAGATGAACATGGGACTGTGATCCGCAACAAAGCTAGACTTTTTGCTCAGGGATGTAGACAAGAGGAAGGCATAGACTATGATGAAACATTTTCCCCTGTGGCTAGGCTGGAAGCAATTCGATTATTCTTAGCCTATGCAGTTCACAAAGACTTCAAGGTATATCAAATGGATATCAAGTCAACATTCCTAAACGGAAAGATGAGCGAGGAAGTCTATGTTGAACAAACCCCAGGGTTCTCTGACCCTAAGCATCCAGGCTACATATATAAGTTGGATAAGGCTCTCTATGGGTTAAAACAAGCCCCTCGAGCTTGGTATGACACCCTATCTTCTTTTCTAATCACTGAGTAATTTGAACGTGGAAAGATTGATACCACTTTGTTTTTTAGAAAGATTAAAGGTCATATTATTCTTGTTCAAATATATCTCGATGACATTATATTTGGTTCTACTAACCCTTCTCTTTGCATGCGATTCGCAGAGAGAATGAAGAAAGAATACAAGATGAGTATGATGGGTGAGCTAACCTACTTCCTTCGTCTTCAGATTAAGCAATCTGACAAAGGTACATTCATATATCAAGGTAAGTATGTTAATGATATGCTGAAAAAGTTTGATCTTACTCAAACTTCAGCAATGAAAACTCCTATGGCTCCACCGCTGACACTAAACAAGGATCATTCTGGAAAACCTGTTCATGTCACAACTTATAGAGGAATGATCGGGTCATTACTCTCTCTCAGTGATTCGATGATGATCCTTTTATACTTAGTGAAAATTACTTTAAACTGTTGTATGTATTAGTGTTTCACTATCAGGGATCAGACTGAGTCTGTTCAGTTATCGCTGAGTGATTTCCTATGTAATCAGTTTATGTAATCCCTGAAGACAAGCCTCGCGCTCAAGAATATCATTGCTGACATCAAAGACTAAGATGATGATAAAGACAAGTCTACTAATGATTTAAAGCGGCATTCAGTGAAACCAAGACAAGTCCACAACGCGTGACAAATCAAGATCAAGACTCAGTTATTTCCTCTCAGCATCAGTGATCCCTGATCACTGATCACCAGCTATAGTTGATCATGAAGTTTGCATATCAAGATTTGTTTGTCTTATCCTCTACACAAAAAGTAAGAAGGTACAAAAGCAAACTTGCTTTTGTCCATAATCGTACAACCACCCCTTTCCACTACATTGTTCACCATACGACCAAAAGCATGTTAAAGATAAAGTCAAGAACATGAAGCCAATGAAAGGTGTACATGTGGATTGTACCCTCTGCCATGCATTTAATGAATAGGGTATAAATAGGATAGAAGCCTTCATTTTGAAGGGTTCTCAATCTTCTGTTTTATACTTGCATAAACTCCATTTTCTACAAACTTTCTTCTCTCTATCTTTTACTCTTGTGCAAGAAAGCTTAGTGATTCTGAGATTGTTTAGATTTGGTTTAACTTATCTAATTCCTCAACAATCTGTAAATTATGTCTTTGATTTACTCAATAATCGATAAACAAATTTAAAAGTAAATTTTGTGTTTGTATTCAACCCCCCTTCTACAAACTAATACCCTTGTAGAACCTTAATTGGGACCAATAAGTGGTATCAGAGTAGTTTATTTAACCCATAAACAAGATCTTGCTTAACTCTCTTCCTTGCTATTCTCTATAATAGCATTAAACACAAACACTAACTATCATGATAATGGCTCACTTGCAAAACCACCTCGATTCAGCAAAGACAACTTTACTCTCTGGAAACATCGAATGATGTTATTTCTAGAAGGTGTAGATCCCACTATACCTGAATATGTTGAAAATGGACCCTATGTACCATTTATCATAATTGTTGCAGTTCCTGCCACTATAACTACTGAAGTTGTTCCCGAGAGAGAAACTACCAAAGAAATACGACAATGGAATGATGAGGACAAAAAGAAAGTTGCCCTTGATGTAAAGGCCAAAACCATCATCTCCATGGCTCTACCTGATGAAGTCTTCCATTCCATCATTCATCTAAAAACCTCTAAAGCCATGTGGGACACAATTTGTGTTCAATATGAAGGTACCACCGAGGTACAAGAAACCAGAAAGATAAATCTGGTAAGACAATATGAAAGTTTCATTTATGGTAAAAATGAATCTTTGGCTGAAGTACACCAACGCTTTAATTGCTTAATAATTGATCTAAGGACTGTTGGTAGGACCTACTCAAATTCTGAGATACTGACCAAATTCTTGGAATGTCTTCCTGAAAGTTGAGACAGTTATTCAATGTGTCTCAAGCTAACAAAAGACTTAAACCATCTCTCTCTTAGCACCTTATATGGGATTTTGCTCAATCATGAGCAATCCATTCAACTGAAGAAGAATCTTGTAAAAGATTTCAAAGACTCCAAAAGTTCTTCATAATTTTGGACTTGGAATGCAGTGGAAAAAATTGATCAGAGGCTCTCTGTAGAGGCTCTGATGCCTATTTCTGCAGAGGCTCTGGTGGTTCTCTACAGAGGCTCTGGTGGCCATCTCAGCGAAGGCTCTGATGGGCATCTCTAGACCAGAGGCTCTGGTGGACATCTCTAGACCAGAGGCTCTGGTGCCTGTCTTTGGATTGGCTATCTCTGAACCTGCAGTTACTGGATATTTAATGCTCAGTTAATTCCAGCCCATGATTTTAGCTAAATTGGTTGTAACCGACCATAATTGCTAATAATTTGCGATCATTGCCATTTTAGTTATTTTTCTATTTTACGAATGGGACTAGTATATATACCATATATACTTATGTTTTAGACTCACGATTTTAAACAATCAATATATATTCTCCAACATATTTTGCTCTCGTTTTTGTGCCTATAAACGATAGTGTCTTGAGTCTTATCCCATATTGGATTTTGTGCAACCCAGGCATAGGGTCGAAATACCAATTCGGAAAGTGATTCTACACGATTCTCAAGGAATCTGGTCATCTAATCGATGTTAACAGGGGAGACCCGATTTACCATTGATAGTGATGGAACACAAAAGTAGGCCATGTATTTATGTTCAATGAACCCCACTACGGATCAATAGTCATCCAATTCAACCTCTCAAGTTTCATGGCATAAGACCCCGATGATCCTAGATGTCAGGATCTGATTCTTAACAAGAATAATGAAACTCAGAAACAATATTAAAGAAGTTGCGGAAAAACACTTTAATATTCAAAGATCAATGTAACAGTAAAGTATAAATCACAACTTGTAAATTTTATTGAATGATTAAAGTTACAAGCTTTCACACAAAACCTCAATCTTGATGAACAGGCTCACCAAGACGAATTCTACTTCTCTAGAACTAGGGATGTAAACCTTGAGGTTAATTCTCTCTCTAAAACAAAAACTCAGAATACTTGTATATCTTTCAAACTATTCTAAATAAATCTATACATATAGTGAAAATAAAAGATAATTACAAAACATAAAAGATCTTCAGTATATTCTTCCATAATTATCTTCAACCTTCCTTGATTATCTTCAAACCTTGATCTGCGCGTATCTTGATTATCACATAAGCAGTATTAAGTCATAGCAGCATTAACACTCTGAGCAGTATTAATCTTCAGCAGTACTAACTATGCTTAGCAGTATTAATTTCTTCAAGCAGTATTAATTTGGCTCAGCAGTAGTAACCATGTTGTACTAGCAGCATTAATCATACTTAAACAAATATTCAGTTCCCAACAATCTCCCCCTAACTTGACTTTTAGAGAAGAGAAGTCAAGTTCTTCAGATGCTCCCAAAACTCCATTGCTCATAATCCTATATCAGGATTCAGCCCCAAACTTTGATTAAGAGTTCTCTGTATCAAGTATCTTGCCATTGCAGAATCTGGTGCACAACCAAGATTTTTCTTCAACATAGCATGCAGCTTTAGCCTGCTATGGTTGTAAACTCTATCCACTAAGAAGTATTCAAAGTGACTTGTATCCATAGACAGTGCATATACTCCACTTCTTTCATACAGAGTCCAGTTGTTAATGGTTTTGAAAACATTTCTAATAACATGTTGAACTTCCTCTGGCTTGAACAACATGCATAGATATTCCATCACAAGTTTTGTAACTGGTATCCCTGGTGTTTTCAACTTATCAGCATATAATTTCATCCCCACCTCAAACATTTCCTCTAAATCAGATCTGGAGCATACTCGTACAATCTTGGCCCAAGTAGGATACACTTCAAACTTGTCATCTTTCCTCTTAAGCCTGATATACTCCTTTCCATCTACTTCCATGGTATCCCAGTGAATAATCTCAGGAGGCTTGACACCAACTGGTTCAACTGTTATAGGCTCAGGCACTTTTTCCATGACTACCATGTACATACTTACATCAGAAGTACTGGATGGTTCTTCCTGAGATTGAGCTTTCTGTTCATCAGACTTAGGTGCCTCTTCTTCTTCAGCTACCTTCTGTTCTTTCTCAGCTTCTTCCTCATCCACTCTAGGTTTCTTAGTTGGTTTTCTTCTTGTCATCATTTTTGTTCTTTTCAAAGTCCTTAAACTTTCACCTAGAGTAGCTTCCTTCCTTGGTGTTTCTTGATCATCAGGAAAGGGTTTTTGTATTTGAAGGGCATGCCTCTCTTTCATCTTCTTTTCCACTTCAACTCTTTCTTTGTCATTTCCTTGTAACTTGGTCATTTCTGCATCATACAAACCTTTGATTTGATCAAATTACATTTTTGTAAACATTTCCTTTTTGACTCCCACAGCACCTTTGAGGAAAGTGATCATCTTCTTTCTTTCTTGAGTGCCAAGGTAGGTCTTTGAAGGTTGCCTCTTCTTTGCACCCATTTTGATCATTACAGGCTTCTTGCAAATTTCAGATTTCTTCTGTGCCATTTCTGTTGCCAAACTCTTTTGAAATGCTTCATTAAGTTCTGCAGCTAGAGCTCTTGCCATCTCCCTATCTTTTTCCTCTTGATCCTTTTCTTCTTGCTCAAGTTCTGCCTGAATTTTCTTAGCCAAAGCTTCATCTGACTCAATCAACTTTTGCTTTTTAAGTGGTTGGTCAGATTCCACTATCTTGGTTTTGCCTTTGTCCTTGCTTGCTAGCTTAGCAGCACTAGTTTTCTTGATAACCTCAGCATTGTCTTTGATGACAACTCCTTTGGCCTTTGAAGTGACCTTAGAAGTATCATGTTTAGCCTTGATTAGTGCTTCAGCTATCTCAATTTCTTCCAAATTTCTGCTAATGAGGTCAGTTAATACCTCTTGAACAATTTATGCTGCTTCATTTATTACAGCAGCATTAACTGTTTCTGCTGCTTTGCTTGCTTCAGCAGCATTAACTGTTTCTGCTGCTTTCTCAAACATTGTTTCTTTTTCTACTGCTTTTTCAAACACAAACCCTGTTTCTGTTTCAGCAAACTCCCCCTCATCTCCATGTTTCTCCCCCTTATACTTAGCATTCTCCATGTTGACCTCAGCTTCTGACTCCCCCTTTTTGGGAGCATCATCCACTGGTTTCCTTCTTCTGAGTTCAAATCTTTTCTTTGACCTTCTTTGAGCCATCTTCTTAACCATCTTCTTTAAGGTGTTGAGCTCTTCTTGCTGGTTGATGATGACTTTCTTGAGTTCATTTACAACCTTCTTTTGAGAATCCAGTTCAGTTGCCATTTTGGACATGGCAGAAATCAATTCCTGGTAGTCATATCTATCCTCACCTTCTCCAGGAGTGTTACACCCTTTTGAGGGATCATTGGAATGTTTAATAGGGATCTCCAGCCAAGCTCAAGCACCACCTATTCCCTTGGTTTCTGGGCACCCGGGACCTTTGAATGATTTCTCATTCAAAGTTGCCATGGGGAAGGTCTTAGTGATGTTACCACTAGCCTCCTCTGTGCTAGCAGGAGTAGTGGCAGCCTTCTCACCCACATGCTCATGCATCTCCTTAGTGAGCGCCTCCTTGGGGTTGGGAGACACCCCAGTGGTTTCCCTATGGATATTCTCTAATGGAGAATGCTCCATTAGAGGGCTTTGAGGTTCTGGGTTTGTAGGAGGTACAACAAGGGAAGGAGCCTTGTGTACCTTTCTCTTAGTATACGTTTTGGATATAACTGGTGTTGGCTTAAGAACAAGGGACTGAGGAAGTGATATAGTGGTTGAAGGTTGGGTTTGGCTATCAGTGGGATGGTCTAGTGAGGGCCTTGACCCTGATGCCATACCTTCTTGGTTGTGGGACACCACCATCATTGTAGAGAACAATGGGATGTCAACTCCTTCCGAGTCCTTGGCAGAGCTTTTCATATTTGAAAAGACCTTGCCCTTAGGGATTTTAGGTACATATACCTCATTAAACTGAGGTATATCCGTCAATTCAGAGGTGATAACTGCCTGGACAAATCTTGGATACATATAGAAACTCTTTTTATTTTCCAAGTTTGACACGAGGTCATTGAAAATCATTTTGGAGAAATTATACTTTATGGCAGTGGACAAGCAGACCAAAGCAAAAGCAATGGTACTACTGAACTGACTCCATCCAGTAGTTTTTCTAGAAATACAGTGCATAAGAGTATGAACAAAGAAACACCATTGGGAAGAAAAGTTAGCTTTGTAAAATTTGAAAACACCCATTTGGCCTTCATACCCCATTCTTGTGAGATTAGAAAACAAATCCTCATTAGGGATAGAGGTAATACCTGAGGCATCGTCTAGTCGTAGACTGATGCGAATGACCTCTTCAGAGACTATCAAGGGTTTGTCACACACCCTTGTCTTGATAAACTGCACACCGTTTTCAGTAACAGCGGTGGCATTGGCCCAAAATTGCTTCTGGTGCTCGATGTAAATTGGTGGTAACACTGTAAGAGCATAAGCTATATGACTGGTCTTGAGAAAATCAACTATTTGATGGAATCCATCAGCTTGCTTAGGCTTTTGAAGCATTGCGATCTCATTGTGTTCATCAATAAACTCCATGGATGCCATCGGGCTTGAGGATACTTGACTGAAACACACTGGTTGCTTGAGAAAAAAGAGTTAGAGAGAAGATGAACAGTATTCAAAGAGTCGTTGTGAGCTTTTAGGCGGGCAAAGAGGGTATTTATATAATTCAGGAAAGAAGCAGTATTAACCCTAATTTCAGTTAAAGCAGTATTAACTAACTAGCAGTATTAACTAACTAGCAGTATTAAAAACATACCTGAACTCAGACTAGCAGTAGTAATAATGAACCTGCAGTAGTAACTTTGCACTGGCAGCATTAACAATACTTACACTGTTGAAGCTTGTGTTAGTCTGAGCAAGGCAATAAACTTCCTGAGAAAGATTATTAGTAGCACCAAAAAAAATAAACAAATAACAGGTATACAAACACTTTTTAAACATGAGCTCATTCAGAGTTGATCATGCCCACACTTGTGACCAAGAAAGTGAATCTACCCACATCAAAAGCTTTAGTGAACAGATCAGCAAACTGGTTATCAGTATGAACTTTAGCAACTTGAATAAGCTTCTTTTCATTGCAGTCTCTAATAAAGTGATACCTGATTTCAATGTGCTTTGTTTTGGAGTGCTTGACTGGATTGTTAACAATGCTAATAGCACTGCTATTGTCAATGAAGATTGGAGTGAAGAAAGGTTACCCCATAGTCCAGCATTTGATTCTGAATCCATAGAACCTGAGAGCAGCAACTTGCAGCAGCAATGTACTCAGCTTCTGTTGTTGATAAGGACACTGTGGTTTGCTTCTTACACTGCCAAGATACTAGTCTTGCACCCAAACGCTGACATCCTTCTGAAGTAGACTTTCTATCCATATTAGCACCACCCAAGTCACTGTCTGAATATGCAATCAAGTCAAAAGTAGATTCATAAGGATACCAAAGACCTAATCTAGGTTGCCCTCTTAAGTATCTGAAAATCCTCTTAACAGCTTGAAGATGTGACTGCTTTGGCTTGACTTGGAATCTGGCACACACACATACTGGAAACATGATATCTGGTCTTGAGGCTGTGAGATACATGAGATATCCAATCATTGATCTATAAATATGGACATCAACATCCTCCCCCTCGAGATCAGCAGTGATCTGTTTGTGTGTTTCCATTGGTGTGCTTGCTGGCTTTGAGTCTGATAAACCATACTTATCTAGGATGTCTTTCACATACTTTGATTGACTTATGAAAATCCCATATTTCTGCTGTTTCACTTGAAGCCCAAGGAAGAAGGTGAGTTCACCCATTGAACTCATTTTGAAGCTCTTGTGCATCAACTCTTCAAAGTCTCTACACATCTGATCTTTTGTGGATCCAAATATGATGTCATCCACATAGATCTGAACAAGTAGGGTGTTCTTCTTACTTCTTTTAATGAAAAGGGTCTTATCAATGATTCCCCTTTCAAACCCATTTTCCAAAAGATAGGTAGACAGAGTATCATACCATGCTCTTGGGGCTTGATATAGACCATAGAGTGCTTTCTTAAGTTTGTATACTCTGTCAGGATATGATGGATTTTCAAATCCAGGGGGCTGACAGACGTATACTTCTTCATCAATTGTTCCATATAGAAAGGCACTCTTCACATCCATCTGATATACCTTGAACTGCATATATGAGGCATAGGCTAGAAACAGCCTAATTGCCTCTACCTGTGCAACTGGATCAAAGACTTCCTCATAGTCTATGCCTTCTTCCTGAGTGTACCCTTGTGCCACTAGCCTTGCTTTGTTCCTGATTACTATTCCTCTCTCATCCTTTTTATTTCTGAAAATCCACTTGGTGCCAATTGCTCTATGACCTTTTGGAAGGTCCACCCAGTCCCAAACATCTTGCAATTTAAACTATAGCAACTCTTCTTGCATGGATTCTATCCAACTTGAATCTTTCATTGCATCATAAGCCTTCTTAGGCTCAATCTGAGATAGAAAGAAAGAGAGTACTGTATGCTGCTGATCCTGCAAATCTTGAAGTCTGCTTTGATTCCTAGTCATCATAGGAGAAGAGATGTCTCCTATTACCAGCTCAGAAGGATGATTCTTCTGAGTTCTTGTCTGATGACTAGGTTCTTCATTAATTCCCACATCTAAATTGGAATCATTTAAGTCAGCTGAGGGGATCTCATCAGCTACTTCTGGCTCTTCATGCTCTGGATTCTCCTCATCTCTTCTTTCTTCTTCACTCTGAATTGGTTCAGTAACAGTCTTCGTTTCACATATTTCAACAGGGTTCATTGTAGGTATGGGAAAGATCACAGACTGAGAAATAATATCTTATACTTGTTCATTCCCTGATCCTCTACTTTCTGATCCTGCATGATCATCACTACGGAAACCCAAAGAGTTAGTTAGTGAATCAATGTCAAATAACCATTGATGACCTGAACCAATAGGATTTGGTGAGTTCTCCTTGCATTTGACATTGTCACTTTCCTCAATTATTCTAGAAGAAGAATTAAACACTCTGTAGGCCTTACTCTGAGATGAGTAACCAACAAGAAAACCATCATCTGCTTTGCTATCAAACTTTCCTAAGTGAGTTTTGGTATTGAGAATGGTACAAGGACACCCAAAAGGTTTGAAAAAACCAATAAATGGTTTTCTTTTATTTAACAGCTCATATGGTGTCTTGTTCTTAGGCTTGACTACTAGAACTCTGTTTTGGACATAGCAAGCAATATTAACTGCTTCAGCCCAGAAAGTAATTGGAAGTTTTGAATCAGCTAACAGAGATCTAGCAGCCTCAATCAGTGTCCTATTCCTTCTCTCAGCAACACCATTTTGTTGTGGAGTCCTAGGAGCACTGTATTGCCTCTCAATTCCTTTTTCCTCACAAAAGGTGTTTAGGTCAAGATTTTTAAATTCAGTACCATTATCGGACCTAATGACTTTTACCTTTTGATTTGTTTGGTTTTCAATTCTTAGAATAAAGGATTTGATCAGTCCACTTGTCTCATCCTTAGTCCTTAGAAAATATACCCAAGTAAATCTAGAGTAATCATCAACAATAACTAAGCAGTATGATTTCTTACCTATACTCATGACATTCGTAGGACCAAACAGATCCATATGCAACAACTGAAGAGAAGAAGAAATTGTGTTCAACTCTTTAGACTTATGAGAAGTTTTGTGTTGTTTGCCTTTAAGACAAGCAACACAATGATCATCACATGAAAAGACTTTTGAAGGCATACCTCTTACAAGGTTGTTTTTAACAAGTTTATTCATTGTTTTAAAGTTCATGTGACACATCCTTCTGTGCCAAAGTGATGATTCATCCAAAGAGGCTTTTGAAGCAAGACAGTTTAGGGATGAATCATTTGAAACATTTTCCATATCCAAACAATAGACATTATCCTTTCTAGGAGTTCTTAATAGTATCATCTTTTCATCAACTACCTTGAATCCAGGAGCAAGGATAATGCATTCTGAATCAGTGAATAATATACTATGCTTTTTGTCACAAACCTGTGATACACTTAACAGGTTGTACCTTAACTGCTCAACATAGAAAACATCTTCAAAGGTCATCTTACCTTTTGTTACATCTCCCTTACCACTAATCTTACCTCCATCTGGAGTATTACCAAAGGCAACATGTCCTCCATCAATTTTCTTGAAATTCTTGAGGCAAGCCATGTTCTCTGTCATGTGCCTAGAGCAACCACTATCAACATGCCAAATGCTCTTTCCCTTTAGCTGCTGGTTGCCCTGCACATAAGATAAATCAATCAGTATTGACTGGGAACCCAAGCCAAAGTGGTCTTGGGCCTCCCTTTCTCATCAAAGTATTTACACTCCTTTTTGATGAGATTTTTAAAATTAGAATACTCTTTACTGGAGTACTTTATCAAGATGATTGGTCTAGAAGCACAAACACTAGAAGCAGTACTAATTTTAGAAGTACTAACAGAGTTAGCAGCACTAACAGGTTTAGCAGTACTAATCTTGTTAGAAGCACTAACAGAGTTAGCAGTATTAACATCTGATGAAGTACTAACAATGTTAGTTTTAGAAGTACTAATACTCTCAGCAGCACTAACATTGATAGCAGCAGTATTGCTTCTGGTAGCACTATTTTTGTCAGCAGCACTATTTGTGGTAGCAGTACTAACAGTTTTAGTGCTTTTGGGAACCCACATCTTGACACTCTCTTTTACAATCTTTTTCTTCATGTGGCTTTTAGTTTTAACAGGTTTCTTAGACACATGGTTCCTTTCATCCTTCCTATAACCCAAGGGTTTTTGCACAGATCTTTGAAAATTTATCCTTTGGTTAATAGGATTAAAATAACAGTGCTTGGCAAGATGGTTCATTTTGCCACATATGAAACAAGGTTTTGGTCTGATGATTCTACTCAGATCAACTCCTTGTTTCTGAGCCCACTGATTATTCCAATTTCTTTGATTTCCCCTCCTTTTATCATGTTTTAGAGGCTCAGACTGATTACCTGCACACTGTTTGCAAAGAACAAGATTCACAATTGTAGTCTGCTTGTAATGGACCTTTTTAGACTTTCCCTCAGTCTTCTCTACATCATCATATTTGACCCAATCCCTTCCACCACCCTCATTGGTAAGAATGTTATTTTCTAAGGGAATCTCTCCACTTACAGTATTATCCTTACTCTTACCAGCTTCTTTCTCAGTCTTGTCCTCAACAACTACTTCATCTAAAGGATCTATCTTAGTGGCTCCCTCATGCAAGTCCTTCCTATCCTTGGTCTCTAGCAAGTCTGATTTAGGAGGGATGTAGTTGTTGTTGTATGGTGGTGGTGGTGTGGTATTGTACCCAATTCCTGGTTTAAGCTTATCATGGATTTGGACCTTTAGAATTGAATCCATGGCTTTAGAAGCATATGAAAACTTTTCCACATCTAACTTAACCTTGGCTAGCTCTCCTCTCAACTTTTCATTCTCCTCTCTAGACTTTATCAGTTGGATTTCTAGATCATTTTTCTCCCACTTCCAGTAATTTGTATCATATGTGTGTTGAAGTTCATTGGCTTGGAAACCTTTAATTTGTTCCTCAAACCTCTCAACAATTTTCACATAGTCTTTTCTATCCTTTTCTAACCTCTTAAGGTCATCACTCATACTTTGGTTGTGATCCCTGTACCTTTTAACAGTATCTATGCAAGTTTGAGAACAGAGATTAGAAAGTACCTCAGTTGGGAGATCTGATACCTCTGCCATGAGAGCTTGATTTTAAATGACCTCTTCTGCTTGATCACTCCAGTCAAACCCCATTCCTTGTTGAGAAACAAGAGCTTGAGCAGAGTTTCTGTTCTGGTTGAAGCTTCCAGTCTGAGCTTGTTGGTGATTGTTGTGAGACACTCCACTTCTGCATTCCCTGGCAAAGTGTCCCTTCATATGACACTTGTAGCACTCCACCTTTGACTTATCAAAGCCTGCTCCATCTTCTCTTCTTTGGGAGAAGTTGTTCCTCCCAGTCTTCTTGATGAACTTTTTCACCCTCATAGAAAGCATGGCCATCTGCCATTTAATATCCATCTCTTCAAGATCATCAGGATGAAGCTGTTCCAAGTCATCATTGATTAAAGAAGAGTTACCATGGCCTAAAAGAAAGGCTTCAAACACAGATTCATTGCCTTTTTCTTGATTTACTCAATTAGCAGCATTAGCTGATTCAGGGTTAGCAGAAGAATCAGTTGATGCTGATAGGAGTGCAGCATTATGAACATATCCAGTAGGCTTCTTCTTTGCTTCCATCTCAGATTCAAACACTCTCAGATCATTGTACAAATCATCCAGTTCCTTTTCTTCCAATTTGTCATTCTATCTGAATGAAATAGTGTACATGGTCCATTCATCTCCAAGAGATCTGAGGAACTTTCGGTTGACATCATCTTGTTCCATCTAGACTCCAACAGTAGCCAACTCTCCAATTAACTTATTGAATCTATCAAAAGTTTGAGTCATAGACTCATTCTTTAAAGATGTAAAATTCTCATATTGCTGCTTGAGAATATCCCTCATATTCCTCTTAGTGCTCTTAGTGCCAGCAGATCTCTTCTCTAAAGCATTCCATAGAATCTGAGCATCAGTGCAGTGGTCAAACTGATGTTGATACTCATTAGGAATGGCCAAAAGCATGGTGCTTAAGGCTTTCATCTCCAATTGTCTCACTTTCTTCTCAGCATCAGTTTTTGGAGGTGGTCTTCTTCCATCTTGTCCAATTTTACCTTCAGCAGAGGGACCATTCTCAACAATGTCCCACATAGAAAAGTCTGTAAGGAGGATGTATTGCTTGATCCTAATTTTCCACATGTCAAACTCATTAGGTTTGAGCATGGGAACCATTGATACAAGACTGTTGTTGATTCAACTGTGTTGTCCATGATGAATGAAGGTTTCTGAGAATACTATGCTCTGATACCACTTGTCAGGATCTGATTCTTAACAAGAATAATGAAACTCAGAAACAATATTAAAGAAGTTGCGGAAAAACACTTTAATATTCAAAGATCAATGTAACAGTAAATTATAAATCACAACTTGTAAACTTTATTGAATGATTAAAGTTACAAGCTTTCACACAAAACCTCAATCTTGATGAACAGGCTCACCAAGACGAATTCTACTTCTCTAGAACTAGGGATGTAAACCTTGAGGTTAATTCTCTCTCTAAAACAAAAACTCAGAAAACTTGTATATCTTTCAAACTATTCTAAATAAATCTATACATATACTAAAAATAAAAGATAATTACAAAACATAAAAGATCTTCAGTATATTCTTCCATAATTATCTTCAACCTTCCTTGATTATCTTCAAACCTTGATTTGCGCGTATCTTGATTGTCACATAAGCAGTATTAAGTCATAGCAGCATTAACACTCTGAGCAGTATTAATCTTCAGCAGTACTAACTATGCTTAGCAGTATTAATTTCTTCAAGCAGTATTAATTTGGCTCAGCAGTAGTAACCATGTTGTACTGGCAGCATTAATCATACTTAAACAAATCTTCAATTCCCAACACTAGATTTCACTCGTTCACGAGAAATTACAATTATTAATCATTAGTCGATGCCCGACTCAAAGAGCCCACATCTTATTATCCATTAAGATTTCATGCCTATTTCACGTTACAAAACGGGAATGTTCTTTCTACACACAACCCGACTCCTAAGCCTATAGATCCATTGCATTTGGTCTAGTTAAACAACTCATCTAGATATGTTCATTCATATCCAAACCATAATTATTTTCATCAACATATCACCACATAGGTAAAATTCTCATATTTGTCATACAAAACCAATCATCCTTTAAAATCCTTGATGTTAGGTTTTCTACCACTATACAAATTACTCTCAACCCCAAAACGTAGATTGCACATAAAACTTCCATTTTGGTTATAAAATACTCAAGTATCCAAAATACCACATTTTGAACTAGATGGTCCAAACCCCTCAATGTCCATGATATATATAAAAACAAAGACATTTAAATAGTTAAAGCAACTCATTTTGGCACATATAAAAGTTTAGAAAAAAAAAATGAACTCACAATACTAGGTTTTGGTTAAAACCTAGAAATCACCAAAACCCTCAAAAATGTTAGAGCACAAATTTGTTGGATTCATGATCATAAAGATTGAAGATGAAAGTTCAAGATGTCAAAGGCTGAAAGTCAACTCTCATGGAAAGTCAAAGTCATTTTGTAATAAAGTCAAAGTAAATGTTGTTGTATTTTGTTTGTTTTATTTGTAATTGATTGTGGGTATAAATACCTTCATGTCTTTGTAATTAAATAGAAGTAAGTCATTGTGAATATTCAGATTGATAGAGAGCAGATTAGAGAAGAGCATTATTGTATATCATTCTAGAGAGAGAATGTAGTGAGAGAAAGTAAGAGATTGTAATTGTTTGAGATTTAATCAAAGACTTGTGTTTACGATTCAAGATTAGATTTCTGTTTACGATTAGAACTTGATAGATTTGGGAATAATAATTGTAGAAGAAAAACTGGTCTGGAAGAAGAAACCAGTTGAAGATGAGAAGAAAGATGAGCTGAAAGGAAAGAAGTCATGTGTACATACACATAAAGCCAAGAAGAACAATGCACGTAAAGGTAAATCTGATCATATATACACGAAAGATCAATTAATCAGGTTATCAGGTAAGAAATACTATTGTTCTTATTGTCGTACACATGATCATGTTCATAAAACAAGTGATCATTTCTGGTATTGTTCTTATTCAGTTACTCCCATAAGAACTGCAACTAACATTCATGGACCCAAATACCAGTGGGTACCAAAGCCAAAAACTGATTTTGTGTTGCAGGCATCTACAGTTAAGGGGGAGTAAGAGAACCAAGGCTTCTAAGTAAATCAACTTAGGACCCGTACTTCAACGATGTTTGACTTCTAAACACAACAGTTTAGGAATCGTACTTCAGTGATCAAAAGACCTTACTCCTGTGCTGATAAGAGATTGTACCCCAATACTCGAATGAGGAAATCAACCATCAAGGGGGAGTACATATTTTTCTGAAATATTTTGCATCCGATAGTTATGATGAACTACATTTCAAAATAGAATTGTAGATATCTATCATGTACTTTTTCATTGACATATTTTAGATGAATAATTTCAGGGGGAGTAAAGGTGATGATTTCTGATTACTTCAGATCAGAACTCGTACTTTAATTGTTTTACTGCTTTATGTCTTTTAAGTTCGAATAAGTTTGTGAATAAAGTTGCTTTGACATGACTTTGAGACTTGTGCAGGATGAGAGACGCTTACAAGATCATATCTTTATGACTTAAAGTTGACTTCATGAGATTTAAGACAGCGAAAAAGGTTAATTTCTTATCTTAATCTCATATATGGTTAAAAGAAGGACAACTTTCAATCATATAAAAACATGTTCATAAATGTTCAAACCACTTCCCAATTCTTAAACAGATTTCATGAATTGGAAGTGTGATTTTAAATGTTTTCAAGGTTTATTTGTGCTTACATGATTACAAACCGTGTGTTTCCAAAGATAACTACTTGTGTATTGTCTTTTCTATATACTTTCAAGTATTCACACACACCGGTTTGTTTTTCTTGTTTAAAATGTTCTTACCATGTCTCAAATTTGACACATATTTTTCGATGGTAAGACACCCCGATTGTACTTCAATGAATATTGAGCGTTAATTCATTTCGAAACGTTCATTTCAAGACTTGTCTATATCTTGGTTCGTATAGACACATATCTGTTATTGTTGACCATAAGCTTTGATTGTTATATCATTTGTTTCTGATCATTTCCATACAATGTCAGATTTTCAAACAAGTCTCTTGCATTCTTATCTATTCATTCAATTTACTTGTTTGAAAATACTTCAATGTTTAAAAATACTCATATCTTCATGATTATATTCTGAGCATACACATATCTGACTTGTATTTGAGCATATTGAGCAACATATGCTTCATAGGATTATGGGTTCTTTGTGCTAGGAATTAAATGAACTTCTATGGATTCACGATTACCAGTGTCTCCTACCCAAGAAGTTAATCCATAGTGATTGAGTGTGAGGAGTCGAAAAGAAATGAGTGTGGGATGTGTGACGAGGTAAAATATGGGTGTCCTGTTTCTAGTTCCTAATCACAATCAAACAATCAAACAAACAAGATTGAATCACTACCTGTTTGATTCAATTTCAATCCAAACGATTACAAACAGTGTTCTTGACTTTCTCTCTATATATGACTCTTTCTCTCTCTACAATTTTCTCTCTGAAAACGTACAACTCAATATCCCCTATATCAAAAACAACAAAGGAAAAACTATTTATATCTAGAACTAAAATACAAGGAAATACAAAATACAAATACAAGGACTTTGACTTTGACTTTTTTATTACAAAAAAAAATTTGACTTTAATGAGAATTGACTTTCTCAGCTTTTGACTTCTTGAACTTTGACTTTTGTCTTCTTGATCTTGTATCCAACTATTTCATGCTCTAACAATCTCCCCCTTTGGATTCAAGATCACTGTTGAAAGATTTAGCAATTTAGTCTTCTCTTTTAAACTCTGTCTTCAAAGAGTATAACAATCTCCCCAAATATGATGAACAAGATCTTCAACAATCTCTTTAGAATAATCACAATACTCTTTCAGACTTCGGAAAGAAATTATCATCAGATTGAGCTCGGATTGCTTTAACAAAATAATCTTCAAAGAAAATTTCCTCAAAATCAGCACATCTTCAGAAATTCTTTGATCTTCTTCAACTCTTTACTTTGAATCTTCTGACTTGGACATTTCTTTAAAAAATCATCTCCCAAAACTTTAAACACTTTAACATTTCTTGATACCATTTCCCCCTTTTTGATGATGTGAGCATCAATATTATCAAAACTTTTAGTAAGAAATGTCTGTATCCAGTCTGACCACTGATCTGTGTACGAGCCTCTGAATCTTTGCTAAGTCGAACAATGTATTCATCCAGATCTTTTCAAATCTAGATAAAATAGTAATGTAACACCTGAATCAACAAATGAATCAGTTAAAATATCTGTCAGTAACACTAAGTCACTGTGTGTAACGAATACACAATATAAAGGAGCTTTTTGATGTTCACTCTCCCAGGGCTTCCATCCAATCATCGAAATACCACAAAGGCAATTTCTATGAATGTTATGACAAAGAAACAAATTCTTTGTGAGTTCGTGCACGTGTAGAAATAATTAAGCACGAATAATTGCTTTTATAAAGGCTCAACATAGTGTAAACCACTGAGACAACAGTAGATAAACACAGACTCGAAGTGCATGATTAAAGTGCGAAGGTGGGGCATACTTCCTTCTTTTTCAATATCCAGATTTTCCAAATGAAAACCAAATAGATTATATGTTGCGTCCCCTTGAAAATATGAAACATTTTCTTTTTGAGAAGAAAATGAGTAGCTAGTGGGGTTTTTAACAAGAGTTGGCATGGGCTAGTTGCCTGTTTCAATAACATTCACCAAAGAATTGTGAAACGCTAGTAATGTGGCTGCCCGGCTCAGAAAGTAGTTGGTGCAAAGTTTGATATTCTTTTACTCTGATCTCACACCCTCTTTCTTTTTATCATTAAGCTCACATCAAACCAAACTCTCCTTTACATTTTACCTCATCACACCCACACTCGTTTCTTTTAGACCCCTCACACTCAATCTATATGGATTAACTTCTTGGGTAGAAATCACTGGTTAACGTGATTCCATAGAAGTTCAGTTAAATCCTAGCACAAAGAACCCATATTCCTATGAAGCAAATGTTGCTCAAAAAATGGTTTAACTTGAACAATTAAATCTCAAATATAAGTCAGATAGGTATATGCTCAGAATATAATCATGAAAATTTGAGCATTTTTAAACATGGAAATATTTTCAAACAAGTAAATTGAATGAATGAATATGAATGCAAGAGACTTGTTTGAAAATCTGACATTGAATGAAAAATGATTAGAAATGAATGATATAGCAATTAAAGCTTATGGTCAAGAATAATGGATATTGTCTATATGAAACAAAATATAGACATTCTTGAATGAAACGCTTTGAAATGAAATAACGCTCCAAAATCTTTGAAGTACAAGCGGAGTGTCATACCATCGAAAATATGTTTCAATATGAGACATGGTAAGAACAATTTGATCAAAAATTAAACCGATGTGTGTGAATACTTGAAAGTATGTAGAAAAGACAATACACAAGTATTTATCTTTGGAAACACACGGTTTATTAATCATTGAAGCTCAAAATGAAAAATGAAAACATTTAAAATCACACTTCCAATTCATGAAATCTGTTTAAGAATCGGGAAGTGGTTTGAACATTTTAAGAACATGTTTTCATATGATTGAAAGTCGTCCTTCTTTCAACCATATATGAGATTAAGATAACAATTTTAACCTCTCTATGCAATCTTAGATCTCATGAAGTCAGCTGAAGTCATAAAAGTATGATCTTCATAGCTTCCTCTCATCCTGCACAAGTCTCAAAGTCTAGTAAAAGCAACTTTATTCACAAAATTTATTCAAAAGTAAAAGACATAAAGCAGTAAAACAATTAATGTACGAGTTCTGATCTGAGTTAATCAGAAATCATAGTCTTACTCCTTTTGACTTGACTTATATGCTCCCCCTAACTTCATGCATCACAAAAATTTGTCAGTTAAGTAAAATGCAGAAATTAGATATGCTCCCCCTCAAAAGAATGTAGATCATCTTACAATGCATCTCACTCTCCCCCTGAGATCATGAGCAAACTATTAAAGTGCAGATATCTTTCAGAAATAACGATAAAGAAAATGATGAAAAATAACAATACTTAACTTCATTAGGTAACAACCGATTATGTCTTAAGATTTAGCATACCAAGCTTAGAGACAAGAAAATTAAATCTCTTTTCATCTAAGGGTTTGGTAAATAAATCTGCAAGTTGATAATCTGTTTTTACAAAATAAAGTTCAATTGTTCCTTTTTCTACATTATCTTTGATAAAATGATACCTGACGTCAATGTGTTTGGTTTTAGTATGCTGGACAGGATTAGCAGATATCGCGATTGCACTCTGCGAGTCACAATAGATCGGTATTTTCTCAAACTTGAATCCATAGTCTCGCAGCTGTGTTCGCATCCACAGAACATGAGAGCAGCAACTGGCAGCAGCTACATACTCTGCTTCAGCAGTCGATGTGGAAACGCATAATTGTTTCTTTGATGCCCAGCTAACGAGCTTGTCTCCAAGAAATTGAATGTGACCTGAAGTGCTCTTTCTCTCCAACATGCAACCTGCATGATCTGCATCTGAATAGGCAGTCAGTTGAACACTAGTATCCTTAGGATACCACAGACCAAGATTTGCAGTCCCCTAAAGATACCTAAAAATCCTTTTGACAGCAGCCAAATGGGATTCTTTAGGAGCAGCCTGATATCTAGAACATAAGCATGTTGAAAACATAATATCTGGCCTACTTGATGTAAGATACATTAACGATCCTATCATACCTCTATAAGTTCTAACATCAACACTATTACTCGAAGGATCAGTGCTAATTTTAGTACCTGGTGCCATCGGGGTTCCAATTGGTTTACAATTTTCCATTTTAAACTTCCGAAGAATATCCAAAATGTACTTAGATTGATTAATGAAAATCCCCGTTGAAAATTGTTTAACTTGTAATCTAAGAAAGAAATCCATCTCTCCCATCATACTCATTTGAAAACATGACACCATGAGGTTAGAAAAGTTTTTGCAATATTTAGGATTAGTAGAGCCAAATATTATATCATCAACATATATTTGAATAAAGATGATATCGGCTTTTTCCTTTTTGATGAACAAAGTGGTATCAACTTTACCTTTGGAAAAACCTGACTTGACCAAGAATTTTGATAGAACATCATACCATACTCGAGGGGCTTGTTTCAAACCATACAGGGCTTTGTCCAAGATGTAGACATGATCTGGCTTATCTGGATTCACGAACCCTTCTGGTTGAGACACGTAGACTTCCTCCTTAAGAATGCCATTCAGAAAGGCCGTTTTCACGTCCATCTGATAGACTGTGAAATTCTTGTGAGCTGCGTAGGCTAGAAACATACGGATTGCCTCTATACGCGCTACTGGAGCATATGTCTCATCGTAGTCTATGCCTTCCTCTTGCCGGTAACCTTTGGCAACAAGTCTTGCTTTATTCCTTATGACGATACCATCTTCATCCTTTTTATTCTTGAATACCCATTTAGTGTCAATTACGGATTTTCCTTCCGGTTTTGGAACTAATCTACAGACCTTCAGGGCTTCAAACTGATTTAATTCTTCTTGCATAGCAGATACCCAATCCGAATCAGCTAAAGCCTCTGATACACGCGTGGGTTCTATCTTGCTGAGGAATGAGTCATGCATACATTGATTCAAAGTCGCTGACCTAGTTAACACTGGTTTGTTTAGATCTCCAATTACTTGGTGTAAAGGGTGCTCTTTGGTCCAGCGATGCTCATGAGGAAGTGGAATAGATGCTGATTGATCATGATTATTATCTTGAAATCCACTATCAGGCTCTTCAGTTTGAATAGTTGGAGGGGGTTTGCAGTTGAAATTTCTGGTGTAGAAGCATCAGTTGGAACATCAGACTCTGTCTGTTGAGTAGACAGTGTATCATACCCAACTAATACAGTTACTTTTGGCTCAGCAGTTACTTGTATATTCTCAACTGTAGGAGTAGATGTTGGAATGTGAGTTTCTGACTGAACGGGGGATACAAGTTCAGTTGTAACTTCTGAAGTGACTGGATGATTGCAACTTATGTCTTCAGACCTGTCAGTCACAGCAGATTTAGGCAAATTAGATCCTAGAAACTCATCATAAAAGAATTCAAACAACAAATCTAAATCAGATAAATGTGAAAGTGAAGTAGAAGCATTATCCGAATTGTTCTCTGTAGAAACAAATTCTGGACTGATCTGCCTAGAAGCTAATACTCCAGTGATTACGGGTTCTGAACTGAGTTGTTCAGAAGCCATTTCTTCATCAAATGTTACATTGACGCTCTCGACGACTGTCTTTGACTTCTTCAGATAAACACGATATGTTGCAGATGTTGAAGAGTAGCCAATGAAGATGCCTTCGTCCGCCTTAGCACTGAATTTGTTCAGATTCTTTCTATCATTAAGCACGAAACACTTACACCCAAATATATGAAAATACTTGATTTTCGGTGTTCTGTTGTTGATCAGCTCATATGGAGTCTTTTGAAAATGGCGGTGTATCATGGATCGATTCTGAGTATGACATGCAGTTGACACAGCTTCTGCCCACAGAAATAGAGATAAGTCCGATTGACTAAGCATAGTAAGAGCGGCCTCAACTAGCGTCCGATTTCGCCGTTCGACTACTCCATTCTGTTCAGGTGTACGTGCAGCAGAGTATTGATGTGATATCCCGACCGATTCGAGATATTCTTCAACTGTTTTGTTTTTGAACTCTGTGTCGTTGTCAGTTCGAAGAAACTTGACTTGTCTCTGCATATTCACCTGGGTCGTCTTTAAGAAGGTAATGAGAACTTCGGGCGTCTCATCTTTTGATCGTAGAAATTTGACCCACGTGTATCTTGAATAATCGTCCACAATAACCAACACATATCTCTTTCCTCCTAAGCTTTGTGTTCTCATTGGACCGCAGAGATCCATATGTAACAACTCTAGTGGAGAACTGGTGCTTGGTTCAGGCTTCGGTTTATGTGCGGCTCTCTTCATCTTACCCTTTTCACATGCAGCACACAAGTGTTCTTTCTCATATCTCAGCTCAGGAAGTCCTTTTACCAACTTATCTTTGACCAACTTGTTGATATAACGAAAATTCAGGTGTGATAGTCTTCTGTGCCAAAGCCAACTTTGCTGCATCGAAGCTTTTGTCAATAAGCAAACATTACTGTCATTCTGAACCTTTGAAAGATTAATGGTGTAGAGATTTGTCTTTCGATTGCCGACTAAGGGTTCATTACCGTCTTCAGTACGAACCGAACATCTCTTAGCTTTGAAGTTGACCTCTAACCCTTTATCACATAATTGATCGATGCTAAACAAGTTGTGCCCTAAGCCTTCGACATAGCTCACCTTCCTAATCGTTATGTTATCTTGAATGATGTCACCATATCCTAAGATCGGTGAAAATTGGTCGTTCCCAAATCTGACATTGCCACTGAATTTCTTTGTATAATTAGACAATAAAGCTTTCTGCCCGGTCATATGCTTGGAACAGCCGTTATCCAAGTACCACATATGCCGGGTCTGCAAGAGAAATCAGGAAATAACAATTTTAGGTACCCATTTAAAAACAGGTCCTAACAGATTAGCACAAGATTTTGGTATCCATTTGAAAATGGACCCTCTGTTCTTTTGAAATCCTCTAAAAACATTTGATCTTGAAGAATAAACATGATAAGATCCAAACCAATTATTAGAATTATGATGAGAAACAAAATCATTTCTCCGATAATGATAAGAGTTAGCAGTAGTAGGAGATAATTGAATCAATTGCTTTATTGAATAACGCTTGTAAGAAGTTACAAGGTTTTGTTTAGGAGAAGTAAGTTGATCAACTACAGCACTATCACTACTATCAGATCTATTACAAGAATTATCAGAAATTGATTCAGCAGTCTCATCATTCTTCCTTTTTGGTCTCCATTCAGATCTTGCTTTTGACCTTTTCTTTCTTAAATCTGAAACAGAAGATTTAGATTTATTAGGAAAATCATATTTCTGACATTGATTTTTCTTTTGTGTACCAGTGTATTTCTGTTTTTATAATCGTTGTTTCTTATGTTTCTTACCTTGAGCATAGTAATCAGCAGTTATAGAAACTGATTCACCAACCTTAGCTGATGATTCACCAATATTAAAAACACTTGGTAACACTTTTCCATTTATAAGAAAAGTAGAATGATCCGGAAGTGGAGCATTGAAGTCAAACATATCAATTTCATTTATGCACCCATCATCAGAATTTAGAAAATCATTTGCAGACACAAATAAGTCATCAAAGTTATCAGTCGAAGTTTGAGGTGCCTTTGAAACTTTAGAACACTTTGGAGATTTAGATTGAAAAACTGTGTTCTTTAATACTGTAGAAAATACACTTTGTTCAATATCTACCAAAAGTCTTTCATCAGATAATACATTTTCAAGCTCAACTATTTTGCTTTCAAGAATGAGTGAAGGAACATAAACTTTTGCAATAGAAGGTTTTGCCTCCATCTCAGAAACAGAATAACTAGCAAAATAATCGTTTGAAAGAACTTTTGATGTCTCAGAAAGATAACTATCATTTAACTTTGCATAGTTAAATGGTAGTTGCAGTTTCTTAAAATTCTTTCTATTTTCAGTTTCCTTGGCCTCAACTTCTTCTGGTAATTTGGTAACAAATTTGGGTTTTAAATGAGTATGTTTACCCGCAACAACAAGAAAATCAAAATTATATAATGTTGGTTGTTTTCTGATGGCTTTCTTTAAGTAATGGGGGTTTTCAAAACCAAGTCCCCATTTTTCCTTAACATCAGCCTCCTCATTAGGTGCATTAAGAAAAATTGTTTGATCTGTTTGGCCTCTTGCATAAAGTTTGACTTCCAGACCATTTACCTTCTTATTTAAAAGATTGTTTTCAACCTGCAATTTATAAACAGTTAGTGCAGATTCTTTCTTTTCTAACTCATACTTAGAAAATTTAACTTCAAAATCAAAAATCTTCTTTTCAAAACAATCTACTTGAATTTTAGAATCAGAAGCAGATTTGCGTAAAGAATCAATTAGATCTTTGTTTCCAATAACTGATTTATTAAGCTCAAAGATCTTATTGTTTCGTTTAGCAACTCTGTCTTTTTCCTTTTTCAGTTTTGTTTGAAGGTCATGAAGCTCAATCATCATGGTTTCCATTTTGGTTATGAAATCTTTCTCAGTTAAGTTCATTACCTCATCAGCTGCTTCATCATCTGAATCATCATATTTCACCTCTTTTCCCATTAAGCATAGATGAGCAGTTTCTTCCTTCTCAATTCCTTCCTCTTCATCGGAATGGTCTAACTAGTATTCGTCTTCAGCCATTAATGCCCTGCCAGCTTTTGGTTGCTTAGCCAGGAGCAATTTGTTCTGATAATACTCTGAGTTGCCGAACCTTTGGCTTCCGACATTCTTTTGCATAATGTCCAAACTTGCCACAGTTGTAGCATTTGATCAAATCATTAGCAGTCTTCTTTTCAGTACTGGTATAATCATTCACAAACCTCTTCTTTTCTTCTGGCTTCCTTTCCACAGATCTATTTCCTTCTACCCTTTCTCTATGCTCATGGTTCTTGGAGCTGGACGAAGAGTATCTCTGAGAATTGGATCCCGGCTTCTTGTAAAATTTCTTTTGGAATGCTCGGATCAGTAATAGCATTGCCTTCTTGAGACTTTCTCCGTCATCTCCATCAGATTCATATTCTGATTCAGAACTGGTAATAACTTTCTTCTTTTTCTTCTTCTCTTTCTTTTCTTTCTCCTTCTCTCCGGCCACTAGTGTAATGGGGTCTGCAACTTTTTCTGTTTTCTTCTTCTCACTCCTTTTCTCTTCTACTTCTTCTTCATTCTGTCGCAAAGTCTCGTATACCTCATGCAACGGTATATCACTTAGATCCTTCATCTGTTTCATGCGACGAGTGTGCTTTTTTCATTCAGGTTGCAGAATACTTAGAAACTTGACATTGTTCTCAAGTTGCTTCTTTTTCACCTTATTCTTTGACAACTCATTCAGAAGCAAGACAAAACGTTCATAAGTATCTTCCAAGCTTTCATTCTCTTTGGCTTTAAACTCTTCATAACTGTAAATGCAATTAACCACTTTCATTTGATTCCCAACCTTGGATCCCATCATCTTTTGCAGTTGATCCCACATCTTCTTAGCATTTGCCTTGTAACTATCAATCTTGATGTATATCTCGTTCGAAATGCTTTGAAGAAGTAAGGACCGTTCTTGTTTATCTGCTTTAAATCGGCTTTTCTGCTCTTCAGAATACTGGGCAAAATCCATTGGAACTGTTCTCATCTTTTGTACTCTATCCTCATCTCCATCCTCACTGTCTGAGGATTCATCATCAGGGATTTCAACAGTAGGTGGAATCATTGGACCTTCTGTAATTGACAATAGTATGTTCTCCCCATTCGCATGTCTATCCACAAAATCCAGAAATCTGTCTTTCCACTGTTCATATTCTCCTTTGAACAGTACCGGAGGCTTGACATCAGTGCCAATAGAAAGAGCATCTTTAGAAGTCATCTTGTATGAACCTGTTTGAAAAGATATGCAATAAGAAACTAGAAACTGATCGTTAGTCCCAATATGAAATCTCAAGAATATAGAAATAACACAGAAAAATAAAACTTTGAAAAAATTTGACTAAGTCCTGAAACTCGCATAGCACTATTCACGACAAAACTCGCAGATGCTTATTCGCGCAAATCACTATTCACTCTGAAACGCGCTAATAGAGGCATGCGCGTTTACTGAATTCGCAAGGCACTACTTGCGCGTTTGAACAAACTCGCTAATCACTGTTCGCGCAAAGTATAGGAATACGCTAGACACTGATGGCGCAAAGCTTGAAAAGCGCTAGTCGAAGGTTGCGCGAAACTAAAACTCGCAGAGCACGAAACTCGCTAACTGAAGCTAGTGCGAAACGTGAAACGCGCTAAAAGCTACTCGCGCAAAAGATGAAACGCGCTACGGGCTACTCGCGCAAAGGATGAAACACGCTACACGAATCTCGCGCAAACTTAGAACTCGCAAGCTTTGACTTGCGCGTTCCTATTTCGCGCAAACCGAACTTTGCGCGTTTGGCAGATCACGCAAATCAAACTTTGCGCGTTAGACGGTTCGCGCAAAACAAACTTTGCGCTTTTAACAGTTCGCGCAAATTCTACTTGCGCGTTTCTTTAGTCTTGTGCGTTCTTCAGACTTGCGTGTTCTTCAGACGAACTTGCGCGAAAAATGGATCTTGCGTGTTCTTCAGACTCCCTTACGTATTCTTGACTTTTTCGAGCCTTTCGTCTTGAATTCGATCAAATTCTTCAAATTTGATCTTGAAATTTTGTAATTATGCTCGATTTTAACACAAGAACAAGTTACAATACTTGAAATTTACAATCAAATACAAATTGAACCAAATTGATTCAATTTACAGTGCTCAAAACTCGTGAACAAAATTTCAACAAAAATCCAAAATTCGAGAAAATTACAGTCCAATTAACAAAATGAAATTTACAGACTCGATCGATATTACTTAGTGAACAAAATCTTATCGATTTCCACTCCTAAATCAATCTAAAACTCATAATTTGATCTGACATCAACGAACACAGAGTCGACTTTCTATTTCTTGATCTGATTTTGATTTGGATTAGGCTCTGATACCAATTGTGTGTCTTGTTTCTAGTTCCTAATCACAATCAAACAAACAAGATTGAATTACTACCTGTTTGATTCAATTTCAATCCAAACGATTACAAACAGTGTTCTTGACTTTCTCTCTCTATATGACTCTTTCTCTCTCTACAATTTTCTCTCTGAAAACGTACAACTTAATATCCCCTATATCAAAAACAACAAAGGAAAAACTATTTATATCTAGAACTAAAATACAAGGAAATACAAAATACAAATACAAGGACTTTGACTTTTTTATTACAAAAAAAAAGTTTGACTTTAATGAGAATTGACTTTCTCAGCTTTTGACTTCTTGAACTTTGACTTTTGTCTTCTTGATCTTGTATCCAACTATTTCAAGCTCTAAAAAAATGGAAAAGAGTGTTTGGTTAGATGTGAGCTTATTGATTAAAAAGAAAGAGGGTGAGAGAACAGAGTAAAAGAATATCAAACTCTGCACCAACTATTTTCTGAGTCGGGCAGCCACATTACTAATGTTTCACATTTCTTTGGTGAACATTATTGAAACAGGCAAATAGCCCATGCCAACTCTTGATAAAAACCCCACCAGCCACTCATTTTCTTCTTAAAAAGAAAATGTTTCATATTTTCTGGGGACGCAGCACATAAACTATCTGATTTTCATTTGGAAAATCTGGATATTGAAAAAGAAGGAAGTTTGCCCCACCTTCGCACTTCAATCATGCACATTGAGTCTGTGTTTATCTACTGTTGTCTCAGTGGTTTATACAATGTTGAGCCTTATTAACAGCAATCATCAAATGCTTAATTCTTTCTATCACTTGCACGAACACACAAGGAATTTGTTTTCTTGTCATAACGTTCATAGAAATTTCCTTTGTGGTGTTTCGATGATTGGATGGAAGCCCTGGGGGAGTGAACATCAAAAAGCTCATTTCCTATCTGTATTCGTTACACACAGTGACTTAGTGTTACTGACAGTCACATTAACTGATTCATTTGTTGATTCAGGTGTTACATTCCTATTTTGTCTAGATTTGCAAAGATCTGGATGAATACATTGTTCGAATTGGCAACGAATCAGAGGCTCTTGGACAGATCAGAATGGTCAACGACATTTCTTGATAAAAGTTTTGATGTTATAGATGCTCTATTCATCAAAAAGGGGGAGATGATTTACAGAAATGTCAGTTTAAGAAATTTCAAAGTGAAAGATTTGAAGAAGATAAAGTTCAAAGTTTGAAAGTTTTGAAAGATTGTTCAAGAAAAGTCAAATATGTTTGAAGATGTGCTGATTTTCTGAAATTTTCTTTGATGGTTATTTTGCTAAAGCAATCCGAGCTAATCCTGAAGATAATTTCTTTCCAAAGTCTGAAAAAGAGCTTTGTGATAGTTTTGGGGAGATTGTTGAAGATTGTTTCTATCATATTTGGAGAAGATTGTTAATATCTTTCAGAGACAGACTTGGGAATAATACAGTCAAAGAAATGAGAGTTTACAATGTTTGTGCTTAAAGAAGAAATTTGTTACAAAGGAGGAAAAGATTCAAGATGAGCTTAAAAAGGGAGATTGAATTGCTAAATCTTTTAGAAGATGATCTTGATCCAAAGGGGGAGAATGTTAGAGCACAGATTTGTTGGATTCAAGATCATAAAGATTGAAGATGAAAGTTCAAGATGTCAAAGGCTGAAAGTCAACTCTCATGGAAAGTCAAAGTCATTTTGTAATAAAGTCAAAGTAAATGTTTTTGTATTTTATTTGTTTTCTTTGTAATTGATTGTGGGTATAAATACCTTCATGTCTTTGTAAGTAAATAGAAGTAAGTCATTGTGAGTATTCAGATTGATAGAGAGCAGATTAGAGAAGAGAATTATTGTATATCATTCTAGAGAGAGAATGTAGTGAGAGAAAGTAAGAGATTGTAATTGTTTGAGATTTAATCAAAGACTTGTGATTACGATTCAAGATTAGATTTATGTTTACGATTAGAACTTGATTAGATTTGGGAATAATAAAAAATGTTTGGATCTTGAGGCTCTATGCAATCCACACTTGAATCCTTGCTCTTAGTGCCTTTTGATGCCTTCAACCACTAACAAAATAGAATTTAATGCCCTAGCTTCGAAACCTTTCGAGGTTTATGGACAGCAAAGTGGTATAAATGAGGAGTTAATGAAATGAGGAGTTAATGAAATGAGGAGTTGAATTCTGAATTAATGGTTTGGCCCCCGAATGCGACAGTGACAGGCATAATCGCCAGACAAATTCGCCCAACTTGTATCACTGTTGCACTTCTATCTGCGACTGTGACAAGCGGTTGTTCCCCTGGCACTATCGTCGGGCACAATCGCCCAAAATGTATCGATGTTTGTTCCTTCTATGTGATTGTGCCATGCCATAGTGCCATTGGGCACTATCGCTGGCACTATTGTCGAGTCTGTACCGAGGGTTATTCAACCACTTGAGCCATTCTCTTCACAAAGACGAGACTCGAAACCTTTCCAAAGTCTAGACACTAATCCTACCAATAAGGAATCATAACTTTTAAGGTAAGGACATAGAATTTAACGTACGATTCCGGGTGTTACATTTGGCTTCCAAAGTGGTGGAGACTTTAGATCCACAAGGAAAACTTCTAGATCTATGATGTATAGCTTCTCAAAAACACTTTCTTTACTCCTTAAACATACATAAACAAACCCAAGAGAGGAAATGAAGGTTGAGATGAAAAGGACCAAGCCCTAGGTTAAGAGATGGTTGGTTATAATTACCTTTCGACTTCTAGGAATCCAAAATCTTCCAGGAAACTTTAATCCTCTTTTTTCCTACCTTGAAGATCTTCAAGATGAGAAACCATAGCCTTAAGAATCGCCCAAAACGGATGAGAAATGAAGAAGTTATGGCCAAATGAAGAAACCCTCGAAAAATCGGATTTTAAGGCATTGGACCCGCTTGCTATAGTGCCCGTCACAATCGCCTGGATGTACCACCTCTCGGTACAGCTCATGTTATAGTGTAGCACTGTCACAATCACATGGCGCAATCGCTGCCAGATGTACCTACTCTCACCAACTTCTCGGTAAATTTGATGCTATTGTGCCCGTTATCGTGCCATTGTCACAATTTCATGGCATATTCGTCGGGACGACCAAACACTCGGTAACATATATGCTATTGTGACAGATGTCAGAATTGCATGGCACTATAGCCGGGACGACCATACTTTTAGTACCATCAATGCTATTGTGACAGATGTCACAACCACATGACACTATAGTTGAGATGATCATACTCTCAGTACCATTGGTGCTATTATGACAGATGTCACAACCGCATGGCACAATAGTCTAGAGGACCATAATCTCAGTACCATTGGTGCTATTGTACAGATGTCACAACTGCATGGCATTATAGCCATACCCCAAATCTGGACTTTCCATTACCGATTCACTCAGTTCAACACTTTCTTCAATTGGGATAAAAATCAGGATGTTACAAACAACATCAAAATTCATCACTCTTTATGTATGTTGATAACTCTCATTTTGAGTATTGTTTAGTGTGTGTCTTTCTTCCATTTTAGTGTGTATTTCCCCTTTATTTGTTCGTGTTTTTCCTTTTTATTTACTTATTTTATTTGGAGTTGTTGAGAACAAAAATTTGTGTTTTGATGGTTGCACGCATCAGTTTTGGGTTAATTGTAAAACTGCAGAAAGTGGCCACTTCGTTCGCCATTGTAGTGAGTGACGTAAATCCGAGGACAGCTGAAATTTTTTGCATGTGTTCCTATGCCTATTTCAGTTGCATTATGGCATCCTTGAATGTGAAACTCTAGAGACCAAGGAAGATGAAGAAAATACAAAATCAAATCCCATATCTTGGTGTAAGGATTTGCTTACCAAATTTTCTACCTAAAGGCTTAAAGAAGATAAAGCAAAAGGTTGAGCTTTCATGAAAGAATAGAGGAAGAAACTAACCTTTGGGTCAATTGATGCTTGAGCTTTTTGAAAAACCCTTATGGGTAAATGTCTCCATCACCTTTTCCATCCTCCATTATAAATAGAGGCCTTGGATCTCATTTAGAAGAGAGCTTCAACAATGTAAAACAATTCAGCCATTTATCTCCTCTTTTATTTTTTTAGATAGTTGTAGTAGTAATTTACTTTTTTTTGTATTAAATTTTCAGCACTGCGGCGACATAAGTGGCCACAATTTGTAGTTTATTTCTTAATGCAAGTAATATTTATGTATTCTTCTTCTATCATGTCTTCTCTTTTTATTATGAGCTAAACACCCCTTTGGATGTGGGTGTGAGCCAAATCTAAGATTAGTAGGCAACACTTGTGTGTTACCATCGTTGCTAACTCTTAGACTTTGTCACTCGAGCCGAGATTTTATCTCAACGCGGACAAGCCGATCACTTGTAAGTGTTAAAATTAGATCTTAGACCCAGAGATGGGCAGATTAGGAAATACAACTTGAGTGGTGCAAAAAGATTTGAGTCTTTTATAACCACGTAGAGATTTGAGCAAATATTGGTCCATATAGGTGTCACAAAGAGATTCGGGCATGATTTTAACTAAGGTTTAAATGTCGGTCAATATAGGTGTCATAAAGAGATTTGGGCATCTATTTCCATACTGGTGGAGCTATGATCCTTAGAGGTCAACTTAGTTAAATCGGGAAGTATTAAGTTGGTAAAAGTGGTGACTTTGTGGGGACAGGTGGCCATTATCTGTGAGAATTCACTTTCGAGAGAAAGAGATTTGTATAGATGTTTTTGTGACACTTGTTTATGACTATAATGTTGCTACAAATGTCTTAGATAATGCTTACAACTATACCCTTTTTCTGTAAATTAATTGTTTTTACTTAATTGTTAAAAGCACCAAACTCATTCAAAGATATTTTCTTCTTTTGTAATTGAAATCATTGTATTCTCGACTTGGTATTCAAAACTCTAAAGTCCGATCATGTGGATACGATCTCGGTATTAGTACCACTTTATTACTTGTAGCGATCATAGTGTTCTTTGTGAACTTGCACCGCCACTGAAGCAACATAGGTGGCCACTTCTATGGACCTATACGATTTCCGCTATCATATGTGTATCTAAACAAATTCTTGTTGCTTTGACCTCATTATAGAATGGAATTTCCCTAATGTGTACATGATTTTGAGATTTTTTGATGTTCTCCCTCTCTATAATTGAAAACCCCCATAAGTACCCCATAAGTAAGCATGTATTAGGGGTGTTGAGTATTCAACGTAGCAATTTCATTGATTAGTCGCACATATACAAAAGGTCCTAACTATAAAGAGGATTACACAAAGAGATTCTTGATTTTAACTGGTTTAGATAAAAGGTAACACAAGAAGAAATCGGTTAGAGGAGGAAGGGGTGTTCTATTAACAACTTTGTAGTGTTGCGAGGAAGGAATTGTGGTTCATCTTGTTTTCAGGTTGATGTTACAAGACGAAACAATAGGAATTACTTTGCATGAAAGATATCCAAACTAAGTTATGTGAAAAAGGGTGTAGCGATCCACCGTCAGATAAGATGACCATGAGTAGTGTTGGTTTCACGTTGTTGGAGGGAAAGTGGACACATGACTAACACCTAATTGAATGTATTAAAATGTTTTTTCAGGTAATGGGTAAAAAGACCAAAATACCCTTCACTTAACATAAACTTTTTAATGGTGTTAGTCAAATCAACCCAATCCAAAGAGCAAACCACATGGACTCAAGAGTACAATAAATGAAGTTTAGAGATCTAACTGTAATTTTCAACATAACACAAGGACCAAATATGTAATTTACTCAAAAACTTATAATCATCTCTAAATCTAAGTATTGTAATAAGATGGTTATAGTTTTCATTATTGGCCCAGCATTCAGCCATGCAAAAGAGTACTCTGCCTGCCACATTTGATGATTATACAAATAATAATTCACTACATCAACTTCTTATTCAGCCATAGCATGAAACATACTTCAACAACTACACCAAAAGCTACAAAATCAAACCAAAAAACATGCCTCACTCACTACTCCAACACCATTTCAGTAAAACACAAACAAATGATCAACGAGACCAACATGGCACTCAACGACCACATGGACATGGAAATTTACCTTTAAATATAGACAACACGAAAGCTAAAACCACACACCTCGGCTTGCCTATACACCACCTACTAAGCTTGATGATGTCCGTTTCAACCACAACTTGTGGACATTTGCTAGGTTTTGTCTGAGTTGAGATTGATATTCACCTGTGACTCAGAGTTATCATCCGAACCCATCTCCTTTTGATGCTTATCTTTTTTCTCGAATCGACCACCACATCCTCTGCTTCTTCTTAGTGCATGCAAATGTCGTGATTCGTGCAAGTATGGCTGAAAATTTTCACAAACATTAGGCCCCAGAATTTAGAGAATTAGAAACTAATAGAGGATTAGGATTTTGCATAGACTTCATCCGAAATATGGTCCCAGAGAAATTGATGCCCATAGAAAGTTGTCATAACCATGGTCTTAGCTTTAAATGAACAGAAGGAATGATAAAATCATGGTTCAGGTATGGTCGGGCCAATCATGGCTACCAAGCGGCTTTTCACCAAATGATACCAACCACACAGGAGATGTAGCATTATATGAGGTGCTTGTGTGTGGGATGGTTGTGTATTAGCTGATGAGAGAGAGAGAGAGAGAGAGAGAGAGAGAACTTTTAATTGCATCAAGCGGGCTCAGGCTATGTATCTTTTGGGGTAAATGAGGACTTTGCTTATATTGTGAATTGCTATTATAGAGGTGCAAGATCTTGCAACAGATATCTCGTCCACAATTTCGTAGCCTATATTGTGTATCCTTCTAAAATCTCATGTCTCTACCACTGTCATAGACAACCACACTATATTCTCATAAATGTGCAGGAAGCCCTTAAGCATCCAAGATGGTACAATGCCATATAAGAAGAGATGGATGCAATATGACAAAAATGGCACTTGGATTCTCGAATCTCCTCTCTATGTGAAGCATTCAATGAGTTGCAAATGAGTATGTACTGTAAGGACTCAGCTGAAGGCCATGGGACAATGGTTATCCTTAGACTTGTAGCATATGAGAACTCTCAAGTGGCCAAAATGGCTTCAGTAAAATATATATATAGAGAGAGAGAGAGAGGGAGGATCAAACGAGAACAATAACTATTTAAAAGAACACGAGAACTAACAAAATCATTAGTGATTTTACATTAACGGGCAAAAAAGCCACGCGGACCTGAAGCCGCGGCCAAAGTCCCTTTTTCGTGTGCTAATGTAAAATCATTAATGATTTTGCTAGTTCTCGTGTTCTTTTAAATAGGTATTGTTCTCGTTTGAACCCGACTCTATATATATATATATATATATAGGGGTTGTTTCATTTGCAACCCTTAAAAAGGTTGCAAACCTTGCAACCCACATCTTAACCGTCGGATTCATGATCGGCGGTTATAATAGATATGGGGCCCAATATTTTTAATTAAAAAAACAGAAAAATAAAAATAAAATAACCGTCGATCATGAATCCAACGGTTACGATGTGGGTTGTAAGGGTTGCAACCTTTTTCAGGGTTGCAAAATATCCTTCCATTATATATATATATATATATATATATCAGTCACCATGATTTTTAGCAGAAGCCATCCAAAGTTTGCCACCTACACTGCTCTTCAGATGGTCTCAACCAATCTCCTAGCACTTGGTTTGGCCACTTGTCTGATATTCTTCTAAATTCCAGCTTATCCAAGATTGGCAATGCTTATTCAGTATTTTTACATGCATAGGAAAAGACTAAACAGATACGCATATACGTTGATGGTATTATACTCACCTTAAGACTTCCGTAGGTAACTGATCCTGGAAAACCACACTATCTTATGGCTATGAAGGTGTTTTAATCTTGTCAATTTATATTACTACGTCATAGAAATGATGCCCTTTATCTTCTCAGGAAGTGTGAGCTACTGGGACCAAATGGGAATCTATTGGTTTGCATTCCAATAGACCACACTCAATGAGAAGATATAGGGCATATTTTCTTTGATATGGTAATATCAATGGATCCCCATATGGGATCATTCATAAGGTGTGCGCCTAAAGAGAATCCCTGAATAACACCCAAATGATGTTGCAGCTAAACCATGTATCAGTTTCTTATATCATGAGCATAGTGAGTCAACTATGTTCCCCACCTGCACCAATAGGTTCTAAAAATATTAGGTATCTCTACAGTTCTCCACCAAACACCAGTAAGTGCGATTCTTCACATTTTGAGGTAAGTTCTCCCAGAAAAGACTTCTATATTTGGTTGTAGGGCAGGAGCTTCTGCAAAGGAAAGTATAGGAGGACTGGAAGATTTTCGATTTCGTAGGATGCCCTATTACTAGGCAATCTCTGATTGGATACTCTAGTCCTGTATCTTTGAAAAACAAGAAACATGCAACCACGTCTCAATCTAGCGCAAGCAAAAGTAACAAAGTATGGTTGATGTTACATGTGAGATGACTTGGACCAAACGAGTTAGGTTCTTTCCTGGTTAAGCTGTGAGCCTATATTCTGATTATCAACATGTCATTCACATAACCAAAAATCAGGCTTTCCATGAGAAAACAAAACATAGAGGTCAATTGGCATCTCATCAGCAAGTATAGAGTCGGGATATCATGTAGTACACCAACTATCCTACCAATTCATATCCAAAACGAGTATGAATGAGATGACATCCACACCAAACATCTTTAGAACCCCCAAATTGACTTCATTTGCAACAAGTTGGGCATGATCGATATCCATACACCAACTCAAGGAGTGTATGCATTCACATGTCATATATTCTTAATTTTATGAACTCTATCTTGTTGGGATCTAGTTAATCATCATCTTCATCTATCAACCTGTGACATATAATTCTACATTGAATTATATATCAGAATTCACCACGAGCGATAAATATCAGTGAACACCTTCGGTTACTAAATTACACCTAGATGACCAAGTTGAGCGTAAATCAGATACTATTTAGATACAATTTGAGGGGCATAACTTTGACTTGAGGCTTCTTATATAACTATTTGGTCAACAAATTCAATTCTCTCTACAAAGTCATTCATTTAAAACATCACATAAATAATGCAACCACTACCATTACCTTGCATCCATATTTTGAAGGAAAATGATGACATGTATACTTGCTTGACCGTTTCACCCTTGGTTGAAACATGAGATCAAGTATAGCTACTATGATTTCAGCAGATTAGAATCAAAATCACACAATTGCTCGAGATTAGCACAAATTTGAAATTGTGGGTAGGCAGGTGTAGGTGGCATTACATTGTTCGGTCTCCCCCACGTGATCTGTGGAATTAGGGAAGTTGGATGAGAAAATATGGGATCTGTGGTTTGTGATTGATGATGAGGATGAAGATTGAGATTTGAGATGGAAGGGACAAACATGTTTCTTTTTTCTTTCTTGTTAGTTTCAATATTTTAACAATTCTCTGTATTAAGTTTAGGTTCTTTATCATATCTTCAAGTTCAAGTTAAGAAAAGACAATACATAATTAAATGTCCACATTTCCTTGAGTCTCACAAGGAGACCGGTGGCAAGATTGTTACAAAAAATTCGAACAAGATACTCGGATCATGAAATATTGCAGTTCGGTGACCCAATCTTTATAGCAAGTCAGGCCATGCTACCAAGATGACCTTTTCATGTTCATCTATAATATAACTTAAGAGGCTTGTTTGTATTTCTTTAATAGAGAGCCTTATATGAAACTGAAAATAGGAATTTTGTTTACTTAAGATGAAGATAAATAAAAGAATAGAAAAGGTATTGTGTTCGCAGGTATGACTCGACAAAAACAGCAAGTAGAAATTAACCGAGATGTATCTTAATATGGGGGGAGACTGAAAAAGGAGAAGATAACATAAACAGAGAGAGCATGAAAGAACAAGAGGGAATAGAACGAAAGCGAGAGAAGATAGAGAAAAAGGACTAAGATGAACTTCAAATATGTGATGATGACGGAGACCAAGCTGATCAATTAGGATGTTGTGGAAAAAGAAGTCACGTTGGACCTTAGTAAGACAACAGCTTGACAACCTTGTCTCTTACAATGTCTACTATCGGGTCCCAGAAGAGGAAAGAGAGAGAATTTTGTTTACCTTTCTGGGTAGTAGAGAGAAATTTGATGGCTCGGATAATTTTCCATGCTCCCCATTTGTTTCTTGCTATAATAAGGTTGACCAAAGGAAAACATTCTTGTGAGATACTGGTTGATCTATGACACCACACATGGAGATGGATTATAACCATATAGCACAAGACGATGTGCCTAGGTAAGCATCTAATCCCAAGGTGCAGTGAGGCTGAGGCACATCATCTCCAAAGAGACAAGAGCTTTAGCATTGAGGTGCAAGTTAATGGTTCAACGGTCCTTATGGCAAAAAAGACCCTACCTACATGCAAGTGGTACACAAGGTGTATAATTCTCGCCATACCTTTCTAGATTTGTGAGCTTTATTTTCAGATTCAGCTTTTGCACGACATTGTCGGCGCCGCAAGATGCCATGATATTGTTTAGCATTGACAAAAACAGGCTCCTCGACAGTATCTGATGGGAGAGGAACACCAGCTTGCTGAATTCCCATCAACTGAAGGTGTACCTGAAGAAGTAGATGCAAATATATGTCTCATTCTCAGAACACGAACCGAAGTCTAAACCAAATGAAACCCAAGATGCATGAAAGCTACTATACCATAGGTTGCACTGGATACGGCTGAGTTGGATATGGTTGTGATTCATATGGAGCGTAGATACTCCTGTAGTAAGGATCTGGGTAAGGATAAGCTGCTTGCCCCTAAGATTATGATAGAAAACATTCATTCACTTCAACAGAAACAAGTAGCAAGAGAACTATTCAGTACTGGTGTTCAGTAACAGTTTACGTATTTGGCGCTGTTAATAAATTGTGTACTTGATTTTGATGTTCTAATTGTCTGGAAAACAGGTTCATGAAACAGATGTATGCAGACCATTTGACATATATAAGGTGAGGTTTCAAACCCAATAAAACAGAACATCTATCTTTTTTTCAATTTTAATATGATATGTTTTATGAAAATGCAAGTATTGTCAAATACGTTTTGATTTCAATATCAGACAAAAATCACAACACCGTGCATATTACAAAAAATATTAAAGGTAAAACATAAAAAGCAAGTGTTACCAAATGAGCCCAAGTTATGAACAATTAAGGATAGTATAATGACTTTTCAGCAACTTCGAAGAGATACCAAAGCATTGGCTCCAAGCTGAGCTGGGTATGGGATGTTTGGTGTTGAAGTAGAAGGATGAGATATGCCAGTTGCAGGAGGTGAAGAGTGAATCTGAGCATCCAATTGGCTTTGCTGGACCTCACTTTCACTATTATCTGTTCACCAAATGACAAATGTGAGACTAATAAGTAGACATCAAGAAGGCATATGATTAGAAAAACAGGGTATGAGGAAACGACTACCTAGGTCAACAAAACTTCCAACTACATCAAGAAAAATGTACAACCATAGTTTTCAAGGTAGTCTGTTGAGTAGTATCAGTTCTTCCCATTTCATTTGGGTTGAATTTGGAGGACGCCGCTAAAACAAGGCAATGGATCAGCGGATGACCGTTTTTAATTCTTGAACTTGTATCCCTTATGCCCTTAGACACCCTACCAACGCTTTAACTCGTCTTGGCCCTTCATAGTCTGGATGGATACAATTCACAAGATAAGTCTTTCTTGCTTCTCTTTACAACAAAATACCTCACTTTTGTCACTTATGCCCTTAGGCGTCCTACCAACATGTTGGCTCACCTTTACCCTTCATAACTCTGGGTTGGATAAAACTTACAAACCACAGAAACTAACAAGCTACACCACCTACTTCCTCCAAATCTTGGACCTACAGATCTTAGGGACAATGTAGTGTAAAACTAATTTCTTTTGGGTGCAACACTGGTTAAGGAATGGGAAATCTGAGCCAATATTCTGCTCATTGCAACTTTGGCACAATTATAGTATACAAATATTTCTTATGCTATCTCAGAAGGTTAAAAAATGCACCATTAAATTTAGAAGCTTTCAGGTAAAACCACATCATATTTATTCTATAATGAAGGAACTTAAATAAAGTATAGAGGTCTTGCTGCAATTCTCAAAAGATAAATGAAAAACAATGTAATATTCAAAATTTAAGAACTTCTTTGTTACACCATTTGCAAGAAAAAAAGGCATTTGCAAAAAGCTTCATGGACTACTCTACAACGGATTGGAACATGTCCATGCAACATCTATAGAAATGCGTTGAACTTCTCCATCAAGTCAACCACGAGATATTGAGCATATTTGCTAGGTGATCAATTATTAAGTGAATCTGCGCAAAATTGTTACATGCTCAAGGCGCAAAGGGGTCCAGGGGCCTAGACGGGAGGCACAGGCGTGAAGCGCGTGCCTCAGGATTGCGAGGCGCATCTTATCAATATATATATATATATACACACACACATATGCAGCAAGTACAAGCCTCCAATGCAGCAACCAACAGTACTTCGATAGAGGCAGAAGGGAGAAGGGTTTAAAGAGCAAGCCGTGAGGAGAAGTTTTAAGGTCTCGATATTTATAGAGGAGGCTTGAAGTTCTAAGGACTGCGTATTTAATATTAGGGTTTGACTTATCTATTTAATACTCCCCCGTCCCAAAATAAGTGACCACAATGAAAAAGGCACACACTTTAGAGAAGTGTAATTATTACACTTCTAATGAACTAAATGTTAGTGTTACCCTTAATAATAGAGAGTAATTAATTTCTTCATCATAAGGGTAGAATGGGGAAGTATGCACTTACTTTTTTGAAGTGGACATTTATTTCGGGACAAACAAAAATAGAAATATGGACACTTATGGGACAAAAGGGGTAACTCTTTTCTTAAGAAGTTTAGGAGATGGGAAGATGAGAAAACTTATTTAATATTAGGGTTTGACGAGATATTTAATAACTCTTTATGAGGCGTGCCAAGGCCCACAAGGTGCCTCGGCCAAGGCGAAGCGCCTTAGTGAGCCTCGTGAATACGCCTAGCCTCCACTTTAAAAAAGCCCAAGACCTTGAGCCTTATGAGCCTCAGAGGGTTTTAACAACTATGAATCCGCGTATCAAAAAAATACCCTAATGCCTTCAAGTATTGTTTAGTCTTGAGCAAGTTGCAGCCAAATAACTCAAGTAAAGAGACAAAAGAAGAGCAATTTGCATATTGCTTCATAAGTTTACCACTTCATTTCAGTTCACTTTAAAACCTTCTAGATTAACATAATTGTTCCACAAGCTTCTCAAACATTGATTCATCACTTATCAAAGCATGTACGAGTCTTTTTAGTTGATTATGAATATAAAATATACGATTAAATAGTGGTCCGTTTTAGAATATGTCAGTAGCCAATATTCATCATCACCATAGAACATTGACCAACCTCATCACAACTGATTCCCACCACCCCTTCCAATATCTCCTTCTGGATCTTTGGGGCCATGTAACTTTTGAGACAGTGTGACCATGGTAGACTGTAAAACAAGTGGTATATATTTTGGAACTTAGACTATTAATATGTGAGACTGGTTTTAGTAACTGAACAGTATGAACTATTGTGTATCTACAATAAATGCACTATATAAATGCAAACTTGTGAAAGCGGAATATTGAGATTTATTATGTCTGAATTAAAAAATTTTAATAAGCACCTTAACATCTAAGTTCCTATTATAGGAAGGGAATAACGGATCACAAAGCAAGCACAAACACAAGATTAGATTGATTTAAAGCAAGAAGATGGAGTAAGGTTGCACTCTAGATGGCAGAGAAAGTTATTTATTCTCATGCGTTCCTCAGAAAGGCAATAATGAGCTTATGTACTTGCTAGATCTTATATGCTAGATTCTGGCTTCAACTCTTAGTTGGAGGAAATTGCTCCTTTTATGTTGAGCCTTATTAGCGAACCTGCTTTGGTTTTTTACTTGTGAAGTGCATACCTCATACAAGATTTTCCTCGAAAACAAATAAGCATTTCCATTTATCTTTCCCCTTTCCCTTATGAACATTTTTCATTTCAAATTTAACTCAAATGGCAGCTCAGATTATTCATTACTTAATTTATATTCTGACCTTTTGAAGAACTAATAAGCCAATTTCGAAAAACATTGTGAAGCAATTAAGCTAAGAAGGAATATCAAAGCAATTTGCAACCATGAGGAAAACCTTGTGAAGCAATGTGCAATCAGCAGGATAAAAGAAACAATAATCATAATTGTATCGGGTACGTGAATCAGAACAGATATTGAAACCAAGATAGTAGTAAATACCAGAAAATTCAGGAGCAGAGGAGGACATGATGCTGTCTGAACCACGAATCCGATGAGCTGGGATCTGGCATAAAAATGACCAAAATCAGCATCATAAAACACAACAGTTAAACTAATAGTTAGACTGTAAAGAAGATCCAATAATGGAACAATATTTCAAAATTTCTATGATCAAAATTGGCCCAAACTTACATTTGGATTAGGGAAAACTAGGTAAACACTCCATATTCTATTAAGTAAACCACTCTTCCATCCATGAAACCATGGGACCACAACTCTGTTTGTAACAAAGGGTAATAATAGTAATAATATTAATAATAATGGTTGGAAAGCAATAAAAGAGCAAAAGACCAAATACAGTCAGTGAAGAGATGAATAAACTACTTGTCGTAAATATTTCAAATTATCCTAAATCCCCAATTATAAATCTTTAACCATGTTAGTTCCTGGAGATTGGAATAAATTGGACCAGAACAACAACTTCATGCAATTTCATTTGTTAAATCCTAGCATTCCTCCTCAAGGATCCTTTCATTAGGACACTAGACTTTGACTATGTAGTTGTTAGGCCTTACACTCACTTCAGGGTAAAGACATCTTGTCATTGGAGGGGGAAGCGGCGTATTTGGTTTATGGCTTTATGCTCATAAGTATCAGTCTACAATAACTCTCTAGCCAAGTATGCTATTGTGCTTAAGAGCCAAGAATGGATAGCTTAAAATGTTTGGAGAAAAAAAAGGAGCTTATAGTTATACCTGAGCTACCCCAATTTGATGAGAATGAGGGAAAGCTAAGAGCAGCGTCGCTGCTAGACATTTTGATAATGACATACATCACATCATCCAATCACTTTAAAGTCATATTCTACTCCAATGAGATGAGGATAAAGCGAGTTACCACCCTAGAACTTCTAGAACGTACACGTCTCTCAAGTTCCAAATTAAAACAGCAATAAGTACCTCACATCCCGTTCAAGGTCGATTTTCAAATTTGAGGAATTTGTCTTAACTGGAGAGTTAGTTCACTACTTGCATCGAGCTTTCTTACCAACCTACAATAGGGCTGTCAAAGGATTGGGTCTTTATCTAGATCCAGTATGACCCAATTCATTTATATGAACAAACAATTCAGAAGGTGGTATATTCATTCAATAAATGATCAAATCGATCTACCCATTTAGGTAAATCAATATTTGGGTCTATGCATAATTCATTTGGGTCAAATCCATTTAAATACTAAAAAAATTATATGCAAAAAAACTTCTAAAATTGTAATATGTATTGGATTATTGATTTTTGCACACGAGTCTTGCTTGTGTGGGTTCTCAATTGCCGACTTTAACACATTATTGCTACAGTGTGATCCGACTTGGACAAGATTTGGACGGCATTGATGGGATTATAACGAGGGGTGGTGGTGGTTGGAATCGCCTTTTGAGTAGACTTAAGTTATTTATTGTGTTCGTCCCAACAAAAAAATTTACATGATTTGACTTTCCAAATATATTTTAATAAAAAGTACATTCATGTTTTGCATTTTATGTTCTAAAAGAACATGTTATACAACATAAATTTGTAAATTATACCGTACAAAATGGAAATGCATTTGTAAGTGTATGGTACAACTTGTGTTATAAAAAATATGTCCTACGATAGAAGTTTGAACACTAAGCTTTCAAGATTTGTGTCATACAATGATATGCATTTGTATTTATGTGGTACAAGTTGTGTTGCAATTTACAAAAAGTATATTATAAAGTGGAATTTCCATAAACTCTGCTTTGAAGTCTTGTACCACACAAATGGAGATGTATCACTATCTGTATTCGTACGGTAGAAGTTGCATGCAAATTTTGTATTTTCTCATCTTGTGAAAATATCAAAGAAACAGGATGATGTGGGTCATGATCCGTCTATTTAAACTAATTGGATTGTGGGGCAGTTCATGATCCATTATTCAATGGATCAAATCATATGATCAAGTTAGTTGGATCATGGATAGTCGGATCATTAGTCATCCAACCTAAACTTGACACAGTGACATGACTAACCTACTAGTGTTACCAACTTGTGTGTGAATAGGGAGTTTCTATTGAATGGAAGCATGTTAAAAATGGCTTAGCCCAAGGATGGGATCATCAGATGGCCAGGACATGTGCATCAAATTTCGATTCCGAGACACAAATATGAAAGTCAAACAAGATTAATGAGTCATAGAACAAGTATGGTGAATGTTTATTTTTTATATACATGATGCATTGAACCTACATGTATAAACACATACGTAACTATGAAGAAACATCGTTGACAAAATTGAAAATAGATAGGATATATTGGATGACAAATCTTGAGAAAGTGGACATGGATTCACTTCTAGTCAACGAATGTCGTTACAGATATCTGCAAGACGTTAAACATGCATGCATGGGTGAGATTCTTGCAATCACCTGGCGTAATCCCCTCTCTTTCAGAACATGGCAATTCACCAAGAAACATTCCAGCTTATAGTACTTTCTTTCAATGTCAAGTACAAGTGCAACCGAACTACGTCCACAAGACCACAACTAATGAACCCATTAACCATATGAGAGCATAATATTCAACTAGAGATTACTTCTCCTAGATCAGCTAGCAACTCAAGAAATCACACAAAATGATACCGGATACTGGAAGCACAGTCATATGGATCTCAAAAATACTTTACCATGTTTGATATATTGATGATATACAAATGATCAGAGTACCACTATTTCATACTACTCTACCTCCCAATCTAAAGAACCTAATAGCATTGGAAGGTCCAAAAAAACCATCCTTACTACCATTTCTTTCCTTTCCCATTAAAAACAGAACTTATCCTACAGAATCTAACCACAGTTATTCATTCACCCAAATTGCAGAGAAAACACGCTACAAAAACAACTATTTCAAGTCAACCCAATAACGAACCAAGTGAACTCATCATATATGCCACCAAAATCTCATATACTCTCTTCTCAACACTCACCCCACCCCCCAGATGCGACCTCTTAAGAAGAAGAAAAAAATGACTACTCGATATCCCATGGTATTCAATTTCGAACCCAACAAATACCTAAAGAAAAACAAAATTCACTTCCACCAGACCCAAAATCTTTCTTATAGCAGCAGAAGGAATTAATCAACCAACCTAGAATGATCAACTAATTCCGGTAGATTGCTCTAGATTGAAAATTACAAACCTATTTGTTCGTATTTCAATTAATCTGATTCAAATTATAGAAACCGCAGATAAGTATTAGAGGATATGAAATACCCCAATTGAAGAAGCTTTTTTTCAATGAACTATGGTTGGAATTCTCAAGCAAGAAGCTTACCTCAGTAAGAAGGTTGAACGGAGATTGATATTTGAAGTTTCCGTTTCTGGGTCTGCTTAATTCTCTGCCGCTAATGAGGAAATTGTCGTTTTGCGTAGGTATGTTGTGGACAAGCTCGTGGCACTGTTTCGCACAAGTAGGATGTGGAAAACCTATTTTGGATTTTAGCATTTTACTGGACCTAACCAAATAAGGTTGGGTTTAATTGTTATCGGATTCGGTTCAATTATTCGGTTTAATTGTAACACCATAAAATTTAGAGTAATTTAAAATTTTAAAAATTCGATAATATGACGTTTAAAATTGGAGTAAATCACCCAAAAAGGGTAAATCTAGGCATCGTTTACAAAACATGGGCATGAATATGGGAACTAACAACAAACTAATCTAAATACATTTTATCTAGATTACATTGGTTGTCAACCTAAAATTCCAAAATAATAATGTCGTCTAAACGCAAGGACTCCAAAATCTATCTTCTCAAAAATGTCTCAAGCGTCCACGCTCATCACTCAAACCTTTGGCAACCCATCGCTAAGGGTACCTGTTATACACATCATTTGAGAAAGTGTTAGGCTTAAAGCCTAGTGAGAACATACAGTTTATATAGAAATTGGGAAATGTTATTAAATTTACAAGAATAAGTAACATTTTCCAAATAGTTGATTTTGCAAATGAATTAACAACCACATAGTGACCTTTCGGTCCAAAATACATCTTGCGGTGACGGGGGAGACCCGATTTACAAGGATCGTGGCGGAACACAAAAAGTAAGTCACTCTCCGAGTTGAGAACTCAATACTTGGAACCATGGCCACGTACAACGCCGGCTCGTACTCAGATGTGGGGGAGGGCACCCGAGGATCCAAGTCATGCTCATTCACTAGGATTACATTTATGGCCCATGGCTAGTAATCGGTCCCACATAATCGTACCAAATTGCCTCCAAGGACCCAATGTCTCAACTAGTTACAAGGGAAAAACATCCCAAAAGATACCGACTCAATACCTATGGGTCTACTAATATAGTCTAGGTTTGTCACAATTTCATTTGTGCCAAACTATAATCACCTAAAAGTAAGAAAGTCATTCTTTAGTACCATTATGATAACCACATGTTTCATATCCCAAAGTACTCATATTTTCCAATTAAAACTCACCACATAGAGAATTATGAAGATGAACAACATGAGTTCATCCAAGTATCCAATCTCTAATATGTGAACTAAAAACATTTATAACTCAAATAATAATGCTCTTTATCATATTTGCAAAATATCATAAACCCTAAAAATCTCCAAAAGTAGTAAGTTAGGTCAAAACTATTTTAAATAAGAACAAATGAATAAGGAGAAGAATATGAGTTTAAAATCATCATTTTGATATGTATAAAGTTTAAAAATGAAGAATATACTCACAATGTGGGTTTTATTAAAACCCCTAGAAAACTCAAGTGTTCTTGAAGAAAAAAGAGTGACTTAGGAGCTCTTGAAGATCTAGACTTGAAATCTTAGGTTGATGATGAAAATCTTGATGAAATGGTGGTTGAATCACCTTAATGCAACCCAAAATCGATTATTACCCTAAAATATTGTTGGGAGCATTTAAGAAGGAGAGTAGGAGTAATAAATGAGGTTATAGAGGTTGATTTCAGCCTCTTATTAACGCACAGAGGTCCCGTGTGGTTGTTGGCACGGATGGACCCGCGCAGAAAGCCGCACGGAGCACTGGAGTCGAGCAAGGGCAGAGTCCCGTGCGGAAGGCCGCACGGATCGATTCGTGCGGGGAGTCGTACAGAGCACTGTCGACCCAAAAGACCTCTTTTATTTCGGCAGACTCACTCAACCTCCAACTAAGACATAATTCCAAGCAAAAAGAGGAACTAAGAACAGGTTAAGAGCGATATACAGATTTTAGGGAATATTTGTTTACCAAAAATTCGGGGTGTTACAATATCTTTAGAGATTGCTCTACATGATACATATAATGTGGTTGCACATTTCCATTATGAGAAAGCAACCTAAAGGTCTTAGTTTTCTTTACTCTCATGTATATTTTATGGGTGTCATGGGACTCCTGAGAAAGAGAAAGGATCAAGCTCAAAAATTTATGTGAGCAACCAATGGGGATTAGGAAACGGGAGTTGAGCCCATGCATTTAATCATAATCATATTCCCTCTTTTCCGACCATACTATTCCTTCATGCACCTTCTTTAATTTATGCGGCTTTGGTAAGAGTCGCGATCTCAAGTAATCAACATAAAAGTTCATCGCCTTCGATTATCTTATTTTTTTAAGGTCAACTCTTTTATCCTGTCGGATATTTGAACATCATGATCATACTTAACATGTATAAAAACTTGCATTAGTTAAATGCAAAAAATATGCCATCATCATGAGATGTATTAAAATATATTATTTGTTATGTAAGTAAATCATTTTTATGCAACGAAAGCATTGCAAAGCATCTTATCAAACTCCTCTATCAAGCATAAAACATGTTTACATAACATTTATGTATCTAGCAAATAACATAACATACTTAACTCGTGATTTAACCTTTTCACCATCGAGCTTAATTCTATTGTGTATGGATTTAGTTCCTTCAACTGGTACTTGTCCCCAGGGACGGATTTACTTAGGTGCATACGGTGGCACGTGCCACCGTATTGTTTCTCCGCCGTAAGGTAAAAAAATTTAGATTTGTGAAAGGTGCAACCGTATTGTTTTAGAATGTGCAACCGTATTATTTTAGAAGTACAACCGTACCTTGTAATCCCAAAAAAAAACTCTTGAAATCAACAAAAAATACCGAAAAAAATCTCTTGAAAATCAACCAAAAATACCGAAAAAGTCTCTCGAAATCAATAAAAAACTTAAAAATCCCTCGAAACGGCAGAATTAGGCTAAAAACACATTGGACGATATTGAATGTTGGTAAAAAAAAATAAAGACACATCGATAAAACCGTATGAAAAAAAATGGTATCACCGTATGAAAAAGTTTCTGGATCCGTATCTGCTTATCCCTAATATTTTAATTGATCGTGTATGAGTCTCAAGTCATTTAAAAAATACCATTTTGTGTTTGGTTAAATAGAAGACTAAAAACAAAGTGCAACTTGTGATTTACATCCTTAAATGGATGACTTGAGTCTTTTTTGTTGCTATTGTATATATTTCTTGTTTGCGGAGCTTGGAAGTGAAAATAATATGTTCTGCGACATTTGGGTTAAAAATCAAGATTTTGGAAAACGAAGTCGCAAGATGCTCCAACATGAGTTGAAGTGTGACTTTTGGAAAATCTTTGGAAATGTCTTTTAGGGCCGGTTTGTTAGCAGCTTAATGAGACTCATAGCTTATTCGGTAAGCTATATATGCTATATAAAGTGGTTTATTCAATAAGTTTCTTTGGGGGGGGGGGGGGGGGGGGGGGGCTTATGCAGAAAACCAAGTTTTTCCAAACCTTCCCCTCCCAGTTAAAAAACACGATCCTTTCATTTATGAAAAAACCCTCCAAACAAAAACTTTGTCAATATATATAAACAAATTAATCCATACGAACAATTGTATCCACTAGTATAGTACTAGGAAATATTTTGGAGATTATTGTAATAGGGTCAGGTTCAGGATAAAACTCTAAATAAATGGAAAACCGAAAAACCACGAAAAAACGAATGAAAAAGTATATGAATATGGATGTCAAATTAACGAGAAAAATATGATCGTTTATTTGGTGTAATTTATTTCGCTCGAATTTTGTTCATTTTTTGTATTTTTTTCGAATAAAAAATAAGGGGTGGAGGTTTTTTTAATTTAAAAAATATTGTTGTAACCGCCTGTTTAATCATATCTAATCAGATCATCTAATCTAACGGTTGATAAGGTGTTTTTTAGTTTTTCATTTATTTGAGGTTTTCCCTTAAACCTCTGTCTATTGTAATAATAGATGCTACTCTTGTTTCCTTAAAAAAGAAATCCTTGCAAAAAGTAAGCTTTGGCTTTTGTTTTGGCAAGTAGTTTTAGGGGAATTTTTTGGAGATATAATTAATTAAATGGTTAGAAATATTCTTAGGAGGATAACCTCAAAAAAAATTGGTGCTTTTTTATTTTATTGTATTTCTTTTAGTAATGTACAAGTATTAATCTTTCTTTTGCCACTTTATTTAAAGTTTCTCTTATTTAATTCTCTTTGCATCTTAACTTACATTCTTGCAATTTTAATATTTGTCTTCTTTTATTTTTAAAAATATTTCTCTACATTCTCACAATAATTTTCGTTTAATCTTTAATTTCTGCTAAGCTTTATTTAATAGTCGTAAGCTTCTACTTTTATCATTTAATGTCGTTCTGCGTTACATGAAAAATACAAGGAAACCCAAACGATAATAAGATAAATGTCTTATAGCTTAACGTGTGAGAGGATGTTGATACCAAAACCAATATGAAGGTGGAAGTTGTTTTTTAATAGCTATTATACCCAACTTTTCATTTAAGTTTATAGAAAATATACAATGTTTCTTGACAAGATCACTTGTTAAAAGTGTTAAAATGTTATAGACTTAGAGATAAGATATCTCGAGAGCACTAACTTAAATGACCTGGAAGTAGGCTCGAGAGGGTCGCTAAGAAGCAAAGAGATATGTTTTCGTCCATGTGACTTAGGGGTTGTTTGGCAGTTGCTGAATGGTTTAGTGCAGAATGATTAAGTGGTCAGAATGATTAAGAGACTCTTATGATATAGTGCAAAATGAAATATGGTTGTTTTTTAATTGTTCAAAATGAATCAGGACTCTTAATGGTTAAAGGGAGGGTCAGGATACAAAATCATTCAGAGGGTTTTGGAACCATTAAGAGGTGAACATTTTTTTTTGCCAAACAAGATTTACCTCTTAACGATTCAGAGGTTGCCTCTTAATGGAACCATTAAGAGGTAAACAAACATCCCCTTAAGTAGTGTGGATATTGTGTTCTTCTCAATCTAAAAGAAAGCACCCTTAAGTCAACTATTTGATGATAATAATTATTGTTATGATATATTTTTATCTAATTATTTGTATTTTACACCCTTCCTCTTTTTTACATGTTCACATCAATTATTGTTAAGCTAACTTAGAAAATATTTCTTTGACTTCATCATATGAAATTTTCTTTTGGTTTGACTTAAGAAAGTTCGGATTTTTTTGTCCCTATGGATTGATACTTGGTATTTTACCATTCTATTACTTGTTTAATATGACAATAAATTATTAAATATATACTTGCGTGAGTCTCCATTTACTGATAATCTGAGAGATTTAATCCATTATAGATTTTCCAACCTGCTTTTATTCTTGTCAATTAATTAAATAGGTTAAACACCTCATGCTTCTAGATTTGATGAATCATTACAAGGTTTGACAACTACTTCTATTACATTTAATGTGTAATGCTAGATATAATAACTTGTAAGTTATATTACTTTTGTCAATATTCATGTATTGTTCCTTGTATTTTCTATTTTATTTATTTATTCTTTTATTTCATTATTCAACTAAAAGTTAATTAACTTAGTTAATCAAGATGGCTAAGAACATAATCATGTACATATATTTCATCTCATCTAGCATAATGCATATGATTTAATCGCTATGCTTATAATATAACTTTAATACAATTATGTGAACATCAGTAAGTTGTTATTCTTGTTATTATAAACGAAAAACCGGGTGTTGCATACCATGATTAAGTGGAGACTATTTTTTATTTTCAAAATACTCCCCTGTCTAAAACTGATTATCTATAAAACTAAATTTTGGTCTTTTTCGTGTCTCACTTCAAAATTTTGAACCCCAAATCCTTCGTTAAAAGGCTATTTGTCTTTATTCACATCTCGTATTTGAATGTTAAATAATTATTTTTTTAATGAAAATAGGTTAATTAACATTGCTATAGTTTTTTTCCGGATTAAGGATGAATGTATTAAGCGTTTTTGACGATGCTTGATAGGTGTTAATAAATTAACCTTATTTCTTTGTTTTATTAGTATTTTATCTTTCTTTTATTTGTCCAAAGTTCACTTTTAGTATGGTTTAGTCCATAGTATAGCTTTTATTATGTTTTTGTGTTTTAGTATGCATTTCCATTGATTTGATGCTAACTTTAGCATTTTTGCAGATTTTTTTTTGGCGGTGCTATAGGACCACTACAGAAGCTGGAGTATGATGTTATAGGACCAACTGATGATTCCTGCAACCGAGAATGAAGCTTGGGTCGGGCTTGGAAGCCTTATTTTGAAGACTTTATGGCCAAGACAAGGGCTTACATCATCATTGTACCATTTAGCTTATTAAATACTTTTCTAACTCTTATATATATGTTCCTTATGTAACCATTTAAACACAACATTTGGGTTTAAGTATTCTCTAGTTTATTTTTGCAATCTTAAGCTTAAATATTTTTGGTTTCCTTGTCCTTCAAGAACTAAAATATTCTAAGCTTAAGAGTTGGTTATTTTGGAAGTATTAATCTAAGTGTTTTGGATTTCAAGTTTGTCTTCATAATCTTGTTCTTTGTTTTCTCAAGTGTCATTTTCTTTAAAAATCAATTTGTGTGATTTAAAATTTCAAGTTTTTGCAAAGGATTCTCACAAGTCTTTTTGCACTTTGATTCTTAAATTACACAAACCAACTTCTAAGTTTCTAAATTTTCAAAGTTCTAAAGTTTGTTCAAGGCAAGAATTTTACAATATCAAAATCATTTTACCTTTTTGGCAATGAAATTGTTTGGAAGTAATTGTTAGCTTTATTTTGAACTTCCTTCTCTTATAAGCTAAGATTTCTTTCAAGTACCATTAAGTCACCATCCAAAGTACCAAAGTTTTTCTTTTGTTGACTTTTGTGACACAACTTAGAAGACAAGTTCCATAACTTGTCACTTAAGTTACCAAGTCATACATTCTTTTACAAGTATTTTCTAGTTTAGTTTAACTTAGCCTTTTTATTTCTGTTATTTTCCATTATGCAATTTATTTTACTGTTCTTTACTTTTCTGCACTTTAAATTACTGTCATTTACATTTCTGTACTTTACTTTCTGCAAGTTACTTTTCTGTCATTTACTTTTCAGCAATTTACATTATCATCTTTACCTTTCAATTATTTACATTCCTGCAATTTATTTTACTGCAATTTATTTTTCAGTAATTTTTACTTTTAGTATTTTACCTTTATGTTATTTCCAGTCCTTACATCATTCGAAAGAAGAAACCAAGCAATGATGGGCTAATAGCCTGAGCTTGGGGTATAAGGCAATGTTAAGACCGAAATCGATGTAGAAATAAAAATGTGTATTTATTATAACAATGTTTTCTAACTATTTATTTCAGGTGATTACTGTTTCATTGAAGATCATATTGAATTAATTGACAACTAATTTTATATGTGAAAATGCATTAACTTCCAGAGTTAAGACAAATAAGAAAACCTGAGATAACGTGGGAAGACTATAATTAGCTATAACACCTGACAAGTGATATACTCATACGGTGTAGGGAGGTAACATTGTGTCGCGCTAGGATTCACGAGGTCTAACATAAGTGATATCGTATCGATAACAGTGGGCTGGTGTGCACTCTTTGGAGGCCGTCTGAACCGATAGTTGAATACTGTGATAGTACTATAGAATCATTCATATGGTACTATCGGACTGTCCAGCTTGCTATATCATCTTTTTATCAAAACACCTATTTTAATCTTAACAAACTTTGCACCATTTGCTTCCTCTTTTACGACTAATTTTCTAGTTGATAACTCATACAAACCAACCAAAAGATTATTCTTCGAATTCGCCATCTGAAATCAATTTTTAAATACTGAACTTTTGAAAGACTTTCACAAGCCTTCTTTGTGGGATCGATATCTGGTACTTTTACCATTATTACTTGTTACGAGATGATAGTAGTTCAAGGTGTATACTTGCGCCAAGTTCTATTTTAAGTGACTCTCATATTAGATTGCATAAATCTGACAACAACAATGCTCAATAGGAACTCGATAGCAGTTCAACATGCTAATAAGGTTCTACATCGGTGGAGCTTGATTGTGTTTGATGTATGGTCGATCCATATAGCCAATTAAATTTGATATGTGCCCGACGACGATAGTGAGGGCAACGAAAAAGTAGTTGATCGTCTTGATAACTTTAAGAGACGAAAGGAATTGCCAGAAAACGACTAGGGTGTTCATTAGAAGAGATGAATATTACAAAGGGTTACAACAACTATATATAAGGAGACAAGAAACCCTAAAAGAAAGCAAAAAATACAAAAGTACAAAACAACCCCTATACTATCTAACATCCCCCTCAAACTCATGATGTTGGTGCAAGAAGCATCGAGAGTTTGCTAACAAGGAAGCGAAAGCGAGAGATCGGGCGAGACTTCGTAAAGAAGCATGCAAGTTGTAAAGTAGAATTTACAAACGGTAAGGAAAGAGTGCCACGTTTTAGATGATGACGTGTAAAGTGGCAATCAACCTCGATATGTTTGGTGCGTTCACGAAAAACCGAGTTGTGAGCAATCTGAATGGCGCTGCGATTGTCACAATACACATGAGTGAGATGAGGAAGAAAGACACCTATATTAGCAAGTAGCCAACGCAACCAAATAATCTCCTTGGAAGTAGATGCCATAGCTCGATATTCAACTTCAGTGGAAGAAAGAGAAACCATAGATTGTTTCTTACTTTTCCACGAAATAAGTGAGTTTCCCAAGAAAACACAGAAACCTGTAACAGATCGACGATCTGTAGGATTACGTGCATAAGCAACATCAGAGTATGCCCGTAGTTCGAGAGAAGATGTGGATGATAACAAAAGACTTAGAAACATGGTACCTCGAAGGTAATGTAAAATACGCACAACAGTTGTCCAATGAGTAGAAGTCAGAGCTGCGACAAACTGGATGACAATGTGAGCAACATATGCAATGTCTGGACGAGTAATAGTGAGATAAACCAGGCTGCCAACTATAGTACGGTACAAGGTAGGGTCTTTGAGAGGAGAACCATTAGTGGGAGAATACTCGACATTCAATTCAGAAGGAGAGTCCACAACACGAGTATCAGTGAGACGAGCTCGTTCAATAATTTCAGCTATATATTTAGATTGAGAGAGCAAATAACCTCTGAGAAATGAAGCAACTTCAATACCCAAGAAATATCGAAGATGACCCAAATCTTTCATCTCAAATTGTGCAGCTAATTCCGACTTTAAGGTATGGATTCCTTGAAGAATCATTACCGGTGATAATCATATCATCAACATGCAATGAAAGCAATATATGTCCTGCAAAAGTATGTTTGACAAAGAGAGCAGAATCATGTTCACTTGCAGAGAATCCAAGAGACATAATAACATTAGAAATGTTTTCAAACTAAGCTCGTGGGGCCTGTTTAAGCCCATATAACGTTTTTTTAATCTTGCAAACTTCACCAATTTTATGAGGAACACCGGGAGGAGGAACCATGTATGCTTCCTCATTTAAGTCACCATTCAAAAAAGGCATTCTTAACATCCATTTGTGAACTATTCCACTTGCGAACAACAACAATAACTATAAGGGTGTGAATTGTAGTCATTTTGGCTACAGGAGCAAAATTCTCCTCAAAATCCAAGCCATATTCCTGAGTAAAGCCCTTAGCTACAAGATGGGCTTTGTAACATTCAACAGATCTATCAGATTCAGTCTTGATTTTATAAACCCATCGGGAACCAATAGGACACTTACCGTTGGGAAGCGGAACCAAATCCCAAGTATGGGTCTTTTGCAAAGCAGAGAGTTCCTCACTCATAGCATGTGTAACACCCTAAAATTTTGGGTAATTTTGAAAATTGAAAATTCGGCGATATAACATTTATAAATAGGGCAAACCACCCAAATATGAGCAAAGCGTGAGCATTTACAAATACCTGCAATAATGTATAGGGAAACGACAACAAACTAATCTAAACTACATCTAGCTAGATTACATTGGTTGTCAACCCAATACCAAAAAGAACAATTGTTTTAAATGCTAAAGTTTCCAAAATAACTATCATCCAAAAATGCCCTTAAGAGACCACACTCTTCTCTCAACCCCTTGACGTCCCACCGCTAATGGAACCCTTTATACACATCATTTGAGAAAAAGTGTTAGGCTTAAAGCCTAGTGAGAACATACAGTTTATATGATAACTAGTAAGAATTATCAGTTGCAATATAAGTAAACGATCTCCAACAAAAGTCTTTATAAAGGTTTGGTAAACACGTAGTGACCTCCCGGTCCAAACTTCATCTTGCGATGACGGGTGTAAGCCCGAATTCCAAGGATTGTGGCGAAACACAAAGTAAGCCACTTTCCGAGTTTTGAGCTCACCATACTAGGATCAAGACCGTGAACACGCCGGCTCAAAAACAAAGATGTAGGGGGATGGCACCTGATGATCCTAGTCATGCTCATTCACTAGGATTTACATTCACGACTCATGGCTAGTAACCGGTCCCACATAACCGTACCAAGTTGCCCTCTAGGGTCCAATGTCTCACTAGCTACATACGGGAGTTACCCCCAAATAAAAGTCGACTAAAATATCTATGGATCCATTTGTAGTAGTCTAGACTCGTCACAATACACTTGTGACCAACTATAATCAAACATATAGTTCATATTGCCATTTAGTTTCCCAATCACATTTTGATGGTTGACTGCTGATAAGAAATACAAAGCCATATATATAAAACACGAGGCTACCATCTCAATTCCCAAAATGTTTCTTTACCAAATAAACCTTTCCATAGTAGAAACCCTTTTATTGAAATATAAATTTCTTCATATTTTAAACCATTTATTTCCTTCCCAAAAATGACTTTTTTCAACCAAAGTCCCATAAAATGTTTAATCATAAACTTGGTTAGAAGCCATAAGTTAAACATTTACTCAACATAATATAATAACAACACCCTTGAAGTTTCAAAACATAGATCATATCATTATTTTACAAAAATGGTGAGAAACCCTAAAATCTCCCAAAATACCAAGTTAGGTCAAAACTCATCAAATAATGAAAATGTTAAACAAGGAGATGTTTAGAAGTTAAATGATGCAATTTTGATGTGTATAAAGTTTAGTAAAAGAGAAGTATGAACTCACAATGGGTAAATTCCAAACCCTAGTAATTTCTAGTTGAACCCTTGAAGGAGATGACAAGTAGAGGATAAAGGAGATGAGCTCTTGATTCTTTAAACTTGGTTGGTGGAAACAATCCCTTGCAATAAATGAGACTTGAATGCTCTGACCAAACCCTAGGTTCGGTTTTAGGAAAAAGGGAGAGAGTTCAGAGAGAGTTAGATGAAATAAAAAAAGTGATGAGAGTAAATGAGCCAAAATCCCGATTTTAATCGATCTGACCTCCGCCAGCGAGAGTACCAGCGAAAGTGACAAGGTGTCACTTCCGCGGGGCACTTCCGCGGAAAACGTACCGCAGGTTCTCCATGTAGCGCGGCGATAGTGACAAGCGAAAGTGACGCCTGTCACTCTCGCGAGTCACTCTCACGGAGATGATACTGAACCCAAAAACACTCCAGAACTCAAGCTCTTCGCATGGGTCAGCTAGGGGCTCGAAAGGAATAAATAACCTAACCATAAAATTAGATAAAAGGTGATTAGGAGACTAAAGAAGCACAGAAACTTACATTGCAAATTTTCGGGTGTTACAATCCTCCCCAACTTGGAAATGATTTCATCCCCGAAATCCCAACTACTCGAACAAGTGAGGGTATCTTCGCTTCAAATCCTCCTCGGCTTCCCACGTCACGTTGGCACCGCGATGATGCTTCCATTGCACCTTGACCATAGTGACTTCTTTGTGGCAAAGTCTCTTTGACTTTTTCTCCAGAATGGCTTCGGGTTCTTCAACACAACGGTTACCCTCGTCCACTCTAATCTCGGAAAGAGGGATAACACTTTCCTCTTCCGCCAAGCATTTTCGAAGATAACAAATATGGAATGTGTTATGGATCCCGTTCATTTCTGGAGGGAGTTCCAACTGATAAGCCTGTAAGCCCACATGCTTAAGCACTTTAAATGGTCCAAGGAAACGAGGACTCAACTTCCCACGTTTTCCGAACCGAATAATGCCCTTCCAAGGCGACACCTTTAGCATCACACGATCGCCCACTTAGAATTCCATCGGGCGTCTCTTCTTATCGGCATAGCTCTTTTGCCGATCTTGAGCCGCTTTCAATCTTTCCCGAATGCTTTTGACCTTATCGGCCGTCTCTTGTACGATTTCCGGTCTGGAAAATTGCTTCTCTCCCGCCTCAAGCCAACATACGGGAGTTCTACACTTCCGTCCGTACAAGGCTTCGAACGGAGCCATTCCGATACTCGATTGGTAGCTATTGTTATAATCAAACTCCACCAAAGGTAGATGAGAGTCCCAGTTACCCCCGAAGTCGATAACGCAAGACCTTAACATGTCTTCTAGCGTTTGGATCGTTCTCTCACTTTGACCGTCGGTTTGAGGATGGTAGGCCGTACTCAACTTTACGCGCGTACCAAGTTCTTTCTGTAGGCCATCCCAAAAATTGGAAGTGAACTGACTATCATGATCAGAAATAATAGACAATGGAAACCACCTCATCGATGTAAAGCTTTGCTAACTTATCCATTGGTAATGTCTCACACATGGCCAAGAAATGAGCGCTCTTGGTCAACCGATCAACTATTACCCATATGGTATCGTGACCTTGAAGAGTCTTCGGCAACTTAGTTACGAAGTCCATGGTAATATGTTCCCATTTCCACTCGGGGATCTCCAAGGATTGAAGACTCTCGTACGGTCGTTGATGCTCGACCTTCACTTGCAAATAGGTCACACAACGCTCTACATAACGTGCCACGTCAAACTTCATCAATGGCCACCAATAATGTAACTTCAAGTCCCGGTACATCTTTGTACTACCCGGATGAATCGAATATTTGGACTTGTGAGTATCCTCAAGAAGAAGTTCCCGATTGCCACCAACCTTGGGCACCCACACTCGGCCGTTGAACAATTTCACTCCACGACTATCTTCTGTTAAGAGCAAACGTTGTTTCGTCATAACTTCTTCCTTGAGGTTTTCTTCCAACAAAGCTTCCACTTGAGATGTCCGGATCTTCTCAATGAGACTCGACACTAACTCAATTCTTGAAAGGGTAGCCCGAATACCCCCGCTATACTCATTCCGACTCAAAGCATCGGCCACCACGTTTGCCTTACCGGGATGGTAAAGCAATTCGTAATCGTAGTCCTTGAGTAATTCAAGCCACCGTCTTTGCCTCATGTTCAACTCTTTTTGATCAAAGACGTACTTCAAACTATTATGATCCGTGTAGAGAGTACATTTTGTGCCGTAAAGGTAGTGTTGCCAAAGCTTCAAAGCGAAAACCACCGCCGCCAACTCTAGATCATGGGTAGGGTAATTCTTCTCGTGAATCTTGAGTTGTCTCGATGCATAAGCGATTACTTTGCCTTTTTGCATCAACACACAACCCAAACCCATCTTCGAAGCGTCGCTATAGACCACGAAGTCTTCCGACCCTTCGGGTAGCGACAAGATTGGAGCTTCACACAACTTCTTTTGCAAAGTCCAGAACGCCTTCTCTTGTGTTTCGGTCCAAACAAACTTCACATTCTTCCTAGTCAAAGCCGTCAAGGAAGATGCAATCTTGGAGAAGTCTTGTATGAATCTCCGATAGTAGCCCGCCAAACCCAAGAAGCTTCGGATTTCTGACGGACTCTTGGGAGGCTCCCAGTTCATCATTGCTTCAATCTTGGAGGGGTCCACCTTCACTCTGTCTTGAGTGACAACGTGACCCAAGAATTGAACCTCTTCAAGCCAAAAGTCGTACTTGGAAAACTTGGCGTACAACTTCTCATTTCTCAACACTTCTAGAACTTCGCGTAGGTGTTGCTCGTGTTCCGACTCACTCTTGGAGTACCCAAGTATGTCATCAATGAATACAATGACCGACTTGTCAAGGAACGGTCGACACACTCTATTCATCAAATCCATAAACACCGCCGGTGCGTTAGTTAGACCAAACGACATCACAAGGAATTCGTAATGGCCGTAACGCGTTCTAAAAGCCGTCTTTGGAACGTCTTCCCCTCTCACCTTCACTTGATGATATCCCGAGCGCAAGTCGATCTTCAAGAAACAACCTGCTCCTTGGAGTTGGTCGAATAAGTCATCGATTCTCGGGAGTGGATACTTGTTCTTCACCGTGGCCTTATTCAGTTCACGGTAATCGATGCACATTCTCATTGCGCCATCCTTCTTCTTGACGAACAAGACCGGAGCTCCCCAAGGTGACGAACTCGGCCTTATAAATCTCTTCTCTAGGAGTTCTTAGAGTTGAGCCATCATTTCTTGCATCTCCGATGGCGCCAACCGGTAAGGAGCTCGCGCAATTGTAGCCGCCCCCGGTATGAGATCAATCCGGAACTCTACTTGACGATCGGGTGGTAAACCGGACAAATCGTCCGGAAAGACATCGGGGAATTCTCGTACCACCTTCACGTCCTCGAGCTTCTTCTTGTCGAGTTTTGCGTATATCACATAAGCTAGGAAGGATGAACATCCCTTCACCAAACACTTTCGCGCCTTAGCCATGGTGATAACCGCCACATCACCTTTCCTTCTCTCGCCATAAACTACCACCATGTCACCATCCGATATAGGGAGTCAGATTAGTTTCTTGGAGCATAAGATTTCGGCATGATTGTCCGCCAACCAATCCATACCGACCACCACGTCGAATCCACCAATGACCATTGGCATCAAGTTGATTAGGAACTTCTTTCCTTCAATGCTAAGGGTACAATCCTTCAAGACATCACGGATTAACACTTGCTCACCATTAACTATCTTTACCACTAAAGCATTCTCTAGACTATTAGTGGGCATGGCAAGTTTTTCACAAAACGCAAAAGATATGAAAGAGAAGCTGGCACCCGAATCAAATAGCACACTAGCAGGTACGGAGTTTAGGAGAAATGTACCCGATACTACATCGGCGGATGCCTTGGTCTCTTCGGCCGTCATCTAGAAAGCTCGGCCAGGAACTCGGGGAGGATTCTCTCTCTTCTCCAGGGCACTCCCCGCCTTCCACTTTGGACAATCTTTTCGAAAATGCCCCGACATCTTACACTCGAAGCAAACAATTCCCTTGATCGGGCAATCTTTAACCAGATGACCGGTCTTACCGCATTTGACACAAGATATGGAACTGGAATTACAGTTTCCGAAATGCTTGCTCTTACATCTTTGGCACCATCTTGCCTCCTGTCGGTTGTTGAAACTCCTATTCCCAACAAAAGGTTGATTCCTCCTAGGAGGTGCAGAGTTGCTCTCCCATTTCTTCTTGTCTCCAACCACTACTGTTTTCTCCGCCTTGCTTCTCGCAAAGATTTTTTCCATGAATTGAGCTTCCTCAATCGTCTCGCGAAGGTTGGAAGCCTTGGAGTTGTGGACCATGGACAACATGTACACCGGTAGGCCATTGGGGTAGGCCTTTATCTTTTCTTTCTCCGTTGGGGCCACATGCCCCACCAAATCAAGCTTCTCCATAAATTGACGGGTGTACTCCCTCACCGTCAAGTTCCCCTTTACAAGAGATCGAAACTCCTTTTCGATGCGGTCCATAGATCTTTCGCTACAGAACTCTTCCATAAGCTTCCTCTTAAACTCGGCCCAAGACAACTGAGCCAAAACGGTAGGAGAGAGAGTGGATTGAGTAACATTCCACCAGGTGAGCGCCGAATCTCTCAGCAGCTGGGTGCCAAACCGCACTCTCTGATCGTCTCCACATTCCAAGGAGCCAAAAGCTTGCTCAACAGCTCTAATCCACTTCACGCATAAAATTGGGTCGTCAGAACCAGAGAACTCTGGCGGCCCGCATCCCATAAAGGATTTGTATGAGCAGCTTCTTCCACTTTTCTGAGCACCCACAACTCTGTGCTCTTCCGATCGGATACCCGGACCGGTGCCACCAGAACCAACCACAACGTTCTCAGCAACTACCTCATTTCTCTTAAGGCTGGTATCGCGATCCTCCAACATCTTCATGAACGCTTCTTGCTGCTGTTCCATCGTCGTCGATACCATTTGCATGATGTTGGCCATCATGTCGGTTTGAGGGTTCGCCTTCTGAACCACCGGGTTTGTGGATGCCAACTCCACTCTCGGCACTTGTTCCACCTCACCCGTGAATATAGGTGGCATACCCGGAGGGATGACGGTCGCCGCCCTAACCACCGGGTTCCGCTCAGGCGAGCTATCTTCACGCAAATCCCCATCGACTAACGGTCGACTACGAGTGTTCACCATACTAGAATAATGGTTGCCACACACGCACGAGGAAGAGTAAGAAAAGGTTAACAGAATTGAACACGAAAGAAACGTACTACTACATCTACCAAATGTCATAACATTAGCAAGCCAAGCACACTCACGTAAAATATCCTCATAATAACATTAGCTAAGTGAGATTATGAACATATAATAAATAAGGGTTCTTGTTACCATCATCACAACGCTTGATGAACATAACTTCCGTCGACTCTAAGACTAACCCATCTTAGAAGTTCTACCTGACTCACAAATCATTGCCTAACATACTCAGTCTAAGTCTAGACATCTTACATTCATGCCTAGTTCACTTAAACTAGAGCTCTGATACCAACTTGTAATACCCTAAAATTTTGGGTAATTTTGAAAATTGAAAATTCGGCGATATAACATTTATAAATAGGGCAAACCACCCAAATATGGGCAAAGCGTGAGCATTTACAAATACTTGCAATAATGTATAGGGAAACGACAACAAACTAATCTAAACTACATCTAGCTAGATTACATCGGTTGTCAACCCAATACCAAAAAGAACAATTGTTTTAAATGCTAAAGTTTCCAAAATAACTATCATCCAAAAATGCCCTTAAGAGACCACGCTCTTTTCTTAACCCCTTGACGTCCCACCGCTAATGGAACCTGTTATACACATCATTTGAGAAAAAGTGTTAGGCTTAAAGCCTAGTGAGAACATACAGTTTATATGATAACTAGGATCCACAGTCTCAGGTACATCTTGAGTGACAGTAGTAGGAGGAGGGGCAACAGTGTCAGGTATTGGAGTACCAGTAGCATTTTCTTCAGTTGGAGGAATATCTGAAGTCTGAGTAGAGTTTACTTGCTCAGAGAATGGATCAATATTTATTACATCTGACTTTGTCAAGTTGTGTGCATTTATGGGATGGAATAGAAAGGAATATGCTCAAGAAACACAACATGACGAGATACATATAATTTCTGAGAGGTAGGGTCAAAACAACGATAACCTTTTTGTCCGTCACCATAACCAAGAAAAACACAAACAACAAATCTAGAAGATAATTTATCACGCTCTACATGTGGACGAAGAACAAAGTAAGTGCAGCCAAAGACACGTAAAGATGAATAATCAGGGTAACAACCATAAAGTTTTTCAAAGGGAGATAAACCTGAAGTGATTGAGGATGGAATTTTGTTGATCAGATTGACAGTAGTAAGAACGTCTTCACCCCAGAATTAATTAGGAACCGAAGAAGACAACAAGAGAGAGCGGGCGGTTTCAAGGATATGTCTATGTTTTCTTTCAGCAACACCATTCTGCTCAGGAGTGTCTGTACAAGAGGTCTGGTAAATAGTTCCATCTAAAGCAAGTAATTCGCAGAATTTATTGGAAGTATATTCACCTCCCAAATCACATCAGAAACATTTAATCACAGAATTATGCTGGGTTTTAACATATGCTCGAAAACGACAATAAATATCAGAGAATTCCGAACGATGGTTCATGAGAAAAATCCAACAAAACCGAGTATAATCATCAATGAAAGAGACATAATATCGAGACTCTCCTTTTGTAGGAACAGGGGATGGTCCCCATACATCAGAATGAATCAAATCAAAAGGTGCAACAGAAAGAGATTTGTTTAATTTAAAAGGTAAAACTGAAAATTTTGCAAGTTTACAACGACTGCAATTAGAAATATCATGAACTTGCAAATTTCCCAAATTTCCAGAGGAAACTAAGTATTTTAAACGAGAAGCTGAAAGATGTCCAAGGCGTGAATGCCATAAATAAAAACTAGATGACTTAGATGACAAACGAAAAGAAGATAGATATGCACTATGAGCTACTGCTACTGGTAACCGCAACTCATCCAACACATATAAGCCCCTACGCCTACGACCATCCCCAATAAGCTTCTGAGTACGTGGATCCTGCACGCAACAAGAATCAGGAGAAAATGATACATTATAACCATAATCAAATAATTGACCAACATACACAAGATTTAATGATAGTTTAGGAATATGATATACATCAGGAAGGGAGAAATTCGAACTCATAATAGAACCAATGCCTGCTAATGGCATAGGAGTATCATCAGCAGTCATGGCAGGCACAGATGGCATAGGATTTAAAGAAGCAAATAATTTAGAATTCGGAGACATATGAAAAGAAGCGCCAGAATCTAGAATCCATGTAGTTGGATGCATACATGATTCGTTATTAATCAACTGACTTATGGGAGAAGAGTCAGACATGGCATGAGACTGAACATCAAGAAGCTTCTGGATTTGTTTAGTTATAGATGCAAGAGTAGGATTAGTAGTTGACCCAGATGGAGGAACGACGACAATAGTGCTAACTTGAGGAAGAAAACGATGTGATTGTCGCGGATTACCATACTGCTGTGATTGATAAGCCATGGAAAAGTTTCGACCCATAAGTTCTGAACATTGAGACTTCCAATGGCCTTTTTTCTTACAAAAACTGCATTCATCAAATCCAACTCTTGGACGACTCTTATTCTGATTTGAAGCAAAGGGCTTATGAGGAACAACCAAAACATAAGGACTTGGATTTGGAAGAATACCCTTTCCTGCTTGTGTCTTTAGACAAGTTTCATCAGCTAACAATTCACTTACCACTGAATCAACTGAAGGGAGTGGGGTACGATACAAGATGTTACTACGAAGTCCTTCAAAGTCACTTCTCAGGGCCATAAGAAGCTGAACCAATCTTTGTTCTTCCCTACGAGCAATGTAGGGTCCAAAAGCACGTAATTCAGCTGGTTCAGTAAGAGCTAAATGATCCCACAAATCGATCATTGTTGAGTAGAACTCTTGAATACACATATTTCTCTGTTCGAGTGACCGGATATCAGCTTCTAATTGATACTGTTTTGCAAAATTAGACTGTGTATACAGTCTCTCAAGATGATCCCATACTTCCTTGCTTGTTTCATATTTTGCTAATTGAATACCAATCGAATGTTCAACAAAATTGTTTATCCAAGTGATAATTTTCGAATTATCCACTTCCCAATATTCCAAATCTTTTGCTTCTTTCGGTTTCACAATAGTGCCATAAATATAACCCCACATCTTCTTGCCCTTCAGAAAGTTTTTCAAGACATAACTCCAATAGGAGTAATTTTTTCCATCCAAACGAACACTAATGGCTTGAAGAGAATCATCCTTTCAAGCCATTGCAAACGAGAAATAAAAGGAAGGAAAAGAGAACATAGAGTATAGAGATACCGTATGCTAAAATCAATTCTCGAACAGAAGTCTTGAACAAGAATCGAGACTGCTAGATCCAGAAAGAAGCGTCGAAAAGGCGTCGAACAGAAACCCTAAACCGTCGAACATAAACCTAAAACCGTCGAACAGAAACCCAAAAAAAGAGATTAATCCTGCTCTGATACCATGATAGCTTTAAAATATGAAAGGAATTGCCAGAAAACGGCTAGGGTTTTCATTAGAAGAGATGAATATTACAAAGAGTTACAACAACTATATATAAGGAGACAATAAACCCTAAAAGAAACAAAAAAAATACAAAAGTACAGAACAACCCCCGTACCATCTAACACGTCTTACCCATCGAAAAAGTGGAGGACCTTGATCCGGAGGCAAAATTTCTGTGTTGTCTGGGGCTTCAATATGGGCAAGACGGATAACAGTTCAATTTAGGGGGTGCTTGGGATTGCTTATTTAAAACAACTTATGCTTATTTTGATAAGTGCTTATCAACTTATGCAGTGTCAAACCGGAGTTTTTAAAAAAGTGTTTGGATTAGCTTATTATGGTACCAAAGCATAATAAGCTAATAAGTTGTTGTTTAAAGGTGTTTGAGATTGCTTATACATATAAAATTACCTAAAAAGTCATAAACACTTTTCAAATAAGCTAATAAGTTAAAACAAAATGATTTATGAAAAAGTGTTTATCTCATGACACCGCTAGAAACACTTTCATTTTTTCTCCATCTAGAAAGTGTTTATCTCCGGTGACCGCAATAAGCTTAAAAAAAACACTTTCAATAAGCAATCCCAAACACCCCAGATCGGTCATTATCATTTGTCATCGTTTCAATTTCTACCGTTAACATAGAAATGGAGCAATCGGAGAAACAAGCGATTACAGCCGCATCCGAAGAGCTTTCTCACCACTTCAAAACCCTAATTCATCAACAGGATTTGGATTCTTTGAAGCAATTACAGCACATTATGTACTTTTTCTTTCTTTCCTTTCCTTTCATTTCATTTCTATACTATACTATATATATATGTGTGTGTGTGTGTGTCTTTATTCTTGCCTTTAATTATGCAAGTCGCGAATTGCTATTTTCTGGAAAATTGGTTGTTTTGTACTATAAGTTTATGATGAACATGAAAATTTTGTAACATCTTCTGTAAACATTGAATTGATACACATATAATATACTCGTTTGCAAAATCAGAAGACCGTACAGTTGCGGACAACTACTATAGAATATACGTTATTGTTTTTCAGGTGTTTGTGGTATATCGGATTCTTGAATCTAAGGTATTTAAAAGATGAGTATTGTATTTGTAGAGGCCCACTTTTGACAATTAGATGTCCTATCTTCATGCATTTCGTATAAAGGGGGATCAGAAAAGCTAGGTGTTGCTTATGCTGAGACTAGTGTTTGATTAATTGATGCTTAATTTGGTAAAGATTATTCTCTAATGAGGATAATCCATAATTTTGGGCATGATATAACGCCTTCTATTTAATGAAGTACATTTGTAAATTATGAAACACATCTTATGTTAGAAAAACATTGTGTTATTGTTGCTTCTTGGTATGCACTTCAGAAGGCTACTATAGTTGATGAAAATTTTATGTAAATGGCATGATACAATCATCCTCTGTCCAGTGAAGAGAACCCGTTCAAACTTCATTTGCATACCCATTATGTGATATGACGAAAGATCGTGTGGGAATAGGAGTTAAGGTGACAAGTGTAGGAAGGGATTTGAACCCTTGATCACCTTTAATTAGTGTTGATTTAATGGTTCAGAAGATTCAGTCCCAAAATAACCCATGAATTAGCTTAGAAGGGTATTTTCAATTGATCTTCAATTATGATTGATCAAAGGGTGGAGATTCCTTCTTACCCTTCTCACGATAACTACTATTCTTATCAGAAACCAACTTTATGTGATATTGCAGTACCCAAACTATGCTTGTTGTTTGACTTGACTGCTTCACTTTTGCTTATTCTATTAACCTTGTCATAGTGATTGAAATTCTTTATTTTTTTACTTTGTGGATCCCATTTATGTGGAGAAATGAGGGATATGAGTGTGGTTTTTATTTACTTGATGTGGCGAGAAACGGATGAGGGGAATTAGAAAATGAATACTCGAGAAAGAGGAAAATGATCAAAAACAAATGGAGTGGAGATTTAGTCACGTCTTTCTTGTTGTACTTCCTTAGTTCACGTTATTCTTCATGGATTGCAGATACATCTTTAGTAAGCCGACCAAACTCTTGTTAATTTATATGTTCTGTTTGTGAAATAATTGCAGATTGGGGCGTCTGCAGGACAGTAATGCAGTCCTTTCTCATTTCAATGACTACTCAGAGAATTGTTTTGCTGAGGTGTCCAGTGATCTTTCTAAAAATACACGCCTCTTAAAGTCCATGAAATCGGACCTTGATTATATCTTTTTAAAGCTGAGGTTGGTTCGCCAGTTATCTTGCACTCTGTTGTGTTTGTTTTGGTATATGGATTGCTCTTCACCTTGAGTTGTTTTTTCACTTACTGCTGGAATATATTTGTTTATATCACAATTAGTGTTCTGTGATGCTTTTCATGCATGTTTGATGCTTGTCGTTCTTAAGTAACCCCCTTTTTGAACTTTTGACGGAAATGTAAAATAAAGCTCAAGGATTTAAATTTCCACTAGAGATATTATTTAAGGTTGGCCAGGAAACACTTAAGATGCTCAAGTATATATATCGGTATAGATAGTTATGAACTTCTACAAATCCCTCGTGTAACTCCAAGTAATTAATTAAGGTTCATAGAAATGAAGTCTAGAAAATTACAAATATGGTAATAAGTAAATTGAAGCACAAAAAATTCTGAAAGATTGGACACACAAACATGATAACGGATCTACTTCACTTTCTTTTTCCTTGGTCTAAAACAAGGTGACAAAAACTATTTGAATTCTATTCCTTCACTTGTGTAATGTACGGTCAATCCTTTGGATTTTGTATAGAAAAGGCTTTATTTATCTTTATCGTGTTTCAATAAGTCCTTTATATACATTTGTCATTTGATTACGCCTCCTCATGTCCTTTTTTGTCACTTTGTCATTGTAAATGTTGAAATTCAATATGAAAACCTTCTAAACCAATTTTTTAGAAATGTATTTTTCTTGTTTGATTTCATCTTCACATCTGTTTTTATTTGACATCCGTTATATAGATCTCCAACAAGAAGGAAACAAAAAAAAAACGAGCTTTTTATTCCCAAACTACTTGGTGCCACTAGAGCCTTCATTTTGATACCCCCTTGTCCTTATTTTTCATGACATATTCACCTTGACTTCTGCTATTTTGCTTCACTCATCTTGTGTACATGTTTTTTTCGGTGCTTAATACTTTGCCTCATAAATTGTTTCATGTCTTACAACCGTCCTACAAAACTTACGGTTCCTTTTGATGGGACTTCCGTAACACATGACAGTCCTGCAATTTGTCTTCATTTCGACCATCCTATTCTTATTATATGACTGATGTAATTACCAATCTCTGCATCTTTTCGTAAAACTTAAAACTGATGTCAAATAACGAACTTCTTAACTACTCTTTGTCTACATATGCATAATAAATCTTTTGCTTCTGTATCAATACCAGTAAAGTCATACATTCTGTTTATACCAATGTCAATCCAAAACCTTTAGGGGGCGTTTGGTTTGACGGAATATTTTTTTAGGGTTTTGGATTTCGTGGAAGGATTTGAAATCTTTGGTTCGTATGATTTGAAATTTATAAATCTTGTTTGGTTTGTAGGATTTGGAATGGTATTTAATTTTTTGTAAATATATTTTGTTTTATATATAATTTGTTTGTTCCGGTAAGATGTGGAGGTGATGGAGAGATATAGGGAAGATTTGGTGAAAGGGGCGGGGTAGTGATGCTATGGAAACAATTAGTATCCACGGTATTTGGATTTAAAATCCAAACTTTCCTTCAAACCGAACACAGGATTGGAATGGAATGGAATGCAATTCCAAATCCTACAAACCGAACATATATATGTATATATATGCTAGGCTCGTTTGGTTTAGACCAAATTTGCAGTGTTTTGAAACATATATATGGTTTTGTTTCAGGAGTCTAAAAGCAAAGATCAAAGCGACATATCCTGATGCATTCCCAGATGATTCAACAATAGAAGCTCTCGATAGAAGGCCAGATCTAGAAATTGCTCAATGATGAAACTGCATGATCCTATATTTTCACCAGATGGGGTTTATATGTTCGTTCTTCTTATTCTTTCCGTGCCAAAAAAGTTGACTTTCTTTTGACATTTGCCTACCCATAATACCGAAAAGGCTCTGTTTTTGTGAGGTATGTAGCGGTAACATAGAAATCATATAAAATTTGTCGGTTATACACGGATATACGTGTTGTATACATGTGATTATTTTTAAATGCATATTTTTTGTTTTAAGCTGTGAAACAAAAAGTGTATTTTCATGTTCATGTGAAACAACACATATTAGTGGTTCTGATTTTGATTATGTCCCTGTGTGTATATTGTACAGGATGTTGATTTTTCCTACAAGATAACGATGAATCATGTCATGATGCATCATCATCATCATTCATATGAAAACCAGACTTAAACCCATACTTTCGACTGTCAAAAATCATTTTTATTACATTGAAATTTGAGGGGTTTGTTGGAAATAATTGAATTAAATAAGAGAGTATGTATTTGTTGTCCATATTTAACCATTAAGAGGTTGAGCAAAAATCGGGCTTGGCTTAACCTTTAACCAGGCCCGGTCCTAACTGTAACTAGTGTGGGTCCTTAATTGGTTCTGTTGGGTTTTAATACAATTTTGTAACCGATAAAACGCAGCGGAAAATTAAAATAATTTTGGTTACAACTAATATAGAAAACTTTTCAGAATAAACCTTAAAACCCAATCGGATCCAATGATGCATTTAATTAAAATAAACCACGCCATAGGGGGTTTAGAATATGTACCTTTTAAGATCTGACGGGATTAAAACTGAAGCACCAAGAAACCAAAGTAGGTTTCCTCTATCGGTAGTCCACACACGAACACGTTTCTCGTTTCCACCGGGTGCTAGCCCAAGAACCCTAGATCTATATGTGTTTTACAGAAAAGAAAAAGTTTCTTTTCTATATTTAACTGAAAGGCTAATTCTAATTTAATCGTCTATCAAATGGTTTAGCCTAACCCCTTATTTATACCAGAAGAATTATAGTTAGACTATAATTCAATTAAGGATTAAATAAGATTTAGTAATTATCTATAATATTCAAATTCAAATTCAAATTCAAATATATATATATATATATATATATATATATATAATTATCCTTTTAAACTTTAAAATATAATTATATAAATATATATAATTATCCTTTTAAACTTTAAAATATAATTATATAATTACAGATAATTCCCCGTAATTAACATAATTACGTTTTCACCCTGTAAATATCATAATTACAGTTTAACACATATTTTCATAAAATCCGGGTTTCTACAAATGGAAACAAACGCATTCTTTGTGTGCGACCCTATAGGTTTACATACTCCTCAGCAGTATCTCTGTGTGACACATGTCGTGGACATATAATAACTTACATTCTCCCACTTGCACACGATACACAGTAACACAGACGATGGTAAGCGTCTAGCAACACGTCACCGCCCCCAAGGCTATGTAAATGTGCTTTTACCTTTGAGCAATTTGATTGATCTAATCAATCATATAGTAGAATCATTCATTATCCTTTTGCTTCACGATATTTTATTTTGAACTTAAGGCATAGATCTATCTCATCATTTATAGTTCAAAGATTGTGTTTCTCGATCCCAACATATTTGATTATACAAGTGTCATTAGTCCAACTAATCCACTTGTTCATGCATGTAAATCATAATATGTAATCGAGGGGCCCAGAAATATCTCTCTCATCTTGAGAGGAGCAAATCCCATATTGCATGTACACGACTAACTACATAATTCATGTTATACCTAATATAGCCCTTATGATTACCCGGTCAAGGGTAACGTTAGACTATATCAAAGTATAACACTCCTTGTGCATTAGATCCCAATGCACATCTCAGGTCTGAGGATAAATAGTGTTATACTATTTCAAGACTCACCTTATGACGCCGATCTATGAGGTGATCTTGACCGTGGGTCTTGTCCAACGCCTTGTGCTCCGACAAGCGCATGTGACTCTGGTTGCACCTAGTGCACTTCCAACTTGGACTATGACCAGACTTCACAATGATCTTGATTTATTACTAGTCCCCTAGTAATAAGTGATCAAGGACAGTTTTAAATAATATGATCATCATATTCATTTAAGGATACTTAAACATGCTAATAAAGAACACATAAATGTTTAATGTATATACTCATACCCAGTATGCTATATCAGATAAAAACATAACTGTTTTAATGTTCCAGAAAGTTAAAAGTTTTACTAAAATTATTATTCAATATAAAAATCCTTAAGCCTATAACATGAACATCATGTTTGTTTTGAGACATAGGCTTGACAAGTAGATTTGTATGTAAGCTCTTATAGCTCATAGTACATCCGTTCAATACATATATCCCTATTACAATTTAAGTCATTACGGTTGGTTTGGAAACTAGCATCTATGCATCCTCAAACACACAGATCTCTTTCCCAACCGTTGTATAGTAAGAACATATCTTTAGTTATCCTTAGATACCTCATAATGTTCTTCATTGTTATACGGTAAGCATCACTTGGTTTGACTAATATCTGCTCGTCATACACAGGGTATACGAGACATCCGGTCTTAGTACATTAACATGGCATACATGTTTGAACAGTTGGCTGAAAACACAGGGAACACCCTTTATACGGTTCATGTCCTCTTTAGTCTAGGACTCTGAGTTATACTCAGATGTACACTATGTTCTATTGGCAAGTTTCCTTTCTTGGAACCCTTCATCTTGAAGTGTTTCAAGATCTTGTCAATGTATGTACTTTTCCTTAATCTAATTAAGCATTTTGATCTGCTACGAGAGATCTTTATACCAAGGACTTTGTCTCTTCTAGATCCTTCATCGCGAAGTACTATCTTAATCCATGATTTTACACCTTCAAGCATTGGGATGTCGTATAGGATCTAGAATACTGTTATGCTCCCACTGACCTTCTTGTATACAAGATTTCAATTACGATATGATTGTTCTAGTCCATAAATGGACTTTTGCAACTTGCACTTTTAGGTTTGATGTTTTAAAGCCTTGTATACGTCCTCGCTCAAAATTCCTTTAAAGGAATGAGGCTTTTGACATCAGTCTTCATGGCATCTTGCCATTTATCAGTAATCCGATCTTCGGATTATTTTTGTATCTCGTTTAATATCTTTAACAGCTTGTTGAAGCTCAAGATCTTGTTAAGTGTCAGTGTCAACCATCGTCCCATCTTTGTGGTTATTGAATTTCTTCAAGATCTACTGTGTCCCCATTTGTGATTCTTGACAGAAAATCGTTTCTTAAGAATTCATCAGGGTGCGTTAACAAAACTTTTGTTTTCGCTAGACCTGTAGAAATAATATCCAATTGGATATCACACAAAGATGTACTTTTCAGACCTTTGAATCATGATTTCCAAAAGCTTTATGCTTAACTTAAGCATTATAACCCCATATTCTCAAATATGATAACTTTGGGATCTTCCCAGTTCATATTAAGAGAGTGAGTTTTATTGGTCCTTGTTGGTTGCTACATAAACTAGTATTTGGGCAACTATTTCTAGGGCATAACCCCAGAAAAATTTAGGCAGAGTGGTGAGACTCATCATAGAGTGAACCATGTTCAACATGGTTCTACTTCTCTTCTCGGATACCGTTGTGATGAGGTGTCCCATGAGGAGTTAACTGGGATACAATCCCAAAAATCTCTAGGATGATCTATTGGCTTAGATATTTATGACCTCGATCTAAACGAAGCATCTTTATCCTTTGCTAAGTATACTCACTACTTCTTTCTAAAACTCTTTGAATAATTTCAAAGCTTTTATATTTGCTGTCTTAGCTAAACATACCTATGTCTACTGAAGTCATCAGTAGGATGTAAGGGAGTAGTGATGACCGTATCTTGTAACATGACTATAAGTCTAGCATACATCAGTATGGTTAACCCCTAATAGTTCTTGTGGCCTTTAAAGGTTTACCCTTTGAAGGCTCTTTTGTCATCTTGACTAACAAGATACACATATATCATATGAATCATCATATGATTCCAACTCTCCCTCCGCCTGGAGTTTGACTATGTGTTTCTTGTTTAAATGTCACAAATAGATCAGTTTTAATCCTCGCTTAATTCGTTACAATGATTTATAATTACAACTATTAATTTCATAAAACATTTATCAAGATAAAACGAAAATTTATTTCTAAAAGATAAATTCGGTTTGTTGTAATTGAGAAAATGAAACTAAATTCCTAGTAGCACTAGGTACATGAAGACACTTGCTAAGTGTTAATGTAAGACCATCTGGAAAGTTCATATCATATGTCCCTTTGAGCAACAACTAGCTTAGCTTCATTTGGTCTGGTTTCATCTTCTCTTCACTTCTTATTTCCTGAAAAAGTAACACTAATATGAGTATCATACTCAATATGTAACACTTAGTCAGAAGTGAATTAAATCAAAATGGTAAACATACCTGAAGGTCCGGCTCTGTTAGCCTTCTGCTTCTTGATTTCTGCCAATCAGGCTGGACAATTTCTCATTTGGTGCCCATGGTGAAAACAATTATACCATACTGCAACCTCAGGAATTTCTCCTTTGCCCTTATTTATGCTGGAGCTTCCAACATGTGTTTTACCCTTGGTTATCTCCCCCTTTTTCTTGATTATCCCATTGTCAGGTTTGATCATCAAAGCCTGTTTTGGTTTGGTTGAACCCAACTTGGATTTCATATCCCTCTCAGTAGTTTTAAGTAAGCTGTAAAGCTCTGTGAGAGTTTTATTCAAACCTTTCATATTATAGTCCTTAATGAACTGCTTATATGTTTTGGGTAGGGAGTTGAGAACCATATCGATTTCCAACTCTTGACCCAGTGGGGAACCAAGTCGGGTCAGTTGATCAAAGTATCCTTTCATTTTCAAAATGTGGGTACTAACTGACGAACGTTCAGTCATTTTTCAAGCAGCCAATGCTTTAACTGTATTAAATCTCTCCTGCTTTATTTGTAACCGAAACCTAGACTTCAGTGAAGATATCATATCCCAAGAAGTCATGTTTCCATGATCCCGTAATAATTCGGGAGTCATGGTGGCTAACATTAGGCAACCAACAATCAGAGAGTCATTTTGGTACTTATCATAAGTTGTTTTGACTTCAGTTGGAGCATTTCTGACAGGAGCATTTGGAGGGGGGTTTTCAAGAACGTAGAACTTCTTTTCATGCCTAAGGACTGCCCTTAGGAATCGAAACCATTCGATAAAGTTCGTTCCGTCCAATTTTTCCTTATCCAGGATTGACCGTAGTGTAAATTGGGATAAGTTGTTTGAGTTTGAATATGAGGTAGACATCTACAAAAACATGATTTAATTTTAGTAACTTTAATGTCTCAAATAAATAGATTAACCTTTCAAAAATCATTTGATTTGAGCTAAGATCCATATTTCACCTACTTCCATAAATGGCCAAGCAACTGTCTATGGAATTAGGCTATTTAGGTAGGCATCATCCAATTATGTTCAACATAACTCTTAGATGTCGTGGGATCCTATTCAATATATCATATATTGAAATTGACATGTTTAATCCCACTTCAACGCCTTGAAAATACTCATAAATGGCCAAACAACTGTCTATGATATTCTCAAGTAAACAAACCATACTAAGGTATCGTGATCCCACCTAAATACTAGACTTAGGGTTTACTGGGACCAGTCATCCAAAATACGACTATTTAAGTGAATGACCAAGCAACTGTCCACTTAAATCTCGTTAATTTGGCTCCTTATCTTACACTACATTCAACCGGCATGATTGGCTGAGCACTGACCATACCGGGATCCTGTATGCTTGACAAGTACCTTAAATGGGTGACGTTTAGTTTACGTTTTGTAAAAGGTTGAATTTTAGAAAACATTCTAATTCCCTTTTTAAAACGTTTGACTTTATCTCTAAAATCTTGTTTTAAAAGTTTATGTTATTTAATCGGTTTGAATTTGATAAATATATCAATTATAAAATATCATATTTTATTTACCGATTTAAAATTTTGTTGTGTTTGATTTTATTTTTGAAACGTTTGCAGTTGTCATAACAATAATAAAACAATAAATAAAAGCAAACACAAAATAAATAATCACAACAATAATATATGGATTTGTCCCTAATGTGATGTTGTGAGCCAACACAACAGCCACGGTCAATTCTAAGGACATCTTCAAGCTCCCACTAGCTTCGCCATATTGGTGAACTCCAGGGACTCCGTCTCGATCTCTTGGAACTCCGTCTCGGTTTGATTTACAATTTTAAAATAGAAAGATAACATATTTATACTATTTACATTTGTCCCTATCTAAGAAAATTTAAAATTACAACCCTTACAATTAATACATTTTAATTTTCCATATACAAAATAAATCAACCACGGGTCTTTGGGGCAAACCATATATTATCTTATTTTAAACATAAAATAAATAGAAATTTGGCCGAAATTAATTAACATAATTAAAAGGCCAAAATAATTGGAACAGATCATTATATGGCAAAATAAAGTTAATTGACCCATTTTAATTGTAGTTAACAAACCACAACCCAAAACCCCTTTCTGAACCTAAGCCCAAAACGAAGACGTAGGATAATAACCCAAAACAAACTGTTTAGAGAAATATTCAGAATAATATTTGGGCCTACTAGCCCGAGCCCAATTCCCAAACACACGGTACAAAACGTAAGGACATTGGACCTTTAGAGCCGATAGTTTAAGGTATAAGTCCAAAAGCAACTCGATTAAGGAAACATCCAAAATCAAACCATGGTCGAAGCCTATAAGGAACTTGATCAGTAGAAGCCGAAACAAACAACAATTTTTATACCAAAAAGAGAACTTGACGGCGGCTTAGGGCCGTAGCCCCGGCTGTTCAAGACATCACCAAAATAACCGCTCAACACGAGTCTACATCGGTAATTACAGAAAATCCAGCCACATGGCACGCAGGCCAGCGATGACGACACTATCAATAGCTCGGTCGATGGGGAAAGACCAACATCAATACCCAAGACCCGAGTCGCACAGCACGTGTGCCGACAACGACGTTTGAGACCGAAACCAACACCAAAATCTACCACTTGGTCTAGTGACCAGCGGTGGTGACCGGACAATAGACCAAAAACAATAGTAGTCAACAAAAACGGTTGACAAAACTATTGAAACAGAAACCACAGCGGTGGTGACGAGACCATCCCCCATCAGAAACAACAGAAAACGAACCGGCATTGGCTAGGAGGATTCCGACGGCAATAACCGCCAGTCTATTGGGGATGGTTGGCGGCGACGTAAACCCAAACCAACAGCTCCAATCGTAAAAGGGCGGTGACCAAATTTATCAAATAAAACAGATCGACAGCGTCCGCACAGGGCGGCGACACCGGATCTATCACTACCGGAGAGGTGACAACCAAGCCTCGAGACCGTGGTCTAGCGACGGTCTGAGCACCATCTCCGGCGACGCCAGACACCCCACCATCGGTAAAAGGAAAAGACAACCGACGATTGCCGGCAATGGAGGAAAAACATCCAAAAACGGAGAACCCCCCCTTTTTTTTCTTTTCGATTTTAAGGTGATCCGTGCAACTGTGGCCGCCAAGGCGCGCACACACTGATGGCCGGAGGCTTACCGGAAAACACTGCCACCAACCGTGAACGGTGGCGACCTGGAAACCCCTTTTTCGCGACCGATTAGGACCTTCCTGTGGCATAACAGCAGCTTGGGAATATTCCTAAAAACCTAGTCGAGATCGAAGATCGAAGTTTTGAGAAACGACGTAGGCCGGCGGCGATTGGCTGGCAGAAGTCGCTAGAAAAAGAGATGATCGACTGCAGCCGCTAGGAACAGAAGACGGCCTTCCACAGAGAGAGAGAGGGAGGCGATAGATGGGAAGCCAGTCGACGGTGGCGGCAACAGCCGCAGGTGGTCATTGGTGGTAATGAAGTTACATGGTCTTGACTTTCAAGAGGAAGGAGACGATAGATTATAGTGTTTTAAAACCCTATTCATCTTCAGCTAAAGCCTTTTGGGAAAAAAAAATTCTTTAAAAATTAGTTATGGCTTAAAAAAAATCCTTTTAGGCTTTCTCAACATGAGGCACAATTAGAAATTTTTAATTCAATTTTGAGATTTAGGGTTCAATTAAATTTGCCATATAATATATTGTTTTCCCTTTTCAATTAAACGACATCAAAGTGGCTCTGATACCACTGTTGGGTTTTAATACAATTTTGTAGCCGATAAAACGCAGCGGAAAATTAAAATAATTTTGGTTACAACTAATATAGAAAACTTTTCAGAATAAACCTTAAAACCCAATCGGATCCAATGATGCATTTAATTAAAATAAACCACGCCATAGGGGGTTTAGAATATGTACCTTTTAAGATCTGACGGGATTAAAACTGAAGCACCAAGAAACCAAAGTAGGTTTCCTCTATCGGTAGTCCACACACGAACACGTTTCCCGTTTCCACCGGGTGCTAGCCCAAGAACCCTAGATCTATACGTGTTTTACAGAAAAGAAAATGTTTCTTTTCTATATTTAACTGAAAGGCTAATTCTAATTTAATCGTCTATCAAATGGTTTAGCCTAACCCCTTATTTATACCAGAAGAATTATAGTTAGACTATAATTCAATTAAGGATTAAATAAGATTTAGTAATTATCTATAATATTCAAATTCAAATATATATATATATAATTATCCTTTTAAACTTTAGAATATAATTATATAAATATATATAATTATCCTTTTAAACTTTAAAATATAATTATATAATTACAGATAATTCCCCGTAATTAACATAATTACGTTTTCACCCTGTAAATATCATAATTACAGTTTAACACATATTTTCATAAAATCCGGGTTTCTACAAATGGAAACAAACGCATTCTTTGTGTGCGACCCTATAGGTTTACATACTCCTCAGCAGTATCTCTGTGTGACACGTGTCGTGGGCATATAATAACTTACAGGTCTTTTTGAGAAGAAAAAAGTAATCCTAATAACTGGTCATAACAAATCCTTTTTAACATGATTTCAATTTTTTTCAAGGTTCTAAATAGCGTGAGGTAAGGCCAAGCCTCAAACCTTAAGAGCTACGGTGAAGCATGGCGTTTTCAAGGAATGACATATGACGTCAAATTTCTAATTTATATATAATATTATATATAAAAACATATGTTGTGGTGTGTTACTCAATGAGTCAATAGTAATAAATAAGTTAAAATAGGTTATATATATTAAAACATAAAGAAAAACCAAATATTGCATTACAAAAATTGCGCATTAGGCCATGGTATGCCACGGGCTTAACGTGACGTGAGACACAAGCCTTGGTGTCATGGCAAGCTAGTGCGGCGAGTTTTTTTTAGAACAATGATTTTTTTAGTATCATATTATCCCAAATAAACTTGTACATTTATCAACTTATTTTTATAAAATTTGTGTCAAATAAATTTGTTTTAAACATTTATAAATTATTTTAGCCATGGTAACCAGTCCTTAACCGGTCCAACTTCAAGAAATCGTAACCGGTGGTAACCAGTCAGTCTTTAAAAACCGGTCCCAGGCTTCTGACCCACTTACCCACCTCTAGTTGCAGGCTTTTCCGAAACTGGTCCCAGGTCAGCCTCAAGCTGGTCCTCGAACCACTATCGCCAATCCTGGCCTGCACCGGTTTTTCAACCGGACACAGGTGACCTCCTCAAAGCAGTCCATTTCAAAATAAACCTCAAGCAGCTTAAAAACATCAAATCTCAAAAATCTTGATAAACATAATTCAGCTTATGCATTATCAAAGCTATTCCATTTGTCAATATATAAAATAGTAACAACAAAACAGAACACCAGAAATCTAACTGTATTCTAGATAAATCCTGGGACTTCCCCGGGCATCGGAGCCAACTCGTTGGTATTGAACCTCTCCTCCTCGTAAAAAGTGGCTCGTACAACCCTACCCCCAAAAAACCGACCTTCAAGATCGACCAATGCTTTCGTTGCTTGCTCTGATCTCTCAAACTGCACAAAGATTCTAACCGCTTCATCCACCGGAAAATTAGGCTCGGTTATCTCAAATATCAACACCCTCGTCACTGTCCCATACTTTGCACACTCTTCTGCAACCTCGGTTTCTAGATCATCATCGACCTCACCCGGACCCACCTTTAAAGATTGAAAGAATTCATGTCATTCGTTGATTGTCATATCCAATTCAACATGACACTTCACAAACATATCAAAGACGAAAAAACCAAACAAACACAGTATATCCTACTCAAAAATAGGGTATTGGGTGGGATGTATGCAGACATGTCCTTCACGGTTTGTGCAAAAGGGTGAGTGAAAAGGTAAGAATAACTAAGCCTAATAGAGCTAAGGCAATAGAAAGGGAAAAAAGTAGTAAGAAAATAAATTATAGTGAAACATAGAAAAGATATGAAGATAAAAGAAATGGTAGAATTCAATTTAATTCTCCCTTTGTCCCAAAATAAATATCCACGATACGAAAGGCACAAAGTTTTAAAAATATGTAATTATTACATTTTTTTAAATTGACGAAATGACAAATTTACCCTTAATATAGAGAGAGTAACCAATGAATTTCTTTATCTCATAATTAAAAGGGTAGAATTGGAAAGTAGGCACTTACTTTTGAAAGTGGACACTTATTTGGGACGAACCAAAATATAAATATGGACATTTATTTTGGGACGGAGGGAGTATTGCTTTATACCCTACTTCTAGAAAATTTGGTTGTTCTAGAAATAGTTATTTGAGAAATGCAAAAGGCAGCTCAATGTAAAGAGAGGAGTTGTTGAAACCAAACCAAACCAAATAGCAAGAGAAATCAGGTAGGCTTGTGAGGCAATGCATTAACACCATCCTAGATATTTGCGTAATATAGGTAAAAGAAGCAAAAATAAGAGGAGCAATCACGTCACCGCAAGAGGGTGTTTGACTACAAGTCAAATATCCTTTCATAAATGACAAAATAAGAGGGCACTGTGAACCGAGGCCAATATCATACTTTCTTTAAGATGATAATGGGTAAATAGGTAATGTTGGCTCAAAAAGTTCGCTAAAAGATATGTTTCAATTATCATGGGACATCCCAAAATGGAAATTTGGTGCAATTTTCATGGGATGGAGTACAAGGCATATAACAATAGTTGCCAGAGTGACAACAAGTCAAGTATGCAACTACATGTACACAATATGTTTCCTGAAACTTGCAAGAAAGAACCAGCAGGAACATCAGTAATCAGAACATTGATCTTCACCACTATAACAAGAGTAGCAAAATAAACACACCCTAGTGCCATAAAAATTGCACCAAACTCTGAATGCATATATATATATAGAAGTGCTTCAGTATTAGCAGAATGGCTAAAATGGACTTCCATCACAACACAATGAATAGAAGTGTTATAAAATTGCTCTTTGTTTCCAAACTGAAGTAAATACTTTTATAATGATACCTATGGGAGTGAATAGATGGGTTCGTATAACAATGCAAAATAGAAAACTTACAACATTGGACATCATCAATGTAATTCAATGAGGGAATATCAAGACACATGTTGCACCTACAGTGATTCTTCCAAGGCATTCTTTAGTTGTATGATGAGACCTCCTAAATCTGCCATAATTTGACATGGGGGAATTCTTTTAGAGTGCGTTTGGTACACGGGACATTTAACAACAAAGACCAGTTGTCCCACGTTTGGCGCGACATTGATTGGGACAGGATGGCATGGAAGATTTTTGTCCCACCATATTAGGTGGAAAAAAAAATCAAGGAGATGGGACAAGATTGGTAAATTACCAAACTACCCATGTCAAATTAGATCCTTAAAACCTTCACTCTCGTCTGTCCAATTCTATCCCATCTAGTCTTGTCCAGTCTCATTTGCGTACCAAACAAACCCCTTAAGGAGGACAGAGTAAGGACCATCCTTTCCCCTCTTGGAGGCATCCACACCATCCGGTCATGAAAGGGCATCGAGACACCTATACTATAGGTAGCTTTCCAACAATTGGCAAAAAGAAATGAAAACAATCAATAAACAACACTCCTTTTATCCCAAACTAGTTGGGTTGGCTAAACATGGAACTCATCATAAATTTGAAAAAGAGATTAAACAATTAACACTGAGGTACATAAATAGCCAGTTCCTAAGAGACATTGCAGTTATATCTCTATTGACTACTTCCGCCATGTAAATTTAGCCCTCTCCTGACTCTCCTAATGCCCTCCTCTCAATAGCATTTCCCCCACAAATCTGGTGCATCCAAAGATCTGTCTTAAGTTGATAAACCATTTTAAGATCTCTACAATCGGAATTCTGGCCTAATCTTTGAAGGCATTTTATGGCAACACTAGTTTATCAATGCTTGCCGCCACATAATTCTCCTGCTTGTATCCAATGACCAACATCCTTTTCAATCTCCCCAGTCCTGTAGTGTTTTACATTATATAACAGAGGTATCTTCTTAAACACCTTTTATCCAGCTAAGCTTGCCACAATTTAATTCTTTATACAATCGGTAGTCATGCTTAATGTAAATATGTAAATCTCTTTGGTGGATTGGCAAAAGGAATTTACTGTTTCCATCAATGCCTAGCCTAGCCAGTAGCCACATTGCTTTATGGAGGCAATTGGCTTATTTCAGAACGTCATCAAACTAAACTAATGGTCTAATACCAAAGGATATGTGTCCAAAATTTTGACTTCCAAGTTGCAACAACATTCAGAACGCAACTTATGCCAACACCTGCATATGATCTAACTTCTTTTTCTATTTGTTTTGGGGCATGAAAAACAAGATATAACAAATTGAAAAAAGGTAGACTTGAGCAAAAACATCTAGAATGAACTGCAAGGGGTCCTTGACTGTTCACAAATCTGCAGCTTTCTTCCAATTCTCATTTTGCATTGGCAGGTCCTATGAATAATATCATCCCTCTCTTCATCACCATCGGCCTCTTAAAATTAGACGCGTGTAGTTCTGATAGCAGGATATTTGTCATTTTGATTCACTCAGAGCTACAGGGTCAATGGGTCAGTGCTTTTGGCTGATGATTCTGCCATGCTTAACAGGTACCAACACTGACTACTTAACTAATTCTTTTTACAATGAAAAATCCGCAAGAGTTTCCTTCAAAGATGCTTCTTTTTGACAGCCCAAGGGGCTCAATAGTGGATTTTTAAATAAAAAATAAGAGAAGATCAATCTGTTAGCAAAGTAGCCATCATTTTGCTTCTTACTAGTTACTACAACTACCAGGTCATCTACCCTGCTGAGCTTTCCCAGCTACTGTTTCATGTTCCGGTTTACTCCAAACCCCCCACTCATCGACCACAAACGAAGGGTAAAAAGGGAAAAAAATGACTGATAATCTTCCAGGTACCTCCATTTCCCCTTCCGCTGGACATTTGGACCTACAGATCACATTAGTAGCTCAATTTTTTTGTTATTTTATTTCAGGGGCGGCGATGATCGAATGTGGGGACAAGCATGGTTTTAAAAAGAGCTCGTGGTGCGCCTTGAGGCGAGATGTTGGAAATAGAGTCTAGGTGGCGCCACTCGTGGGTTAGTAGTCGTAGGCCTCAAGTCACTAAGGCGGGCCTTGAGGCGACGAGGCATGGAAGATAAGCCCATTCTCTTGCTCATCTTCTCTTGTTCTCGTCTTCTCCTACTCTCCAGCTGCTTATAGTTTTGATTCATCTTCTGCAACGTATTTGCCAGTCTCCCAATTTGAAGAACATCACGATTATATATTTTATTTCCCACTTCTCCAATTTCCCACTTTAAAGAGTATCTGGTAGATATATCATATATATGTATATGTATTTTATTTCTTCTCCAGTCTCCCCCTTTGTATATATATTGTGTGTGTGTGTGTATGTGTGTGTATTTTGTACAAGTATTCTATTATACACACACACACACACACACATATATATATATCTGCCTCGGGACTTACGCCTCTGACCGCCTCGAGGCTTGCTTCACCGAGGAAAAACGCCCCGAGGCCCGATTCCACTTTTTTAAAACCTAGGGGTCGAGTTCAAGTGACTGAGAAAGGGAATGGCAAACTGGTGATGGTGTGGTGGAGATGAACAGGAACAACGGTGATGATGATGATGATGGAATCAGTTGAGGATGAAAGAAGCAGGCTGGCTTGATGAATGGTAACAGTAGCAATTCACACTAGTAAACCATAGCAGCTCAGGGGACATATGCAACCAAAGAAACATAGAATAATTGACACAGAAGACGATTAAAACAAGTCAACATTCAACAAACACACCACATATATAATAAAACATTAACCAAGTAGATTATGTGAAATTGATGGTGTGTGTGAGGGACAATAAAACTAATCCCCACCTATTAGCAAGAAAATCCCAGAATTCCAAGTTTCCAACAGAATCACAATTCACCTCACTCGTGGTTTTATTGTAATCATAGTTGTCATGATCCAGGGTCAACACATGAGGTAAATGCATCACATTTGGGAACTTATGGCACTACATTCACCACACAATAGTGCTAGTTTATTATGCCAACACTAGCAATGAATTGTTAGTTTATTACAATGCTTGTATTAATTTATAAATATCATTAGTTTATTACATTAGAATCTAGTAATATATTATGCTATCAATTTATTTGTTGTTTGCCAAGGGATTAGTCTAGGCATAGCCTAGGACACCCTTCCCAAAAAAAAAAAAAATATATATATATATATACACACACACACACACATAGACTAAAAGCAAAATGGTTCTAGTGACAAACTAACTACAAAAAGATAGTAATTGTTTCCATAACTTTGATGATTATTATGAATTACAATATCCTTTCAGCCGAGAGTACGGTAATACACCAGAAATTGAATAAATTACTGAAATAAACCTCATGAACTATTAGTCATTTGCTCAGAATATACAATTGAGGGCGCGCAATCAATTAAAAGAAAATTGCTAAAACATTAAAATTTGCGACTCAATAATATCACCGGACAAGTGAAAAAGTGAAACTAAGTTGCTCTGATCTCCAAAACCTAAAAAGATACCTTAAAACTCAACATCTACCAAATTAAATAATTTACTCTACCCAACTGAATGAATGAAAATGAGATGCAAAACAAGAGCACTGTGGTGGATGGTTGTAGTTAATAGAGAGCTTTGCCAGTCAACTATGTCTAGTCGGCATAGATAATGTTTAAATAGTAAAAGAAACCCTATTAAGAGAAGAGGAACAATAAAAAGAGCAAGATGTTCCCATGGAATAACAAGTATACCATGAATTTTGATGGGGGACTTCTCCATAAAATTTCATATCTATGTTTAAGTTAATTTCTCAAAAATTTAACCACTTGGGAAGAGCTATAACCACATCACACTCCCCCCCCCCCAAAAAAAAAAAAATATAAAGAAAAAGGAAAACCCGGCATGATGGCTGACAAAGATATACAAGTACACCAAGTTTCCCTAGTACTGCACTATAGAACCAAAATCAAAATCCATCCAACTGTTTGTCAACATTCTCCCTTTCGCACATTTCCCTTTTCCCTTATAAAAGGCATTGCGTTCAGCTGAGAAAAAGGACAAAAAGAATAGAAGCGAACAATAGAAAGGATGACTAATAAATTAAAATAAGCATGGGGCGTTCGGCCTCTAAAATTTTCTTATATTTCCTAGTATTAAAACAAGTATGCCTTATGAAGTGAGACTAGTCGACTAGAAGTAGGAGTTCCTGGCTTGAGGCCTTGCACATATACTGAGACATAGACCCCAATTTCTCTTAGGCCTTATAACTCAAAGAATAACCATGTGGCTCAAGTCACGAGGGGACTGTCACACACCAACATAAAAACTTTACAAACAATATTAATTCATAAGCGAAATGTGAACTTCTACATCCTAATCAAAGATGAGAAAACCCCAGTTGTTCTCAAGTAAAAGAGAAAGAACTGCAAACTTAATGTGCCATAAATAATTATAACAATAATACAAGATAAAACCTAATACTGACAGAGCACCAATCACGCCATCTCTATTGTACTATATGCTAGCAACCTTCAAAACAGGAGACTCACTTGGTTAGCTGGCACGCCCTACCGTAACTTTTTTGTAAGGTTGTAGTATCACAATTTCTTATCTAGTCCAATGTTGTTAGCAGTGTAGCTCAAAAGTCAAGATCATATTTGATGTAGAAACCAGTCCATTTGACTTGATTAATGTGAAATCTTCAGGTAGTAACCAATAAATTGTTATATGATTTCTACCAAGTCAAAATTAGATACAAATAATTATTTTTCCCACGAACACGACACCACCATCATGCATTGATTTGACTTCCACATATGCTTAAGTCCTATAAATGTAGTAATGTTATGCTTCTCATATCAAGTCAATGGATCATGGTTACAAGTAAAAGGACGCATCTTGTCACACACTTGACTAATGCCCAAACTTGGGCACATGTGAGAGAAATCCCAAATAGAAGGCCAAGGAATATTTCATTAACGTAGTTTCTATAGATTGTAACCAGCATCTCCTAATGTCCACGGCTAAGATCTTTACACCTTTGGGTCAATGATGCCACACCAACATGTCGAACATTACTAATGCCTTGCAAGAAACAAGAGAAAGAAAAAGAACAATAACAATAACAAGACACTTCCTTTTCGGATCACCATAAACAAAAAAGATAAGTAACCAGAACATGATCTCACATTTTTATCATTACAATTCCAGTTACCAAAGAATCAGTACAACTCATTACTAAAATGCTACCTAAATAGAACAATATTACCTACGAACCCCACTCTTTGTAAATGTTCTTGCCTTTTCTACTCCTGTAGATAGAGTATTTTTTATAACATGTGGCTCGTGTGTACGGATCATGGATGGTTTCTAACTCACCCTACAGTTCAAATGTTCTCTTCCATTCCTAATCCCCATAACAAATTTCATGGTTATTCATGTACTTATTCTCCTAATGAAGTTAAAGTACCATAGTTTTTACTCTACACCAGTAGATATATGTATATGAACACTATTATTTCCAATTTGCCAACAGGATTGATCAAGTTGATTGAAAATTCATTTTGTACAAAATATATTCTTTGAAACGTGCTTACCATGTTCCGGAGGAGCACGACACGGGTAGGCTGACCATTAATGTTGACACCTCTCGCCTTCTTTTCCGGCTGCTGCTTAGGCTCACTGGCATTAACAATAACCCCAGCTCGCCTATCCGTCTTCTTCGCCATCAACGGCGTCGTAATCCCCTGCTCCTGCTTCCCCAAACCCTGCCCTGCCTTCCATCCCATCTTTGCCATCATCCTCTGTGCAGCAGTCATCTGTCCACCAGCACCAACACCCAAACCACCTGTTTCACTCTTTTCAATACTAAATCCATCACCACCACCAGAAGGTGGAGAAACTGACCTCCTTGGCACACCACCACCACCACCACCACCAACAGTCATGGCAGCACGCCGCTTCCACGCCTCCTCGCCGGAAATATTAAAATCCACCTTCTCCCTCTCTTTCTCCATATTTTCTCTCTCCCTCTTTTCCCTTTCCTCCTCTTCTTGTCGCCTTCTGTCGAGTTCCCTCTTCATCTCAGCCTCTGCAGCTTTCCTTTTCCTTTCCCTTTTGTACTCCTCGTAATCATTAGGTCTAGCAGGGTCGTATTCCTCGACCACCGACGAGGTGACACCGACAAGTGCCGGTTGGAAAGAGGAGATTACCGGGGTAGGTGGTGGCGTGGAATTGACGAGCCTGGGTTTGGATTGCTGGGGTTTGAGAAGGGATTTTGGGGGCGGGATGAGTGAAGAAGAAGAGGGTTTGCGGAGAGTTGGGGGTGCCATCTTGACACTGCTGGACCAGACATTGGAGGAAGGATTGGTGATTCGATTATGAGAATCTTCATCTGTAGAGGATGATGATGGAGGAGGTAAGTCTCCGTATAATCCACCAAGCATCGTTTCAACCACGAATTTGATGAAAGAAAATTCAGAGAACTTTGATGATCTGAAATTCGCGATTTAGGGCTTTTGCAGTAAACAGGGTCCTCCACCTTCTTACTCTCCTCGCTTATTCTATTACTCCCCGCCGATCATAACCCATAATAACAAAGGGGTGTAAACGAGCTTGTTTGAAAAAATAATATCACAAGAACCCAAAGTCCTCTAGATTTTTAAATAAGAACATCGGTTAAACTTAGGGTTTGAGTTTGGATAGTTTTTGAATTGTTGTAATTCGATGTTTCGTGTAACAAATTTGAGTTACATACTATACCCTTTATAAGATGCTCGAACTCGAAATTAATTACGAGTCTAATAAATTATATATTTTAAATGTATGATCTATAAACATATTCAAAAAACTGTATAGATGAAGATAGATTTTTTTAAATTAAACGAGCTCTATTTTGTGTTCGAAATCGGCTCAAGCTCAAGAATTATTAACCTCAAGCTTAAGTAACCTTTTAAAAGCTTGACTAGTTAAGTTAAATGAGTTTTATTTTGTGTTCAAAGTAGACTTGAACTCGAGAATTATTAAGTTCAAGCTCAAATAGCCCTTTAGAAGCTTGAATCATTAACACCCCTAGGTTTAACGATGATTAATTTATATTTATTTGATAGTCAAAATATAAAAGCTGAAACTGAAATAAAACCCTAAAGAATCCATAACTGCAGGGACGAGGTAGGGGTGATGATGAGGTGAGGAGGCAACGAATTCAGGGATGGGGTAGGGAGTGATGGTGTGAAAGGCAACAATCGAAGGGGTCGACCGAACACAAGTTTAGTGATACGGTTGGTAAAGGTATAATGTGTTGAATAAATAGTCGGAATGACAGTTAGATATTATAATTTTACTCTTTTATTACATGTTAAATGAAAATAAACCGTTCCATAAATTTGCTAAGCGATAGTTTTGATTAACGAAAAATGACAATTTATGAATTACTTCATTAAAAACTATTTGATCTAACATAATGCTATAAATTCATTAATAACTACATTATAATTAAAGCTACGTTTGTATGCGATACGTATGACATAACAAAATTTTGTCTTACGTTCGATGCAACAATTAGACCGAGACATGAATGAAATAGTGGGACAAAATTACAGTTTTCTATCCCACCAAAACAGGTGGATCAATAAATCAGAGAGATGAGACAAGATAAGTAAATTACTAAGCCACTTCTGTCAAAATTAAAACAGTCTACGATTCTTTCACCCACCTACTTCACTCTCGCTACCAAAAGCACGCAATAACTAATCCGGTTTGGTTTAAAATAAGTGAAACCACTCAGATGCGGTTCAATTCGTTGTTTCAATAACAAGGGGTCGCTTACCAACAAAAACCAATAAACGCTTACCGGGTAAGAGTTACCAGCCTTACCTCTTAGCATACCAACATAACAAGATTGTACTTGTTCTCTTACCAAGTAAACATCTATTACCTGATAAAAGGCAATAACTGTCTAGTTAATCAGTAAATAACAGTAAGTGTTTAGTAAACAACCCCTACTAAGCCCATTTTTATTGTACATGTGAACAAAAACTTGTGTGAGCATCATTTTTCTTGAAATGAATTAACAAAACAAAAGTGTTCGTGTTTGTACCCTTTTCTTTGGATAAGTACAACCATTTGATGAGTATACCTCCCTCCCAACCAGCTGCAGCCAGTTTAGTAACACCTATGGGCTATGGGAGGGGGAAAGAATGGTCATCCCTATTTTGTTAACAATGTACACAACTAGTCTCAACATACATTTCTTGAAAACCACTGCTACAGCTTTCAAATAAACCGACTAGATCCACTTCCGAACCAAGCTTCCAAATTTACAGTAACGGCTAACCCAACTCACTTTTCCTCCTTGTGGTCAATGGAACCAGATGGGGTTCGTTCAATTCCATCAGTACGTGGTTCAGCTTCCCGTTGAGATTGTGGGTTCATCTGATCAAACTCGGTGTCTGTTAGATTTGGCAGGCTGCTACTAGAGTCATCCTTTGGCTCTGATTTATCAGTGGTGCAAGATGGTGAAGTCTCCCCTTTGTTGCTGTCATTCGTCACTGGTCTTGGTTCAAGTTCATCGTTTGGGGGGTCATTTGTTACAGGCTGAGAGGTTCCAGCCGGCTCTGTGATTGTATCGGATGGTTCAACAGAATCTGTCCATTCGACCCATTCAGGTGGCTTATCAGTCTCACAGGTTATTACATCGGTTAGCAAGTCACTCGCAGCGGTATCAGTTGAACTCGGTTTTGACTCGGGCACCTCAGATGTTGCAGTCTCTGAGAACTTGTTTTCGTTGGAACCACCATCGTCATTGCCTTCATTGCCATTGGCGAATTCTCTGGTGTTGGTTGAAGGTGAAGGTGCTGTATCAGTTGCTAGTTCATCGACTTCGTCCTCTTCCTCAAATGCAAACCAATTTGAATTTGCAAAAAGAGACCCCCTGCAATAAGAAACATAAATCATAGATAACTATTTTCAGCAACAAAACCAAAATTGTGTGAAATTATGCATTTCAGATTGAAGAATGTCTGTGTTTCCCCTTGCTTGTGTGACCTTTTGCTATATACTAGTTTTACCTTTTCTTCTTACACTAATATTTACAAAAAAGCCCGAGCCTGAAGCCCGGTCCAGACCTCGAAGCCCGATCAGGCCGAAATTTTGGGGGCAGGCCCGGTCTGAAAATCCTGGCATGAAAAATCCCAATTGGGCCCTTTTTCAACCCCAAAGCCTGGTCCAGGCCGGGCCTAGAAGTCCCGGGCCTTTTTCTTTACTCACTGAAACGGGCTTGGAAGACCTGGGCCCAGGCCCGAAAAAGCCCGCGCCTTGTGCATCTCTACTCTCACCTCTTGCTTCTCTCTTGTGTCTTTTATATTTTTGCAAGCCGGGGCTTTATGGATACAGTCTCTCCACCCCTTGGAAGATAGAGGAAAGGTCTATACACATCCTACCAAGGACCCTACTTCTGTGCAGAATACTGGGTTTGTTTGGTTTTGGTACACATCAAAATTGTATGAACTTTTACATTCTTAGTTTCAGGGCAATGGCCCAATTGCACATTTTGTGACCTTCCACGTTATGAAAAGAGAAGGCATAGGTATGTTTAGTTCATTATTCACCAAGAAGAACAATTAAAAACTGGATTAAAGTAACAAAATAAATGACGAGTACTTTTGGATTGAATTTCATCAATCCCACCTGATAAACCCATAAAAAACCCTTCAGAAACCAAGACATGCCAATAGGAAACATTTTGCGATTAAAGGATATTAAGCAAGATATTTAACAAACCCTTCTTGATCATCTCCTAACCCAAGTGAAGATATGATTACTTCACCAGATTCATCGTCAAAATACATATCCTGCAAAAACGAGGTTAACTTTCATGTAACAGACAAAATTCTATAAACTTGCATAATATAAATTTTATAATACTTGTTAAAAAACATAAACTTTATAAATAATAATGAGGTATTTGCATAGCTAAAACATCCATTACAAAAGGATCAAGAACACTTGATAGATGAACTAGAGTATTAAAAAACAGTATGGAGTACCTCAATACCATGAGTAAATAATTATACCCTAAACATCATTATTCAGGTTTGGAACATGTACATTATCATATACAAAAAACTAAAACTTGTCCTCAAAATTTTCTTCCATTTTCTTCCCTTTTAATTATTTTGTGTGTGCTTGAAATTGGAAATAGGACCATCACAAGGAGACTGATGCACATACCTCGTTATCTCTTTCCAGTGAGCTATGAACCTGAATACAAAAAAAGGCTATTCAGAAATGTGTTTCAGTGGATAACCATGGTTTTTGTTGCAAATAATCATACACCATTGTAGAGAATAGATACTCTATAATAAGCAACATCATCGGAGAATATGGATACTATAAGTAATAAGACTAAGAGTATGAGAGAGCCAACAAAGGCCTTTTAGAGGTCCTTGATAAAAAAACATAGCCGTCATTGGCCATTCCCTGTTGTTATTAGGCTAACAGGCTTATATACGCACACATATACAAACATAGACATAGACATACATACACAGGCACATTACACATTGCCATAAAAATGCAAATAGATATCAAACTTCCCTTGACTCACAAAACTACAATTAATTGCACTACAGTTTTTTCATAACCGTGGGTGTCGGGTCAGCTTGCGCACACCTCCGCTAATCCCATGGGGCCCTCAAGTCAAACTCCAATGGCCTTGTGGGGACTCGAAGCCCAACGTCTTAACAGTTGAGCTACCCCTAAGGGTTTCCAAACTTAAGTAAATAAAGGAAAATTAGCTCATAATTAAAATATAAATGAAAGAGAGAAGTGAAGATTCCCATCACGAGTAATGAACCTCATGTATTAAAGCTGAAAACTACAAGCGATGGTACTACTTTGCAGTTATCATATTTCAGACCAGACTCCAGAGGCTTGCAGCGTATCACTGCCTTTTACAAGCAACTATTCAATCATATATCGCAGGTTTCTGTTAAGACCATCTACATATTGGGAGCATAGCATACAGTCTGTCACACTGCAACCACTTCAGCAGATGCAATATTGCATTAAAAACATCAAAACCTCTTCGTTGTGCAAGGTAACCACATATATTTTTATGACAATTGACAGATACACATCTCTTTGGAGCAATTGATTTATGCATCGTTCAAGCTATTATTCACCATAAACAACTAAGGTATCCAAGCTTGTTCTACCGCTAAAAGTCTTGAACAAACAGCCTAGAAGAAACAATCAGAGTTGGCACCTCCAGAACTGCAATGTTCTTCAAAGTTCATCCAAATTCAAGTTAAAGACAAAAAATAGTGCATAATTAGAACAAGAATGAAGGAGAGAACTGAAATGATTCCCACCGTAGTGAAGCAACATGCACCAATACCATGTGGTAGGAAATCAAACAATGATGGCCTTGGGCCGCAATTCTAACCTAAGTCCTTCAAAAAACAATTAAGATCGAAAAGCTAAGCATTATTACATCATTAACTTATGGAATGAAAGGTGTTTTCAATTGAGACTTCCAAAACTCTGGATCGGTTATTTGTCTACGACTGGAGGTCCTAAACACCAATTTCCTTACCAAATTTTCTAGGGATTTCACTTTAACCAAGACAACCATAGGAAACAAGGGCAAAAGTCAGTTGGGAGTAAACGATGTTGCCGCAAATGAGGAAGAGATGATTCACGATGTTGGGGTCACAAGATGTGTGTGATTCACGACGTTGGGGTCACAAGATGTGGTGTGATTCACGATGATCAGAGGGGGGCAACCGCAAAATTTTGATTCATCATAGAGATTTGTGATTCACAATGATGGAAGAGGAACAACACGAGGATTGTGCTTCACAATGGTGTCAATGAAGACCGTGATGGTAGCTAGAGGTTGAACACACAGGAGATATGCTTTTGGCTTTTTTTTCAAAGCTTACCTGTATATTAGGTGTAATTTATGTTGTTCTAAATTTTATCTATCACATTAAAATAAGCACAACAACAATCAAGTTAACTTTCATTAAGATGATGACATTTTTGCAAGTAATGCCCAAGTACAATGCTTAAACTCTATTATAGCAAGTATGATGGTTATTTTGCAACAAAGTGAAAAATACAATGGTTCAAAATCTTATTTACTTTTTATTAGTCTGTCCCTGCTAATTGGTCCGGTCTTTTAAGGAAATTAGTTTTCTGTCTAAAAGTTCCACAAACAAATACCATCAGATAAAAGCTGGAGTAAACACTTGAGCAAGCAAGATCATAATCGATTTGAGGGATACCTCAATGTTATCGTCATTTTCATAGATACCATATCGAAAAGCCTGGCTTAGATTATTGGCTAAAGCTGCCACATCATAATCTTTATCTTGGTGGTAATCATCATCTTCACTGTCTCTACCCCGATCATGAAGTGAAGTAGGTCTCCTGTAAATTTGGATAAGTGAAGAACATATATATATCAATGAACCAACAACCAGCAAAATGACATCCTGCCATGCAAAGTTCTTATTTTTCTCTCGCCAAACTTAGTGATGGTCATAACAGGTAGACATCGAAATTAAAACAAGCTGCAAACATTGATCATTGGCCATTGCATCAACGAATGTCAAGTATGTATATCTCATTGCAAGTGGTGAGGAGGGGGTTTATATACAGCAACCTCTGGGATTTGTTGTTCATGAGTCAACACAGGTATGTCCACTATGGAGATCACTTCAGAAGCTCCTTGGGTTTGATTTTCCTGATTCTACCAAATACTAGACTCTTACGATGACTGGCAGTGCATATGTCAGCATTCTATTTAGATGATATTGTGGTGTCAGGCAATGTCACACAGGGTTCATAACTCCGAAATTCTTCACCCAAAATGAGTTTCAAAGTAAGCACCTAGGAAGTCTCAAATACTTATTTGGTATTAAGGTCACCCGCGAAGGTGTCTTCCTATGTTAGAGAAAGTAGGTTCTTGACATTCTTGTTGAGGTAGTGATACCTTACATTAGGGTAGTCAATTCCTCAATGGAACCTAGTTGTATCCGGTTAATAACGATTGTGTCAAGGATCCAAGAAATATAGGGGAACGTTGGGGAATCAAACTACCTCACAATCACAATCACAAGACCAGACATTGTGTTCTCAGTGAATGATATGTCGGTTCATGTCTTCCTCGTACCAATCAATTGGATGTCGTTCTACATATTTTGAGGTATATTAAGGGTGCAGTATTGTTGTTGTCTTCTTTACAATAATAAAGGTCATACTAGAATTAATGGAAATTGAGGAACACTCACTACAAGATATCGTGTTTTCTTTAGACGAAATCTTATATCATGAAAAAGAAAGAAATAAGATGTAAGCAATTAGGCATGCCTCAAACTACTTGTGAATTAACTTCCATTTGTTGTTTGATGATGAGTTGAGCAATTCCTCGTTTGATCTAATGTATATTACTGCAATACTAAGGTTGTTGTGCCATCTTCTAGAACCAATTTTTCCATAAACGCTCCAAGCACAGCGAAGTTGATTGCCACTATATTCACGAGAAAGTAGTAGGTATTTCTTGTGAACTCCATCTATAGAGTCGCTCTGGATCTGCTCTAGAGATTGGGTTGCCGACATTCTGACAACACCCCTACAAGGTTCTCAGATTAGTCTTGTTTTTTATGTTCCAACTTGGGGAGTGTTACAACAATAGGGCTACTTACGCGATTTTATAAATATGTTAGTCTAGGTAGGGTTTCATCTATGTGAGATATGGCCCACTATTCTACTCTAATAAGTAATAACTGATCTTCCAGACTTCTAGTTGTAATACATATGTTCGAGCATAACATTTATCACTTGTTATTCACTTATTCATATATGGTAATAATTTCAAGGACAAGATGCGTTCATGAAACTCTATTTTGTGACCTCAAATTCCGTTCTATGTGTCTGTCAGACATGAGAGCCGTATATCCTAAAAGAAAGATCCCCAACTGCAACTGCTACCAATTAATTTATCTACGAGTAAAAGTTTGACTAGGAAAGGGCATTGTCTTTCAGGCTAGAAAGAATACAGTAAAGGACACTATAAACGAAGACATTAATACTTAAATAAATGACCACAACTTGGGAAACCTACATGTGCCATTCATGAGAAAACAAAACAAAGGAAACCCAGTGTGATGCAACGTATAATAATAACTGCAGAATACCCACCCGCACGCCCACTGGAAGACGTTTTCAAGTTCATTGCGGCTCAGAAGTACATTTGCATGCCACTCCACCCATTCGCTATTATCCTGACAAAAAGCAACACCTCTTCAAAAACAACATCCCAAGACAGAATACGGTAATAAACATTCTTTTTGTAGCATATAAACAATTAAAAAGACCACTTAAAGAATCCAGAACTGCAGTAGCTTGGCATAACCTTATATCCAAGAGCAACGATATGAAAAAGTAAAAAGAATATGATCAGTTAAGAAACAGGCTCAATAAGGAACATGCTCACCCCCATGAAACCATCAGTACTATGAAGTGAATAGAGTGTAGCATGAAGTAACAAATGATTAAGAAAACCACAAGGGTTGTGGTGTACTAGTTAAAGCCCTGGGGGATGTGGTGGAATATCCCATCTGCCCAGGGTTCGAATCCAGACGTACACAACAATTGTGGCCACTCAGGTTTAATCAGGGCTGATGTCTTACAGTCATAATTTGCCAAGGGATTAGTCTAGGCATAGCCTAGGACACCCTTCTCAAAAAAAATGATTAAGAAAGCCCATTAAAGTTGTAAACTAGAAAAAGAAATGACAGGAGACAGAGAAAGACATGGGAAGACCTGCAAATGTGCCTGTATATAGCTGTTATTAGCCCCTAGCTGAATGAGTTTGTTCGCTATACGTGTCATGTGTCCAACATTCCCTATCCTGGGAGGCATTCTTCCTTCATGAGGGACTGTAGGCTGCATCATGTTTTACCAAATTCAGCATAAGAATAATTAAGCGTGTACATGTATGTGTATCTATCTAGCTATCTATATGCATAGACATGTATGTGTGTGCACACGTGTATGAATGTATACATGTATATGTAAGCATATATGTGTATCTATGTATATGTATGTCTACATATGTAAATGTATATATATATATATATGTATACATACTATATATATATATATGTAAGTATAGTTAAGTTTGCATATAGCCCAGTTCAAATGAGAACAGCAAATATTTTGATGAATATAGTCATTGACAGTATACATGTTTTGATGAAATTCATATACTGTATATCTATTAATGAATACACACTACAAAATTAGTACCCTGGTTCTCAAATTATTTGAGATTCTCAAATGAACCCTTCCCTATATATCTATATGTATATGAGAGAGATACAGAGAGGATACTCAAGGAAAGAAGAAACCAAGGAACATTGAATGTATTCATAAAGTTTAGGGACTTGTATGTATATACTATATTTTGAGAGATTCAGAGAAATGTTCAGGGGTTGGTCAGTTTTGTTATAACCAGAAGAAGGAAGATAGAAAGAAGGGGAAAAGAAAAGGTACAGTCATGCAATGGTGGGCAGTGGCGGAGCCACATGCAAGCATTGGGGTCTCTTGACCCCAGTCAAAATTTACAAAAATTTGAATTTAACTTGGAAAAAAAATTATTTACCATTCGCAAACGACTTGGTTCCATGCTTAAAGAACTCATTCAATTTTTATAAGACCCCATACATTTGATTTTTTAAATCCACTTCAAATATTAGGCATCTCAATATCTAGTTTTTTGTATGTTTTATTAAATCTTTTTCAATATCTTGTTATTTTAGCCTTAATATAAATTGGTTAATCATATCTTAATGGTTTTATATGCTAAAAGCCTCAAACCAATTATCTAGTGATAAAATATACGAAATTATGGTATAGTTCATGGTTTTAAAAAGCGTGTGAGGCGTACGCCTCGAGGCGCGCCTCGAGACGAGGCGGTCCAAAATCGCACCTGAGGCGGCACCTCTCAATCCCCAGACGAGGCATACGCCTCGGTTGACTGAGGCGGTGACCGAGGCGGTGGAGAGGCGTACGCCTCAATATAGAGGCTAAATTATTTAAAAAATGACTGAAAACCTTGTTCTTCTCTAGTTCTCCTAACCTCTATCTGCTACTCGTCTGTGTTCTTCTCTTCGTGAGTTCCAGTTTTCTCCCATTTTATTTGCATTTTCTTCCTCGATTCTCTTCAGTTCACGGGAGTATCATGTATATGTATATACCGGATACACTCTTTTATACTTAGTCTCTACTACATGTCATGGTCACAGTCACACTTCTACTCCCACTTTGTTGATATTTAATATTCTTTCTTTATGAGTTGTGAGCATATTAATATATACATATACATACATATGTTATGATTTATTGATTTATGAATAGATCAATTTTTTTTCTTTGTTACTATATGTATACTTATTGATTGAAAAAATTTAGTAATTAGGTATGATATATATATTTTGTGTCTAGTACTCAAGTGTCTAAGTGTGTGTATATATATTGCATATATTTTATGAGTAGAAGCAGTGGAATGCAAATCGGTCTAAATATATTGTATAAGTATATATTTCCGCCTCAGGGCTTACGCCTCGGTCCGCCTCGAGGCTTACGCCTCGCCTCGTTGAGGGAAAACGCCTTGAGGCACGATTCCGCTTTTTAAAACCTTGGTATAGTTTGCTTTTCGGTTTAACCGAAATAGTAAAGAATAACTAAAACTGAACCGTTTAACCCGAAAACCAAATAACCTAAACCATTTAGGTTTGTGTGGGTTATTCGGTTTCCATTTTTTTTTTGACCCTCCTAAGTCTGGCCCCAGTTACCTAAGTTTCTAGATTGGCAACTGATGGTGGGAACCAGAGACACCAGCCGACCCCAACCTTAATATAAAGTGATTATCATGATATCATGGAAAAGTTTACCGTAACATTCTTTTTCTCAGTGGTCAATGCACTGTTCCTTTCGGCATCAATAATTCTCCTGACAAGATTACAGTCCTCAAGAATATGCTCAACCAGTGAAACATTCTTGCTCTCAAGGCAAGAAACTACAATCTGTTCAGCATCGTGATGAATGAAATTATTGTACGGATACCTAAAGTCGTCAAAATAAAGTTAGGTTAAATATAGAATTCAATATTCTGACACAGAGCATATACGGAAATGCTGCAGAAAAGTGGGGATCTTACTCAAAAAATAATTCCAGAATACGTCTTAGGACACCAAGGCGGATCAACTCCTTCTCAGCAGCTTCACTTCCAACAGTCATTAGCACTGAGATGAATTCAACAATCTGAAATTTCCAATTTCAAAGCAATAAGATACTTTATAATGGTGTACTGCACTAACAATCGAAAACAAGATAAAGACAGAAAGGGGCCTTTAAAGAATTAGGTGCTATAAAGTTATATATACTAGGCTATTTCTATGTAAACGATATACTTCGTAAGAACAATGAATAGTACTACAAATGCAAAAACACAAAAAAGATACCTTCAGGCGATGTTTCCCAAGAGGTGGCTGCAACTTCCCATATGTTGTTGGTAAAACATTTTCGTCTGCCGAAACATCCAAGAGTTTTAACAAATTGCCTGCACACAAGGAAGTAGCTTCATCAATCCTTAATATACCCTGCCGTAAGCATGGCATACTAGACAAAATGTATGGAAAAAGTACATCAACTGACATACTTTAGCACCTCGATTTATCATAGATTAAATTACAATGTAAAAGGGTACACAAGTTTGGTATGTCACTGGTAGTAACATCGATTCTGTCTCAAGTTAGATGAAGTGAACTACTTTCGAATTGACATTAAGAAAAATCAGCCGAATGAGGGTACGTAGCACCTGGAAGGTGCAAACATAAATTTATTGACAAAATAACATACCTAGGCTCTCCAACATGCCTTCCACGGTCTCAGGATTTGTTGTTACCGCAGATCCATGACTCAATTGCCGATTATAAATGTAATACGTCCCAGATGTTAGCCTCTTTGGGTCTAACAAACATATACATACAGACAACGCATAAACTAGAACTGATCTAGGCCGAGATTCCTCCAAGGCATGATGAAATAATCTTGCTATGAAACTGCAAACACATGGAAAACCAAGTGGTCATTATAAGATGTGAGGGAAGAGGATGATCAGCTGCAAACAGCTCACTGAAAACTAAAGAACATAATTAACACTAACCTTGGGGTTGATATTTCAGCAGCTAATCCTGGGGGAGCATATCTAGCTATAGCACAAAGTGATTCTGCTGCATTAGCATGCACTTCAGGACAATCCTTAAAGAGTTGAAATCAAAATTTAGTTAAAACAATATTTTAATTCCAAACAACAAGACGGGCATGCTTTCTAAAGTAAAGGCAGTGAGGAAACTCAACCTTCAACAAATGAATCAGTGTTAAAAATCAAACCACATACTACCACAAAACCAGTTTCCTTGTACTCCACGAGAACCAGCAAGTATGCGAGCAAATCTTCATTGACTTATGAAATCGGAAGTTTGACAATATAAATTATGTCCTTAGTTCTTGAGAAGGTGTAAGGCTCCTCATATAACTAATGAAAAGTCTAAATATCATCCGGTGTAGAAAGAATGTGTTCTTTATTGAGAAAGATCAAGGGACCTTCATAGGTGTTGAAGGCTGTAAAACTAGCAGTGTTATCTTTGGGGACATCATATCCTCTATTTGTGGTGATTGATGAATATGGAGGGAAAAAAACAGAAAATCAGTTTGAGTTGGACTCCACTTCTTGTCAGTTGCAAAATGAAGATAAATGAAACTATCTTTGCACATTAATTTCAGCCCAAACAATTTAGGGGTGTCTTGGGGTGTAACCATTACTTGTTTGTTTGTCCTCAAGCTTGAGGGTCGTGTTATAAGTGTCCTCGTTGAAGCTAGGGATCCATCATCCTCTACCTTAAAAAGGATATTCAGTACTACCTCCATACCATAAAAGAGATACATTTAGATCAACTCAGACCTACTACTTACCGAGGTAGAACATTATATGAATTTTGTTTGGTTTATCATCCAACATCTTTTAATTTATGGCCCCTGTAATAAAGTTTAACGTAAACAAGTTGGCAAAAGGTTGTCATTCCATAGCATTGCTAAATTTGGAATGCAATATGTTTGATTTGGAAAAAGGTCAAAAATGTATATCTTTTTCCTGGAATGGAGGGTGTGGCTCAATAATGAGTATTCATCTGGTCTTTGCAGCCTAACAAATACTATAGGCATCCTATTATAACAGAGTCCATGAGCACCTACAGCATGCCCACTCACCCAGTCCACCCAGAGGATTTGCAAAGAGGTTTCAGAAACAATAAGAAGAAAAACATTGCTAGTTATTATTCTTAACAATCAATGCAGTTAATAGATGATGCAACATACCGAAGAACTGAATTTATCAACAATCATCTCTAACACATCAATATCTTCTAACCACTGCGTTGAGTCTGCATAACTGGTGTAAAGATGTTCGTCAGCACCAATCAGACGAATCAGCACCTGTTCAGAAAAATACTAATTAGAAGGGATACAGATACAGGGGTAAGAATAGGGAAGTTTGAGAATACACCTCCATGATGGATGTAATTCCTATGAGGTCAACCAGCTTTTTGATGATGTCTGGATGGGCCTGATTATTAAATCATTAACAACTTGGTTATGTAACGTCAAAATAGATATCATATACACATAGACATGTGCATATATTTATTTATTTGTATAGAGGATGAAGAAAACGAAGATCTCTCAAAAATCCAATGATGAGGCCAAAGGAGAGATACACCCAAATCCATAGAACTAAATTTTTTAAAATGTAGCACTAGGGTAATAATTTCCTAAAACAACAATCCAACTTATGCGGGGAACGTACTTGAATATAGTTCATTAAAGGAGCCGACTTCCGGAACATGAGGCACGCAACAACCTAATTAAGAAAATAAAGCATCATCATACATCTAAACAAGAAAAACATGATGACTATATTCGCCAGGAAGAAACGTTAAATCGGAACATTAGATGTATGAATTTCTACCAAAATAACAAAATGTATCCACACATTAAAACTAAACTAAAGCAATTTTACCTTACTGAAGTAACCAGCCAGTAGGGTCTTATGAGGGTGTTCTGGTTCCAGGAAGGAGAACAGCAAGTTCATCAACTGCAACAATAAATGAACTTATTTTCACCAATCACAGTGGAACAAAAACTCAGATGCTTGCTGATTCATGATCTCACTCACCTCCTCATCCTCTACCAAGGCTTTTAGTATGATATCAACTTCACAGGTAAATATCTCGCAAGCAATAAAAGGGAACCTGGTATATAACCAAATAAAAAGCTGTTGGTGAATGCCTATATAAGCATGAAAATAAAAGTATGGGATGAAGAAAATCCATTGTAGATATATATATAAAAAAACCCGAAGAATCATATTTTCCATGTGCACCCACAAACACCTACTTAAAGGTTCGCCCGTTTGCAGCATCTTCATGAGCTTCCTCGATTATGTACCGCACAAGTTGTTCAACTTGAGTCCTTTCCCTCAAACTACAATGACAGCAAATGGAAGTACATTTAGATTCACAAGATAGGTTATTGTTTGCGGTGACAACAAAAATAGATTGAAAAAAGAAATTGTTAAAAGCATCGCCATCATATAACAAACACTGTGCATCTTTATAACAAGTCAAAGTCAATATTCCACAAGTTGTGAGTCAAGAAAAAAAATCGACCCCCCCCCTTTAAAAGTAGTTTTGACCGTCCTTTCGTGGTTTCAACTCAAACGGATTGATTTGTAAGTAATAATCACCGAATGCCCATGTTCCATAATCAAAATGAAGGCCCTTATATATACATTTACTCATGAATGCATGCTTATGAAAATGGCATGGTTAAAACGTAATTTCCGTACCAAAAATCATATACATATATCATGTATTGCAAAAATCAATTCAAAACACATAATCACCTGATTTCGAGATTTTCAGACCTAAACGAAACAAGCTTTTGAAGCTATCACCAGACTTCTAAGCTCGAGAGAATCATAATCATGTGCTCTTTTTTAGTTTTGGTGATGTTCAAGATTTCCTTTGTTTTTTTTCCTTTTCTTCAGCTCTCTCTCTCTCTCTCTCTCTCTCTCTAAATTCTCTCTCCAACTTGTCTCTGTTGAGTTGTGTATGTGTGTGTATGAGAATGGATAACGAGGAAACAATGGCATGAATGTATATAGATGAGGTATGAACGGTCGCTTTACTTGAGTTTTCATGAGGTGGCTTAAATTTGAAATGACTAATCTCATTGTTTGGCCACATAATGTATGATTATGTTTATGTTTTCATTTTGTATTTCAAAATACATACTTCTCGTTATAAATCGAATTACATTGTTGTGATCCTTATTTTTTTCATCTACATTATGGTATAAAAACATCATAATGTGATTTGTACATTAAAACAATGTATTTATTTGGGATGGGGGTAAAGAAATATGATGTGTTTTCCAAATTCTGGTAACTAAACTTTCTTTATATCATTATAAATCTCATTTTTCTCTTATTGGCATCTTAGAATATGATAAACTTTCGGAATTCCTAACAATAATAATCCAACATACCGTTCATTATATCTTGGTTGATGAATCAAATGTCATCAAATCACAAAACCAATTGCATCAAATTGATCATATTACTTTCACGAGTTCAAAGGTATCCCTTTTTTTTATTAATCTCATGTTTAAATAATACACGTTTATTATTAGTAAGACATTCTAATCTTAATGCAACAAAACATTTTATAATTGCCTCGTATCAACTAAGTCGTCACATTTACTTTTATTTGTCATTGTAACGACGAAATTGTTTTTTCTCTTGTTGATATGTATCAAATTCGTAGCAATAATTCAATATTTCATTACATGAACTGTTGTCATATTCCCGTTTTATATTGAAATGGCTAAGGCCTATTTAAGGTTGTTATATAATATATGATGCCTCACTGCCCCCCCCCCCCCCCCCAAAATACTCTGAGGAGAGACCCTGGAGTCTGGAGAGCTGTAGCCTCTCACAACTGTCTCCACTACAATTCATTTGAGGAATACAACCCACTGGTACTATACACAATTATGAACCTGAAGCACAATTGAGGTCATTTGGCTTCAATCAATGTCAAAGTTGCATTTAATCTTGCATAGTTAAATGTTTATGCATCATTATTGCACCAAGAGATCACTAATCTGCATTCACAGGGGACTAGCTCAAGAGGTTAGCTTATCAAATGATGACTCAAGACTTGCGTATCATCTAGTAATGTTATGGAACCATCCACAAATGCAGAAAGATGGATATTCTTCAAAACATACAGAACCACACAAGTGCTCAAACAGATAAAGGAAGCAGAAACAAAACAAAAAGCCTTCTAGACAGCATATGAATATGAAGGCATACGAACCAGTGCATAAAACGTTAATATACCACCGATGAGCTATGAATGCTAGAGGTTGGTAGAAAGAAATATTTAGCTCAGGTTGTGGGGCTTACAAATTGATAAGTCGGCTATTTAGAGCTTTGCATTCTTGGATTATTTCATCCTCATCGAGAAGCTCCTCTAGCGTAAAGTTTCCCTTGTCCAAGATTGTATCCACCTGGATTGGTTAAAAATTAATTTAATCTCTAGACCATTAAAAGAAATGTTAGCCAATTGATTCTTCTTATTGAATGAAAGCTTGGAATACAAATAAGGACCAAATAACAGCAATTGCATATTTGTTTACTTACCCCTTGATAATAATTACTATTGCTATAATGAAAAAATGCAACCATTTCCATTTTGAGCTGTGCCCAAAAAACGCATCATTTCCTTTTCTAGAAAGTTTTCAATCCCATTTTTTCCCATTTCTGATAATTATTTAAGATTAGTAACTGTGATTGTTCTCCACAAATTTTATATCCTTACTAAGGGTGCATTTTAGACATTTAACCAATAATCAAACATTTTTACTAAACTGTGTCAAGTCAAACTTTGCATGTAGGCAGAGGGAGCATACTGTATCAGGTTATTGCTAAATTCTATAAGCTTACAAGGAGGATACATGCATCCACATAAACAAAATGCAAGCCACTACATCCACTATATATTTCCCTATATGCTCACTCACTAATACAATCATCATTCTTGACCCTCTACTTTCATGGTATTAGGCTGTACAAACCAACAAACCCTAGCCCCATGCTAAATTTTTTAGGCACCAATGTATTAGCAGAGCGCCTAGCAACTATCAACGCTGCTTTGATCCAACAGCAGAGTCCCACCAGTAGTAGAATGGGCTGGACTATGGAATTGGTTTATGACTTTATGCTATTCCCTGTTGCATGTGATCTACTGATGTTGACTAGTGTATGTGCTTTGCTGATGCCACAGACTACCCCTGCTTAATGGCATGATTGAGTTACCAGGGACGCAAGGTCACCTTTGGATATCTCCTTCTCTATGTGTGGCAAGACTGGGAATAAATTTCTAAAAGTTACCGGTTTGATTGGTCGGTGCGACTTGATGCTTGATTGATTAGTTATTGGTTGGATATCCTTTGCCCTACCTGGTTTGTGTTCATGGTTGGAAACTGTTGTGGTTCTTGGTTTATGGTTGGCTAGTTTATTAGAGTTATTGCTTTTTTGTCTATGTCTCAAGATGGCTGGTAAGCCAAGGAAGCGACAAGTGTTAATAAATAAATAAATAATTATTGACCCCTGATTTAACCAAGAAACCTGATACTCTTGTGTTTGGCCTCTGCAGCTAGACATTTATACGCTTTGACCCCTAGAGTTCGACACTTTTAGCTGTTTGACAGTTTCCCATTTTGACTGATTTGAAAATTTCAGTTTTGAAACCGAAAGTTCAATATTGTTTCATGTCGACCATACAGTTTTAAGTTTTTTTCCCGCTTGATTTGTGCTCCTACAAGTTATTACCTTACCTGTAGCAGTACAGATCCCAGAGAGTAGGTCACTCAGAGAGAGGTTTAAGGAGGTGATATGGTGACAACTCAAGGATATCCAATATTACCTGTAACTATTATCACCCACCTAACTACTTTAAGTGGCATTGTCTAGAGCATCAGCAGAGGAAACCTCTCAGTTTGAGTCGCTCACACGGTTCACATGGATTTAGTCGGAAGCATGGTTTTAAAAAGCGTGTTAGGTGTACGCCTCGAGGCGAGGCAGTCCAAAATCGCACCTGAGGCGGCGCCTCTCAATCCCTAGACAAGGCGTACGCCTCGGTCGTCTGAGGTGGTGAGGCGGTAGAGAGGCGTACGCCTCAATACCGAGGCTAAATTATTTTTAAAAAATGACTAAAACCTTCTCTATTTCTTTTTTGAAAATCTTGTTCTTCTCCGGTTCTCCTAAGCCCTATCTGCTACTGCTACTCATCTATTGTCCTTCGTGAGTTCCGGTTTTCCTTTTTCTTGCATTTTCTTCTTCGATTATCTTCGGGTCACAGAAGTATTACATATATGTATCTACTAGATACACTTCTTTTATATTTAGTCTCTACGTGTGAGGGTCACAGTCACACTTCTACTCGCACTTTGTTGATATTTAATATTTTTTCTTTATGAGCTATGAGCATATTAATATATACATATACATACATATATATGTTATAAATAGATCAATAATTTTTTTCTTTGTTAGTACATGTACATCTATATTTCATGATTAAAAAAAGTATATGTAAATTCTTTTAGTAATTTAGTATGATATATATATGTTGTGTCTAGTACTCAAGTCTGTATATATATATATATGTGTGTGTGTGTATATATTGTGTAGTGTATATATTTTCGCCTCGAGGCTTACGCCTCGCCTCATTGAGGGAAAACGCCTTGAGGCACGATTCTGCTTTTTAAAACCTTGGTCGGAAGTGTACATAATGTTACCTCTACTAAAACCAAAAACCAAAAACCAAACAAACCCGGTTAGTCCTACACGGAGTGGGTCTAGGAGGGTAGGATGTACGCAGGTCTTACCTCTACCCCCCGAGTAGAGAGGCTGTTTCCGTGATAATGTGTTCTCTACTGCAGTATCTAATTCAGTGAAGAGGCCTCGATTTGATTCTCACTTTCCATTCCTCTCAAAAGCAAGTTAATCCTTGTATTATCACAGTACACTAAAGTAACCAAATTATCTGTATGTATGCTTTTACCACCACTTAGATTACTGATTCACATACTCCAAATCACGTAACTAGGTAAAGAGGCATATTGTCCACAATATTTGCTACACATTCCACTGTTAAACCACGATGCTAGCATTAGACCAGTATAAGATAACTTTTATTTGAGTATACCCATTGTCATAAACCATCATATTCAACGAAATTACTAAGGATTTAAATTATATGGCCACATTCTATCAGTCCTTGAATTTCACGAAATCACTAAGGATTTAATTTGGGTGCTCCTTCTCTGAAGCACTTTAATTGCAATGCAGCCTTTGTGTGAAGCATTGTACCAAAGGTAATCCACAGTTCCCAGATATGCACAATTATGAAGGACATGTGACAAACCAAGAGCCATGGTACACCTTCCAACAAGTATCTTTGTTACATTGCGACTACACCAACAAAAGACTTTGTTGCAAGAAAACCTAAGGAGATCGTTCAAACATTTTTATGACAAAACCTGCAAAGATGAACAATTCAAGTAATACAACGGCCAAGTCAATATACCAATATACATGTGAGATAGCTATGACTATGGCATGGAACAAAATTTCGAAGTCTGCAGCATCTGACCATATTACAATAAAGCACCAAAATTGACAAATGCCTATATGACATATTAGCATGTGTGTGCATTATTGGCTTCCTCAAAAGTATAAGTACCCTAGAACCGTTATGGTCTCATTGCTTCAAGAATGGCAAATTTGCTTAAACTTCGATTGAGATAAATCTCGTCCATAACCCTAGAAAACTACAAAAGAATCCCAAGGCTACCATGCATTGAGGATCCTCATAGACAACATCGATTAATACGTACTCCATGTCCCTGGTCCCCTACTACATGTATGATTAGCCTTCCAATGAGTAAATGTAAACTATTGTTCTACGAGTAATTGAATAAGGCATTATTCTTATCATCCTACTCATCATCCAATAGTGTGTTGGATGGTAGAATTAGAAGATTCATCAACATAAAACATATCTTTGAAGCTTAAAGGCCTTGGTTAACTATTAACATGACAACCAATTTTTATTTGATCACTTAGTACCCCAAGAAATACTTAAGAACTTTCATCAACTTATGAACTTAATAATTCCCACCAAAGTATAAACTTAATTAAGATAATAGGTTAATTGACCAAGTATAAAGTATTTTAAATTAAACATTCTTATGTACTTTGAGAGCATTCACAAGAATATAGACCTCCTTCAACTACACCAAAACCTCCATCAAATGTGACACAGATCCAATATGGTCCATGTGTAAATTAGGATGGTTTCAATATTCGATTCCATGGAGTATCAAATGTGAACAATTACACCATTAGTCATTCTGGGCTTATTACAACCATACTGTCGCATTACACAATGATCAGTTCGCCTTTACAAAAAGATACAGTTCCTTCCTTTCAACAAGCACAACCTTATAAAACTAAAACCAAAGGAAATTTAATACAAAACCAAGAAAACTCTTAACGATTCAGTATGAACACTTTCTCGATAGTAGGACTTGAGAGGGAGAAAAAAAGAAAAAGGAAAACACCTCAACCTACGGTGTTACTATTAGTTTAAATGCTAATCAAATTAAGCCAGTGTTCAAAGAGATGCCTAAAGCATCTAACAAGTTCATAAAATTATCAATCACTTACCGGAGATACAGTGGACAACCCGGTCATACGCCAAAACATCTTGAAACGATCTGAATTCAGATCCGCAGACAAAGAAACCTAGCTTACAGTACACGCAGCAAAAAAAAAACTTGGAAAGATCTATGAAACCAAAACCCTAGAAATCGAAATGGGTAATGAAGAAGAAAGACTACAAAGCCTGTGTTGAATTAGTTTACCCAGCAGTTATTTAGAAGTGGATTTGTTGGAGATAAAAGATTTATGAAAACAATAGAGAAGGGTCATGAAATTAATCCACACACAGTCCCCTGCTGTCATAATGAATATTCTTGTTGTAACTTGTGATTTTATTTCTAGGGAATCTCTTTTGTTTGAAAATAACCGATATCTATCAATTCAGACGTCTTATATATATGTGGACTATTTTTTTAAATTTGATGGGCCCATCAAAAAAAAAAAAAAAAAAACTCAACTCCAACCATCCTCTAAACAAAACACTAAATTTGGGGACCCCACATTAAAAAATTAATAAGATATTAATATATATATACATATAAATATTAATTATTAAAAGAATTTTAGATTAAAATAAAACAAAAAAAATGAATAAAGTGGTTTTATGTGGGCCCTCTCATGGCCGGCAAAAAAAAAAGCAACCGGCATATATGTCGTGCAAGAATTGTGGCCGGCAAAAAAAAATAGAATTTGTCGGTCGATTGGAGATGTGAAAACGGCAAAAAGAGGCTATTAGCGGTCGATTGGAGATACTCTTAATGGTTTTAAAACTCTCCAAATGATTTTATATCTTGGATCTCACTTAACCATTCAGCACCATAATTTCATTCTGAACAATTACCAAACAATCATATTTCATTTTACACTGTATTATAAGAGTCTTTTAATCATTCTACACCAAGCTATTCGGCAATTGCCAAACAGCTTCTTCATTGTTATTACTACTGGTGTTGACGTATTGATTCTAATAAAAGATTACCTCTCGTTCTAAAAAATTAATTTCAATGTTCCTATTGGTCGGAATATATTAAAATTTACTTATCTCTCATCGTAATCATTTTTCGGGAGTTATCCAATTTGGAGAAGTTTACATTATTTCTCCTACTTTATTTTGGAAAAAGGTTTTGGAGAACCCATTGTAGGAAAATGCCCAAAATCTCCATTTTCTTCGTTTTGGAGAATTTGTTGGAGATGTTCTAAGTGCGTACAATTTACGATTTACCTTTGTGTGTGCATAGATAAACCATTAGTCTTTATTTTGTGTTTCACATAACTGATTGGTTTGTTGAATTAACATTATTAACTTGAGGTCCGATGGTAACCCATGTACCCCTAATGTGATGGGCAATTTTGTGTATTTAGCTCTTCCTTATTTTTCTTTAAAAAATAATTTAACCTTCTCGCCCTCCCCATTTTGGTGAACCCTCGACTGCCTCCATCATCGTCCAACGCTCAGTCACAAATCTGAACGTAATGTTTATAAAATCAATATGTCAAATCAATCACAAATCCAAACACAAATGTTAAGAACTTCAATGACAAATTTATATAAATTTATTGAAAATTGTGATGATATATAAGTTATGTAAAATTAAATCCTTAAAATCAAAATGAAAAACCCCTAAATAAAGAATGATGTTCTTGAGAACCGATCTTTAGGTACATAACTGAATTCATCAAGAACTTCTATAACCTTAAGATAGTGTTTGGTTCGCAAAATGTTTTTGGATAGAATGAGATATATCAAGAGACTTTGACTTTGAATGAATTAGAAATGGAATGCTATTAGATTTGACCACTTGTTTGATTTATTTATTTTCGGAAAAAGAAACCATTTGTTTGATTGGTAGACATCTGAATGGAATTTGCTAAAGGAATTGAAATATGTATGTTTGGTTCATATAATGTAGCTTTGGAATTGGAATAAAATGTTGGTAATGACTAAAATACCCTTTTTTGAAAACTTTGATTTTTTTTCTTAAACTAAAAATACTTTATTAAAATATTGCATATAATTCAGATGGATATTCAAATCCCAACAAACGAATATTTTCTCTTTCCAAAATTAAATCATATTCTAATAATAATAATAATACTTGATTATTACGTATAAATATATGTTCCAGTAATTATAATCAGTTTATTTGATTATAATTTGATTATTTTCTAACATTTAAAAAAACGGGCACACTTAAAAAAACTGACATAAATATGTAAAGAAAATCGAAATGGTTTATTAATTTTTTTTTTTAATTATTTAAATTTTAAATCGAGATATAGAAATCAATGAGAGAATAGAGAGTAAACATTCCATTCCATCGAAATGTCACCTTATTGCCAAGAAATATTGAAATCCATTATTTGTGGAATTTATTGGATTTTAAAGATTGATTTCACAAAAAAGAATGAACCAAAATAAATTAATGAAATTTGGTCAAAGGAATTCAACATTTTAATCCCATCAGATTCTTGTAGAATCTACGAACCAAACGCACCTAAATGAACATCAAAATAAAAAGGCCCTAAACCCTAACTTATCAATCAAAATCAAGATCTTTCAATTATTCTTGATGAAATGTTGAGAATTTTTTACAATACAACTATAAATGGACCGGTTAAAAAATATCCGGTTAATTGATTTAGACCGGCAACGACCGGTTAAAAAAGGTTCAACCCAATGATTGGTTATAGGCAAAATCCCGTTTTTTGGTCCTAAATTTTTTGAACCTGGGACCGATCCTTAACCAGTTAAAAGACCCAGCTAAAGCCCGTAACCCGGTCCTTTGCTAACCGGAAAACGATCTAGTCAAGGCCTGGTCGAAGCCTCGGTTAAAGCCCGAAAATATACGACCAAAGCCCAGTCAAAACCCGAGAAAACGGTCAAGTTCCATTGCTTTTACCCTAACTATTTTTATGACTAAAAATGAAAATAATTTTATGGTTATCAATAGTAAACATTATGTAATAAAAAATTAAAACATATTTAAAAATATGTCCCCCATTTTTTTTCGTGTGCCTCAACTTTAAACCCAACATGCAACATAAATGGAATTGATAGAAAGATTGTACAGAAGAGAAACAATAACAGGCTTGAAACAGTAAAAGGATGAGATTGGAATTAGGTTTCAAAAGGATGAGAACACAGCTAGATGAGGGGAGATGCAGGTATCAAGGACGGTTGGAGACTGGATCTAGGCTTCAAAAGGATGAGAACGGAGCTAGGTGAGGGGAAATAGAGAACAGAACTGGTGGGGGGAGATGGAGAACGAAGTTAGGCGTGGGGAGATGGAGAATGGAGTCGGACTTCATTTTTATAAACCAGGGCTTTTTGTGTGTACATATGGTTCGTTGTAGAGCTGTTCATGGGCGGTACGACCCGTTAGACCCGACCCGTCCAGCCCGCTAGAAAAGCGGGTTTGGACAACCATTTTAGAAAATATGGGCGGGCTTGGGCGGGATCGTTCAAGTTAATGGGCGGGCTCGGTCAATGAAAAAAGAAATTTGGACAGGCCCGTCCGACCCGTTATATAATTATAACCAATTAATTTTTTTATATAATTAATATTGAATTAAAAAAAGTTCAGAAGTGGTTTATGGGTTGGACTCCCTCTACTAAATACCAATCACCTTCTAAATATATACTATATATGATATGTCATATAGTACATTTAGGATCTTGATCTTGAAATATTAGGTGGTTAATATTTTGTTGTTGAGGAATCCGAACTTTGGAGGGTGATAATCTTTGGAGAGAAAAAGTCCATACTCCATATTTTGTGAAAAAACATTTTTTTCTTACGTTGTGTACATTAGTATATTTATGTTAATTTGGAAAAAATTATGTATTTTGGATAATTTTACACAACTTAACATTTTATAAAAAAAAATTTAATGTAAATTTTCAGGCTCGTTAGCCCGTTGGCAAGCCTGGCCCGTTTATAGGACGGGTATGGGCAAGTTCTCAAGCCCGTAAAAACGGGCTTGGGTTTGCAATATTAGGCCCGTTGGACAAGAAAAATATGTTAGGCCCGACCCGTGGCCCGCCCAAGCCCGTAAATGATCACCTCTAGTTTGTTGTCAGTGTTCAACAACACAAGCAGAAGAGGGTGTTCAAGGAGAGAGAACCAAGGGGAAGGGGGCGAGATATGGAGGTGACGGTAAGGGCTGAGTCAACTTTGGTGGTTAAAGGGGGTATTCATCTTCTTCAACCTGTTTATAGGCTTCCTGATTTTGGGATTTTCTTCAATCTGGTCCTGTGATTTATATAATTAATAAATAGAATATTTATTTCATTATATTAATTAGTAAGTTTATTTTTTTAAAGAAAATAGAGGAAATGTGCAAAAAGGCTAAAAATCCCTAACTTAATGGTTTTTTCTAACGGTAGTTAAAGGGGGGGGGGGGATCAAATCCGGTCGTTTTTCCATAGTGTTAATGCCACAAACTACCCTTCAGGATAACTTAAGGTCGGTGTGGAGCTTTAATGTAACACCCTCAAATTTGGAAAGAGCAACTAATTTAAAATTTTCAATAATACATCAAATACTTGAAATACCTCAAATTCCATTCTAGATTTAACCCTAACAAATAATAAATCAAATCTTATATAAAGACTAAATAAAGGCCGGGTGTTACTAAACCCATCACCCATTGCTATCTCCAAATGTGCGGAAGACATCACCCATTAGCTATATCCTTCTCGTGCGTCTAACTAGCACTCAACTCTTCACAGTGTTGCTAGAGTCTAATACCAACTTGTACCTGATGCACATGCCGACAAATGAAAAATGTTAGGCTTAATGCTTAGTGAGTTCAAGCAGTTTTCATCATATTTATAAATGGTAAAACTGAGAGACTGCTTATTTAAAACATAACTCATTATGAAACACATTTATCGTAAAGCAACATCTTTCCAGAACCCACTATTTTCATGATGAAAAACACTAATTCAAAATACTAATTTACTATGAATTCAAAACCCAACACTCGCTCCAAAATACAATGGGATTAAATAACCAAATCATGAAAACAAAAATATAGCTCTATTACCCAAATCATCCAAAAACATGAATGAAATTCAATAATATACAACCATAATTCATTGTTAGACTAGAATTGTATTCAAGATTAAAATAGAGGGTCTAGTTTGTAAATATTGTAAAGTCAAGGGTTTGAGTTGTAAAGTCAACTTAGTTTGACTTAGTATAAATAGTGGGTCTTTGTGTTAGATTTGTAGACACACACAAAGAAACGAACGCATGATTTGATAAGGATTCGTACACTGTGAAAGACAGTAGGGGTGTTCGCGGTCCGATTTGGGCGGTTTAACCCCCCAAACCACAAACCAAACCGTAATGGCGGTTTAGGAAATTTCCAAACCAAGCGGTTTGGCAGCAAATCATCAAACTGGACCACAAAAAAACGGTCTGGTCTGACCGGTTTAGGCGGTTTGGGCCTCTTATGGGCTTTAACCTAAAATAACATAACATTTATAATCCGAAATGAAATTTCTATCTATATAACATTATTAAAAAAAAATATACCGAATTATAAAAATACGTCTATCTCTATAAAAAAACATTGAGTAACTTGAAAAAAATTTAAACAAGTCCACCAATAATAGTTGAATTGTGGACAAATATGAGTAAGTCGAATGACGATTAGGAATTTTGGATTTGATTTTTGACGTATTTCAGAATTATGCTAATTTAGATAATGTGCTCAATTGAGAAATGAAAACTAAGAACATAGTGTTTTAGACGAATTTTTTTAAATTTGGCCATGAAGATTAAGCCTACAACATGAAAACTAAATATAATTAATACATAAGTATTTTAGGCGGTCGGTTCGGTCCAGACCGCTCAAAAAAAGCTCAAACCACAGACCGGACCGGACCGGACCAAGCGGTTTGGCTATTTTTCAGACCAAACCGGACCACCAAACCGCTTAAACCACCAAAAGCGGTCCGGTTTGACTTGGTTCGACCGGTTTGAGCGGTCCAACGGTTTTTTTGAACACCCCTAAAAGAAACACACAACGTGAGACTTGTGACTATATGTTAGATCTGTGACTAATTGTAAATCTTATGTTTGATCAATAAAATTGTGTTCTTAATATGTTTGTGTGAAATATATGCTAGTAATATGGGTCACAATTGGTATCAGAGCTTAATCAGAAAAGAAGAAAAATCGATTTTTTTAAAGAAAAGTCACTGTTCATCGGGTTACTGTTTCATCAATCGAATTTTTGAAATAATGATGGATTGAATGTGAAATTCACCATACTGTGATCGTTGAGTGAAGTAGAATATCTTTTATTCAGAAAATTGTTCAATTGAACAACAGATTGAAAGAATTTGATCGATTTTATCATTTTCAAGAAAATGTTCATCGCGGACTGTCAGAGATCAATTGTTGCAATTATGTTTGTCTTTATGATAATTCACTCCACAGGGTTGTTCACGATGCTATAGTGATCAATCTCATCAAGTTTCATAGGCCAATTCGAAGAATTAAGTGAAAACAGTGAGATTTAAGCCGAAAAAGTTCAAGATTTACATAATTCGCATGGAGCCATGAAGAACTCGCACGATGAACTCGCAGGGTTGAAGAATTCGCAGATTAGTTCATCTTATTGATTCTAAGGACAGAATTCGCAGGGTTGAGGAATTCCCACAATAGTGTGTACGAAAAGCTAAGAATTCGTACAAGAGACACGTACGAATTGTGTAAAATTCACATTTGAAAGACAAATGAATTTCAAAGAATTCTCATAAGCTTGTATGCGAAAAGCTCAGATTTCGTATACTTTTCATATCCTTTTATGCGAATTGTACATATACGAATTATTGCTTGTGAGTGTCTTGCGAATTATGCTATACGAATTCTTGTATGCGAATTGTGCTATACGAATTCTATACTTGTTAAAATTTTTGAGTGATTTTCTGTGATTTTTACTGTTGATTTTTCTAATTTTCTGACTAACGATCATTTCTAGCTATTTTTTTTTATATCAAGCTGCAATATGAGATTTAATGGTCAAAATTTTTTCTCTAGGGGCGCTGCCCCTCGACCCCGCAAGGGCGTTGCCCCTTGACCCCACCCGCTAACCGGGTAGCGGGACCCCCGTGCTAAGTTTGCGGAGGGGTATATATTTTTGAGTGTGATCAAGGTTTCTAATTCTTGTTAACGATTATTTCAAGCTTATATTTTTGCAGATATCAAGATGCCATATATTGGCGAGAAGGGAAATACAGTTCTAACCAAGAGAGATTGTGCTTTAGCATACATGCCAGAGATTCCAGCACTGGAAGCAGAAAACAAGGATTTGAAGATTCAGAACTCATCTCTTCAAGCTCAAATTAATAAACTAAAAGATGATAAAGATCAAAAGAAAGATTTTATTTGCTTAGATTGTATATCTAACTCCAAAACTGATTTTGCAGGAATTATTGAATCAAAAGAGAAGGAGATTTTAAATCTACAAGCAAAGTTGAAGAAGTTTGAAGGATTTAATGCAAATTCTACTTGGTCTAAAAAGGAACAAATGCAAAGAGAGCTTGATGATCACAGAAGAAGAGCAAACATTGTTAGTGAGACATCTAATGGGCTTAGAAAGATAAATTCTCAAATCTTTGTTGAAAGAGATAAGTTGAAAGACAAAGTGTTCAGTCATGAGGTTGAAATCAACATGATGAAAGAAAAAGCAACCCAAGAAAAAGACAACTCAAAAGTCCAAGATGAGATGAAGAAGATTAAGAAGAAAAGAAAGGAATTGGAGAAAAATAATGCTGAGCTGAAAAAGAAAGTTTCTGAACCGAAAGATCAAGTGAATAAAGAGATGAAAGATAGAGTTGATTTTGAAAGAGAAAGAAAAGAATTTGCTAAGAAGTTCTCTGAATTCTCCAGAAAAGCTTTTGAAGAGAAGAAATCAGTGGAGCTGAAATGCATAAAGCTTTCTCAACAAGTTTCAGACTTCGAGAAAGTAATCATAATGGAGAGAGACAAGTTTGAGAAAGAAAAGAAGAAGATTGAACAAACAAGGAATGTAAAGAAAGACTTTGATGAGGAAAAGAAAGTGTTTGAGACTGAGATAGAGGAGCTTACAAAGAAATTGTCTGAGTTGTCATCAACTATTCTGAAAGAAAAGAAGATGAAGTCTGAACTGCAAAAGAAGTTTGATCTGATTTTAAAGGAAAGAAATTGTTTGTCTTCAAAGATAAAGGAACTTGAAGAGATCATGTTCAAGGTAAAGCTGACTGAGTCAAAGACTCCAGAATCAATTGTCCAATCACCAAGAGATGATCAAGCAGATTCAGAATGCTCATTCAAAACAGCTTCAAGTTCACGTTTTACAAATGTTTCTAATAATCCTTTATTTGATTCAGATGATAGTCTTACTTCTAAATCTAAAGATCAGATCCGTCCTTCTAATCTTTTCAATAATAAACAGGTTGATGGTTTAGATAATATCAAGAAGAACAAGTCTTAGAAGAAAAGATTTTGGAGAAGATGAAAAAGACAAAGAAAAGTGGATTTGGATAGTGAAAGGTTCCTTAGAAGAGAAAAAGGAACAAAAATCATTTGAGCATATATCTAATGCTAAAAGGAACAATGCTTCTAAAGGTAAAACTTTTGGCAAACCTGATCTGGTTTACACTATTAATCAACTGACCAGGTTAGCACAAAAGAAAATTAGTTGTTCCTATTGTGGTTCAAATGATTTTGTAAACAAAGATTATGAAAATAGCTGGTATGGTTCTTACTACATTTCCTCTAATAGAACTGCAACTAACAAATCAGGACCCAAATACCAGTGGGTACCAAAAGTTAAATCTGTGTTGCAAGCACCTAAAGACTAAGGGGAGAAAGAACAATGACTTCTAGACAAAGCAGTCTAGGACTCGTACCTTAGAGATCAAAATGGCTCTTGGATAAAACAGTTCAAGACCCGTTCCTCAATGTTTCAGGACTATGACTTCTGATCATGTACAGATCAGGACTCGATCTTCAAAGATCAAATGATGGTTTCTGGTTACATCAGATCAGGACCCGTTCTTCATTGGTAAATTGAATATTACTATTCTCACCGGAGAATACGTAATCATGGCTTCTGAATATTACAGTTCAGAACCTGATCTCAAATGTTTTTCTTCTGACGAATGCTGATTAGTTAACATCTTTGCAAGAAGTTTTTTAATTTGAGGGGGAGTTAGTGAATTACACTGCTATATCTTTTAGGGGGAGGAGATATAAGAAGATTATTATACTTTCATTGTTATATTTTTCTAATAATTTGAATTGTTACAGATTTCGAGGAAGCTTAAAAGAGAACATTCATTTTAAGGGGAGCATACAGGTATATCTTTCTATATCTTAATCTTTAACACTTGTTGAAAGATGAACAACTTTCACTTGTGAAAAATCATTTTTTTAGATGTTCAAACCACTTCCATTCTTAAAATGTTTTCATGAATTGAGAAGTGTGATTTTAAATGATTTTGGATACTTTGATACTTATCTGACCGTGTGTTTCTAATGACAAATACTTATGTAATTGTCATGTCTATATACTGTCAAGTATTCATATACACAACGGTTCAGTACATTTCTTGAACTTGTTATTACCATGTATCAAAAGTTTAATCTTTCTATGGTAATACTCCCGTTTGTTATTCTTAATTAATTGAGATCAGACGTCATTTCTTACACTAAATGTGCTTTCACTGATAAAATGTTTATATCTCTTTCATATAAACATCTTACGTCTTTGATTTCCCAAAATATTTTTTTTCATGAATTTTGATCTGATTTAAATCATTGTCAAATTCTCAAAACATTTCTATTCTTTCATGATTATTCATTCATACAAAGTTTTGAGAAATCTTAAATGCTTAAAATGCTCAAATTTCATTCTTATCTGTTATGAGCATACATATACTGACATTGATTTCTTGTGCTTAAATGTCAAGAAAATCATTGAGCAACACATTCTTTAGGATAAAATACATGGGATTCGATGTGAGAGCTTAACAGAACTTTCATGGATTCACGATAACCAGTGTTTCCTACCCCGGAAGTAATCTTACGAGTGATTGAGGGGAGAGGGTCAAAAGAATTGAGTGTTGGTGTGTGAAGAGGTAAAATGGAAATGAGAGTTTGGTTAGAAGTGAGCTTAAAAGATTAAAAGAAAGAGGGTGTGAGAACAGAGTAAAAGAATATCAGACTCTGCACCAAATTCTTTCTGAGTCAGGCAACCACATCTACTGATTGGTTCACATTCTTTGGTGACCATCATTGAAATAGGCAGTGAGCCCATGCCAACTCTTGCAAACACCCCACCAGCTACTCATTCTTTTCTCAAAAAGAGAATGCTTTACATTTTCTGGGGATGCAACACATACTCTATTGGTTCCTCACTCGAAAGATACTGATATTGAAAAAGAAGGAAAGTTGCCCCACCTTCGACCCTTTATCATGCACGTTGAGTCTATGTATAATCATTGTTGTCTCAATGGTTTACATAATTTTGAGCGTAAACAACAATCATTGTGCTTAATTCTTTCATAACACAAGCACGAGGACACAGAAAATCTGTTTTTCTGTCAGAACATTCATAGAAAATACCTTGTGTTTTTCAATGATTGAATGGAAGTCCTAGGGAGTGAACATCATTTCAAGCTCCTTCCGTTATACATTCGTTGTACACAGTAACTTTGTGTTACTGACAGGCATTTCTAACTGTTTCATATGTTGATTCAGGGTTACAACTCATAATTTGTCTGAATTTGAAAAGATTCAGATAAATACATTTTTAGGAATTGACGGCTCATTATCAGAACAGTTGTGGGAGAATGTTTATATTCTACCAAAGGAGGAGATTGTTAATCATGAAGATTGTGCTTATCAGATAATTTGGGGGAGATCATTCAAAGACTGTGCTACATTGAAAAAGTTTTGATGATTCTGATACTCAAAATTCATCAAAAGGGGGGAGATATATCAAGGTTTCAAAGTCAGTTTCCAGATTTTGAGAGAAGTTTGTCAAAGTTCAAGTCAGATCAAATCATCAAAGTTGATATTATTAAAAAGGGGGAGAATTTCAAATTTTCAAAGTCAGAGTTTTGAAGACTTCAATGATTGTGAAGAAAGTGTTAAAGTGTTAAAGTTGATTGAAAAAGTCAAAGGAAGAGATTTATTTCAAAGTTTGTTGAAGATGTCAAAGTTTTCAAGATTTAAAGTTAAAAAAGATTTTTGCTGAAGATCATTTCTGAAGATAAGAAGACCTGAGATAATTGTCAAAAAAAATTTAATCTTGAATCCAAAGGGGGAGATTATTAGACTAGAATTGTATTCAAGATTAAAATAGAGGGTCTAGTTTGTAAATATTGTAAAGTCAAGGGTTTGAGTTGTAAAGTCAACTTAGTTTGACTTAGTATAAATAGTGGGTCTTTGTGTTAGATTTGTAGACACGCACAAAGAAACGAACGCATGATTTGGTAAGGATTCGTACACTGTGAAAGACACACACAACGTGAGACTTGTGACTATATATTAGATTTGTGACTAATTGTAAATCTTGTGTTTGATCAATAAAATTGTGTTCTTAATATGTTTGTGTGAAATATATGCTAGTAATCTGGGTCACATTCATGGATATCAATCCATACTCAAAACGTCACCAAAAACATGGATAATACTTGTTAATGCCAAAAATCGTCCCAAGGAAGATCTAAGGTCGGTGTGGAGATTTAACAACTAAAGTAAACAATCGATTGACAAAGGTGAAAGATGAATAAGACACAGAGAATTTGGTGACGCGAAAAATCCCATCGAGGGTAAAAACCGCGGACGGTAGCAGAGATCGTCAAGTGCACTACGGACGTCAAACAAGGACGTCGTCCTTTAGAAGGAACGATTACAAGTACAATTGACAATATTACAGTAGAGAAGTAATGTAATCGTGCGATCGAGCTAGATGTAGGCCATAACACTATGTCGAGAGATTCTGCCTGAGAGAATTTGTTAAAGGTTGAATATTTAACTTGCTCTATATTCAGATGATCATGTGTTGCGTTGCTCTTCAGGGTTGTATATATAGCTTTGGTCACCATAAATGAGCATTGATTGTCCAACGGTCTTGATATTGATTGATCTTGATGGTGCTTGTCCGTTATGTCCATTGGTCTTTATATGCATTAAACCTGTAATGAAAGATTCACAGAGGAAAAAACGGTTGTATGCAATAGATGATCAATGATCGTTAGTAACGTTACATAAGTCGTGAAATATGAGCTTGTCGAGAGATTCCTATTAGTCATGGACGTGAGAAACTCTCGACGATCATCGTTGGGGACAACGATGTCATCTGACGTGTGTGATCGCCAGGACCTTATATTAATACATAAATGGTCCTTAGTCTAGAGACGTTTGGTTTTCTTCCGTCGGTCGAGACTTGTGAAATTTTACCCAAACAGTTTGCCCCCAAAATTAGGAAATTAGGCGGCAAGTTGTTTTTTCGAATTTTGTAACTAGATTGGACACGTGTCGACTTTTGTAACTAAATCGTTTCCTCGAACACCGAAGCGATTTTAGGGGGAAGCGTGTAGTCGTTTAACTGTTGTGACATCATGGCGACGTAGGGCGCATGGTGTCAGGCGTAGGGACAGGTGTCGTCCATCTGAAGAGGAGGGCGAAGAGTCGATAACAGGTGTCGACTATCTAACGTTTCGACCTGGCCTTGAATTATGTATAAATATTGACCTTAGCCGAATCCTTTCCTTTTACGCGATCACAAGTTCTTAGAGAGAGTATTTTTTCGAATATTTGCCAAAACCAGCGTACTGTAGCAGATCATTGCCCCCAATTTGATCGAGGTTTTAGAGCTTTATTTAAGAGTGTCCGGTAGTTTATGTACTCACAACACATTACTTTTAACCTTTCGATGGCGGACGACCCTTCTAGCACTGTAAAAGGAGAGGTCGGGATGAGGGATTTTAGGTGTCTAGCTAGGATCCCAGTCAATGTTCGATTGAGTGCTCTGGATCAGTTGAGGCCGGAGTAATGTCCGAAGGGGTACTTTGTCCTGTACGAGTATCCCTTCATGATAGGCTTCATGTGGCCTTTTTCCACTTTTTTGAGGGATTTCTTGACAACCTTTGGGTTGTCGCCAGGGCAGATGATGCCCCAATTTTGGCGTCGTTCAAGTCATTGAACGGTTGACAACTAAGTGGTCGTCGCCTTTTACTGTAAACGACATGCTGTTAGCCTATTCGGTCAAGGCAGAGACAAACCACAGGTACAGTCTCTTTTCGAGATATAGAGGAGATCGTGTCTTGGTCTAGGCGACGACAGTAAACGATCGCAAGTGGAAGACACGATATGTTTTTGGTCGCGTGTCATCGAGTGACGAGAACACTCGATGGCTCACCAATGGGTGGAATACTGCGAGTAAGGTTTTAGTTTTTCTTCCCTCCGTTGTTATTTCCTCGTCTTGTGTCTAATGATGTGTTTTTTTGTCTCTTCAGCGATCGACTTCATAGGAGTCGTACCTTACTCTGACTCGACTAGTAAGGTCGAGAGTTTTCTCAAGTACAGCGTCAAGGAGAAATCGTTTTTCCCTTTGTCGTCAAGGGAGAAGGACGAAGATGATGAGGATGACGAGGAAGAGGAGGAGGACGGCGACACTGGTGAAGAAGAAGCCGGTCCGGGTAACTCCTTTCTTTGAACCGTAGGATGTTATTTACAAATCGTAAGATCTTGTTGGGGTCTAGTCGAGCGGACGTCACCCAATAGAGTTTTGATGGATCTAGTCGTTCGACGTCACCATTTGACATATTGGTGGGATCTAGTCGGTAGATGTCACCCACTGGTGGTGAGACCGTTTAGGATTCTTAGTCGTAAGACGTTACCTTTAGGTCGTTAGTTTTCGTAAGGTTTAGTCTTTATGAGACGTCACTTACTGATGCATTTTTGTTTGTTTTTCAGGAAACTCAATTCCATCAGTACAAACGACGAGTCCCTCAAAGAGGGAGTCGATGGATCAACTGGCTCGACATGGTCGGACGTTGAAAAGAAGGGCCCTCTTGACTGCTGGGTCGAGGGGTAAAAAAGTTAAGACGGTCGTGAGGGAACCGTCTCCAACGAATGACGACCCTGAGGTCGTTATTTCTAAGGAGGCGATGCCGCCACCGATCGTGGGAGCTACACCGGTTTCCTCGGTTCCACCACTGGTGGTGGAAGCCTCTTTATCGAAAGACAAGGGGAAAGGTCCTCAAGCGGGCGAGGATCAAAAAACGATGTCGGTGAACATCAAGTTACCGGTTGACTTTTTGTCGTCCGGTTGCTTGGATAGGAAGGAGGTGTTCCCTCACGCGAACAATTTTTTTCTACCGACTGTCCACGAGCTCTATAAGGATCTCGTGATCGAAGATGTGGAAGCCAACGTCACGAAATTTTCCTTTATGGTAAGAAACTTTCGAGCTTCTTCTAGTCTTTTGTCGTTCGTTTTACTCATTTTTCGTGCGATTTTACAGGTGTTCCAGGCATCGCTGGCACTTCACTCACATTTTAATGACGTGAAGTCTTTAGTCTCCAAGTCTCTCAAACAAGAGACGAAGGCTATTGTTAGGGTTAAGGCAGCGGAGGTGGAGAGAGAGAGGATTTCTCTTCGTCTTCATGAAGTGTTTGGCTGCCAAGCGTGAGAATGTGGCGCTGCAAGGTCTCATGAAGGAGGCTCTTGACGAGGCCTCCATCGACCGATCGGAGCTGGACACGACCAAGATGATCTCGGCTGCAAATGCAAAAGAAGTCGAGATCTTGAGGTTAGAGCAGGACATGGCCCGACAACAAGTCATGGATCTTGAGGAGAGAGTAACGTCCGTCGAGGCGTTCACTCATTTTAAGACTCGTGCAACTCTGATTAGGCTTCGCCGAAGAGGAGAGGATCCTCTGGCATCGAGAGAAGGAGATCTAGCCTTCTTTCTGAAGTCCATTGGAAATGAGGAAGACCTTGAATCGGAGGACGAGCATGATCGTGAGTTGTTGGACGAAACTCCTTAAGACAACGTCGCTAAGATCGTGGCTCAAGAAGGTGAGGAGCAATCGGCTCATTAGTCAACTTTTATAATTTCTTTTGTATTTTTTTAAACGGGCGACCGTTGGTGGTCATACCGCGTATTGTAATATCCTTTCAGAATTTACTAAAAAACTTTTGAACAGAATGTGTCGGTCCACAATATTATCAAGTTCTTATCAAAACAACAACACATATATTAACCAACCTGATTTGATTACAAACACGGAATACAGATTGATTGATTTCTCTTTTGAAGCTCTCTGTGTTTTTACACCGTGAAATTGTGTTATGTGTGTGTTTCTATCTCTTACACAACACACTAACTAACATAATATAATATCTAATTAAATATCTAATAAAACATAATATCTAGATATTTAGGATTAAAACTAAAATACTTAGAAACAATAATTAACTTTGACATATTATTAGAAACTAACATTAGACTTATATTAAGAGTCGACTTTCCAGCTTTAGCTTCAGATTGCGATCTTTAGATTGGATGATCTTGAATCCAATAGATATGTGCGCTAACAATCTCCCCCTTTGGATCAAGATCATTACTAAAAAGATTTTAGCAATTCAGTCTTCTTTTTCAGCTCAGAAGACGCAATCTCCCTCTTAGTCTTCAAATGTAACAATCTCCCCAAAATACGTAGATAAACTCTTTTTCAGATGATGGGAAGAAATTATCTTCAGATTTAGCTCAGAATGTTGTAGCAAAGTATCTTCAAAGAAAATTTCTCTAAAATCAGCATGTCTTCAGAATACTTGCTCTAAACTTGTGTTGTTCCTCATTTCTTGTGTAGCTCTTCTCCCCCTTTTTGATGAAAAGTGCAACGACTTCATCAAAACTTTTTAGGTCAAGAAATGTCTATCTTAAGGAGCTTCTGATCCGTCAATTCAAAAGATATTTATCCAGATCTTTTCAAATCTAGACAAAATAGTCGTGTAACACTTGAATCAACAAATGAATCAGTTAAAATGTCTGTCAGTAACACTAAGTCACTGTGTGTAACGAATACACATTGGAAAGAAGCTTTTATGATGTTCACTCCCCCAGGGCTTCCATTCAATCATCGAAACACCACAAAGGCAATTTCTATGAACGTTATGACAAAGAAACAAATTCCTTGTGTGTTCGTGCAAGTGATAGAAAGAATTAAGCACTTGATGATTGCTTATAAGGCTCAATATTGTGTAAACCACTGAGACAACAGTAAGTTAAACACAGACTCAATGTGCATGAGTGAAGTGCGAAGGTGGGGCAGACTTCCTTCTTTTCAATATCCAGATTTTCCAAATGAAAATCAGATAGTAAATGTGCTGCTTCCCCTTTGAAAATGAAACATTTTCCTATTAAGAAGAAAATGAGTAGCTGGTGGGGTAATTCAAGAGTTGGCATGGGCTAGTTGCCTGTTTCAATAATGTTCACCAAAGAAATGTGAAACACTAGAAATGAGGCTGCCCGGCTCAGAAAGTAGTTGGTGCAGAGTTCTGATATTTTTTTAACTCTGTTCTCACACCCTCTTTCTTTTAAACATTCAGTTTACTTCTAACCAAACTCTCTTTTGCATTATATCTCATCATACAACCCACACTCATTTCTTTTGATTTCTCACACTCAATCACTATGGACTAACCTCTTGGGTAGGAAACACTCGTTAACGTGTATCCATAGTAGTTGTGTTAAGTCCTAGAACAATGAAATCCGATGTTTTCCTAGAAAGCATATGATGCTCAAAATGGTTTAATTATCTCAGTTAAAGCACAAAGTAGATCTTGAAAACATTTAAACGCACACTTCCAATTCATGAAATCGGTTTGAGATTCGGGAAGTGGTTTGAACTTTTGAGAACAATGTTTTCTATGATTGAAAGTTGTCCTTCTATCAACCATGTATGAGATTAAGATAAAGGATTATACCTTTACGTGCGATCTTACATCTCATGAAGCTAAGCTTAAAGTCATAAAGATATGATCTTGTAAGCATCTCTCAAAAACAGCAAAAGTCTTATGTCTTAGTCAAAACAAATTTATTCACTGAAATTAAAAAGATAAAAAGCAATAAAACAATGAAAGTACGAGTTCTGATCAGAAATAATCAGAAGTCATATCCTAACTCCTTTGACTTGTAAAAACTCCCCCTAAAATCATGCGTCACAAAAATTTGACATTAAAAAGGTAAATGCAGAAATTAGTGAGTCTTCTCCTCAAATTAATATTGACCATCTATCAATTTCTTCTCATACTCCCCCTTGGATTATGAACAGAATATTTGAAGTGCATATATCATTCATAAATAAGAATGAAGAAATGATGAAAAAGTATACAATTAGAAAACTTTGATAGGTAACTACTGATTATGTCTTAAGACCTAAGAACAACAGCTAGCAGCAACTACATATTCTGCTTCGGCCGTTGAAGTTGAAACACAAAGTTGCTTCTTCGATGCCCAACTTACGAGTTTATAACCGAGGAACAGTATATGACCTGACGTGCTCTTCCTGTCTAGCATACAACCAGCATGATCTGCATCTGTATATGCTGTTAGTTCAAAGCTAGTATCTTTAGGATACCACAGACCAAGAACTGCAGTCCCCTTCAGATACCTAAAAATGCGCTTAACTGTAGACAAATGGGATTCTTTGGGATTGGACTGATATCTAGCACATAAGCATGTAGAGAACATTATATCTGGCCTACTAGAAGTAAGATACATCAAAGAACCTATCATCCCTCTTTAAGTCCTAACATCAACAACCTTTCTAGAAGGATCGGTGCCGATGTTAGTACCTGGTGCCATTGGGGTACCAATCGGTTTAGAATTTTCCATTTTGAACTTCCGAATAATATCAAGAACGTATTTTGATTGATTGATAAAAATCCCCGATGAAAATTGTTTGACTTGTAATCCGAGAAAGAAATTCATCTCTCCCATCATATTCATCTGAAATCTTGACACCATAAGGTTTGAAAATTTCTTACAGTACTTAGGATTTGTAGAGCCAAAAATAATATCATCCACATAGATTTGAATAAGAATGATATCGGCTTTCTCCTTTTTAATAAACAAAGTGGTATCTACCGTACCTTTTGTAAAACCAGACTTGACTAAAAATTGAGATAGGACATCATACCAGGCGCGAGGAGCTTGTTTCAGTCCATAAAGTGATTTGTATAGAATGTAGACATGATTCGATTTCGCTTGATTGACAAATCCTTCTGGCTGCGAGACATAGACTTCTTCCTTTAGAATGCCATTCAGAAAGGCGGTCTTTACATCCATTTGAAAGACAGTGAAGTTCTTGTGAGCTGCGTAGGCCAAAAACATTCGAATTGCCTCTAAACGCGCCACAGGAGCATAAGTCTCATCGTAGTCGATTCCTTCCTCTTGCCTGTATCCTTTGGCAATAAGTCTTGCTTTGTTTCTGATAACGGTACCATCTTCATCTTTCTTGATTTTGAAAACCCATTTCGTACCTATAATGGTTTTACCTTGAGGTTTGGGTACGAGTCTCCAGACTTTAAGTGCGTTGAACAGATTCAGCTATTCTTGCATTGCAGTCACCCATTCTGAATCGGCAAGAGCCTCGGATACGCGAGTTGGCTCGATCATGCTTAGAAAGGATTCATGCATACACATATTCATTGAAGCTGACCTAGTTTGCACCGGTTTGGTTGGATCGCCAATGATCTGGCTTATCGGGTGCGCTTTGGTCCATTTATGTTCATGAGGGAGTGGATTATATGAATATATATCAATATTATCATCTAAGAATCCACTGGTACCTTCTTCAGGTTGTTTAGGAGGAATGATGGTTGCAGTTGAAGTAGTAGGTGCAGAAGGCTCAGCAGGTACAACTTGGTCCGTCTGTAGATCAGTCTGTACAGAACATCCTACTGATACAACAACTTCTGTCTCTTCATTATTTGTCACAGCTTCAACTGTTGGAGTCGGTATTTGAACTGGAATTTCTTGTTGAATCGAGGAGTTGGATTCAGTAGAGATATCTAAACTGGTTGGATGAGTAGTCGTTGAGTCTTCCATCCTGTCAACCACAACAGATTTCTTCACTTTAGCTCCAAGAAATTCATCATAAAACAGTTCAAATAATAAATCTAAATCAGATAAATGATTAGTAAACGTTGATGCTTCATCTGATTTGATCGCTTGAGACACAGGTTCTGGACTGATTTGCCCAGAAGCTAGTACTCCGGTTATCACGGGTTCTGAACTGTGTTGTTCAGAAGCCATCTCTTCATCAAATGTGACGTTTACGCTTTCAACAACTGTTTTTTACTTCTTCAGATATACACGGAATGCAATAGATGTAGAGGAATAACCAATGAAGATGCCTTCGTCCGCCTTGGCACTGAACTTATTCAGACTCTCTCTATCGTTTAGAACATAACACTTACACCCAAATATATGGAAATATTTGATTGTCAGTGTTCGGTTGTTGATTAACGCATAAGGATTCTTCTTGAATCTGCGGTGTATCATGGATCGATTCTGAGTGTAGCACGCAGTCGATACAGCTTCAGCCCACAGAAATAGAGGTAATTCTGATTGACTTAGCATAGTACGAGCAGCCTCGACTAGCGTACGATTTCTTCTTTCGACAACTCCATTCTGTTGAGGCGTACGAGCAACAGAGTATTGATGTGATATACCGACCGATTCGAGATATTCTTGAACTGTTTTGTTCTTGAACTCTGTGCCGTTGTCTGTTCTTAGAAGCTTGACCGATTTCTGCAGATTTACCTGAGTCGTCTTTAGGAATGTGATGAGTACTTCTGGCGTCTCATCTTTTGAACGTAGAAATTTGACCCAAGTGTAACGCGAGTAATCGTCCACGATAACTAGTATGTACTTCTTTCCGCCTAGACTTTGCGTTCGCATCGGACCGCATAAGTCCATATGCAACAACTCTAACGGAGAACTTGTACTCGGTTCAGGCTTTGGTTTATGTGGAGCTCTCTTCATCTTTCCCTTTTCACATGCTGCACACAGGTGTTCTTTTTCATACTTCAGCTCTGGAAGTCCTTTAACTAGCTTTTCACTGACCAACTTGTTTATGTACTTAAAGTTGAGGTGAGAAAGCCGTCGATGCCATAGCCAACTTTGCTGCATCGAGGCTTTAGAGAGTAGACATACCTGTTTGTCAATCTGGACGTTTGACAAATTAATTGTGTAGAGGTCGGACTTTTGAGTGCCGACCAAGAGTTCCTTGCCTTCTTCAGTGCGAACAGAACACCTCTTGGCTTTGAAATTTACCTCTAAGCCTTTGTCACAAAACTGGCCTATACTGAACAGGTTGTGTCTTAAGCCTTCAACATAGCTCACCTTCTTGATCGTGACGTTTTCGTGTATCATATCACCATATCCCAGAATTGGTGAAAACTGGTCGTTCCCGAATCTAACTGTCCCGCAATATTTATCTGTAAAATTAGACAGCATCCCTTTCTGCCCTGTCAAATGCTTGGAACACCCGCTATCCAAGTACCACATATGACGGGCCTGCACAAGAGAAATTACGAAACAAGAGGTTTAGGTACCCACTTGTAAATGGGTCCTACAGTGTTAGCACATGATTTTGGTACCCATTTGAAATTGGGTCCTCTTTTCTTTTGAGAATCAAATGAATAATTTGAATGATAAGAGTGAACATGATATGTGTCAAACTAAACATCAGAATCTTGACAAGAAGTAGAAACATGTTTATCATAATATGAAGACTTTCTAGCAGATAAAGATAACTGGAATAATTGCTTCATAGAGTATTTCTTGCGAGAAACGACAAGTTTTGGTTTCAAAATAACATCAACAATCAAAACATCTTTACTAGGCGTATTCTTATTACAATCAACACTACAAAAAGATTTATCAGTCTTGTCAATCTCTTGTTTTGGTTGCCATTGAGATTTAACTCCTATCCTTTTCTTGCTCGGATCTGAAACATTTGAAACTATTGAGTTAGAATTGTGAGTTTCAAACGAATGCTTCTTCTTTGGCTTCTTCTTACCTTTAGCATTCTTAGTTTTCACAGAAACTGATTTATCAACTTTCGTTGATGATTTTCTTTTCTCAAGCATACTGGATTTTCCCAAGGATTTCACAACAAAAGATGAATGATTAGGAAGTTTGGCACTAAAATCAAATTGATCAAAACAATCATCCAAACCACCGTCAGAGTTTAGAAAATCATACCCTCCATCGGTTGAACCAAACATGTCATCAGATTTTGAAGCCTTTGATGATTTAGAAAGGACAGTACTCTTAAGCACAGTTGAAAAAACTTTTTGTTCAATATCAATCAAAAGTCTTTCATCTGTTAAAGATGTCTCAAGTTCAGAAATTTTACTTTCCAAAACGAGAGGAGGGACGTAAATTTTACCTTTAATAGGCTTCGTCTCCATTTCTTTGACAGAATAACTCTGAAAGAAGTCATTTGAAAGAGATTTTGATTGAACAGAATCATAACTATTATTCAGCTTCGCATAATAAAATGGAAGGTGAACTTTAGATGATTTCTTTCGTTTTTCAGTTTCCTTGGCTTCATCCTCTTTAGACAGTCCAGTACAGAAAACTTTAAGTTCAGGGAATCGGTGAGAAAGTCTTAAGAATGTAAAATCATAAAGTGCAGGCACTTCAGATATACCTTTTTTAAGGTAATGAGGATTCTCATAACCCAGTCCCCAATTCTCTCTATTCTCTTTGGGTTTGTTTAGATGAATGATTTGTTCAGTTTGACCCAATGTGTATAAGTTCTCCTCCAATGCTTTTAATTTTGCAAGTAAAGAAATGTTTTCTTTGGAACACGAAGAATATTTCGTAAGCTCTTTGAAATCAAACTCACTCTTTCTCAATTTAGTCTTTGTTTCAGAAACCTCTTTAAGAATTATGGTCTGCTCTTTTGCGCTGGTGTCAATGTTTTTATGTAAAACCTCAAACAATACTTTCTTCTCAGCAACATCATTGATAAGTTTCTGTATTGATTGGTTTTGTTCATGAATAACACCTTTTTCTCGCTTAAGCTTCGACTCTAACTCTTCGAGTTTAGTTAACATGGCATGCATTTGATTTAAGAAATCTGATTGAGTTAAATCACATACCTCATCTTCCTCATCCTCGGAATCAGCTTCAGCTTCTGTTTCCTGCTTGCCCATTAAGCACATGTGTGCTGTCTTGTCCTTCTCTTCATTCTCATCTTCCTGGTCTGAATGATCTAGCCAGTACTCATCTTCTGCCATCAATGCCTTTCCAACTTCCTGTTGCTTGGCAAGAAGCATTTTATTCTTGTAGTAGTCTGAGTTTCTGACTTTGGGTCTTCGGCAGTCTCTGGCAAAATGTCCAAGTCTACCATAGTTGTAGCACTTTGGAGGTTCTGACTGACTAGATTCTTCAGCTTTATACCTTCTCTCTTCCGGCTTCCTTTCCTTTTCTCTCTTACCTTCAATCCTCTCTTTGTGAACATAGTTGCTTGGACCAGAAGAATACCTCTGACTGTTTGAGCTTGGCTTTTTGTAGAACTTTCTTTGAAAAGCCTTAGTCAGCATAAGCATTGCCTGCTTCAGTTTTTCACAGTCATCTGAGTCAGAGTTTGCTTCACTATCAATTTCTTCTGATTCAGACACAATCATCTTGTTCTTCTTCTTTTTCACAACAAGAGCAATTGAGTCAACACTTGTATTTTCAGCCTGTCTCTTCTCATCCATGATTTCATCCACCTCTTCTTCATTCTGTTTGAGGGTTTCATACACCTCATGAAATGGAATCTCGTTTAGATCCTTGATTTGCTTCATTTGTCTAGCAAACCTCTTCCATTCAGGCTGGAGTATGCTTAGGAATTTGACATTCAACTCTATCTGTGATTTAGTGACCTTGTTCTTGCTTAATTCATTCAGCAAGGTCACAAATCTGTCATAGGTTTCTTCTAGAGATTCTCCAATTCTGCCTTTGAATTCTTCATAGTTGTTTAGGCAGTTGGATATCTTCAGCTGGTTCCCAACCTTTGAACCTAGCATCATTTTCTCTAGCTGATCCCACATCTCTTTGCCAGAGGCTTTATAGCTGTCTATCTTCACATATATTTCATTTGGAATGCCTTGAAGAATATAAGACTTTGCTAATCTATCAGCTTTTGCTAATCTATCACCATCTAGATCTTCAAACTTAAGTTGATATGGTTGCTCATTAGTTCCCTATGGAGGAGTCCTCCAAACAGGTGCCATAACTCCTTCCTCTAAGGATTTCCTGATTAAAACACCCAAATCATGTCTTTCAATGAAGTCCATGAACCGATCTTTCCACTGCTCATACTCTCCCCTGAAGAGTACTGGTGGCTTTGAGTCAGTTCCGATCGCTAGAGCTTCTCTTGAAGTCATTCTGATTGAAAAAGACTAAGTTTGGTACTGGCGCAAAAGGCAAACTTTGCGCTAAAGGAGGTAGCGCAAAAGACTGGTTTGCGTTAAACAAAGGTGGCGCAAAAATCAACTTTGCGTTAGAAGAAGCTGGCGCAAAAGAGACTTACGCGAGGTTTGAGTGGCACGAAGTAATACTTTGCGCTAGAAGATGCTGGCGCAAAAGTGACTTCGCGAACTTGTGATCTGAGATTTGCGCGAGACAAAGGTGGTGCAAGCTGAGGTTTGCACGAGTTGAAGGTCGCGCGTTTTGAGTTTTGCGTGAGTCGATGGTCGCGCGAAATTGGAAGTTTGCGCGAAGTGTTGATGGTGCAAAACAAGTTTTGCGTTAGTAGTTGGTCGCGCGAAAGGAAGTTTGCGCGAAGTGTTGATGGCGAAAAAGTGACTATGAACTGGCGTAAAACTCGTTTCTCGCGAGTTCGTCCCTGTTCTTCGAAATTTCGACTCTCATCGCTCAAATAACCCTGATTTATGGCGATTAGCAGTACCAAAATTCGACAAATATACCACTAACACTTCTAGAACAAATTGTAACCACTTGATCTCCAAAACAAACACTTTTTGAAGTTCAAATCGATGGAACAGTGCAGTTTGAAGTCGTGAATAGTTGACTCCAAAAATCACAAAATGGGAATCGATATTAGTGCTATACTGAAATTAAAGTATAACAACTCGATCTAGCACCCTATTCGATCACAACCTGATCGATTTCAAACCCAAAAACACACTTAAACTCGAAAATGATTTTGAATTGAAGAACACAGAGTCGGTCGTATAAAAACTTGATTTGAATCTATTTTGAGGCACTGATACCAATTGTCGGTCCACAATATTATCAAATTCTTATCAAAACAACAACACATATATTAACCAACCTGATTTGATTACAAACACGGAATACAGATTGATTGATTTCTCTTTTGAAGCTCTCTGTGTTTTTACACCGTGAAATTATGTTATGTGTGTGTTTCTATCTCTTACACAACACACTAACTAACATAATATAATATCTAACTAAATATCTAATAAAACATAATATCTAGATATTTAGGATTAAAACTAAAATACTTAGAAACAATAATTAACTTTGACATATTATTACAAACTAACATTAGACTTATATTAAAAGTCGACTTTCCAGCTTTAGCTTCAGATTGCGATCTTTAGATTGGATGATCTTGAATCCAATAGATCTGTGCGCTAACAGAATGAACTGTCGCAACTTCTGCATTGTCGAAACAATTACTTATGTAATCGTATAAGTAATCCACGACAAATATGAAAAGTAATCGAAAGATGACAAAGATTAATGAAAATCTAAGTAACTTACGACAAGGGAAGATGATGAGAAGTAAAGGTATAACTTAGATACTTCAAACAATTCACGTCGTAAACATGATCGAACGTTAGTTTAGACTTGCAGTTGGGCAAGCAAACAATTTTTATCAAGGAATTTGCATTTTGACACAAATTGCAATCCTGTCGACTGATAACCTGTTTTTAGAGATAATTCACAAGGAACCAGTGATTTTCGCAAAGTAAGGTTTTGACCTCAGATCCTTTGACATGGTCGTAAAACAATCGTGAGACATAAGTATAGTCGAATGATCGACCGATCCTGCAATGAAACAACCTTAGAGGGGGTCGTTGGCTGGACCAATGACTTTCTGATGCTTAAGTCAGTAAGGTTTGTAGAAAGATAATCGTAAGGAAAGAGGAAATGGGTTTTAGAAGAAATACCTCTTTAGATATACCTCATTCCAACTTCGAGGAATGTCACGACCGTCGAGGGTTTGTAGTCGGTAGGCTCCCTTTCTGACAACCTAGTTATTTGATACGGTCTTTCCCACTTGGTGGATAATTTACCTGAACCAGGTTCTTGTGTGTTTTGAAACACTCGTCGTAAGACATAATCACCTGTTTGAAAGATCTTGGCCTTGACATTCTTATTGAAATGTCGTTCGACCAATTGTTTCTGCGAAGCCATTCTGATCAATGCTGACTCTCGCAATTATTCTAGTGCATCGATGTCATAATTAGGTCAACTAAGTTGTGATCGACTGTCGAGTGTCGTGAGGTTGGAATTTGAGTCTCGACAGGCAATACTGCTTTGCAACCATAGACAAAAGAGAAAGGAGTTTGCCCTGTAGATGTACGAGGTGTCGTACGATTGTCCCAAAGAACTGGCGAAAGTTCTTCGACCCATTTGCCTTTTGCCGCCTTGAGTCTTTTCTTGATCGAATTGATGATCATTTTGTTACTCGACTCGGCAAGTCCATTGGACTGAGGATACCGGGGCGTTGAAGTCGTAAGTTTGATGTTACGATCTTCACAGAACTGCTGGGTTCTGTCGCTTATGAACTGCGACCCATTATCACATACGATCTCGAATGGGATTCTGAATCTGCAAATGATGTTAGTCTGGATAAAGGAGATGACTTATTTGTCCCGAACTTGGGAGAAAGCAGTCGCTTCTATCTATTTTGAGAAATAATCTGTAAGGACTAGAAGATATACCTTTTGCCAGGGGGCCGGAGGTAGTTTGCCGACAATATCCATTCTCCATCGCATGAAGGGCCATGGAGTTAAAGTCGAGTGCAAGGGTTCAGAGGGTTTATGAGACATACCTGAATGTTGCTGACATGCGTCGCAACTTTTTACGTACCTTATTGCGTCTTATCGCAAAGTTGGCTAATAGTACCCTTGTCGGGAGATACGATTTGCCAGGCTACGACCTCCTGAGTGATTGCCACACTCACCGTCGTGCATCTCTCGCAAAATGATTTGGACTTGATTTTTATTGGTAACATATCGTAAGTTTAGTCCTGTCGATGATCGTCTGTAGAGTTGTTCTCTGATCATAATATATCTGGATGCCTTAAATCGAATTTTTCGGGCTTCCATTTTGTCTTCGGGAAGTTGATCGTTTACTAGAAATTTTCTAATATCGCTCGACCAGTTGTCTTCCTCTTCAATCATCTGTACATCATTTTCATTGTCGATAGATGATGTCGTCAGATGAATTATGGGAATAACGTCGAATGGATGATGTACAAGTGCTGACCCAAGGTTAGCTAGTGCGTCAGCCTGGGTATTTTGATCTCTTGGGATCTGTGAAATAGAAAATTCTTCGAATTTTTCGAATTTGACTTTGGCTATTTTGAGATAGGCTGTCATTCTGGAATATTTAGCGGCAAAGTCTCCATTCATTTGATTCATGACTAAAAGCGAGTCGCTTTTGACATGAAGTTTTGTTGCCCCCAAGTCGTGGGCCATATTCATTCCTACGATCAAGGCTTCGTATTCAGCCTCATTGTTTGTGGCTTTGAAGTCGCATCGTATGGAGTACACCATCTTGCCCCCTGTGGCGACTTGAGGACGCCGCCAAGTCCTCCCCCCCGAGCGTGGGATGATCCGTCGACATGTAATGTCCATATTGGGTCGTCGAGAGTTGCCACAGATTCCGTCGGTACTTCTAACTCTAGGCTGAAATATGCGATGAAGTCCACCAATGCTTGCGATTTGTTCGCGACCCTTGGTTTGTATTCTATGTCGTAACTACTAAGGTAGATATTCCATTTTGCCAGCCGACCTGCCAACTCTGGTTTTCTTAAGACAGACTTAAGAGGGAAGTTAGTCACGACAGTAATAGGATGCGATTCAAAATAGTGACGTAACTTTTTTGCCGCAGTGATCAAGGCTAACAAAAGTTTTTCCATAGAGGAATACCTGGTTTTTGCGTCGAGAAGTGATTTACTTACATAATAGATGGGTCATTGTTGTTTATCATCTTCTCGGACCAAGACGACACTTACATCGTTTGAGTTGACCGTCAAATAGAGTTGGAGGACCTCATGGACCTCGGGTTTCGACAGCAAAGGTGGGGACGCCATATATCTTTTAAGCTCTTGGAGTGCGTTTTCGTGGTCGTCCGTCCATTCGAAACCCCTGTTTTTTCTCAAGATATTATAGAATAAGCAACATTTATCCGAGGATCGAGAGATAAACCTGTTTAGTGCCGTAATTCGGCCAATAAGTCATTGGACTTCTTTGAAATTGCGAGGGGATTTGATATCCAGGATTGCTTTTATTTGGTCAGGATTGGCCTCGATCCCTCGACGGGTGACCATATACCCCAAGAATTTTCCTGCACTTACTCCAAAAGAACACTTTGTCGGATTAAGCTTCATGTGATATTGCCTGAGGATATTGAATGATTGTCTCAAGTGATCTATATGATCTATCTCCTGTTTCAATTTGACCAACATGTCGTCGATATACACTTCCATTGTGTCTCTGAAATGTTCTTTGAACATCTTATTGACTAACCGTTGGTATGTTGATCATTCGTTCTTAAGACCAAAAGGCATGAACTTGTAACAGTAGATCCCTTTGTCTGTCATGAATGTTGTCTTCTCTTAGTCGTCTCGTTGCATCAGGATTTGATTATATCTTGAGTATGCGTCCATGAACGTGAGTAACTTATGACCGGCAGCCGTGTCGACCATGGCGTCGATATGTGGCAATGGGAATGGGTCTTTTGGACAAGCCTTGTTGAGATCTGTAAAGTGGATGCATACTCTCCACTTTCCATTTTTCTTTTGTACCACCACGACGTTGGCCAGCCAGTCGGTATATTTGACTTCCCTGATTTTTCCTGTCTTGAGCAAATTATCAACTTCATCGTTTATTACTTTGTTGCGTTCTAGAGCGAACTTGTGATGCTTCTGTTTAATAGGTTTAAACGAAGGATCAACATTGAGTTGGTGAGTGTTCACCTCTGGGTCGATTCCGACCATGTCTCCATGCGTCCAGGCAAAACAATCGGCATATTCCTGCAAAAAAGAAATTAGCGATCCTTTTAAAGTAGAGTCAAGGGACGTACCGATGTAGACTACTCTGTCAGGTTTCTCCTGATCTAGGACGACTTCTTCTAGTTGATAGTCGTTGGGAGTTTCAGGATCGGTCTGGTTTTGTAATTGCTAGATGCTCTGTTTTCTAGGCTTCATGGAGATTTTGTAACATTCGCGAGCAATTTTCTGCTCACTCTTGACCTCTTAGACGCCCTAAGTTATTGGAAACTTGATCGTCTGATGGTACGTCGAGGGTACAACTTTCATGTCGTGTATCCAAGGTCGTCCTAGGATAACATTGTATGCTGACGAACAATCGATGACGTTGAATTTGGTCTGCTTATTGACCCCTTTGGCGAATACTGGGAGAATAATTTCCCTGATGGTGTTAGCCATGTCGCCATTGAAGCCTACAAGGATCGTCGAACATCATACGATCTCAGACTTGTCAATTCCCATAGCTTTGATTGTGTCAAGGAAGATGATATTAGCAGAACTTCCTCCGTTGACCAGGATTCTCTTCGTCGAACAATTACCGATCGTAAGTTGTATGATCAAACCATCATGATGTTTCTGCCATTGATCACCGAGATCCTCCTGATCGAAAGTGATGGGCATGGCTTCTAATTCCAGCTCATGTTTAGGTCGCGACGTCCGTGGAACAGGGAGTTCTTTGGGTCCTCGACTAGCATGTCGTTTGGCTGCCGAGTAAGTTAATCCGCAGATGTCAGAACCTCCGGTCACACAGTTAACGACCTTTGCGTGTTCATGCAAAGTTGGTCGTGTGTTTGTGCCCAACAAACCTTGCAAATGGCCTTTTGGCACGAGCCAAGCCAATTCTCGTCTTAAAGCGATACAATCATCTGTCAAGTGGCCATGATCGTTATGAAAGTCGCACTATTTGGATTTGTCTTTCTTAGTGTCATCTTTCTCACTTTTTGGAGGCCATTTGAAGTTGGTCTGAACGTTCTTGAGAGCTTCGACCACATCCGTGGATGTTCCTTTAAACCCGTAAGACGAAATCTTAGGATGTTGGGGGAATTTTTTGCCGGAGCAGTTTTCTTCTTATCAAATCTCACGTTCGAGACTTGTTTAGATGTCTTGACACGAGCAGTCAATCTCGTTTTGAAGTCCGACTTCTTGACGCTCAGTGCTCTTTTGTCACTAGAGTGCTTGTGACAGAAGTCGCGTCATCCTCGACCCGCATATAGGCAAGTGTTCGAGCTCGTACGTCTTCAAAGTTTTCTGGTGGATACTTTGTCAAGTCCATGTAGAGATCAGAATTATTGTTGAGACCTCGCTTGTAAGCCTCGATTGCGGTTCGAACATCACAATTTCGTACACTGATCATTTCATAATTAAAGCGATTGAAATAGTTTCGAACTGATTCACCTGTCTTCTGAGTGATATAATAGAGATCACTAGTTTGCTTTTCCATCTTGCGACTGCTAGCGAACTGCTGAAAGAATTGGTTGACTAACTCCGCAAAACTGCCGATGGATTTGGGTCGCAAGTTGATCAACCATTGCAATGAGGCACCTGTGAAGGTCGCACCAAAACTCTTACTCTTGCAGACTTCTTGATACTGATGAGGTATCGACACAGTCCACATCAGTTGTTTGTATTGTGCAATATGCTCCGTTGGATCGCTGATTCCAGAGTACGTCGGGATGAATGTAGGGATGTTGTATTTCTTTGGGACGTCGACCATGGCGATTTCGTCAACAAAAGGTGACGCTTGGAACTCGGTCCTTGGTTCAACGTCCACTGGTACAGCAACTCGTGGTAGCTTTGCAAGTAATGACAACATCTTTTTATTATATTTCTCCAATTGCTTCAGACGTCGTGCAACAGGATCGTCCACATTGAAACCGTTGCTAGTTGGAAGCGATGCTGGCTCAAATCCAGAATCTTGAGACGTGACACATGCGTTAGGAAAGAATCCATTGCATTGCGATGCCTCTCCGGTATCTCCATTTATTGGTGCGCGCATGTAAGGCATAGTCACTGATGGAAATGTTGTCGTGGAAGGTGGCATCGTTGGAATCGTCGGGATAGAGAAAGTAGCGACTCCAGTGGTTGCTCCAATACCTTGCGTTGGCCTGGGGTATGGAGGTGGTGGAGGCGGAACACCTGCAAAAGGCATATGAAAAGGTGGTCTTGGACTATATTGAGGTCCAAATTGGTTACTCATGTTTGGGTTCCCCATTGCTAGATTTCTCATGGCTGAGAATTCTTCATTCGCTCTGTGATTCTACTCGTCCAAAGTATGAATCCGGTTTTGAGCAGCGTCGAGCTCCATGCACATTTGAGCAATGATGTGAGCTTGAGTTCCCTGTACTGCCATGATCCTGTTAATCAAATAAGCTGCACTAAAACCGTTAGTAGGTCGCACACTCTGTTGAGGATGTTACTCTAGCCGGGGCCCCACGGTGGCCGCCAAACTGTTAATGCCAAAAATTGTCCCAAGGAAGATCTAAGGTCAGTTTGGAGCTTTAACAACTAATCGTAAGACAAATGATCGACAAATCGTAAGACAAAGGTGAAAGATGAATAAGACACAGAGAATTTGGTCACGCGAAAAACCCCGTCGAGGGTAAAAACCGCGAACGATAGCAGAGATCGTCAAATGAACTATGGACGTCAAACAGGGGCGTCGTCCTTTAGAAGGAATTATTACAAGTATAATTGACAATATTATAGTAGAGAAGTAATGTAATCGTGCGATCGAGCTAGATGTAGGCCAGAACACTATGTCGAGAGATTCTGCCTGAGAGAATTTGTTAAAGGTTGAATATTGAACTTGCTCTATATTCAGATGATCATGTGTTGCGTTGCTCTTCAGGGTTGTATATATAGCTTTGGTCGCCATAAATGAGCATTGATTGTCCAACGGTCTTGATATTGATTGATCTTGATGGTTCTTGTCCGTTATATCCGTTGGTCTTTATGTGCATTAAACATGTAGTGAAAGATTCACAAAGGAAAAAACGGTTGTTTGCACTTTGCAATAGATGATCAATGATCGTTAGTAACGTTACATAAGTCGTGAAATATGAGCTTGTCGAGAGATTCCTGTTAGTCGTGGACGTGAGAAACTCTCGACGATCGTCATTAGGGACGACGATATCTTCTGTCGTGTGTGATCTCCAGCACCTTATCTTAATACAAGAATGGTCCTTAGTCTAGAGACGTTTGGTTTTTTTCTTCCGTCGGTCGAGACTTGTGAAATTTTACCCAAACAATACTCAATACCCAAAATAACACTTTTCGGTGATGGGGAGACCCGTTTCCATTGAACGTGGTAGAACACAAAGTTAAGCCACATATCTATGTTATCGAACTACACCTTAGATCGTGACTTTATTGCATGCTTTAATAAGCTACACCTCAAGCCGTGACTTTATTGCATGTTTTAATAAGCTACACCTCTAGTTCCCAAATTCCTTTAGTGCACCCATGGGTGTCACCTCAAGGACACAATACCTCTAGTGCTTACGTGTTGCCAGACTCCACCTCAAGGATACCCGATCTTATTGCATGTTCGTTCTCTAGTGGAGTTACAACCTCAAGGTTCTCATTCAATCTTTAGTGCATACTCACTAGCATTCAAGATAGTAGCCTCAACTCCTTACTTGATAACCCAAGATGTCTAACTCTCATGCATAAGAGCTAGAGCATCAAAACCACAAATTGCACGGTCTCAGAGTCCAACCCTTAAAGGTTCATCTCCACAATACTGGGACGACAACAATGCCAACTCGGGCATTTTTCTCAAAGTGATCAAATATGATGACTCATATGCCTATGGATCCAATGCATTACAGTCTAAAATACAAAAAGTGACATAAAAAAGTTAGTAATTCCATAATATATTTAAGCAAATAACGAATAATATAATATGTTAATTAATATAAACCAGATGGTAAAGAAAATTAAATAAAAGAATATATTAATTAATAGAATTTTAATTTGATCATATATATAATATTATAAATTTTGGAATTTTATGATCAAATACGAATTTTAGAAAATATTTAAATTAGATGATGATTTTAAATGACCATTACATATAGTATTATTAAAATAAGAGTAACTACACTGTTGGTCCCTATGGTTTATTCAAAATATGGATACAGTCCCTCTTTCAAAATATGGATACAGTCCCTCTTTCAAAATAATTATATTGACCGCCCCTATGGTTTGCATTTTGTTTTGAGTTGGATCCCTTCACCCTGACACTATTAAATTTATTTTGTTAAGTGAGGGATAAATCGGTCAATTCTTCTATTCAATAAAAATATCTTTTTAAACTCCACTAATCTACTACCACATGTTCCTCGACGGCCCCACCCTTCCCTCTATGTTGACATGCCCCATCTCCTTCCCCTTTCTCACATCTTCCACCTCCCTCCCTAGGGATGGTGATTTTCCCCGACCCGTTGGGGAACCCGGTTCACCCGACCCGGATGGGGCCGGGGTGTAACACCTAAAAAAAACTGGGTAGATTTAAAACTTGAAATTTTCGCAATAACATGTTTATAAATCAAATGGTTTAAACCTGTAAGTGGCAAGGATTATACACCCAAGAAATGAAATAACCCAAAAAGGGAAATATTATAAGCGTTTACATTTTAAATTATAAAAATGGAGACGAAGACCGACAACCTACTAATCTAAAAAATTTCTAGCTTAGATTACGATCAGGTGTCGTCATCATTTCCAAAATATCATCAAGTAATATGCACCCTTTGTCCCAACAACTTCTATTTCTCCAAAAAGGTCGTCCACAATGGGACTTCACTCTCCGCTCAAGGATTTGCTACCCCACCGCTAACATAACCTGCTTCACACCAAAGCAAACAAGTGTTAGACTTGGATCCTAGTGAGAACATCCAAAGATATAGTGCAAAGAAGTACAATATGTTAGTGAACATTTAACAACATTTAGAATAATAATACAAATACAAGTTCCAATGTTTGAACCTTAAGCAGGATGGAGGAGACCTGTTCCACCATAGGTTGTGACGGAACACGAAAGTAGGCCACAACTCGTATGGAGCACATAGTCGAAATGGTTATTTACCGGCGTCAACTCTATCCTTGAATCTTTAGCCGTTAGAACATCAACTCTATTCATGAATCTTTAGTTCAATGTAAATAGGGGTTCAACTCTATCCAAGTCTTTACTCCCAAGGAATTCCAAGTTCAACCCTATCCATGGATCTTTACCTTGGAACCTCACCATTTCCCATGTTTAAAGGTATGTCATTTTATTATCGTGCCCTTGGCAACCAAACCCAAACATAACATCTCTTGTAGCATTATAACATCACTAGATAATTTTCACTATTCCAATATCATCATCTTCACATAAGTTATATTTTCCCCAAGGTGTAAGATATATTTCCATAGTATTCCATGTATACAAATACTAATAACACATAAAGAGCATAGACACTCAATCTCCTTCCTAAATCATGAATCCAAGTAAATCATATCATCTGTTTGGGTTCCTATACTTCATAATAAATGTAGAAACATATATATATATATATATATATATATATATATATATATCAGCATACATACATTTTATAACTACATATCTCAACATATTCCTAAAATGTCAAAACCCTAGATTTTGACCTAATAGATCAAGAGACACAAAAGAAGAGAAATAATGTAAATATTTAAAGTAATGTAAGGAAAAGGTTTTTATGGAAGCATATAACATTTATTATGAAGGAAGGACTCACAAAGTGGGTTTTGATGAAAACCCAAAACCCTAGCTTCTCTTCTTGGAGAAGATGATAATGGAGATGGTGGTTAAATGCTCCTAGCTTGATTTCCTTGGTTGGTACACTTGATCTTAGCAATAAATGAAGGAAATAGGGTTTGGAGAAACCCTAGATTTGGTATTGATGAAGAGAGAGTTTCTAGAGAGAGAGAGAGTATTGAGTGAATTGGATGGGTGCAATAAATGAGAGAGTGAGAAAAATCAGATTTTAAACACCCTGGGCCCGTTAGTGACCTTGCCCCGCGACTATGACACGGGCAATCTCGTCGGTCATAGTCGCCCGCTTAAGGGGTCTTGCGGTACCACCGAGGCGAGATTGACATGCGACAATGACCTGGGCATAATCGTCGGGCACTGTCGCCCCACCTGTGCCGAGACTCACCTTTGGGTCGCGATTATTGTAATATTTGGGTCCGAAAATTTTATTAATTTTGTTAGTTGGGTGAAAAGTTAAGTGATACCCAAAGTTCAGGGGGGGTTATTTGAAACTTTGGTTATATATATAACCTTAACCCTAAAGTTTATTTTCATAACTCATACTGATATTTCTTGAGACCGACTAAATAGAACGAGAACAGAGCAAAGGCAGAGAGAAAGAAAAGCTAGGTATCAAAGGATTGATCAGTTATTGACAAATAGAGGTATGATTCTAGCTTAATACTTCTATCCAAGTGTTATAGTCAGTAAATAGTCTTATTATTTAAGCTTTTATCCGTGTTTTCAATCTATTCATGGATCTGAGGTTTTCTGGGTTCGAGTTGCCGACTCTGTATGAATGTCGACCGGATTGGACCGGACCGGAGGTACCGACCGGATCCAGGGTGACCGGTGTGTTGTGACCGGTCTCGTCGACCGTTATGTTGGCGACCGGTCTCGTCGTCGACCGGTATAATGTCGACCGGTCTCAACCGGGGTGTTTCGACCGGAGAGGTTTTGACCGGAGTCGCTCAGTGTGTTGAAATATTTAGATAGGGAAAGAATGTTAACTGCTAGTTAGCTTACTATTTTATTTCGGTACTATCGTAGGTGGTGTTAATTACTAGAAAGCAAGCTTTAAGCAAGAAGAATATGAGGTGAGTCTTTTAAACTAAATCTTTTACGATTTTGAAAGTTATTTAATAAATGTGAGTTTTCTGAACTGCACGTTTATATTATTGAAAGTTGAGAAGGTTTATTGAAAAGGTTGATTTACTTATGTTGGCATGTTTATGCTATGTTTATATATTGTTGAAGATTAAGTGTATGCATACATTTGATTCAGAAGTCTGACCTAAGTCGGGAAGTATGACCCGCCTGCTCGTACCGGGGAGTGTGGCCCGTTTATGCCATTAGGGTGTGTCCCTAAAATAAGGCAGTACGAGACAGACATACCGTCTTTGACGGCAATGTTGGTCAGTAGCTTGAGTTACGCTTGCGAAGCGTAAAGTGTGGTCAGTGTTGGCCAGTAGATCGAGTTACGCTTGCGAAGCGTAAAAGTATGATAAATGTTTGATCAGTAAAGTGAATTACGCTAGTGAAACGTAAGGTTTTGTTTAAATGTTTTAAGTAATATTTGAACTGTTGCAGTAATGTTTGGAGGGGACTCACTAGGCCATTGGTCTAACCCTCGCTCTTTCAAAATTATAATCCTCTTTCAGGTTATCGCAAGATAGTAGGTACAGATAAGGGTAAGGAGAAGATGTGAGCTATTTCCAGGAGCTAGAAGACTTCCTGCAATAGTTTATTTTTTTTGACTCAGTTGTGTAATAGGTGATAGCTGTAAACCTTATACTCTGAAATGCAAGCCTGGGGCTGTTTTGAGACAGGAATTGTTATTTTAATGTAATTATAAATGTATGGGTTGTTACAATTATGACATCGGCGACAGTGACCATGTCACTGTCTCGTGGCACTGTCGCCCAAACCCTTCGGGCTCCGGATTTTCACAGATTTTAATAATGAATCAAACCCCAACGTATACGAACAACAAGTAACACATAACATGCACCTATTTGGCATACGAAGACAATTTGAGGCATTTGAAGTGATAATAAAGCTTACCGAAAATTCCGAGCGTTACACGGGGAATTCTTGTAGAAATGGGTTTGGGGGTTGGGGTCGGGTAGCATACCCCCCGACCCGCTCGGTGCCCGGAATATATATATATATATATATATATATATATATATTAGAATATATATTAATAACTTACTAATATATTTTCCAAATTATGTTTTGTAATTTCGAGAATCCAAAATCAGATTCACAATTCACAAATCAGCTTCTCCAGAATCCATTCCACTTCACGACTTGTAGAGACGACAGTGGCCAACCGACCACCGAATACCAATCACAATTCCCGACTTTAGTCCTCGACGACCACCAATCACCCAGCCCTCGAAGTGGATGACCACCGATCACCTAGTTGGCCAGCCCTCACGGCCTCATCTCACCGATGCCTACCACAGGTCCACCGTCCACAAACTTCGGCCTTCCAGGTTTGTTTCTATTATGACCTATTTGGAGTTTCATCAGTGGATTTGTTTTTGTTATGAACTTATAGACCATTTGGTCCAAGTTTATTTTTGTTATGAACCCAAAACTCTATACTCAATTTGTTTATGTGTTTTGTTATGAACTTATAGACCATTTGGGCCAAGTTTGTTTCTGTTATGATTTATGAACTTATACAGCTAATCCGCTATACTCTATTTGTTTTTGTGTTTTGTTATGAACTTATATACCATTTGGTCCAAGTTTGTTTTTGTGTTTTGTTTTCGTTATGAACCTATACTCAATTTGTTTCCAAGTTTCCAATTATTTCAATTTGGTCCAAGTTTCTGACTTTCTGTTATAATTCCAAATCTTGGCATGTATTCTGATTTTTGAATGGATTTTGTTTATGTTATGATTACAAGTTTCCAACTGTTATGATTCTAAGTTTCTAACTATGGATTTTGTGTCTGTTATTGTTATTCCCAGAATATGTGCAAGAATCAAGATTAACAATAGATTTCTCAATTAAATCTCATATGTCATTGACTTAAACTTCACATATTACAATCTTTCTCTCTCTACAATGTACAAATAAGATTCTCCAAGATACGTACTTACCAGATTACAACAAAGAGAAACATTATTTAAACCTACTAACAATTACAAGGAACACACAATTAACAAACTAACACTTTGACTTTGACTTTGTTGACTTTCCATTTAAAGAAGCTTTGACTTTAACCTTTGCATGAGAGACTTTGACTTGAGCTTTGACTTTAATTCCCATGATCTTGGATCCAACATATTTGTGCACTAACAATCTCCCCCTTTGGATTCAAGATCATCTTCAACAAGATATACATTGAAGCTCCCCTTTGGATTTAGATTAAATTTCAGCATCAAAGAACAATCTCCCCCTTTCGGATAAACTTGTACTTCTCTTCAAACAAATTTCATCTTTAAATCAAGTTCTCCCTTTTTCAATAACATTTTCTCTCTTTAAGTTCCCTATATAATCTCCTCCAAAGTTCGTAAATGTCTTTTGCAAGAACCTTTAACAATCTCCCCCATGGTAATAAAAACCTCTTCCAGACTTCAGAAAAGAAATTATCTTCAGATTTAGCTCACTTTGCTTCAACAATTCATCTTCAAAGAAAATTTCAGCAAATCTTCAACAAACTTTCCGAATTCTTTGAACTTTCTCTTTCAAATCTTGTACAATCTCCCCATTACAAATACTAGTTGTTCTCCAAATCATATTTCTTGAAATAACTTCTCCCATAGATCATTTCTTGACTATCTCTCCCAAAACCAAACATGTAACATCCTCATATTCAAACATTTCTTGAAATTATTTCTCCCCCTTTTTGATGATGTAGAGCATAGAAATCATCAAAACTTCTTCAAGAAATGTCATCAGTTTCTGACCAAGATCCTTTCATATGAGCATCTGATCATCCGTCAATTCATAATGTATTCATCTGAATCTTTTCAAATTCAGACAAATAAGAATGTAACCCTGAATCAACAAATGAATCAATTAATATGTCTGTAAGTAACACGAAGTCACTTAGTACAACGAATGTACTGTACAAGGAGTTTTATTGATGTTCACTCCCCAGGTCTTCCATTTAATCATCGAATAACTCAAGATTATTCTATGAACGTTCTGACAGAAAAACGAATTTTCAGTGTGTTCGTGCTTGTATATGAAAGAATTAAAATATGAATGTTTATAAGGCTCAAAATGTGTAAACCATTGAGACAACAACAGTAATAGACAGACTCAATTGTACATGATCGAAGTGCGAAGGTGGGGCAGACTTCCTTCTGTTTCAATATCCACATCTTCCAAGTGAAGACAAGATAGATTATGTGTTGCGTCCCCAAGAAAAATTGAAACATCTCTTTGTTGAGAAAGAAATGAGTAGCTGATGGGGTTTAAAGCAAGAGTTGGCATGGGCTAGTTGCCCGTTTCAATGATGTTCACGAAAGAATTTTAAAACAACAGTAATATGGCTGCCCAACTCAGAAAAAGTTGGTGCAGAGTTTGATATTCTTTTACTCTGATCTCTCACCCTCTTTCTTTTTAACATTGAGCTCACGACTAACCAAACTCTCTTTTCATTTTATCTCAGCACACACCCACACTTAGATATTGACTCCTCGCCTCTCGATCACTCAAGAATAACTTATTGGGTAGGAAACACTGGTTATCGTGAATCCATAGAAGTTCAAATGAATACAAAAGACTTGTTTGACAATCTAACAATGTATAGAAAAGATCAAAAGCTTAGGTCATGAAAAGTTGGATGTTGTCTATAAGAACAAGTATAGACATTCTTTAAAGAAACGTTGTGAATGAAATAACGCTCAAATATCAATGAAGTTCAAACGGGGTGTCTTACCATCGAAAATTATGTTTAACTTTGAGACATGGTAAGAACATAGTCAATAAAGGTACGAAACCGGTGTGTATGAATACTTGACAGTATATGGAAAAGATTATACACAAGTATTAGCTTTGGAAACACACGGTTTGTTAAACAATGAAGTTCATAACAAGAAATCATTTAAAATCACACTTCTAAATTCAAGAAATCTTTTTAAGAATCGAGAAGTGGTTTGAACGTTTAAGAACATGTTTTCATATCTGAAAGTCGTCCATCTTTCAAATATGTATGAGATTAAGGTTAGAATAATCCTAACGCTCACCTTGAATCTCATAAAGTCAACTTCCAAAGTCATGATAGATATGATCGTGTAAGTTCCTGTAAGTCCAAGATCCTCTAATCTTAGAGAGAGAAAGTAGAGAGAGAGAGTATAAGCGCAGGATGTGTTCTTGATATTGATGTGCGTGACTCACTTACAAAGACAAAGCCACAAGGGACTTAAATACCCTTGGCTTATACAACAGATAAAAGCTAACAAAGCACAGTATAAGACCAAGCCTATAAATACAATGATTACTATAAAATCAGACTTAACAATATCCCCCTTAGTAATCATTGGTGTTGTGGTCTTCAAAATTCATCTTCTAAATCAGCACGGACCATCTAAGCGACTAATTGAAGAAGCTTTCTTGACTAAAAAAAAAATTCTTCTCAGCATCTTTCAATTTGTGTTGCCTTTGCTGCTTTGACAAGACTGGACCAGTTTGAAATAAACTTGAACGAACAATTGGTTCATCAGCTTGTGCTCTAGACGACACACTTCTTTTAAATGTACTTGAATGAAATATGGTGATCGGAGCAAAAACAGCAAAAGAATTAATTGCTGAGAAAATATAGAATCTTGAGCGAATCTTGATCAGCAGATAACCGTTTGAACTGTTTGTCTCTTTCACTTCTCCTTAACTTCTCCCCCTCATGACCTTGATGATCTGGATCAACTTGGTCATGCAAATGTTGGAGACGAGACAACTTAAGATCTGCAAAATCATATTTAAGGAGAAAGAGGGAAGGTTTGCGCTACACATTGGTGGCGCAAACTTAGGTTTGCGCTAGTAGAAGAAAGTGCAAAGTTAGTTTTGCGCTAGCTGAAGGATGCGCAAAGCTTGTTTTGCGCTAGAAGCTGTTGGCGCAAAGCTAAGTTTTGCTCTACCAACTGTTGGCGCAAAAAAGACTTATACTTGGAAAAATTTCACCTGATTAGCTCTTTGACTCCCCCTACACAAATGCATTAAATTTGACAATTCAAGTTAGCATTCATATAGAAAATCAGATACTCCCCCTCGAAAACAGATATTATCTTTCAGAAAAATCTCCTTATTCACTCCCCCTTGAATAATGCACAAACCCATTTACAAATATATATATATGAGAACACAAGAATGGAAATATCACAGTAGAAAGAAAAATATACTGAATATGTATTTTGAAACAACTAAACATATAAAATTTTAAACACTAAACAAATTAAATTCTATTGAGTAAAAAATCAAAGATTTATCCATCAAATGAAATCATATATGTTGTTGGATACAAATACAAGTTTTATTGCATATCAAGTTAAAACATGTTCAGTTTCAAAAACTTTCATCAATCTAATCAGTGTGCTCGCATGCGAACTTCGATTAGCTTCAAGAAAATGCAATTCTAAAAATATAATAGAGAACTTTGCATGTACTCACACTAAGCCATCAAAATTTAAGATTTTCATAAATTTATAGGTTTATTGCAACTCAAACATATCACCAAGTATCATGAGATGTGTGCTCATTGGCATCTTTTAGCATTGTGCACATTGGCATCTTCACATGAGTGTGCTCTTTGGCATCTTTTAAGCTTGTGCACTTTGGCATCTTTTTAATCAAAAAATTTGGTAAGTAAAGAACATGCCGTAAACGTAACTTTCTATCTCACTCTATTGCAGGATTTGGGTCAGCCGCTCCCAGACCAGTTGGCCTTAGGGGACTAGGTGTCAAGCACCCCTTGGAACTTACTCTCCCAGATCAGAAAGGCTACATCAACACATCCTAAACCCATTCATACCAGTAGAACATGACTTTCGATCTGATTCTATAGAAGGATTTGGGTTCGATCACTCCCAGACCAATTAACCTTAGGGGACCAGATGACAAGCATCCCACGGAACTTACTTTCCCACACCAGAAAGGTCACAGGTACAAACTTTTAAACTTAGAGATTTATGTATTTTATATATATAATTTTCATCTCAATTACTTAGTTTTACATCTAAGAGCTTAGCCCATATTTTCATTACGATCCAAAATTCAGACTTTTAGATTTTCCAAGCATTGTAAACTATAAATATTCGAATCACACAACTTTAAAGCAAAATGCAAAAGTTTCAAACATGTTGCTGACTTTTCGACTTTTAAAAGACATAAAAGTTGAACATATAAAACTTTAACATTAACAAAGCAACTTGAAAATTTATCCTAGACACACATTTTATTCAAAAGAAAGAAAACCTGTAAAACGCTTACTTTATAGAATAAAATTTGTAAAGATTTAAACTTTTAAATTCAAATGCCGAGTTTGAAAATTTAAGACAAAAGTAAAGAATTCAGCAAATTGATATTTAGTTAAAACAAAATAAAATTCAATAATATTATCTTCCACATAATGTATTATGAATTTGTGTCTCAAGAAAATTTTGGGTTGTACAAATTCAGGTTTTGAATGAATTTGCTCAGATTCTTAAAAACATGAGAAAACTGGAACAACATCATGATCAGAGATAAATGCAGCAGAATTAAAGTAGATGCACTCACAGTTTCTCATTAGTCAGAAGCTTAATGCGTTGAAGAACGAGTCCTAAACTGACATGTTTAGAAGTCGTAGTCCATTAAAGTACGGGTTCTAAGCTGAAGTACTCAGAAGCCAAATTTCTCTTACTCCCCCTTAACAGTAGATGCCTGCAACTTAGAATCAATCTGAGATTTTGGTACCCACTTGTATTTGGGTCCATGAAAGTTAGTTGCAGTTCTTGTGGGGAAATATTTGTAAGATTTGACACGAGAAGCACAAGAAATATGATCAGACAAATGAACATAAGAATTAGCAGAAGAGAAAGTATAATCATCTGAACTAGAATCAGAAGAAGAATATGAGACATTTTTGGAAATTTGAAACATTTGCTTTATTGAATATTTTGAAATTTTATTACAAGAAGCAAATGAATCACTTTTATAATAGTTGTCTACATATCTATCCTCATCAGTCTGAGATTCATCCGATGTCTGCTTCACCCTCCATATCTGCTTTGAAGGAGCGCTCAGAGTCCTATCTGAAATCATTGAATCAGAAGAATTAGAACTGTCAGAAATGACTTGATCTTGTGTCTTTGACTTCTTTGACCGTCTTCTTTTACGCTTTGGTTTATAATAATCATCATTGAGCGTAAAAGAATCATCAAGAATTTTCGTTTTAAGATTGGAATTAGAAGAAACAATTTTACCTAATAAACCCAACTGATCAACCAATAAATCTGAACTTACCTTGGAGTCAGAAAATTTTTGAGAAAAGATTTCAGATTTTAGAAATTCCTTTTTGTTTTCTTGAAAATCAGAAGAAAAGCTAGAAATAGAATCTTGTTTTTGAGAAAATAATTTTTCTTCAAGACTTGATGTCATGAAAGAAAGAAATACATCTGATTCAATTTCTTTTTGAATATGATGATCTTCCATTTTATCTTCAAGGTCAATGATTTTGCTTTCTAATACTAATGAAGGAGTATATCTCTTAGAATCATAAAATATTGGAGAGATATTTTCCTTATCAGATTTAGTGGCATAAAAATCAACAAAATCATCAGATACTGAAGACTTAATGGGAGATATGTCATTTAAAACTTTTATGTCTTTCTTTGATTTATCAGGAAAATATTTGGCATGTTCACTCGTATAAACAAAAGAAATTTCCTTTTTCTTATTATTCATCCTTTTCTCATTTTCGATTTCTAACACTTGTTTTTCATTCATCCAATCAATTTTAAATTGAGGAGCATATTTAGCAAGAGTTAGATAATCGTATTTATATAAAGTAGGGGATTTTTCTATCGTATTGTTTAAACAATGTGGATTTTCAAAACCAAGTCCCCATTTTTCTTTTATAGACTCATAACTCCTCGGTTTGTACAAATAAATAGTTTGCTCAGACTGATTCCTTCGATATAATTTTTCTTCCAACTCATTTATTTTATCAGAAAAATTATCTTTTAATCTGGTCATTTCAGTCAAAGATTCAAGATAAGTCATATTTGATTTTTCTAAATCATCCAATTTCTTTTGAAAGATGTATTTTGTATGATCTAGAATAGATTTTTCATCTTTCAAAGAAATTTGTAATTTATCAATCAAATTTAACTTTTCTGAATTTAAATTCTTTTCAGATATTAACTTCGAGCGAAGATAAGATAAAGCAGTTATAATAATGTTCATTTGTGAGGAAATGAAAGTGTAATCAAAATCAGAAATTACCTCATCTTCATCAGTGTCATCACCATCACTTTGATCAACTCCGAAGAAGCACATTTGAGCAGTCTCGATAGAATCAGCTTCGTCTTCAGAGTGATCTAGCCAAAACACTTCTTCAGCTAACAAAACAATTCCATTCTCTCTCTTTTCAGCTAGTTCCAATTTCTTTCTGTAATAAGCAGAATCCCGAACCTTCTTCACTCTACACTCCTTAGAGATGTGACCAGGCTTTCCACAGTTGTAGCACGTAACTGGTTTCTTAGCCTCGGGCACTTGATCATTCTTGGACCCAGAAGTGAAGCGAAGATTGTTGGAATTTGAACGAGGCTGAAACTTTTTCTGATAGTGCTGAGAGACAAGGATCATGGCTTTTTGAAGAGCCTCGCCATCATCATCAGTGGCCCCTTTATAAGCATTATCAGACAATGCTTGTTCTATCAGTTGGTTCGTGAGGAGAGCAACCGGGTCCACTATTTTCTTGTTTTTCTTGTCCAGTTTTGCTTTCTTCTCAAGCACTATGCTCTCATCAGCCATCAAGCTCTCGTACATCTCTTGGATTTGCATTGAAGAAACCCGAACATCGTTTCTCAATCTGTGACAAGACTTGTTCCATTCTGGCTGAAGAGCGTTGAGGAATTTCAGGTTTGTCTCGAGCTCTGTCTTGTTCACATTTATCTTGCGCAGATCATTCAGTACTGTGCAAAATCTGTCGAAAACACTCTTTAGAGACTCAATTTCTTTGGCTTTAAACTCCTCAAAATTGTTCATATAACGTGTATGTCGGAGTTAGGTTGCGACCGATGATCCAAGCATAATCTTTTCCAATTGTGCCCACAATAGATTTGGATAATCCTTGCAATGATCAACCTGGTTGTAGACAAAGTTTGGTAAAGCTAGCATCAGGTTAGCTTTTAATTCTCGATCAGCTTTCATACGCGAAGCCTCTTCAGTTGTTACGGGAGTCTCTTTGTTAGGCTTTACGAAAGGTTCTTCAGTGAGAGACTTCATCATGTTTTCTCCATTAACTTGACACTCGATGAAGTTCAGGAACCGATCTTGCCATTGAGTGAATTCGTTTTCGTTGATCAGTACTGGAGGACGAGTTTCTGTGCCCAATGTCATCATTACATCGTTTTTGTAGAACTGGGCTTGAAAAGCAAACTTTGCAGAATCCATGGAGACAGAAAAATTTCCAGGTCTGGACTGAGCTGGCGCAAACTAGAGGTTTCCGTGAGAGCAAGCTGGCGCAAAGTTAGTTTTTCGCGAGAAGCATATGGCGCAAAGGAGGATTTTCGTGAGCAGAAAGTCGCGCAAAAGAGATTTGCATGACTCGTTGATGGCGAAGAACCTCTCTTTGCGTGAGAGATAACTGGCGCAAATTGAACTTGACTAAGCTTTGCGTGACAAGAAGATGGCGAGAACCTCACTTTGCGTGATTCTTTGATGAAGAGAACTTTCACTTTGCGTTAGAAGAGGAGATGCAAAATTCTCTTTGCGTGAGTATAAGATGGCGCAAATGTTGATTCGCGTGAGATATTGAATACGCAAAAATATCTTTGCGCGAACTGAGATTACTGAAAACAGAACTTTGCTTGAAGAACTGAAAGAACCCCTGATGAACTGGCGCAAAGATGATGAACTCGCGCAAACCAAGGACGAACTCGCGCAAACTACAGATCTGGCGCAAAGCGATGATAAAACTCAGATTTCTTCAAAAAACGATTACAAAGCTTAATTTAATGAAATTTTCTTACACAAATACGATCGAAAACACTTTTCTAAACACTTTCAAACAATTATTTCGATCAAAAACCACTACTTCAAGAATTCGTGTAATCAACAGTACGCAAAAACGAATTTTCTTGAAACTCGGAAATCTTCAAAATCGAACAACAACACTTGATTTTCTTAAGAACGAGTTCTGATCAGGTGTAAGTCAATTACTCCCCCTGAAAATATGCATTCGCAATATTATCAGTAGAGTTAATATGTATACTCCCCTTGAAGGTTGATCATCTCTTTTGATGCATCGGAGTACATTTTCTTTTGATCGTTGAGGTACGAGTCCTAAACTGTTGTGTTTAGAAGTCAAACACTTTGACATTTAAGAACAAGTCTTGAACTGTGTTATCCAAGAGCCATTATTCGTTGAAGTATGAGTTCTGAACTGATGTATTCAGAAGTCTAGGTTCTCTTACTCCCCCTTGACTTGAGGTGCCTGCAACACAGATGAATCTTTTGGCTTTGGTACCCACTGGTATTTGGGTCCATGTTTCTTAGTTGCAGTTATGTTAGGAGTAATATAGTAAGAACCATACCAGTAATGATCAGATGCTTTATGAACAAAATCATTTGAGCTACAATAAGAACAATTATTCTTCCTTTTAGATAACCTGATTAATTGATCTATCAAATAAACAAGATCAAGTTTACCTTTATACACAATGTTCTTTTTGGCATTGAGTGTATGCCCAAATGATTTCTGATCATTCTTCTCATCAGAATCTTCTTTCACTATCCATACTAACTTCTCATTTCCATTTCTTCTTCTTCTAAAAGTACCTGGACCATCAACATTCCGATCATAGAAAAGGTTAGTAGTACGAATCTGATCTTTAATATTGACTGACCTCTTTGTAGAAACAGTTTTTTGATGTGAACTTGACGTTGTCTCATCTTTAAGTTCTGTTATCTTGGAAGATAAACTGTTCCTTTCCTTGATGAGCATGTCAATCTTTTTCTGAAATTTAGACTTCGCATTTTGCTCTTAGTCAAAGCTCATTGGCTCATCATCATCGATCGCCCGATCAGCCACTTGTCCCATCATTATTGTATACTCTTTCATATATATGGCGCAACCTAATTCTTATTTGATAGTTCAGATAATGACTCTGTAAGCTTCTTAATCTATGATTCAAAAATCTTTCTTTCTTCTTCAAAATCCTTCTCCATATTCTTTCTTTAATCAGATAAATCTTTGAAAAATCCAAAAATTTTCTGTTCAATCATCTTCTTCTCTTTTGCAAACTTGTCCCTTTCCATAATGATCACTTTCTCAAAATTTGACACTTGTTGAGAAAGTTTGGCACATTTAAGCTCAACTGCTTTCTCTCTTCAAAAGTCTTTCTTGAAAATTCAGAGAATTTCTGAGCAAATCTTGTCTTTTCTTTGTCAAACCCTAACTTTTCCTTTTCAAATTCATCTCTGTCTTTAGCAAACTTTTGTTCTAACTCTGATGAAATCTTCTTTTTCAGCTCTGCATTAGCACTTTCCAAACTCTTACCTGTCTCCTCATTCTTGTTGCAATTTATATCTTTCTCCATCTCTAAAATCTTCTTCATTAACTCAGAATTCTGGTCTTCCAAATTCTGAAGTCTGTCACCTTTCAAAACTTCAATAATTCCATCCTGAAACTCATTTATATTCTGTTTATATTCACCAAATTTTTTGGAATATTCACCAGATTTGGTTGCCTTTTTTCAGATCTTCAATATGTAGGTGAAACCATTCTCTAAGTCTATCGAAAGAGACAACTCTGTCATTTTCTGTCTTTTTATAGTAATCAAGTTGATTTTCCTTTCCAGCAAGAGCTTTGCCATAATTATATCTGATTTGTACAATATTTTCTTCAAGAGAGACAATATTGGCCTTGAGTTTAGCAATCTCTTCTTTTGATGACATCTTGATATCAACCTTGATAAAACTTGCACAAAAGATCGTTAGTTCAAAAGAAATCAATATACAGAAAATCTTAGAAAAAATTTCATAAATAAGTTTCCAAAGAATTTCTAAGTAAGGTAACTTCACACCACTGAAGCTTAGAAATTCGCAGAACACTTAGAAATTAGCAGAACTTGAACAATTCGCACATCACAATTCACACACCTTAAGCAATTCGCATAACCTAAGAAATTCGCACACCCTAAGAAATTCGCACACTTTGAGATGCGAATTTCAGAAATTCGCACATTGCTATAAGCGAATTCTGAGCTTTTCGCATACAACTATATACGAATTCTAGAATTAGAATATTCTCGAGCTTCCAACATTTCGCACAAAACTTTTCTCACAACAGGGAGATACGAATTCTATACTTAGAAATTATTTGAACCTCAAAGAATTCGTATCGATGCGAAATCCACACTTAGAAAAAAAAATTCAACTTTCTATGCGAAATCTGAGCAATTCGCATGAAGCACAATGCAAATTCAAGGAATTCGTATGCTTCCTTATGCGAATTCTTCTACTTTTCGTATAATGACCTATGCGAATTCTATCCTTAGAAATGTTTCCACCAACTTTTCGTATACAAAGCTATGCGAATTCTCATCAATTCACACAAAGCCTTATGCGAATTCTGTGAAATTCGTATATCACTCTTATGCGAATTTCATATTTGTAATTTTTCAGACAATTGAAATCTTATGCGAGTTCCTTTCTCTATGCGAGTTCTTCATACGAAATCTGTGGATCTTGCGAGTTCTTCAAAGTTTCGGTCCAAAAACACTAAATTCAGTCTAAAAAATCCAATAATCCTTCGAATTGAGAGCTGTAACTTCACCAATTCAATCACGGTTAGTGTTAGAACCAAATACAAACAATGAATTACAATAGAATCGACTCAAACTCAAAATTTCATGATCGAACAGTGTGTGTACTCGTGCGAACAAAAACTTCACAAAAGTTCAAATTGAGTGCTCAATTACAGTGTAAAAGTGAATTTTAACTACACAAAATCATTTCATGATGTAAATCGAACACTATAGAATCAATTTTATACACAAATACAGTCCAAATCACAGAAATCGATCAAGAATGTAAACTCAGTGTGCGATGGTCATTTTTATGTTGAATTCAATTGAACTTCTGCTCTGATACCAATTGTTATTCCCAGAATATGTGCAAGAATCAAGATTAACAATAGATTTCTCAATTAAATCTCATATGTCATTGACTTAAACTTCACAGATTACAATCTTTCTCTCTCTACAATGTACAAATAAGATTCTCCAAGATACGTACTTACCAGATTACAACAAAGAGAAACACTATTTAAACCTACTAACAATTACAAGGAACACACAATTAACAAACTAACACTTTGACTTTGACTTTGTTGACTTTCCATTTAAAGAAGCTTTGACTTTGACCTTTGCATGAGAGGCTTTGACTTGAGCTTTGACTTTAATTCCCATGATCTTGGATCCAACATATTTGTGCACTAACAGTTATGATTCCAACTGGTATGATTTCAACTGTTATGATTCTAGTTTCAAATTTATTTAACTAGAATTGGGTGTTTTTAACATGCTTTCATTTTGTTTGTTTAAGTTTCAAATTTATTGTCCCACACATTGTGTAACACCTGAAATTTTAGAGGTAAAAACTTCTTATTTATCTTCATGGAACCTTTCTTATGCCTTTTCTCTTAAGGGATCATATTGGGAATGGAGGGTGTTAGGGAATAATGCTTGGCCAACATTGAAAATATTTTAGAGGTTTTGGGCTTCGGTACAGTCTGTGCGACTGTGACATGTGGCATAATCTCCGGTCACAGTCGCCAAGATGAGGGAGGCTTCGGTACATCTTCTACAGTAGTAACCGCGTTTGTGACATAAGGCATAATCGCCTGTCACAATCGCACCAGGGTGAGAGGTCGCGGTACAGTCTACGCGACTGTGCCTAGCGAGAGTGCCAATTGCACAATCGCCCGACATATGGTCTGGGTATACAAACCCTTGTCCGACTTTTTACCTCAATTTATCACTTATCAGCTTTTGAACCGCGATTTTCATCTAGAGGGGACGATTTTCTTACTTTCTAAGCCTCCCCTCATTTAATGCAAACCTAGGGTTTGGTTGGTTCTTTTATTGGACATTAATACATCATTGACGATCTTTAAGTGTGGGTTTTCAAGCAAGATTCAAGCATCAATCTCATCTCCTTCAACTTTTCTAAGGTTTTGCTATTTTCTAGGTTTTACCCTAAACCCTAGATTGTAAGTGTTCTAACATTTGTAAAACAAGATACATGTCATTATGTGTTGTTTCATCATCATCTTGCTTATTTTAGTGTAAATATCTCATGTATGATAACATATTCATGACCCCATATTTGGAGACCTTTGGAGTCTTTGGTCAATAAAGTGATTATTTGGAATATGGTAAGCTAATAGTATGTGGTTTCTCAATAAAGATAAATGGGTGATCTTATGAATACACCAACATCTTAATAAATAGCCTAAATAGGACTTTGACCTAAATGGGAAATTTGTGTGATATGGATTATTGCAAGTACAGTAGAAATGTCATTAAATGCATAAGGTATGTTTTATTACCAAAAGACTTATGTATTGAACATATGTGCACTTAACCCTAACTTTGAGGGTCTTGGGGATTTATATGATTATAAATGCATGAATGTATGGTGGTTGAGCCACATATGCCCATATTGATGTTATACATACTTTACTTGGAGTAAGTTGTATTGGGATAAATATATGTATACATTGCAAATTTGGATGAACCGCAAGTAGGCACTAGGAGGATATAATCTTGGGTGCCACCTTGAAGGTATGTGCCTAGATCTCCGTCATTCGGGGTAATGCCTTGGAGGTAGTCCCCAATGTGTCGGGCCTTTGGGGTGTTGCTCGTAAGAGTGAACACCAAGGTATATCGACTTTTGAGGTGAAACTTGTTTGGTGTTTTGGGTCTCCCCCATTGATTCCTAATTTAGACCATTACGATATTTGATGATCTATCACTTTAAATTGTGATTTATATCTTGTTCAAACTCATTAGGCTTTTTGGCCTAACACTTGTTTGGTGTCGATATATATCTCAGATCCTAGCGGTGCTGTCGCCAAAAAGGCTTAGATGGGTATAGAGTGAGCATGGGAAAAGAATTTTTGGGGCACCATACTTTTGAAGAGTTGCATGATTTTTGGAAGACTTGGATGACACCCGAATTTGTAACCTTATTTCTAGAGAAATTAGATTAATAGGTTGTCTTTCCCAAATAATTTGAATTACAAGCTGTAATTAACAGATGTTTATTATTTCCCCTTTTTGGGAGACTCATGCTTTGGCATATTTATATACCATATTTCCAATTTTTGGAAATTTTTGTTTATCTCAATTTTTGGGATGTTACATATTGACACATAGCTAATGTGGTAATGCCTAATGGTGATTAAGTGTATCTAATTTTAGTACCGACTTTGTTTCATTGTTTTAGATGGCGACTGTAGAAAATGAGAATGTTGTAGATGTAGGATGCGATGCTACGGAAGGAAACGAGAAAGTTCAAACGAATCGTAACGACACTAACGAATCTGTAAGCATGTCTGTCGGGTCAAATACGAGCCTCAAACTATCAAACAGAAGATTGAAATCCGTTGTATGGAATCATTTTGAAGCAATATATATTGATGGTCTTCGTCGATTTGCAAAATGCAAGTATTGCAATAAAGAAATGACCGATAGATCCAATGATGAGACGTCACATTTGAAATACCACTTCCAAAAATGTCCTAGGCGAGTTACAAAGGACATAAGACAACATATCCTACTTCAAGAGCAAACGACTAAGGATGAGAAGACATCTTTGTTAAGTAATTATGCATTTAGTGTCGAAACTTCAAGGGATGATTTAGCTAAGATTATAATTATTCATTATTATCCACTTTCAATTGTTGAGCATTATGGCTTTCGAAAGTTTTCAAATGGTCTTCAACCTTTTATTAAAGGTGCCTTGTAGAGCTACAATTAAGTCTGACATCATGAAGATATATGAAAAAAGAGAGGTTCTATTCTATCGTGTTTGGAAGAGAATGAAAGCATGATTGCTCTTACTTTGGATTTGTAGACAACAAGTAACCAAAATAAAGGTTTCATGGCACTAACAGTACACTATATATATGCCAACTGGAAGTTACAAAATCGGATTATCAAGTTATTTTTTTGTTTCACTATTCCTTACTATTCTTTATAATTCAATGTTTTACTAACTTTTAGTATATTCTTTTATGCGGCTTTATACATGTGCCATCTCCACACACTGTCGATGCGTTGTCCCAAGTGATGGTTGAGTGCTTCATGGATTGGAACATTGAGAACAAGTTGTCAACATTGACACTTGACAATTGTTCAACAAATGATGCATTGGTTGACCGGCTCTTAGGTACCCTTTCTCCTTCCTCACTGATTTTAAAGGGTAGGTTTTTTCACATGAGATGTTGTGCACATATCATAAATCTGATTGTGCAAGATGGGTTTTCTATGATTGAGAGCTCAATCAAGAAAGTTAGGGATAGTGTCTCTTTCTGGACATGTTTGAAACGACCGAGTGGGATGACTATTTGGTGGAAAAATTGTTGCCAAATGAAGAAGGCTTTGATATATTGGTGTGGTGGAAGTGCATGTGTTAAGTTTTTTGTCTTGTAGAAAATTGCGAGGGATGTCTTGACCATTCCAATTTCTACGGTAGCATCAGAATCGACTTTTAGTATGAGCGGGAATAAGATAACAAAACAACATAGTTGACTAAAAACGCAAACAGTTGGAGCATTGACGTGCATCCAAAGTTGGTTGAAGAAAGATCTTGAAGGTAATAATTATATAAATTATTATATGATACGTGGTGTATATACAATTTTTCTAACTTGTATTATTTTTAATTTCAGATAAAAAAGACGAAGAATCGTAAGGCTTTGATCAAACGGTTACATACGATGAGGATGTTGAATGATGTGATGATGTCGTGATGAATTGCTTGAACTGAATGTGTTGCTCACTTGCTTGGAAACAATGTTTTAAACTTTTGACGTATTAATTTTGATGCTTGGAAACAATGTTTTAAACTTTTATTTGGATCATCTTTGATATTTGAGGTAATATACTAATATTGTAATGAACTAACTAGTAACTTTTGAGTTATTTTATGTCTTTTTTTATTATTTTGAGTTGTAGGTAAAAATGACAGAAAACAAATTTAATTTTTTGAGAAAAATGGCAGCAAACAAATAGTAGCATACAACACCCAAAACATTAAAAAAAAAACTGGGTCGAGACCGGGTCGGGTAACCGAGTACAAACCGGGGGTGGACCGGGTATTGACTGGGGTTGGGAGCTCAATCTCCGTACCCGTTGGAGGCCGAGGCCGAGGCGCGTACGCTAAACCGAGGTCGGAGCCGGGTAAGGGGAAACCCGCTCCGTTACCATCCCTATCCCTTCCCATCACCTACAAACCCCAAAAAAAATGGTGGATGCATTACAGGTCCAAGTAAAAATAAATAGGATTATGTTGAAAAAGGGTAAGCCTAGCAACATTGGCAATAGAGAACCACAAGGCTTGTGGTGTAGCGGTAATCACCTGGGGAATTCATAGCGCTCAACCCGGGTTCGATTCCCTGCATTCGCAACTTTGTGGCCACTGGTATAACCTCAGGGCTGCATGCTTTAGCAGTCGGTTTCATTGCCAAGGGATTAGTATGGGCCAAATGCCCATGACACCCTTTCCAAAAAAAAAACATTGGCAACAGATATTCGAACAGGTTTGAAGGTTTTTTGATTTTTTAATATTGCACTCAAACAGGTTTTCTTAATATACACACAAATTGATTTTGATTCCAAACATACTAAATAGTTTTTTTTTTCTACACTGTCACAATCGATTCAAGATCTTCACTCTGATTTTTTTTGGGGAGGGGGGGAGGGTTGTGGGGGATGTGGTGTGCAATAATCAAGATTTGGTGTTCTAAGAATTATCTTGAGTTTTGGATAGGTTTGGTTTACACCAATTTGACATATTTGGGCTTTTGCACAAGTTTCCATTGGTTTTTGCATAGGTTTCCATTCTTTTGTTCCATTTCTCTTTAAAACATTCTTAATCAAAAGCTTGGTTATTTTTTTGAAAATGTTGGGTCTCTTTGAAAATCTTGGGTTATTTTTTTTAAATCTTGAGTTTTTGAAACATTCTTAATCATGGGTAAGTTAAAAGGGATGAAATGGAAACTAAGGTGGCGTTTGGTTGGCATGATGTTTTTGGATGGAATGGAATATGTTAAAAGAATTTGACTTTGAAAAAATTGGAATAGAATGTTGTCAAAAACCTGTTTGGTTGACAAAATTGGAATGAAATCTGTTAAAGAAATTGTAATCTGTCTGTTTGGTTCACAAAATGTAGCTTTGGAATTGGAATGAAATGTTGACAAATGACCAAAATACCCTTTTTGATAATTTTAATTTTTCTAAACAAAACATGCTTTAATAAAATAGCCATTAAAAATTCTTTATTTGTAACGGTGGTTCAGATCGTCGACGGTGGTTCAGAACAGAGGTGGTCGGCGGTAGTTCAGAACGGCGGTGGTCGGCGGTGGTTCAGAACGACGATGGTCAGCAGTGGTTTAGATTGGCGGTGGTCGGTGATGGTTTAGAACAGCGATGGTTGGTGGTCGACGGTGTTTCAGATCGACGATGGTTCAGATCGGCGGTGGTCGGTGATGGTTCAGAACGGCGGTGGTCGGCGTTGGTCGGCGGTGGTCGATAGTGGTTTAGAACGACGGTGGTCGCCGGTGGTTCAGATCGGTGATGGTTCAGAATGGCAATGGTTGGTCGACGGTTGTCGGTGGTCGGCAGTGTTTCAGATCAACGGTGGTTCAGAACGGAGGTGGATCAGATCGCCGGTGGTCGGCGGTGGTTTAGATCGGTAGTGGTCGGTGGTCGGCGGTGGTTCAGTGGGGCGGTGGTTCAAATCGGCGGTGGTTTAGAGAAGGAACCGATGAAGGCATGGTTTAATCAGATATGTGATTAGGTTATATTGGATTGAGGGCATACGTGGCATTATGAAAAAAAAAAAGAATTCAACTCCATCAAAATACCTTGTAGTTGCTAAGGAATGTTAAATTCCCTCATTTGTGGAATTTGATGGAATTTAGAGATTCCTTCCGTGAAAAAGAATGAACCAAACAAAGAAATTGAATTTGGTCAATGAAATTCAACATTCCAATTCCATCAGAATCTGCGAACCAAACGCCACCTAAGAGAATGATAATGATATTTTTCTTATGCATAATGGGTTCGAATGGAAAATAATTTTATGTTAAGATTCATGGTGGAGTTATGGTGGTTTTGTTAATCAAAACCATGAAATGGGGAGGCAGGATGAGAAGCCGTAGATAATTAGAGAGGAGGAGGAGTTGTCATCGAAGATGGAGGTGAGGAGGGAGACCTTTGTTTGATCAGAAAAATGGACCGGCGTTTCTCAGGTTGGGAATCCATTGGTGTTAAACAGGACCATGGTTTCATCGGCGTAAACCCAAAATTGACACATCTAAGGTTTTAAAGGAACCCTGTGGTATATATATATATATATATATATATGTATATATATATATATACATATATATATATACATATATATAGTGAAAGGATATTTTGCAACCCTTAAAAAGGTTGCAACCCTTGCAACCCACATTTTAACCGTTGGATTCATGATCGACGGTTATTTTATTTTTATTTTTCTCTTTTTTTAATTAAAAATATTGGGCCCCATATCTTTTATAACCGCCGATCATGAATCCGGCGGTTAAGATGTGGGTTGCAAGGTTTGCAACATTTTTAAGGGTTGCAAAATATCCTTCCACTATATATATATATATATATATATATATATATATATATATATATATAATATTTTTTTTAAAGAAAAACTAAAAAGACAATAACCACATGAACTAAATTTTGTAATTTGCTCTAAAAACAAAGTGGCCAACTTTACATTTATTAATTGGTTAATAATTTCTCAAAAACTAATGATCAAATTAAATATTTCATTAAAAAGTTTATCAAAATATTTATTATTTTATGAAACAAAAGAAAAATACTTTAACTTTTATGTAGTTTACAAAAAACTTTTTTAAATGTTATATCTGTTTTTATGACTAAATATATTAAATAATAATAATATAAAAATAATTAATATGATTAATAATAATTTTAAATAATTAATAATTAGTACTAATGACTAATTTATTATTAAAAAAATTAATAATTTGAATTTAATATTAACTAAATAATTGGTATTAATTAATAATTAATAATAATAAATAATAATTAATATTAATTGTATAATTAGAGGAAAGCTGCTAAAAAACTCGACTTTATTGAAACACTATTTTAAACAAACAACGTTTCAATAAATTAACTTAAAAGTTACTTTTTACTTATCAAAACAGGACTTACCAAATAATTTCAAAAAATAAACTAACTTAATTTTATAAAACATGGCCTTTATGATGAACCTTTATGCCGGCTTTGAATCAGTATATCATATGGTCAAACAATACATCATCAACTGGAAACTGGGGTTTTAATGTCATGTTTTTATTATTTATCAAATCCGACTTTTAGATTAAATGGTCAACCATCATATCATCGACTGTTTTCAAGATTAATTTAAATCGACATTTTAACAAATACTAAACAAATGTTTGAACCAATAAAATAAGATAAAATTTTCAAACAATTTATTTAAGAAATTCTATAGTAGGTCAAAATTTCCTTGAAGATAGGGTTCATAAACATTAATTGGGATCATCCAATTGGGGATAGTTGGTCAAAGTGATAGCAACAAGTGCACACATTTTCAAATAATGTTAGTTAAATACTTAAATACAAACAAAACCCGAATTCGGGGTCGGTCGTTTTCGGGACGAAAACAAGACGGGTAAATCATAAGTTATTGGAGCAAAAACGTGTATTTCCCAGACACGCAAACCGGTCCACACATGCTGCCAATTCCCAATGTGAGGGGCATACCTGACTCACTCAGCGGCAAGACGATTGTGAGGGGGTAAATCATAAGTTATGAACTCCTAAAAATTATCTTATTCCATTTCTGTATATATAAAGATATTATGTTGAATTACGGAAACAAGATAAATACAAAAATGACTTTTAAACGTGATTTTAATTCAGAACAGACAAAAAGTATAACGTAACGTCCTATATTTGTTATTTATATAATTTAATGAAAGCGAGATTACTGCTTACACAGTTTTGTATATGTTCGTACATAAAATGACGTAGTTTTGGCTCCTTTTAAAATACTTTAGTAACTATGGTACTTGATATTTTGTAGCATTTGTTTTCCAAAAAAACATATCAAAAAACACCTTGCGTTTTACAAAGAAAACGTGTTAAGACGTATATTTAGAAGAAATGGTCTAAAACGCCCACCCCCTCCAACAAAAGCTACATGGCGGTATAAATCCCTAGTGTCGAGTTCTTTTTTCGGGAGGTAGATTTCGGCTCTGATACCATGTAAAATATGTGAAACCCCATCAGATTACAATTTACAAGGTTCTAACAATATACTGAAATGAAAAGAGAGTGTTCAACTGTAACCGATTGGGACTCGGTGGCTCGTAATGGTTGCTTCGTGTGTATTTCCGACTCACATTAAGCATTCTCGAACATTTTCGACGCTTTTAATCCAATACAAACGGTCGAAAAGGCAACAAAAACCGAAGTATCATTAACATTCAAGAAACGCGGTATAAGATTACAAAACACGCAATTATAATCACATAAACACCAACCAAAGCGATATATAACGATACAAAACACCAAACAAATATCGAAATCAAACCGAAAAGTTCGTTATGCGAAGAGAACCTGCGCACTCGAAGGCGTCAAGTTCGCAAACGCCTCGGGTGCTTCGATTACTTGCCATTGAACCAAAAAGCTTGGGTTTTTCTCACTTCCGTTCAAACTCAAAATACGACCAACGGCAACGTGAAGGTTTCTTCCCACAACGTAAATCCTACTATTACAGCAATTTACCGAAAACGGCTTGCATATCTGTTCCGGTAACGGAGGCCCGTCGACCGTTTTCCAAGAATCGCTATTCATATCGTAAACCTTGAGCTTCGTTCTTTCGTGCTCTGTTACCACAAACAAATGCCCATAAATGACGACACTCGAACCAGTCCATCCTTCTCTAAGCCCATCGGCCATGTTTTCCCAATTATCGGTTCTTGGATCGTAAATCTGACCTCTTGGCACAACGTAAAACGGCCAAAACCAACCTTCGGTCACAAGAAGTTTTCCGTTAAGAACCGCTGCATCATAAGAAGCCATATTCGTGCCCATATTTGCAATCGGATGCCAAATCCCCTTTTGGGGGTCCATAACCTCGGCCGAATTGAGCTCAAAAAGATCCGTACTGTTGCCACCAGCCACATAAATCTTCCCGTTGATGACCCCACTCGCGAAAAACGACCTCGGCGTGATCATCTTCCGCATAACGGTCCAAGAATTCTTTTGAACCTCAAATTTCATCACCAAATTAAGCGGGCAATCGGCGTCAAACACCACCCCTCCACACACAAAAAGCGATCCCTCAAATGGGAACGAGACCGACCTAAATCCATGTGGACAAACCTTATCGATGCACGGCATGGACGGAATCGTATGCCACGAGAAGTGCGTAAGATCTAGAACATTCCATTGAATCTTTCCGGTACATTTATGAAACGAAAACACAAATAACCACGGATCTTGAAACCCAATTTCTTTTCTTCGTGTAAAGAAGCGTTCTTTGTTCGCAAACAACTGATACCAACGTTTGCAGACCGAGCGGGTGGCCGAATGGCTAGCCACCGGCAGCCTAAGAAGACAACTTAAGGCAATATCATCAGGAAGGCCCGGGATTAGCGGTTCACCCCTTAGACTCAATTCGGATTCCACGAAAGGATCCAGAAGACGAGATTGAATCGCGGCTAACTTAAATTTTGGAGATAATGTCATCTGTGAATCTCCTAACTTCTGTACTGGTACTTGCTGTGATGAAACTCTAACTCTTTGCATCTTTTTTTCTTCACAAATACAAGAACCCAAATGCACAAAACCTTATAAATCCCAGCTCAAATTCAAGAACCAAGAAAGCACAATAGCTTGCTTATAAACCCTAGCTCAAATCCAAGAACCAGAATGGAACAAAGGCTTATAAACCCCAATTCAAATCCAAGAATCAGAAAGGAACAGAAGCATTTAAACCCTAATTTGAATTCCAAGAACCAGAAGCTTATAAACCTCAATTTGAATTCCAAGAACCAGAAACAAAACAAAAGCTTATAAACCCCAATTCAAATCCAAGAATCAGAAAGAAACATAAGCTGATAAACCCCAGTTCAAATCCAAGAATCAGAAAGGAAGAAAAAGGTTATAAACCCCAAATTTGAATCCAAGAACCAGAAAGGAAGAAAAAGCTTATAAACCCCAATTAAATCCAAGAAACCAGAAAGGAAGAAAAGGTTATAATTTGAATCTATCTATCCCTTGAAGAATTACAGTATTCCTCTGGTGTCTAACTTCACAGAGCAGAGCAAATAGGACAGAATTTGGGTCCAATTGCAAAGAAGCCTTTTTGACACTTGAGTTGTCTTTTGCACAATATGAAAGAAGCAAAACCAGTTCATATGTCATGTGATCGTGTTCAATCACATCAAAAAATGACCAAACACAACATAAAAACAAAACCCCATCTAGGAAAAAAAAAACTGATCTCAAAGTCAGTTTTTGCTGCAGCAAAAGCACACAAATACAAAAAAAAAAAAAAAAAAAAATATTAATCTTATCTCCCCCAAAAAGATAACACCTTTTAAGAAATTATCCTACAGTTGTTTAAATCAATAATCAACAACAAATTTCTGAAACCCCAGTTGAAGAATCAAACAAAGATTATGATCTGGCAACAGTTCTAATTGGAATAAGAATCTGTAAAAGACACAGAAAGAAAGCAAAATCGATATAGCAGAAAAAAGATAGAACAACTTACATGAATTATAGATTTAAAGATGCAGAGAGAGAGAGAGAGAGAGATTGCAAAAACTTGGATTGATTGAAAAGTGTTGTAAGAAGGAAATATTTGTGGTGGAAATATTTTATATATTAATTGGGTTTTGGTGGGCTTGAAACCCTCAAGAAAGAAAGAAAAGTATATGTGGCAAACATGGGTTCATATATCTTTGAAATGAAAGGCAATAATTCCCCACGCGCAACACAAGAACGTGGACAGAAGGGTCGAAAAGGGTGAACCACAAATCAGACCCACCCGTGCACGCCACTGCCCACCCTCAATTCAGAAAGGAGCTCAGATCATCAATGCTCACAGGCCTTCGATCAGACCCATTTAATTAAATTGGATAATATTTATTGGTGGGTATAAAAATATAAATACCCACTTTTTTTCATTTGATACATATTTTAATTAAATATACAATTTTGTTTGTCTCTACGGTTTGTTAATAGTTTCGATTTTCGTTCTTGTGGTTTGAAAATTGCGATTTTCGTTTTTATGGTTTGTAATTAATTGTTAATTTTTGTCCCTGGACTAATTTCTATTCTTAAGTATAAGGGACTAAAACAGTAAATAGTTGTAAATCACATGAACCGAAACGACAATAAATTGTAAATCCTAATGTCGAAAATAACAATGAATTACAAACCATAGGATGAAAACCGTAATTTCTAAATCATATGGACGAAAATAGTAAGTTTTCACAAATCACAACAATGAAAAACGTAATTTACTCTTAAATATGAAATAAACTATGTTTTTCCTTTGAGTAAATTACATTCTTGGTCCTTGTGGTTTATGTGTTTTAACAGTTTGAGTCCCTATTTTGAAATGTATATGGATTGCATCCCGTGGTTTGCATTATATAACGTGGTGGGTCCCTAAACCCAACTCCATCTAGGGCTGTAAACGAACCGAACGAACACGAACGGAGGCTTGTTCGTGTTCGTTCATTTAACTTAACCGAACAAACGAACGAACACGAACGGTAAACGAACGAAAATTTTTGTGTTCATGTTCGTTCGTTAAGAAAATATGTTTGTTTGTGTTCGTTTATGTTCGTTCAGTAAGAGTTAAACGAACGAACATAAATGAACATAAACAAACATAAATGAACATAAACGAACGTAAACGAACGAACATAAATGAACATATACGAACGTAAACGAACGAACACAAATGAATAAAAAACAACCACCGTTACTCATAATTTCGTTCGTAAAAAATAACATAACAAAATAAAAAAAATGGATTTACTTAGGAGGTATAAAAAAGGAATTTTAAAAAATTAATTTAATTAATGCTTTGACAAATTAATGTCATAATACATATAAATATATTTATATATATAAACAAATATAAACGAACGTAAACGAACATAAATGAACGGACATAAACGAACGTAAACGAACATAAATGAACGAACATTAACGAACATAAATGAACGAACGTTCACGAACGTAAATGAACAAACGAGACCATTGTTCATGTTCGTTCATTTATTAAATAAACAAACATAAACGAACTTCCCGCCGAACAGTTCAAGAACGGTTCACTGAACGTTCGGTTCGTTTACAGCCCTCCATCCAAGTTATTATGTTATCTCAGTTAGTTTAGAGGAGTATTTTAGTCATTTAAATTATTTTTCATTTTCTATTAAAACCACAGGGACTAATAATAAAATTTATTCTATTAATTATTAAATAACAACATCATATCTTTTCCGGCTTATTCAGATCATCTTCTCCGACTAGTAAACAATCTTTGGTCATCTTCTCCGGGCAAATCCCTTATCTTCAACCAACACGCATACACATACTCTAATTTGAAAATCTAGTCAAAACCAGTTGTACTCGTCTTCATCAATAGATGCATCGTCGATTAGGAGTGTTTATCGGTTGACATCCAATGGATGTGATTGGAACCGAACCGATTCAATCATCCATTGGATGTTGGATTTTTCCAACCGAACCGATCCAATCATCCATTGGATGTTGGATTTTTCCAATCCAATGGATGATTGGATCGGTTATGTTCCATCCTGTTAGAACATAAATTGTTCTAAGTATTAGAAGTTTTGTAAGTCATCATTTAATTTTATTTTAGGCCTTGTAATAACATTGGGTTTGGGCTTAAATGTACACAAGGGTGATAAGGTATAAATAGGAATTGTGTTGTAAGTTTGTTTGTAACTTTTATTTGAAAATGCAGTCGTACGTGAACTTTGTGTTTCTAGAGAGAGAAACATTTATTCTCTCTAGAGTTTGTGAATAATACAAACAATTCCTTCCTTAATTCATCTTTTGATGTATTTCTACATTGATTGAATTGTGATCTACGGACCTATCAAGTGGTATCAGAGCCTAAATCGAAGTTTAATTCATCGATATAGGCGAGATCATGATTTTATCAATGGAACAGTTCACTTACACATGAACAGTACTGTGAATTTTTCAAATTATTTGTTTTGGAGCTGATTTGGATAAGATTTGATGCTAAATTGATTCAGAAGTTATAGACGAATCTATTGGAGTCAATTACATGTTTCAATTTTAACAGATGTTGAAGAATCGTTTGAATTTGGAGGTGTTTTTGTTCGAATTTTTTTTACTGTTTGATGATCGAATTCCATATTAGAAGTGTTTTTGTTAATGATCATTGTTAATGTATAGTTTAGATCAATTGTATTGTAAAGTTGTTGACTTTTGTATGTTTGTCTTGTATTAAGGTCAAGGCACGTTTGACCCTTTATAAGCTTTTGTTTCTAAGTCTTTTGTAACAATGTCATTCAAGCTTGTCATTCTTGTAACCTTGTGATTTAGAGAAATATGACATATGGCTTTCTCTCTCTAAATCGTGTGCTTACTTGTTATCTTAATTGTGAATCTTGCTTGAATCTTGGACTAACAATTGGTATCAGAGCAAACCAACAAATTCAGAACATGGATTAATTACATTTCTTGGTCGAAATCATTGGAATCTTTCTATATTTGGAAGAACTCGCAGAAACCCACCGGAAAAGTGACTGTTGGATTCGAATTTCTTTGTTTGATAGATTTTATAGCAAGGGATTGGTTCTACAGTGTTCGAATTATCATTTGGGACATTTCTTGTTCGAAAATTTTTGTTCTATTTTTGTCAAAGAGTTCGAACTTACTGTTTTAGGGATCAAATCATGTATTTTTGTTGTTTTTAGTCGATTTCTTGTACTAAAGAATTATTCTAGTCGTAAAATCGATCGACCCTGTGAAATTACAGCTCTTGATTGCGGGATTTGAATCAAAATGGCCGAAAATCTGCAAGTTCAGTGAAGAACTCGCAAGATTTGAAGTTGTCGCAAGTTCATCTGAAGAACTCGCAGACTGAAGAACGCGCAGAATCGAAGAACTCGCAGACTGAAGAGATTTTATGTTTGTGTGTTGTTTGCGACTTCTTGACAAAAACTTGCAAGGCTCTTCTGTTGATTTTTTTAAGTATCAGAACTCGCAGAGTGCATTTTGCGACAAGTAAGAACGCGCAAAGCACTGCCTGCGACTTCTAGGTGTTGATTTTGTGTAATCTGCGACTTCTTGCTCTTCGACAAGTGTTCTCTGCGAAAAATTATTTCTTCAAAAAAAGTTCTGTTAAAGCACAGTTTTATTGGATTCAAGATCATAATTATCTGAAGATGGAAATCTGAAGTCAAAGCTGGAAAATTCGTCTCAATAAATAGTCTAGGGTCCTTTTGTAATAAATAGTCAAAGTCTGTTTCCGTATTTTATTTATTAGTCTTTATAATTTTAGTTATTAGTTTGTTTTGTATTTGGGCCCAAGCCTAGCCAAGCCCATTAGGCTAATATGGCCTAAGTATAAATTGTTTTGTTTTAGTGTTAATTAGGTCAAGGGAGCTTAATTAGAAAATTATTCATTAGGAGGCTGCTGGGTGTTGGTGCGCCGTACACAGAGAGACATAGAAGCAGAGATAGATCGATTTCTTCATCAATAACTTGTAATCGTTTAATTAATCAATAACAGGTTTGCATTATCGTATTGATTATATGTTTGCTTGATTGAATGATTATATATTGGGACACACAATTGGTATCAGAGCAGGACAGATTGAATTGAAATTTTTTTGTTTTCGGTTCTGCTTTTTCTGTCAAAGATTCATTTTTTTTATTGTGTGATTGTTCATTCAAGTTGCTTTTGGTTTGATTGTGTTTGTTTTGCCTATTATCGTGATTGGGTACTGTTTGATTTGAATATTACATCGTTTTTTATTATCAATTTGATGAATTTGTTGTTCTGGGTTCGTTCACGAGTCGACACTGCCATCAGAAATCAAATATCTCTTAAAGTGGTTTTTAATTGAATTAATTGATTGGAATCTGCTCTAGTTGGTTATTTGAACATTTTAGCAAAGTTTGGTTGTTTAATTCGAGATATTGAGTGTTTTCTGGGTTGATTTTGGTTTATGGGTCGATACTGTATCAAGAACATATCGGTCTTTGTGTTTTATCGGTCGACCGCATTCTATCGGTCTTTCTCTCCGGTCAAAGACCAATTCCGGTCGAAGACCATTACCGGTCGAAGACCTCTATCGGTCTTTGATTAATGTCGGTCCATATCCTTTTATCGGTCCATAGATTACCGGTCCAACCTCGTACCGGTCGACCGCATTATACCGGTCTTCATACCGGTCGAGTAATTTCCGGTCAACCTCAATACCGGTCGACCGGACACCTGCCTTTCTATTTTACCGGTCGATATTCTATCGGTCCATACCTTATCGGTCGAGTTTTTCATATCGGTCCATACTCTGTCGGTCTCACTATTTTTCTATCGGTCCAAGCCAATCCAGTCGAGCAAGGTATCGGTCAAGCTAGACCCCGGTCTTTCTCAGCTTTGCGCAACCCACTTGATACGCAAACCGTAGTTTGCGCAACCCACTTGATATGCAAACCACACTTTGCGCGACCCACTATTCGCGCAATTCTCACTTTGTGCCACGGTCTTCTCACACAAACTTCTACTTTACCCGACCTGCTTCTCGCGTAAACTGTCCTTTGCACCTCTATTCTTGGCAAATATCTGATTTTTGTACCTGTTTTAACTGTGTTTAATCTATTTGTGCTTTATACTGTGTGAGATGACTGCATTTAATTATTTTTGGAAATTTATTTTTCTGAAAATTGTTGAGTGTGGTTTTTATCTTAATTTCTAACGATCTCATCCAGTTGATTGTTTAATCAATACCAGATAAGTTTGATTACTAATCGTATAAGTAAAGATGTCTTGGGAAACTCTTTCTATTGGAACAGATGTGAAGCCACCAGTACTCTTCAAGGGGGAGTACGAGCAATGGAAGGACAGATTCTTGGACTTCATCGATCGACATGATTTGGGAGATTATATCAGAAAATCTCTGAAAGAAGGAATCATGACACCTCCGACCAAGGTTCTCACTGTAGCCGGAGAAAATGGTGAAGAAGAAGAGACAGAGTATAAATTACCGATTGGTGAATATTCGGAAGATCAGCTGAAGAGACACAAGGGTGAAAAGTTGGCAAGATCATTTATTCTCCAAGGCATACCGAATGAGATATATGTCAAGATTAACAGCTACAACGCTACTAGTAAGCAAATGTGGGATCAGTTGGAGAAGATGATGATCGGATCAAAAGTCGGCAACCAACTTAAAGTTTCCAACTGCTTGAATAATTATGAAGAATTCAAAGGCAAAGCTGGAGAATCACTCGAAACCACTTATGACAGATTTTTCACATTGCTGAATGAGCTCAGCAAGAACAAGATCAACAAATCTTAAGTTGAGCTGAATGTGAAATTCCTCAGCAACCTTCAGCCAGAGTGGAAGAGATTCACCAGACAAATGAGGCAGTTGAAAGATCTGAACGACATTCCACTTCATGAAGTTTATGAAATCCTCAAACAGAATGAGGAAGAGGTGGATGAAATCAAGGCTGAGATGAAGAAGGCTGACAAAGAAGTTGCTGATCCAGTTGCTCTTGTGGTCAAGAAAAAGTCCAAGAAGAAGAAGGTGATAGCATCTGAGTCTGAAGAAGCTGATAGTGAGGCAAAGTCTGACTCTGACGATTGTGAACAACTGAAGGAAGCCATGCTAATGTTAACCAAGGCTTTCCAAAAGAAGTTCTATAAAAATCCAAACTCCAACAGTCAGAGGTACTCGTCTGGTCCGAATAACTACAAGCATAAGGAGAAAGTTGAAGAAAAGAGACCAGAAGACAAGAAGAAGGATGGAGCAGAAGAGTTCAAGAAGGAAGAACCGATGAAGTGCTATATCTGTGGCAGACTCGGTCACTTTGCCAAGGACTGTCGCAAACCAAAAGTCCGAAACTCCGAATATTACAAGAATAAGATGCTTCTAGCCAAGCAACAAGAGGCTGGAAAAGCATTAATGGCCGAGGATGAATACTGGCTCGACCATTCAGACCAAGAATCTGAAGAAGGAGAGAAGGACGAGACAGCACACCTGTGCTTGATGGGGAAGAACCAGTCAGAAGCTAAAGCTGATTCTGATGATGGAGATAATGATGAGGTATGTACCTTAACCGAATCTGATTTTTGGAACCAAATGCATGCCATGATGTCTAAACTCCAAGAATTAGAGTTTAAACTGAAGCGAGAGAAAGGTGACATAAATGAGAAAAATCAATCTATACATAAACTTAGTAATGATATTGCTGAGAAAAATGTATTAATTGAAACTTTGCACAAAAATATAGACACCTGCGCTAAAGAAAAGACTATAATTCATAAAGAGTTATCTGAAACTGTTTCTAAATATAAAGAATGTGAGTTTAAGACTATAGAGCTTTCTAAAAGGTATTTTTCTACTTCAAAAGAAAAGAATTCTTTAATAGACAAAGTGAATGCTTTGGAAGAGAAATTACATACTTTAGGTCAAACTGAACACATTATTCATTTGAACAAACCTAAAAAGAAACCTGATACTTGGGGACTTGGTTACAAGAACCCACATCATCTCAAAAAGGGTATATCTGAAGTTCCTGCACTCTATGACTTTGGGTTTATGTTATTGGCTCCTCAACATCAGGAACTCAAACCCTTTTGGACTAGTCTGTCTGAAAAAGATAAAGCCAAGGAATATGATAAAAGAAAGAACACAACTAAAGTTCAACTTCCATTTCGCTATGAGAAGTTGAATAACAGTTATAGTTCTGCTAAATCAAAATTTCTTTCAAATGATTATTTTGAGAGCTATTCTGTAAAAGAATTGGAGGCTAAACCCATCGAAGGTAAGCTTTACGTTCCTCCTCTAGTTTTGGAAAGTAAAATTTCTGAACTCGAGAATACTATTGCAGAAGAAAGAATTTTGATGGACTTAGAACAAACTGTATTTTCAACAATGTTCAAAATTACTGATTTTTCTAAATTCTTCAAGGCTTTAAATTCTGATGACAGGTCCGGTTCACTTGAGAATGATCTTAATTTCTTAAACTCTGATGGTATTTTGAATGATTGTGTTGCTCAATTTGACTTTACTTCTAAACTTCCTGATCATTCATCTTGTGTTGTTAATTCTTTTGGGCAACCCAGTGTGTTTGAAAAAGGTGAAACATCAACGAAAGTTGATAAATCAGTTTCTGTGAAATCGAAGAAAGCAAAAGGTAAGAAACAAAAATCTCAGCTTTCACAGAAACCGATCCCCACTGGTAAGCCAAAGAAGAAGCATTATCTTAATTCTCATCATTCTAACTCTAAAGTTTCAAATGTTTCAGATTTGAGAAAGCAAAGGGTTGGAGTTAAGACTGAATGGATACCGAAACAGAAGATAGACGAGAAAGCTAAATCTAGTTCTAGTTTTATTTTGAATAAAAAGACTTCTAGTAAAGATGATGTGATTGTGAATGTTGCTACTTTTAAATCTAATCTTGTTGATTCTCGCAAGAAGTACTCTATAAAGCAATTATTCCAATGTTAATAAAAAGTTTTTAAATTATGGTGAATGTGATTATGCTTCTCGTAAATATTCTGATGTTTGGTATGGTTCATATAATGTTTCATCTTATCATTATCATTCGTCTTATCATGCTTCTGGTTTTCAAAGAAAAAGCGGACCCAAATTTAAATGAGTGCCAAAATCAAGTACTAACAGTGGAGGTCCCATTTATAAATGGGTTCCTAAACCTCTTCTTTCCTGATCTATTTTGTGCAGACCCGTCATATGTGGTACTTGGATAACGGGTGTTCCAAGCATATGACCGGGCAGAAGAGTATGTTGTCTAATTTTACGGACAAATATTGCGGCACAGTTCGTTTTGGGAATGATCAGTTTTCACCTATTCTGGGATATGGTGATGTTGTACACGAAAATCTTACGGTCAAGAAGGTGAGCTACGTTGAAGGCTTAGAGCACAACCTATTCAGCATTGGCCAGTTCTGCGACAAAGACTTAGAGTTTAATTTCAAGGCCAAGACATGTTCAGTACGCACGGAAGAAGGTAAAGAACTCTTGGTCGGCACTCGCAAGTCAAACCTCTACACCATCAACTTATCAAAGGTCCAGGCTGACAATCAGGTCTGTCTATTATTAAAGGCCTCGATGCAACAAAGTTGGTTATGGCATCGACGACTTTCTCACCTCAACTTTCGGTACATCAACAAGTTGGTCAGTGGAAAGCTAGTGAAAGGACTTCCAGAGCTGAAGTATGAAAGAGAACATCTATGTGCAGCATGTGAAAAGGGAAAGATGAAGAGAGCCCCACACAAACCAAAGCCTGAACCGAGTACCAGCTCTCCATTAGAGTTGTTGTATATGGATTTATGCGGTCCTATGCGAACGCAAAGCTTAGGAGGAAAGAAGTATGTGTTGGTTATCATGGACGACTATACGCGATACACTTGGGTCAAGTTTCTACGGTCTAAAGATAAGACACCCGATGTTCTCATTACATTTCTGAAAACGACCCAAGTCAATCTACAAAAACAAGTCAAGATTCTCAGAACTGACAACGGCACAGAGTTCAAGAACAAGATAGTTGAAGAATATCTCGAGTCGGTCGGGATATCACATCAATACTCTGCTGCTCGCACGCCTCAACAGAACAGATTCGTTGAAAGGCGAAATCGTACACTTGTCGAGGCCGCTCGGACAATGCTCAGCCAATCTGTCTTACCTTTATTTTTGTGGGCTGAAGTTGTATCGACTGCGTGTCACACTCAGAATCGTTCCATGATACACCGTCGATTTCAGAAGACTCCGTATGCGTTGATCAAAAACCGAACACCAACCATTAAATATTTTCATGTTTTTGGTTGTAAGTGTTTTGTTCTAAACAACAGAGAGAATCTGAACAAGTTCAGTGCTAAGGCGGATGAAGGCATCTTCGTTGGTTATTCCTCTACATCTACTGCATATCGGGTTTACTTGAAGAAGTCGAAGACTGTGATCGAGAGCGTCAATGTTACATTTGATGAGGACATGGCTTCTGAGCATATCAGTTCAGAACCCATAATTACCGGAGTACTAGCTTCTGGGCCAACCAGTCCAGGACATGCACCTCATGAGAACAAATCATATGACGCTTCTTTGTCTACTTCTAAATTATCTGATTTGGATTTATTATTTGAACTGTTCTATGATGAATTTCTTGAATCTAAGTTGCCTAACTCTGTTGTGGTTGACAGGATAGAAGACTCGATGACTACTCATCCAACCACTTCCGATATCTCTACCGAATCAAATTCCCCGATTCAGCAAGAAGTTCCAGTTCAAAAGCCTACTCCAATAGTTGAAGTTGTGACCAACACTGATGAAACAGAAGTAGCTGACTCTGTAGGATGTACTGTACGGAATGATCAACAGACTGCCCAAGCTGTACCTACTGCAACTTCTGCAACGACTACTTCAACTGAAACCCCCGTTAATTCTGAACCATCTGAAGGAGATAACAGTGGATTCCTAGATGATGACAATGATCAATCTACATCTAATCCAATCCCTCATGAACATAAGTGGACCAAAGGGTACCCGGTACATCAAATTATTGGAGATCCTTCTGCACCGGTGCAAACTAGGACTGCTACATCAAATCTATGTATGTATGAATTCCTTCTGAGCAAGATCGAGCCTACTCGCGTATCTGAGGCTCTTGCCGATTCAGATTGGGTAACTGCGATGCAAGATGAGCTGAATCAGTTTGAAGCACTGAAAGTCTGGAGACTCTTACCCAAAACGCAAGGTAAAACCATCATTAGTACGAAATGGGTGTTCAAAAACAAGAAATATGAAGATGGTACCGTTATCCGAAACAAAGCACGACTTGTCGCCAAGGGATATAGGCAAGAGGAAGGGATAGATTATGACGAGACATATGCTCCAGTGGCGCGTATAGAGGCAATTCGGATGTTGTTAGCCTACGCAGCTCACAAGAACTTCACTGTCTATCAAATGGACGTGAAGACAACTTTTCTGAATGGAGTACTCAAGGAAGAAGTCTACGTCTCTCAGCCAGAAGGGTTTGTAAATCCAGATAAGCCGAACCACGTCTACATCTTGGATAAAGCTCTTTATGGACTGAAACAAGCTCCTCGTGCCTGGTATGATATTCTATCTCAGTTCTTGGTCAAGTCAGGTTTTACAAAAGATACGGTTGATACCACTCTTTTTATTAAAAAGGATAAAGGCGATATCATTCTTATTCAAATATATGTGGATGATATTATTTTTGGTTCTACAAATCCTAAGTACTGTAAGAACTTTGCAAACCTCATGGTGTCACGTTTTCAGATGAGCATGATGGGAGAGATGAATTTCTTTCTCGGATTGCAAGTCAAACAATTTTCAACGGGGATTTTTATCAATCAATCTAAATACATTCTGGATATTCTTCGGAAATTCAAAATGGAAAATTGTAAACCGATTGGTACCCCAATGGCACCTGGTACTAAGATTGGCACCGATCTTTCGGGAAAGGCTGTTGATGTTAGAACTTATAGAGGGATGATAGGTTCTTTAATGTATCTTACTTCTAGTAGGCCGAACATAATGTTTTCTACATGCTTATGTGCTAGATATCAGGCCAATCCTAAAGAATCCCATTTGTCTGCTGTTAAGCGGATTTTTAGGTATCTGAAGGGGACTGCAGATCTTGGTCTGTGGTATCCTAAGGATACAAGCTTTGAACTAACATCTTATTCAGACGCAAATCATGTTGGTTGCATGTTAAACAGGAAGAGCACCTCGGGTCATATCCAATTTCTCGGAGATAAACTCGTCATTTGGGCTTCGAAGAAGCAATTATGTGTCTCCACATCAACGGCCGAAGCGGAATATGTAGCTGCTGCTAGCTGCTGTTCTCAGGTCTTGTGGATGAGAACACAACTGCGAGACTATGGATTTCATTTCAATAGAATTCCGATATATTGTGATTCGAAGCGCGCTATTGCGATTACCGCTAACCCTGTTCAGCTTACTAAGACCAAACACATAGATGTCAGGTATCATTTTATAAAAGATAATGTAGAAAAGGGAACAATTGAACTTTACTTTGTAAAAACCGATTATCAGCTTGCAGATTTGTTTACCAAACCTTTAGACGAAAAGAGATTTAATTTTCTTGTCTCAAGACTTGGTATGCTAAATCTTAAGACCTAATCGTTGGTTACCTATTAAAGTTTCTTATTGTGTCTCTTTATCATATCTTTATTATTATTTCCGCATGATACTTGCTCTTTAATAGTTTGTTCATGATCTCAGGGGGAATGTGAGAAGTATCTTTTAGATGGTCAATGTTATTTTGAGGGGGAGCAAAACTGAATGCATTGCACTTACTGATCAATTTGTTAGTGATGCATGATTTTAGGGGGAGCGTTCACGACAAAGGAGTATGGCGATGACTTCTGATTACTTTTGATCAGAACTCGTACATTAATTGTTTTACTGCTTTATTTCATTTTAATTTCAGTGAATAAAGTTACTTTGACTAGACTTTTTAGACTTTCGCAGGTTGAGAGATGCTTACAAGATCATATCTTTATGACTTTAAGCTTGACTTCGTGAGATGTAAGACTACACTCAAAAGGTATAATTCCTTCTCTTCATCTCATCTATGGTTGAAAGAAGGACCACTTTCAATCATAAGAAAACATGTTCTTAAATTTTCAAACCACTTCCCGATTCTCAAACAGATTTCTTGAATTGGAAGTGTGATTTTAAATGTTTTCTGATTCATCTTTGAGCTTTAACTGACAAAGTTAAACCATCTGAGCATCATATGCTTCATAGGAAAACATGGGATCAGTATGCTAGGACTTAAAAGAAACTTCTATGGATTCACGTTAACCATTGTTTCCTACCCAAGAAGTTAATCCTTTAGTGATTGAATGTGAGGAGTCAAAAGAAATGAGTGTGTGATGTGTGATGAGAGAAATTTCTAAAAGAGAGTTTGGTTAGCTGTGAGGTTAAATATTAAAAGAAAGAGGGTGATAGATCATAGTAAAAGAATAACAAACTCTGCACCAACTACTTTCTAAGTCGGGCAACCACATTACTAATGTTTCACAACTTCTTCGTGAACATTATTGAAACAGGCAACTAGCCCATGCCAACTCTTGCCTTTACCCCACCTACCACTCATTTTCTTCTCAACAAAAAAATGTTTCATTTTCAAAGGGGACACAACACATATGCTATCTGATTTTCATTTGGAAAGTCTGGATATTGAAAAGAAGGAAGTCTGCCCCACCTTCATACTTCAATCATGCACATTGAGTCTGTGTTTAACTAACTGTTGTCTCAGTGGTTTACACTTTTTGAGCCTTATAAGCAATCATCTTATGCTTAATTTATTCTATCACTTGCACGAACACACAAAAAATTTGTTTCTTTGTCATAACGTTCATAGAAATTACCTTTGTGGTGTTTCGATGATTGAATGGAAGCCCTGGGGGAGTGAACATCATACAAGCTCCTTTATATTGTGTATTCGTTACACACAGTGACTTTGTGTTACTGACAGACAATTTTAACTGATTCATTTGTTGATTCGGGTGTTACACTTCATTTTCTATTTTTGTCTGGATTTGCAAAGATCTGGATGCACATCTTTATGAATTGACGGATAATCAGTGGTTCTGTTTGCAAGATCAATGGTGGAAGAAATTTCTTGAAGACACGTCTTGATGAACTCTTTGCTCTTTTCATCAAAAAGGGGGAGAAGCGCCAACCAAGAAATGGGGAGATCAAAAGTTTTTTGAACGAATGAAAGATATTCTGAAGATTTGCATTTTCTGAGTTTAAAGAGAAGAATTGAATTCCTAAATATTTTTAGTAATGATCTTGATCCAAAGGGGGAGATTGTTAAAGCACAGTTTTATTGGATTCAATATCATAATTATCTGAAGATGGAAATCTGAAGTCAAAGCTGGAAAAGTCGTCTCAATAAATAGTCTAGGGTCCTTTTGTAATAAATAGTCAAAGTCTGTTTCCGTATTTAATTTATTAGTTTTTATAATTTTAGTTATTAGTTTGTTTTGTATTTGGGCCCAAGCCTAGCCAAGCCCATTAGGCTAATATGGCCTAAGTATAAATTGTTTTGTTTTAGTGTTAATTAGGTCAAAGGAGCTTAATTAGAAAATTATTCATTAGGAGGCTGCTGGGTGTTGGTGCGCCGTACACAGAGAGACATAGAAGCGGAGATAGATCGATTTCTTCATCAATAACTTGTAATCGTTTGATTAATCAATAACAGGTTTGCATTATCGTATTGATTATATGTTTGCTTGATTGAATGATTATATATTGGGACACACAAATTCTAAGTACTAGAACGCGCATACGCATTGTGACAAGTTAAAGTTCAAAAATTTTTCTAAGTAAGAGAACGCACAGAGTGATTGCGACAAGTGAACTTCAGAACTCGCAGGCTTCAATCTGTAACAAGTGAGAACTCGCAGACCACTACATGCGTCAAGTGGCCTTTGATTTGCGACTTCTAGAGATATGTGACAAGTTACTGTTCCTATCACAGTTCTTTGCGACTTCTGACACTTAGAATTTTTTTCTGAGTTTTTCCAATGTTTGACCAAGGTTGACTTTTTGAGTCAAATTTGATTCTGAATTCTTTGGACGATCATTTCAAGCAGTATATCAGTATTATATTCTCATTCAACAAAATGTCTAGAGATCTTTTGAGTATGGGTTCCAAATCCAAACCCCTAGTGCTATAAGCAGATGAATACCCGCAATGGAGAAAACGGATGATCAACTTTTTGAATAATCAGGATAAGAAACTGATGAGTTCTATTACTGATGGACTATATTTCCCGCATGTTACTGTTGCAAGAATTCCAACAACCGACACTAATCCAGAAATTCCCGAAAGAATTGTGACAAGAGATCCAATTCAATACAGTGAACTAGACAGAGAATTAGTTGAAAGGGATGCTCAAGCTCTAACTTTCTTGATTATGGCTATTCCGAATGATATTTTTAACAGAGTAGACAGTCGGGACTCTGCTAAAGAAATATGAGATGAATTGGAGAGACAATTTCAAGGATCTGAGAAATCCATGAAGACAAAGAGGAACCAGAGCATTAATGCCTATGAGAGTTTCAAAGCTAAGGAAGGAGAATCTTTGAGGGATGCTTACAACCGGTACAATATTATTTTGAATGATTTGTGAAGGAATGGGGTACATAAGTCAGAATCTGAGATCAACTTCAAGTTCATCAAAAATCTTCAACCAGAGTGGGATACTTATTCTATTCAGTTGCAGATGAACAAAGATATGGATGAAGAGAAACTCAATGATCTGTTTTGTGTTCTAAACCAACATGAGGACAAGGTTAAGGAACATGCTGCTGTGAACAAGAAATTGTTACAGATCAAGGAAAAACAGAAGAAAGTTGAGGATTCTTTGGCTTTACTTACTCAAGGCAAAGGAAAGATGATCAAGGGAAGCTCAGTTTCTACAAAGTTTGGAAACCAAAAAGCCTTTGTTTCTGATATTGTTGACTCATTTGACAGTTCTGAGGAGGAGGAAGAGGAATCTGAAAATGAATATTGAGTTTGCTGAGAAATTGGCATTGCTGACTTTAAACTTTCACAAAAGGTTTGGAAGGAAGAAATTCTACAACAAGTCTAAACCTGATTCTTACCGAGCTCACAAGTACAAAGGAAAGTTTGAGAAGGAAAAGGAAAGAAAAGATGAGAAGAAAGGAGAGAAGAAAGGAGAGAAGAAAGGAGAGAAGAAAGGAGAGAAGAGAGAAGAGAAAGAAAAGGAGAAAGGTGACAAATGTTTCAATTGTGGTAAAACTGGTCACTTTGTCAGAGAATGTCCATAAAAGAGAGTGAAGAATTATGAATACTATGCCAAGAAAGCTCATTTGGATAAAGCTTTGGAGAAAGGAAAAACACTAAAAGTTGAGGAGGAAATTTGGTTTGAATATTCTGATGAAGAGGAAGAAGTTAAAGTGAATCTGACTCAAGTTCACTACAACCTCATGGCTCATCTGAATGAAGATTCTGACTCTGAGGTACACTCTTATTCTGATAATTCTGATACTTTCTCTGAAAGTGAAGAAGTTATGAACTTGATGTCTCAATTAACTATAATGAACTATGAGTTTCAAAAACAGAAAGATAATTTTCAAAAACAAAAGAGTATCACTCAGGGACATCAAGATCAAGCTTTAATCTATAAGACATTAGCAGCAGAAAGAGAAGAAGAAAAGAATGTTCTGAAAATGGAAAAGGTAAACCTTCAAACTAAGATATCTTAATTGAAAAAAGAGTTAACTTCTTTGAAAGATAAAAATCTTGATCTAACCTTGAAGTATGACATTGTTTTGAAGGACAGAACTGCAGCATATACAAAGATTAAGGAGTTGGAGGATTTAAATTTCAAAAGAGGTCAAACAGAATAGACATTGAAAATTTTAACCAGTAATAAAAAAGATACTCGTTTTTATAATGCTAAAACTGGTTTGGGACTTCAAGATGTTGAGACATTAAGAAGGCACCCGAAAACCTTTTTAATTTTAAAACATCGGGTGATGCTCCTGTCGTTTTAATACCTCATGTTCTTGAAATTTTTGTCAAGTCTGAGACTTCATCACCGGAGACTCCTAAGATAAAAACAGAAGAACCAGTGAAGGTTAAATCAGAAATTAAAACTGATTCGGATTCTCATGATTTTAAATTTGTTGGATTCAAATACGACGACTTAAATTCATCTTATAAAAATAAAAAGAAAAGTTTCGTCGAATTTGAAGTTTTTTTCCAAAATTACATGAGACTTTTAAATCAAGTTCTATATCTGATGCAACTGAAACTGTTATATCTTGTTCAATCATAGGAGACAAAGATGAGAAATCTCATTCTGAAACCAAGTCTGTTTCTGTTAAAACTTCAAATTTTACTGATTCTGAATATCAGGCAGCTTTGAAAACTATTTCTAATTTGGAAAGGAAAATTTCAGTTCTCAATACTCTTATTGCTGAATTGGAAGATGCCAATGAAAACTTTGGGATGGAATTAGATTTAAGTCTAATTCAAAATGAAATTTTGCAAAAAGAAATTAGAAATTTAGAATCCCAAATTTTCAAAATTTCAAAAGGCAAAGAAACTTGTCCTGATCAGAATTCTCCATCTTCTGTTAATCTCAATGCTGATGTGAAAACATCTTTGAAGATTTTAACATCTTCGGAAAAGGAGTCAAGTGTTTCTGAAAAAGGAGAATGTTCGGGAACAAATTATGTTTTCCAAACATCTTCTAAATCTGAATCTTTCATTAATCCTATTTTTGAACCTAACTATGTTTGTTCTTCAGATAACAAAGTGAAGAAGGAAAGTAAGAAGAAAAGGAAGATGAAGGTGGAAGAGAAGATGATCACTTCTGATAGTTTGGCTTGTAATAGAGTAGTCAAAGTTTGTAATAATGCTTGTCAACTTTGTTTGAATAAAACAAAAACTCTTTCCCGAAATGAGTTGTTGACACAAGCTACTACAAAATTACGATGCTCAAACTGTCATGAAAGTTCGTTTTCTTTGAAACCAAAGTTTTCTAAGAAAAGAAAACCAATCCAGTTTGTGAACAAGAAAACTTCTGCTCAATCTATTGTTAATCATAAAGTTGAAGTTTATTCTTTTCAAAATAAAAATAATGATTTTAAAATGAACAAGTTAGTTGACGTAAAATTTGTGTGGAAGTGGATTCCAAAATCAGAACTTAAAGCACAAATTTTATCGAAAGAACCCAAGTTTGAATGGCGAATCAAAGGGTTGTCAACTGATTTGAAGAAGATTAAAGATACTAACAAGAAAGGACACATATTCATATGGGTACCTAAATTGAAGTGACTGTTGCTTGCAGGCTTGTCATGTGTGGATCATAGATTCAGGAGCCTCAAGACACATGATATCACATAAGCACCTGTTGTTCGACTATGTAGATCATTATGCAGCTTCAGTCAACTTCGGAAATGAAATGAAAGGATATGTCAGAGGATATGGTGTTATCAAGAACAATATGATTTCTATTTCAAAAGTTCTGTATGTGGAAGGATTGGCTTACAATTTATTCTCTATCAGTCAGTTTACTGAGAAGAAGTGCAAAGTTGAATTTGATGAAGATTATTTCTATATCAAAGATCAAAGTGGAGCATTGTTGATAAAAGCTGGAAGAATGGGATTACTCTATGGTGTTCACTTTCTGACTCTGAAAGCTTCAAAGCCAGTTTGTCTTATTTCTAAGACTTCAACAGATGAAAGTTGGTTATGGCACTGGAGGTTATCTCATCAGCATTTCAGAGATTTATTTAAACTTAGAACTCAGAATCTGGTCACTGGTCTACCAGAACTGAAGATGGAACAAAACTCACTTTGTCTAGCATGTGAAAAGGGCAAGATGAAAAAGAGTTCTCATAAGCTGAAAATGCTATCAAGTTGTACTAAATCTCTTGAGCTTATTCATATGGATCTCTGTGTCCCAATGAGAACACAGTCCATCAATGGCAAAAAGTATATCTTGGTGATAATTGACAAATATTCACAATATACTTGGCTAGAGTTCTTAAGGCAAAAGTCGGAAGCTCCAGATCTGATAATCAAATTCATCAAAAGAATTCAAGTTCTTCTTCAAAGCCAAGTTCAACAGTTGAGAAGTGACAACGAAACTGAATTCAAGAATGCAACTCTTCAGAGCTATCTTGATTCTGTTGGAATTTCACACAATTTTTTGGCTGCAATGACACCTCAGCAGAATGGTGTTGTTGAAAGGAAGAACATGACATTGGTAGAAGCAGCTCGCACAATGCTTGTCTATTCTGATCTACCTTCGTTTCTTTGGGCTGAAGCAGTAGCAACCGCATGTTTCACATAAAACAGGACTATTATTAATAAGCGTTTTAATAAAACTTCTTATGAGATTATAAATGGTCGAAAACCTACTGTTAAATTCTTTCGTGTGTTTGCCTGCAGGTGCAACGTGCTCAATGATAGAGAAATTTTGTCAAAGTTTCAACCAAAAGCTAATGAAGGAGTGTTCATTGGATATTTTCTTCAATCTAAAGCATACAAAGTCTACAACACTAGAATGAAGACTGTGATTGAAAGCATCAACGTATCGTTTGAAGAATCTTCAACAAGGACTTCTGAACAATCCAGTTCAGGACTCGCACCTACAAATATAGCTTCTACAAAAAAAAGTGTAGAACCTGTGATCAACTAGAATAAGATTTCTACAACCTTATCTGAATCTGATCTTGATTTGTTATTCTTTGATGCTTTTAATGATATAATTCATGAAGATAACAAACAAGAAAACTTAACAAACACTAACACACCTACTACAAGTGTAGATTTATCTGGCCCATCTGAAGCAGTTGGTGAAGCTTCAACTAGTCAAGTTCAAGATGTTTCTGAAAGTGCTACACCAGACATCTCATGTGATTTGCTTTCACCATCAGTTGAACCAGCTTCAACAACTGTTGTGTCTGGAGATATTCCATCAGAAACACAACTTGAAGAAGCTACTCCATCATCAAGTGTACAATTTCCAGAGGCAAATGAAACTGAATTGCCTACGATACAAGATGAATATGATGAAACAAATAATCAAACTGATATTGATCATCTACCAAGCACACACAGATGGACAAAGGCACACCATCCAACAAATATCATTGGTGATCTGAATGCCAAGGTGTCTACCAGATCTACAACTACATCTGCATCTGCGAATTATTGTATGTTCGTTAATTTTGTAAGCAACATGGAACCGAAAAAGCCGTCTAAAGCACTGAAAGATCTGGACTGGATAAATGCAATGCAAGACGAGCTAAATGAATTTAAAAGGAATGAAGTGTGGAGGTTGGTACCAAGACCCAAGGATAAAACCATTGTCGGAACTAAATGGGTTTTTCGGAACAAGAAAGACAAGGCAGGTATAATTGTCAGAAATAAGGCACGGTTGGTTGCTAAAGGCTACAATCAGCAAGAAGGCATAGATTATGACGAGACCTATACACCTGTTGCCAAGATCGAAGCAATAAGGATTTTTGTCGCATACGTCGCTCACAAAAATATCAAAGTGTACCAGATGGATGTTAAATCAACATTCCTGAATGGTATCATACACGAAGAGGTGTATGTTAGTCAACCGGAAGGCTTCATTGATCCAAAATATGGTAGAACATAAATGTTCTATTTAGAAGTTTAGTAAAGTAATCCTTTTTGTATTTGTATTGGGCCTTGTACCTTGGGTTTGGGCTTTAGTGTGTATAAGGGTATTGGGGTATATATATAGGGTATGTTAGTTATTGTGTTTGTAACTTTCATATTTTCACAATGTAGACATACGAATCCTATACGCTCTCTGTAGTTAGTTTGTGTTTAGCATATGTGAATCATAAACTACAGATTCAATCCCAATCTTTTGTTTATCTTTTATATCAATCAATCAACTTGATCAATGTGGACTAACAAGTGGTATCAGAGCCTAACGCAGAAATTTTTCTACGTACGATCATGATCAAGTTTGATTTAAGAACAGTTCACATTTGCATGTTTACTTTCTGAGAAATTTTCGAATTGGTTGATTTGATGTTATTTTGGATGAACCTTGTTGCCAAATTGATTCAGAGGATATAGTCGATTATCATTGAATAAATTACATGTTCCAATTTCAATCTAGGTGGTCGAATTGATAGATTTTGATTAATGTTGGTGCGTAAACTGTCATATACTGTGGATTGATCAAAATCAATTAATTGTGTTTGTTTTTTAAATTTTGATGGAAAAGGTTTGTAATCGATCATCCAACGAGCTTAATGTCAAATTTTGGTGAGACAATTCAAAGATTTGAGCTGAATTCAAGTGATTTTTCTTGAAATATGTTCAAGATCGCAAGAATTCGCATGATCAACGAATAACTCGCATGAAGAACTCGCTTAGAGAATTCGCATGATAAAATGTTTGAGGAATTCGCATGAAATATCAATGGCACAACAATTTTTTAAGTCAGGAATTCGCAGGTAGTCATGTGCGAAAAGTTCAGAATTTGCATGCTACTGTGCATACGTTGTGTGCGAATTGTGAGGAATTCGCAAGCCTCTTGATACGAAATGTCAAGAATTCGCATGATGGTATATGCGAGAAGTGGCTTCCAATGTGGAAAAATGTCTAAGTGCAGAATTCGTATAGAGTCATATGCGAATTGCGAGGAATTCGCACATAGGCACATGCGAAAAGTAAGAATTTGCACGCAGGCCTATGCGAATTGTGGGATTTCGGCTATAGCCTCATGCGAGTTGTGCGCTTAATGAATAGTGATCTGCGAAATCTGATAGTTATGCGAAAAGTTTGTGATTTTATGCGAAAAGTGATTGTTCTAAACCCATTTTGCTACAAGTTTGCCCTGTTTCTGTGATTTTTCGCGTAATGCATATGTGACATCATTCCTATCGTCTGTTGGTCACATATTTTGAGAAACTAATCTGAATTTTCACAAGTGCTCATGTTTGTCAAGATTTTCAGATACTAGATGTGTGGATTTAGTCTCTGATTGGATTGGATTAGCTGTCTGAGTATCTGCAATCATCAGTCTGGGGGTACTTCTTTATGTTGTTAGACCGTTGAGTGCTCTTAATCATTCTTCTGACCTGATCAATCAGGAGTGTGAGCGATTGCAATCATTGTTCTGATGCTTTAGTTCTGATTCAGAATCCTGAGTACTTATAATCATCCAGCTGATTCGTGAAGAAAGGAATTCTGAGTTCGTTCGTTCAGTGTTCTGGAAAACAGTTAGAAAACGAGTGTATTTCATTAGTTGTTGAACAGTAATTGTCTTCTAACCTTTGCATTGTAGTGCTTGCTATCGGATGCCTCCTCATGTAAGTTGATCAGAATAAGTTCTTAAGCTGAAGTCTTATTCAACTCGTGGTTCAAAGATAGATCAGATGTTATATACTGAAGATGCCCTTTGGTTGTCACTCCATAATTCACACATTTCATTCTTGTGGGCGTAACGAATGTGTTGGATTTACAAAAGTCAAAAGTTGTCTTTATGTGCACTCAGTCGAGGTTACTGTCTACATCAGATCTGATATTAAAGTTGAAACTTCAAGTATAAGAGCTATATTCAAGGGGGAGTCGTGGATGCTTTGAAGTTTATGCAACACTAAGCTTTCTAAAGAAATCAAGGGGGAGAGGAGCTGAAGTGGATGATTACTTTACAAAACTTAGGGGGAGAATGTTAGAACACAAATGTTCTATTTAGAAGTTTAGTAAAGTAATCATTTTTGTATTTGTATTGGGCCTTGTACCTTGGGTTTGGGCTTTAGTGTGTAGAAGGTTATTGGGGTATATATATAGGGTCTGTTAGTTATTGTGTTTGTAACTTTCATATTTTCACAATGTAGACATACGAATCCTGTACACTCCCTATAGTTAGTTTGTGTTTAGCATATGTGAATAATAAACTACAGATTCAATCCCAGTCTCTTGTTTATCTTTTATATCAATCAATCAACTTGATCAATGTGTACTAACACTATATGAACAAATATAAACAATTCTTGAAAGAATCGTTTAGTTTCGAATCAAAGTTACGCTCAACAACAATGAAATTCAAACGGGGTGTATTACCCTCGAAAATTGTTTCAATTTGAGACATGGTAATAACAAAATCAACAAGAAATTCTAAAACGATGTGTATGAATACTTGACAGTATATGGAAAAGATAAAAGACAAGTATTTATCTTTGGAAACACACGGTCGGTTAAATATTAAAGCTCATAATCATGAAAACATTTAAAATCACACTTCTACATTCATAAAATCTTTTGAGAATCGAGAAGTGGTTTGAACAATAAAAAAATTGTTTTCATGTCTGAAAGTTGTCCGTGTTTCAAACAGATTGAGATTAAGATCAGAAAAATACTTACATTCAGCTTAAAACTTATAAATCCTCCTCAAAATCAAGATTGATTAAATAAATTCTTGCAAGCTCCCCCTCAAAAACTACACAAAGTCAAAAAGTCGTCAAAATATCAAAGTCTTATTCAAAATCTTATTGAAAGTAAGACATTGAAAATTGAGTCATGATCTGAATTGACCAGAAGTCATTAATTCCCCCTAAAAATATGCATTCTGAAAATTATGTCAATACAAAGCATATGCAAAATATCTAAATCATTCTAACTCTAACTCCCCCTTGAATTATGATCATCTTTCTTAGTATTCACTCCCCCTGAAAACATCAGCAAACCTTCAGGGTAGACATCTTTCAGAATTAAAAGTAAAGACATGAAGAAAAATATAAACGAAACTATATGAAGTAAAAAAGGATTATATAGAAATTAAGTTTTGAGATTCAGCATGCCTAATTTTGAAATGAGAAAATGAAATCTCTTTTCATCCAATGGCTTGGTGAAAAGATCAACAAGCTGATAATCCGTGTTTACAAAGTAAAGTTCAATCATACCTTTTTCGACATGATCCTTAATAAAGTGATATTGCACGTCAATGAGCTTCATTTTGGTATGTTGGACAGGGTTAGCAGAAATAGCGATAACGCTCTTTGAATCACAGTAGATCGGGATCTTATTGTAATGGAAGTCGTAATCTCGTAGTTGTGTCTGCATCCACAGCACTTGATAACAACAACTAGCGGCATCTATGTGTTCTGCTTCCGCGGTTGAGGTGGATGCGCACAGTAGTTTATTTGATGCCCAGCTCACGAGCTTATCTCCTAAAAACTGAATGTGTCCCGAAGTACTCTTCCTGTCTAACATGCAGCCCGCATGATCTACATCTGAATATGCGGTTAGTTGGAAACTAGTATCCTTAGGATACCACAAACCCAGATATGTGGTTCCCTTCAGATGTCTAAAGATTCTTTTGATAGCCGAAAGATTTGACTCTTTGGGCTTGGCTTGATATCTCGCACACAAACAAGTCGAAAACATAATATCAGGTCGACTTGTCTTCAAGAACATTAAAGAACCAATCATACCTCAATAGGTATTTTGATCAACAATTTTCCCCTTTAGGTCAGCTCCGATCTTAGTCCCTGGTGCCATCGGGGTGCTAATAGGTGTACAATTATCCATCATTTTAAATTTCTTTAAAATGTTAGAAATGTACTTAGCTTGGTTAATGAAAATCCCCGTTGAGAATTGACGAACTGTAATCCAAGAAAGAAGTTCATCTCTCCCATCATACTCATCTTTAGAAAACTCGTACTTGACTATAAACTTTGAAAGGACATCATACCATGCCCGAGGGGCTTGTTTTAATTCATAAAGAGCCTTGTCAAGAATATAGACGTGGTCTGGCTTTTCAGCACTCACGAACCCTTCTGGTATAGAAACATACACTTCCTCCATCAAAATTTCGTTTAGAAAAGTTGTTTTCACATCCATCTGATAGACAGTGAAGTTCTTATGTGCACCATACGTGTGAAATATTCTAATCGCCTCGATGCGTGCAACTGGAGCATATGTCTCATCATAATCTATACCATCCTTTTGCTGGCATCCCTTATCTACAAGTCGAGCTTTGTTACGGACAACTACACCATCTTCATATTTCTTGTTTTTGAATACCCATTTAGTGCCAATAATTGTTTTTCCTTCAAGTCTCGGCACGAGTCTCCATACTTTCAGTACCTCGAACTGGTTAAGTTCTTCTTGCATGGATGTTATCCAGTTAGGATCCTCAAGAGCTTCAGATACGCGAGTCAGCTCTATCTTGCTCAAGAAAGAATCAAACAAGCACTCGTTGGCTGTTGCTGACCTAGTTTGCACCGGTTTCGGAATATCTCCGATAATTTGATGTACCGGGTGCGCTTTGGTTCACTTTGTAGTATGAGGGAGGGAAACATAGGTAGACTGACCACTTTCATCATCTATGAATCCTTCTTCTAGGGGTTCAGTTGAAGGAACCGGTTCAGAAGTTCCAACTGGTTGTACACTTGATGTTTGTTGAGTGGACAAATCAGTATTGATAACCGGTTGTACATCTTATGATTGTTCATCATTTTGTGCACCTTCAACTGAGTGAGTTGCTGATGAAATATCTTGCTGAACTGGTGCAGTATGTTCAGTTGAAATATCTGAAGTGATCGGATGATGTGTGCGTGAATCTTCAGCACTGTCAATCACAATAGGTTTAGATACTTTAGTACGAAGACATTCATCATAAAAATGTTCAAATAAAACATCTAATTCAGTTAAATGAGATGTTGAATTGGATGCTTTTTCAGGAGTTGAAACGCTAGAACCATGTTCTGGACTGATTTGTCCAGAAGCTAAGACTCCTGTAAGAACGGGTTTTGAACTGTGTTTGTTAAACCCATAATTCAAGTTCTAATCTAAACATACAATCAAGATGAACAATTAATCAAATCATATGTCATTGATATGAATCACAAAGATTACAAACTCACACTTTCTCTCTCTACAATCACTCTCTCTCTAGAATGATATTCAATGAACCTCTTCTCTTCTCTGATCCGTGTGAATTACTTCCTGATTGATACTCTGTGAATATTTCTACTCATTACAAAGACAAGGAACCTATTTATACTAAGCAACATAACAAGGAAACAAAATACAATACACTTTGACTTTGAGTTTTATTACAAGAGACTTTGACTTTGATGCTTAAGAGTTTGACTTTCAGCTTTGACTTGCTTCACTTTAATCTTCAATCTTTATGATCTTGAATCCAACAAATATGTGCTCTAACATTCCCCCCATTGGATCAAGATCATCTCTAAAAAGATATTGCAATTCAATATTCTCTCTTTAAGCTCAATTTGAATCTTCTCCCCCTTTGTAGTAAAAAGATCTTCTCAAGCAATCAACATTCTCCCCCTATTAATATGAAAAGTTGACATTCTCCCCTTCTTTGATAAACTCAGTATCTTCAAAAACTTTCATCAATCTTCTAAAAGTCTGTTCTTCAAAAATATTACCATTATCCCCAAAGGTTGACATAAATCTCTTTCAGACTTGAAAAGAACTTATCTTCAGTTTCAACTCATCTTCAGAATTCTTTAAACAAATTTCAACAAACTTTCTTTCACAATCAAATCTTGAATATTTTCTCCCAGCTTTAACATTTCTTGATACAGTCTCCCCCTTTTTGATGATAGAAGCATGAAATCATCAAAACTTTCAACAAGAAATGTCTCTGTAAGCGTTCTGACCACTGATCTTTTATACTGAGCCTCTGATTCACCATCGATCCAAAATAAGATATTCATCCAGATCTTTTCAAATCCAGAGAAAATAGGAATGTAACACCTGAATCAACAAATGAATCAGTTAATATGCCTGTCAGTAACACTAAGTCACTGTGTGTAAGTGTAACGAATACACATTGGAAATGAGATTTTTGATATCACTCCCCCAGGACTTCCATCCAATCATCGAAACACCACAAAGGAAATTTCTATGAATGTTATGACAAGAAAACAAATTCCTTGTGTGCTCGTGCAAGTGTAGAAAGAATTAAGCAGATGATGATTGCTTTTATAAGGCTCAACATTGTGTAAACCACTGAGACAACAGTAATTAAACACAGACTCAATGTGCATGATCAAAGTGCGAAGGTGGGGCAGACTTCCTTCTTTTTCAATATCCAGATTTTCCAAATGAAAATCAAATAGATTATGTGTTGCATCCCCTTTAAAATATGAAACATTTTCTTTTTAAGAAGAAAATGAGTGGTTGGTGGGGTTTTTATCAAGAGTTGGCATGGGCTAGATGCCTATTTCAATAATGTTCACGAAGAATTGTGAAACATTAGTAATGTGGTTGCCCGACTCAGAAAGTAGTTGGTGCAGAGTTTAATATTCTTTTACTCTGTTCTCTCACCCTCTTTCTTTTAATCATTTGAGCTCACTGCTAACCAAACTCTCTTTTCCATTTTACCTCGTCACACAACCCACACTCATTTCTTTTTGACTCCTCACACTCGATCACAAAGGATTAACTTCTTGGGTAGGAAACACTGGTTAACGTGAATTCATAGAAGTTTCATTTAAGTACTGCACAATGAACCCATATTTTCCTATGAAAGCATAATGTTGCTCAAAAATGGTTTAAATTTATTAGTTAAAGCATAAAGAATGAAATACAAGTCAGATATATGTATGCTCAGAGATGTAATCATGAAGATTTGAGCATTTTAAACATTAAAGACTATTCAAACAAGTATATTGAAAGAATGAAATGAAGACAAGAAACTTGTTTGAAAATCTGACATTGTATGAAATGATCAGAATCAAATGATTTATCAATTAAGGCTTAGGTCAGCAAAAATTGAATATTGTCTATACGATTCAAAATATAGACATTCTTGAAAGAACGTTTCGAAATGAAATCACGCTCAAAATTCTTTGGAATTCAATCGGGGTGTATCACCATTGAAAAATTTGTTCAAATATGAGACATGGTGATAACATATCCAACAAAAATTAAACCGGTGTGTATGAATACTTGAAAGTATATGGAAAAGATAATACACAAGTATTTATCTTTGGAAACATATGATTTATAGACATTTCAGCTCATTTGATAATGAAAACAATTAAAATCACACTTCCAAATTATGAAATCTATGTAAGAATCGGGAAGTGGTTTGAACGTTTAAGAACATGTTTTCTATGATTGAAAGTCGTCCTTCTTTCAACCATATATGAGATTAAGAATAGACATTAACCTTTTTCGTTCAGTCTTAAATCTCATGAAGTCAAGCTTAAAGTCATAAGAATATGATCTTGTAAGCATCCTCTCAATCTACATCATTCAAAAAGTCCGTCAAAGTACAAAATTTATTCACAAAAACTTTTATTGAAAAATAAAATGACATAAAGCAGTAAAACATTGAATGCACGAGTTCTGATCTGAAATAATCAGAAGTCATAATTCATACTCCCCCTGAAAATATGCATCTGTAATTTGTCAGTGAAAAAGCAGATGATAGAGATCTACAACTCCTCCTGAAATGTAGTTCGTCATATCTTCCGAATACATATTTTCAGAAAAATTATGTACTCCCCCTTGAAGGTTGATTTCCTCTTTTTAAGTATCTGAGTACAATCTCTTATCAGCCCGGGAGTAGCATCTCTTTTTCATCGTTGAAGTACGAGTCCTAAATTGTTGTGTTTAGAAGTCAAACTCCGTTGAAGTACGGGTCCTGAACTGATTTATTCAGAAGCCTTAGTTCATTGAAGCACGTGTTCTGAACTGACTTATTCAGAAATCTTGGTTCTTTTACTCCCCCTTTACTGTAGGTTCTTGCAACACAGATTCACTTTTCGGCTTTGGTACCCACTGGTATTTGGGTCCATGTTTGTTAGTTGCATTTCTGTTAGGAGTAATCGAGTAAGAACCATACCAGTAATGATCACTCGATTTATGAACAAAATCATAAGTATGACAATAAGAACAATACCTTTTCTTAGTCAACCTGATCAATTGATCTCTCGAGTAAGTGAGATCAGGTTTACCTTTTAGCACTTTGTTCTTCTTGGCTGTTGATGCATGTACAAATGATTTGTTACTCTTCTTCTCATCCTTCTTTCCTTTCTTTTTTTCCTTCTTCTCATCATTCTTCTCATCTTCAACTGGTTTTACCTTCCACACCAGTTTCTCTTCTTTATATTTCCTTCTTCTCCTTCTTTGTGTACCTGAACCATCTACATTTATATCATAGAAAATGTTAGTTGTACGAATCTGATCAAATGATTTAACTAACCTTTTTTGTAGAAACAAGTTTCTTATGTGAGCTTGCAGCTGTCTTGAATGAACATTCAGAATCAACTGAATCATCTCGAGGTGTGTGGATTTGTGACTCTGGAGTCGTTTGCTCAGTCATCACCACCTTTGAAATAATGTCTTCAAGCTCTTTGATCTTCGAAGAATAATTGTCTCTTTCTTTGACAAGTAGATCAATCTCTTTCTTTAACTCAAACTTCGCTTTCTGCTCTTTCAGTGCATTCGTGGATAGTTCAGATAGATTCTCAGTAAGCTTCTTTCTTCCTCAAAGCCCTTTTCAGCATTTGTTCTCTGACCAGATATCTCTTTGAAGATTCCAACATTCTTCTGTTCTATGGTCTTTATTTCCTTTGCAAACTTTTCTCTTTCCAAAATAATCACTTTGTCAAAATCAGATATTTGTTGAGAAAGTTTTGTACATTTCAGCTCAACTGCCTTCTTCTCGTCAACACATTTTCTTGAAAAGTCTGAGAATTTCTTTGCAAATGCTTTCTTTTCAATCTCAAAATTATCTCTGTCTTTGAATATCTGTAGTTCCAGATCAGTAATCTTCTTGTTCAATTCTTCATTAGCATCCTATAGATTCTTAATCTTCTCCTTATTACTGTCAACAGATGTTGTTTGATGAATTTGGATAATCTAATTTTCCAAATCAGACATCTTTCTAATCAGCTCAGCATTCTCACTCTTTAACTTCTCAGATTCCAACCATTTGTCTTCTTTCAAGCCATGAAGAACTTCTTTTTCAACTTGAGTTATATGTTCTTTATATGCATCAAAGAAATCTGAAAATTTTCCCGAACTAGTTGCCTTTTTCAGTAAGCCCATATGTGAATGCATCCATTCTTTAAGACTATTAAAAGTAGCAACTCGGTCATTTTCTTTCTGTTTATAGTACTCAACATGGTCTTTTGATACAACAACTGAACAAAGTAACTTAGCAATCTTCTCTCTCTTTTGATTAACTTTATTCTCAAGAGAGGCAATTTCAGTTTAGCAATCTCTTCTTTTGATGACATCTTGATCTTTACACCTGTTATCACAAAAAGAACTTGAATTTGATCGTTAATCCAAATGAAATCAAGTATAAATGCAGAATACTTGAAAGAAAATCAGAAACGAAATTTCCAGAAATTCTCCAAGTCTAGAATTCGCAAGACACAAAGTGAAGTACTAAGAATTCGCAAGCTATAGAAAAAATAAGAATTCGCATACAAAACCAACATACTGAATTCGCAAACAATAAGAAATCATAAACCACCAGAATTCGCAAGCAATATCAAATAGACTTCAGAATTCGCAAGCAACACTCTTTAGAATTCGTAAGCAAAACAAGTTAGAGTTTGCAAAAATGAACCCTGCGAATCCAACACTTAGAAAAACTTTCACACTTTTTGTAAAACCCACAAGAATTCACTCTCTCTCTCTCTCTAGAATGATATTCAATGAACCTCTTCTCTTCTCTGATCCGTGTGAATTACTTCCTGATTGATACTCTGTGAATATTTCTACTCATTACAAAGACAAGGAACCTATTTATATTAAGCAACATAACAAGGAAACAAAATACAATACACTTTGACTTTGATTTTTATTACAAGAGACTTTGACTTTGATGCTTAAGAGTTTGACTTTCATCTATGACTTGCTTCACTTTAATCTTCAATCTTTATGATCTTGAATCCAACAAATATATGCTCTAACAGTGTTGTCCAGAAGCCACTTCCATTGCTTCATCAAATGTGATGTCAACTATTTCAACAACAATCTTCGATTTCTTCAGATAAAGTCTATATGACGCAGATGTTTGAGAGTAGTTGATGAAAATCACTTCTTGAGCTTTTGGATTGAACTTATTCAAGTTCTCCTTGTGGTTAAGCACATAGCACCTGCACCCAAAAATATGGAAATGTTTAATGCTAGGTGTTCTGTTATATATAAGAGCATAAGGTGTTTTACCAAAGCGAAGATGAATGATCCAACGATTTTGCGTATAACATGCAGTCGAGACAGCCTCAGCCCACAAAAATAGAGGTAAGTCGGATTGGCTAAGCATCGTACGTGCAGTCTCAACAAGAGTCCGGTTTCTTCTTTCAACTACCCCATTTTGTTCAGGCGTTCTGGCAGCAGAAAACTAATGAGTTATCCCAACCAACTTGAGATAATCGTCAACTGTTTTGTTTTTAAATTTTGTGCCATTGTCTGTTCGAATCAACTTCACTGTTCACTTCATGTTCACTTAGACACTCTTTAGGAATGAGATGATAACATCGGGAGTCTCATCATTTGACCTTCAAAATTTGACCCAAGTGTATCGTGAGTAATCATCCACTATCACCAGTACATAACGCTTGTCGTTGATGCTCTGTGTACGCATTGGACCACATAAGTCCATGTGCAATAACTCCAAGGGATCATTTGTATTTGGTTCAGGATTTGGCTTATGTGAAGATCTTTTCATCTTTCCTTTCTCACATGTGTCATGTTCTTTTTCAAATCGAAGCTCAGGAAGTCCTTTGACTAAATTGCCCTTCACCAACTTGTTGATATAGCGGAAGTTGAGGTGAGATATCCTTCTATGTCACAACCAGCTTTGTTGCATAGAGGCTTTCGACAGTAGACACACGACGCTTTCGGGTTTGACACTGGATAGATTGATCATGTAGAGGTTTGACTTCCTAGTGCCGACCAGGAGCTCTTTCCTATCTTCAGTTCTTACACAACATCTCTTAGCCTTGAAATTCACCTCTAAGTCTTTGTCATGGAACTGTCCAATGTTGAATAAGTTGTGTCCGAGACCTTCAACATAACTCACCTTCTTTATCGTTATATTGTCTTGTACGACGTCTCCATATTCGAGGATTGGCGAGAAATAATCATTCCTGAATCGTACATTTCCGCAGAATTTCTCTGTATAGTTAGATAAAATATCTTTTCTCCCAGTCATATGCTTGGAACAACCGAAATCTAAGTACCACATATGACGGGTCTGCACAAGAAAAATTAATCAACAACTAGTTTAGGTACCCATTTTTAGATGGGTCCTTTCATGTTAGTCTCAGTTTTTGGCACCCATTTAAATTTGGGCCCGCTTATTCTTCGAAAACCATTTGATTCAACAGTATTATATATATGATATGATCTAAACCAATCATTAGAATATTTACGAGCAACAAAATCATTTCGGCCACAAGTGGAACACTGAATTGTAGAATGAGATAATTGAATCAATTGTTTTATTGTATAAACCTTGCATGGAAGTACAAGTTTTGATTTATTCGAAGCAAGTTGATCAATTACATCACTACTTATATCAGTTTTCCTATTACAATCTGAAGCTGAAAATGATTTTGTCGACTCTTCATCTTTCATAGGTCTCCATTCAAGCTTCACCTCAGATCTTTTAAATCTCATATCTAAAACATAAGATTTATGCTTGTTAGAATGATGGGAATTCAGAGTTTTCTTTTTTTTAGACTTACCAGTGTTGTTTCGTTTCTATGAGTGCTTCTTCTTTTTACCCTTAGCATAATAAGCACTTACAGGAACTGTGTCATCAACTTTAGTTGATGATTCACCAACTTCGAATACACTTGGTAACTCTTCAGAATTAACAACAAAGTTAGTATGATCTGGAAGTTTTGCATTAAAATCAAACTAATCCATACACCCATCAAAACATTCTTCGGAATTTAGAAAATCAACTTCATCATCAAACAGACCATCATCATCTATAGGGTGTGATGATTTGGAATATTTTGGAAACATAAAGTCATTAAACTCTTTTGTACACTGTTTTTCATATGGCGTTTGTTCAAAATTTGATGGTTTAACATTACAAAAGATGTTACCTATAAAAGCTTTGCAAGATGAAGCATCATAATCAGTAGATGTGTTTTCAAAAACTCTATCTGACTCTAATTTATCATCTGCTTTAAACTCATATTTTGAATCAGTATTCAGTAAAACGGTTGAAAACACAATTTTCTCTAAGTCAACAAAATTTCTTTCATCTTCTAAAGTTTTCTCAAGATGAAAATTTTTGCTTTCTAAAATGAGAGGTGGAACATAAATTTTTGTTTCAACAGGTTTAGCCTCCATCTCTTCAGTAGAATAGCTTTGAAAATAATCATTTGAAAGAAATGTTGGTTGATCAGAAAGATAACTATCATTCAGTTTGTCATAACAGAATGATAGTTGCATTTTAACTGTGTCTTTTCTTTTAAGATCTTCCTTTGCCTCATCCTCGTCAGATAACTTGGTCCATCTGACTTTTAACATGGGGTGTTTATCAGCCAATTGTAAAAAATCAAAACTATAAAGAGCAGGCTGTTTTGAAATTCCCTTTTTCAAGTAATGTGGGTTCTCATACCCAATATCCTAGTTATCTTTAAAATATTTAAATTCCTTAGGTTTGTTTAGATGAATGGTTTGGTCAGTTTGGCCTCTAGATAAAGCTTTGCTTCTAAACCACTAGTCTTTGCTTTCAAAGACTTGTTTTCAAATTTCAACTTTTTATATTTTCTAACAAACTCTTTGTTCTCAAGTTCACATAAGTTGAACTTAGAATTTGCTTCAGATATTTGATTTTCAAGAAAAATCTTTTGTTTTTCAAAATTGCTAACGTCATTGTTCAAAGAATCAATCAACATTTTCTTCCCAACAATATCCTTGTTGAGATCAAATATTGTTTGACGCTTTTTCGCAACAACGTTTTTTCCCTTTTTAAGCTTAGATTGTAGATCTTTAAACTCAACCATCATGGATTCCATCTTTTTAAGAAAATCAGATTCAGATAAGTCATATCAGATGTGTCATCATGATATTCATCATATGTTGCTTGTTTGCCCATTAGAAACATGTGTGCAACCTCATTCTTCTCATCTTCTGAATCTGTTAGATCTAGCCGGTGATCATCTTCCGCCATTAGTGTTTTTCCTGCTTCCTTCTGCTTTGCCATCAACATCTTATTCTTATAGTAGTCAGAATTACGCACTTTGGGTTTTCGGCATTCTTTAGCAAAGTGCCCAATCTTGCCACAGTTGTAGCATTTTACCGGCTCATCTGTTTTATTCTCTTCATACTTATTCAGATATCTCTTCTCCTCTGGCTTTCTTTCCTTAAACCTCCTCTCTTCAAATATGTTCCTTCCTTCTACTTTCTCCTTATGCTCATAGTTTCTAGACCTACATGAGTATCTCTGGCTGTTTGATCCCGGTTTCTTGTAGAATTTGTTTTGGAATGCCCGGGTCAAAAGAATTATGGCTTGCTTCAGACTTTCACCATCATTTGAATCAAAATTAACACTACCACTCTCATCTAAATCAAAAACCACAACCTTCTTCTTCTTCTTCTTCTTCTTCTCTTTCTTCTTCTATTTCCTTTCTACAACCAATGCTACCAGATCAGGAACCGGTTTCTCAGTCTTTTTCTTTTCTTCTCTTATCTCTTCTACCTCCTCCTCATTATGTCTTAGCGTCTCATAAACCTCACTAAGTGGAATGTCATTCAGATCTTTCATCTGTCTAGTATGTTTCTTGAACTCTGGTTGCAAGATGCTCAGAAACTTGACATTATTCTCAATTTGCTTCTTCTTGACCTTGTTCTTAGCCAACTCATTAAGTAAAGAAACAAACCTATCATATGTAGCTTCTAGGCTCTCTCCCTCTTTAGCTTTAAACTCTTCATAACTGTTTATACAGTTAGCTACCTTCATCTGGTTGCCTATCTTAGAACCCATCATCAACTTATCAAGTTGATCCCACAATTTCTTAGTTGTAGCTTTATAGTTGTCTATCTTGATGTAGATGTCGTTCGGGATACTTTGTAATAGGAGAGATCTTGCTTGCTTATCATCCTTATATCGCTTCTTCTGCTCAGTTGTATAGTTAGAAATATCAACAAGTACTCTCTTTGTCTTTGGCTCTCTAGGTTCAGTACCATCTTCATTATATGATGTATCATCATCTGGTACTACTCTAGTAAATGGCTTCGTCACACCCTCATCAATTGACTGATTGATGTATTCACCGTTATCATGACGATCAATGAAGTCTAGGAATCTATCCTTCCATTGTTCGTACTCTCCCTTGAAAAGTATCGGTGGTTTGACATCAGTGAGGATAGTCAATGCATCTTTAGAAGTCATCTTGAAAACACTAGCTATAATCATTCACAAAAATCAGAAATTTTCTCAAAACTTGAAACTTGTCAAAAATTGACTTAAGTATAGAAGTCGCAGACCAAAGGACTACAACTTGTCGTAAAACACTGTTGAACACACTTATCGCAAAGCCCTGTACCCAAGAAGTAACAACTCGCAGACTGAAGGATGCGAGTTCTAGGTTGTCGCAAACCAAAGTTATCGAGTTCTAAACTTCTCTCAAACCACACAAACCGAGAAGTAGGAATTCGTAAGCTTCTATGTGCAATTTATGTGTTTCTCGCAAGTCAAATCACACGAGTTCCGGACTTAGGAAAATTCAAAGAACATTTAGGCTAGTTTTCGCAACACAAGGTGTACGAGTTCTCTACTTGTCGCAGACCACACCACATGAACAGTAACTTGTCGTAAAGAGTGTTTTGCGTCAAGTTGTTTTTCGTTCACTATGACGTACGAGTTCTTCACTTTTCGTATGATAAACGTTGCGAGTTCTTGACTTGATGTGTGTCACTGTTTACGAGTTCTACACTTAGAAAAAAATAACCTCAAAACACTTAAGAACACTTTGAAGCTTGCGAGTTCTTCATGATGCTTGCGAGTTCTCTAGATCTTGCGAGTTCTTCACTTTGTCGAACTCAAAAACACTTTTTCAGCCAAAAATTCGATCAAAACTTCAACTTAGCCTCTGAAAATTTGCAGATTAGTCCGCGATCACTATCTGAACACAAATCTAATACACCATTTCGACTAAAAACAATTACAAATCAAAATTTGATCTCGATATAGTGTATATAAACTTTTCGAACAAACATTCAACAAAATACCAAAATTCACACAAATTGTTGTGAATTAGGCTATACATCTCAAACAAGACTAGTTCTAAACACTAAATCGAGTACAATGCAACAACTTTTACATCAAAAACAGCAATATTCTGCTAAATCCGAACCTACACAGTGACTTTTGCAAGTTCTCGAAAATTTCAACAAAAATCTTCAAATTTGAACCATCTTTCTGAAATTTGTCTGCTTTGATACCAATTGATAGTCCCAAATATACAAGATTAATCAAGATTAACAAATGAATTCCACAAATCTCACTTTGTATTGATGAACTAATCGATTAAAACTTCAACTTAGCCTCTGAAAATTTGCAGATTAGTCCACGATCACTATCTGAACACACATCTAATACACCATTTCGACTAAAAACAATTACAAATCAAAATTTGATCTTGATACAGTGTATATAAACTTTTCGAACAAACTTTCAACAAAACACCAAAATTCACACAAATTGTGGTGAATTAGGCTATACAACTCAAACAAGACTAGTTCTAAACACTAAATCGAGTACAATGCAACAACTTTTACATCAAAAACAACAATATTTTGCGAAATTCGAATCTGCACAGTGACTTTTGCGAGTTCTTGAAAATTTCAACAAAAATCTTCAAATTTGATCCATCTTTCTGAAATTTTTCTGCTCTGATAGCAATTGATAGTCCCAAATATGCAAGATTAATCAAGATTAACAAATGAATTCCATAAATCTCACTTTGTATTGATGAGCTAATCGATTAAAACTTCAACTTAGCCTCTGAAAATTTGTAGATTACTCCCCGATCACTATCTGAACACAAATCTAATACACCATTTCAACTAAAAACAATTACAAATCAAAATTTGATCTCGATAAAGTGTATATAAACTTTTCGAACAAACTTTCAATAAAACACCAAAATTCACACAAATTGTTGTGAATTAGGCTATACATCTCAAACAAGACTAGTTCTAAACACTAAATCGAGTACAATGAAACATCTTTTATATAAAAAAACAGCAATATTCTGCGAAATCCGAATCTGCATAGTGACTTTTGCGAGTTCTTGAAAATTTCAACAAAAATCTTCAAATTTGATCCATCTTTCTAAAATTTGTCTGCTCTGATACCAATTGATAGTCCCAAATATGCAAGATTAATCAAGATTAACAAATGAATTCCATAAATCTCACTTTGTATTGATGAACTAATCGATTACAATCTCTCTCACTCTACTTTCTCTCGCTACAAATCTCTCTCAAAATGTATACAATGTAATGTACATCTGAGATCTCTACACAAAGATTACCATGAGAAAACTATTTAAACCTACCTCTAATTACAAGGAAACTAACTAAACTAACAAAAGTTTTGAATTTGACTTCTTTTTAAGTGAGTTGACTTTGACTTTAGCACTTGAGGCTTTGACTTGAAACTTTGACTTTCAACATTGATGATCTCGGATACAACATTATTTGCTCTAACACAATGGATAACTGTTTTCGCTACTATCTATCAACTTCACTATTCACTCCTTGTTTCTGAGTTTCATCCAAGTACTTCTTGATGGGGTGACGTACATTGTTTTACTTGGATGAGTTGGACTTGATTGCAAAACAATGTAAACTTCAGAACACTAAGGTGTTATAGAGGGTTGTAACAAACCACCTCAATCTTAAATGATTGTAAACTATACGGGGAGAACGATAATATATGTGTAGCATCAGTTGGGTCGCCAAATTAGGCATTGCCGGTAACCTATCCTAATATGAACCTTGTAAAAGGGTTGTGCGAACCGATAGTGAGGTTGAAAACTAGTGCTACAGCACTTGCTGTAGCAACGTTCCCATTACATAGTTGCTTAAAACTCCAGTCGGAGCTTACACCCTTGCTTTCTTTTAATCTATTTTAAGCACTTTCAATTACTGTTAACACACTCAAAGATCATTCCTTTGAATTCATCATCTGAAATCTTACTTTAACTTTGACTTGTTAGAAATCCTTACTTTCCTGTCCTTGTGGATCGATATCCTGTACTTTGTACCACTTTATTACTTGTTTCAAACAATAGTGATTTAGCATGTATATTTGCGTGTTATTCCATTTGTGATTTTCGGCTTACATAATCCATGAACCAATAGTCTTGTTTGAATAGATTTACAATGCTCTTCAATTTGGTTGTCGTTAAACATGCAACATTTTCTTTTTTGCTAAGTTTTCAGTTCAATTTTTACTTTTTGTCATCATTAGTATTTGTGTAATCTTTGGTACCCTTACCCCTACTATTCTTCTGATCCAGGTATGTGGGCCATTGTTTGACAATAAGGTGTTTGACTTTTACAAGTACTTGTGTCATTAGTCTCACAGTTTGTGACATGTTTTTTTGCTCAACTATTAGTTTTCAGTTTGAATTTTTCTTGTGTATTTACAGAAAAGTTGCATTCTACACTCACCAGTGTCATTAATCTCATCAATTTGGCTTTTCTAGTGCTTGATTATTGATGAATTGCATAAATATTTGTTGACTTTGTGCAGAAATACCAACATAACTAAGCATGTCTTGTTGTTGTAAAAAGAAAAAAACTATGATTTTTTCTTGGTCTCAAGTCATGTATCCTTATCAGATCATACTATAGTGTGTTCATCGTTGGAGAGTCCGACCAAATCCTCGGACATATTTATGTAGATCCTGCAATTACTTGGACCTAAATAGGAGGCTAGGCTTAACGTTATTTGTAACTCATAGAAATTAATCGCTTATGATAATATGTTCTAGATATCTTACATTCAGAACCATCAAGATCCCTGAGATTCGATGTTGTTTGCCGAAACCAACTTGTGCGCCGGTTATCCTCTTCGATACGTTTTTCTTTGCTATAATCATATGTTTTTAATGAATTTTCAGATTGGCACAAAAGGATTTTGCATTTTGAAAATTTTAGATATTATGATATAGGAATTATTTCATTCGGAAATTCATTTACCTTTCTCTTCGATAAGTCTATGTTAAGATCTAAAATGTGGCTAATCAAAATTGTCATTTATGATGTTATGCAATGAAAAAATATCATATTTCCTTGGTCTAGAAAAGGCTATGCTTTAGAAAATAGAAGAAATTTATAGAATGTAGACAAATCTTTTCAACAACTATAGTAGGATTATATACAAATTGACAACTTCTTATTCATTGTTTAAAACAGGATACATGGCAACATACAAATATTTTTGAAAATGGAAAAACATCGTCACAAAAATGTAAAAGAAATCTCAAGTTAATTTTGAATTTCTAAGTATTAGGTTTGACATTAAAATGTCAAAATTGATTCATCAAGTAGAATAGAGAAAAAAAGAGTTTATGAGTCAACAGAACTATTGTTGCAGGATTTGTGGACAACGAAATTGTTGATATCCAATTACAGTTGGTACCACACGCCAACCAACATAAGTCTTTACAGAAACAGAACAACTTAATCTTGATAACACCACAACACAAGAATGAATTAGATCATCACAAAAATTGACATGTCATTCACATGTATGAAGATGTGAGTGACCAGTCAAAGATGTAATTGTATTCGAGAATCTGCTCTGGAAGCTCTTTGTTGGATAAATCTATAAGAGATATGATGGAATCATTTACATAATCCATAAAATCTTCCTATGAGATTTCACAACCACGATTATATCTCCTGCTTAAGATAAATAATTGATGGATGGCAAAAAAAAATTGTCTGCCTCTTAATGGTTCCAAAACCCTCTGAATGATTTTGTATCTTGACCTTCCTTTAACCATTCAGAGCCCTGATTTCATTCTTAACAATTAGCAAACAACCGTATTTCGTTTTGCGCTATATCATAAGAGCCTCTAAGGGGCTGTTTGTTTACCTCTTAATGGTTTCATTAAGAGGCAGTCTCTGAATCGTTAAGAGGTGAATCTTGTTTGGCAGAAAAAAAGGTTGCCTCTTAATGGTTCCAAAACCCTCTGAATCATTTTGTATCCTGGGTCTCCTTTAACCATTAAGCATCCTGATTTCATTCTGAACAATTACCAAACAATCATATTTCATATTGCACTATATCATAAGAGCCTCTTAATCATTCTGATCCCTTAATCATTCTGCACCAAACCATTCAGCAACTGCCAAACAGCCTCTTAGTCATTCTGACCACGTAATCATTCTGCACAAAACCATTCAACAACTGCCAAACAACCCCTAAGCATGTTATTAGGTTACGTTATAGTTGAAGCAATACCATTTAAATTTTCAAATGTTGTAATATGATGATTTCAAATATTACACCCTTTTTTAAGGTAAATCATGAAACACCCATGGAATTTGCAATTACTTGTCTATTTTGAACCTTTCTTGAAACCTCAACTCTATATCATTTACATAACCATTGAAGTAGGAGTGTTCGCGGTCCGGTTTGGACGGTTTAACCCCTCAAACCAGAAACCAGACCGCTATGGCGGTTTAGAAAATTCCAAACCGAACGGTTTGACAACAAGTGACCAAACCGGTCAAACCGGACCATAAAAAGGCGGTATGGTCTGACCGGTTTAGCCGGTTTGGGCCTATTATTGACTTTAAACTAAAAAACATGACATCTATATCTAAAATGAAATTTCTATCAATATAGCACTATTAAAAAAATTGTATACAGAATTATAAAAAAATGCCTATCTCTAAAAAAAAAAAAAAAAAAAAAAAGACAATGAGCAAATGATAGAAGGTTAGACAAATTCACCAACGATAGTTGGAATTTTGGACAAACATTGAGCAAAGTGGATGACGATTTAGAATTTAGAATTTGATTTTTGACGGATTTCGGAATTTTGCCTATTTATAAATGAAAACTAAAAAACATAATGTCTTTGACGAAATTTTCTTAACTATGCCATAAAAGTAAAGCTTACAACATGAAAAATAAATACAATTCATACATATGTATTGTTGGCGGTCGGTTCGGTCCAGACCGCTCAAAGAAATGTTCAAACCGCAGACGAGACCGGACCGAGCGGTTTGGCTATTTTTCAGACCGGACCGGACCTCTAGACCGCTCAAACCTCCAAAAACGGTCCGGTTTGACTTGGTTCGACCGGTTTGAACGGTCTAACGGTTTTTTTGAACACCCCTACATTGAAGCTTAATGTAATAAAGTTGTGATTCAGTTATGTGAAAAGGAAGATACAAAGTCTAAGATGTAACACTCGTAATTTTCGATAAAGGTTATCGTTTATGTGAGTATGTACGTATTTATGGGGAATTGACCGTTAGGCAGTGATTTATGAGTATGAATCGTGGTGTTTTGAATCCTATGTGTGACGGGAACGTTCAGAGTCGAAAAAGCGAAGTTTCGGGGTCCTGCACTACTTGGGGCGACATTGCCCGCGACTGTGACATGTGTCACTATCGCGGGGCATAGTCGCTGGAAGGGGAGTACCCGCGGTACAAACCCGGCGATAGTGACACTGTCACTATCGCGTGGCACTATCTCCCGCGGGCTCCAGGATGCTATTAAGTCCGATTTTTGGGCATTCTTCTTCATAACTCCCCTCTCTCTCTACCTAAAACTCTCCCAACTCTCCCACCCTCACTAATGTCGGTTTTGGTGGCATCATAGGGTCAATCTCCCCTACTTATCCATGTTTGGACCTCATCAAGGGTGAGATTTGGAAGCTATACCTTGAGTTCTTTATCTTCTTCTCCATTTCAAGAATCCTTAAGTTTTAGGGTTTTCACCAAACCCTCTCCATTTCTTCTGAAGAACTAAAGTTTGAAGTCATTCTAGTGACCCTAGAAGTATATTGGTGGTGGATTCAAGTTTGGGTAAGGTAATCCTCTCTTCTTCTCATTAATGAAAATTAGGGTTTTGATCTAAGTTAAGATCTTATGTAAAATGTTTGGGGGAACGATTCTAAATGGTTAGATATGAATCTTATGGTTGGAAACTTGTGGATCTAGGTTTTTGGAACGTTTTGCTTGTGGATTCAAGATTATCCAAGGAAGCTCAAGTTGGGAAAAATCTAGATTCAGCATAAATCTAGCAAGGTGAGTTCAAGTTGATTTATGAAAATGATGTGCATGCTAAAATGTCCAGTTTTTTTAAATGTTATATGTTTTACATGAAATTATCAACTGTTGGGCTATTTGGTGAGTTTTGATTATTTGAAGTGTTTAACTTTATAAGCTTTGTAAAACTCCTACATTTGGGATTTTTGGGCATTTTGATGAATAAATCATAAGTAATGGTATTCTGATAACTTATGTTATGAAATGTGATCTTTTGAGTATAAATGCATTTTTTTAATCACATGTTTCGGAGAAATACTTGTTCGTAGTTGTTATGGGTCGTTTTTGAAAGAATAAATAGTATTAACTCATTTGGAAAATGAATGGTCCCAATCTAAATTGTGTTGGAGTTATTCATGTATTTTAGAGCATATATTTGCATAAACACTAGTTAAACGCGTTTTATTGTCCTGGCGACTTTTATTTATTAGTCAATTCAATTGTTGGGTTTCTGACACAGTTGTGACTTAAAAGAGTATTGAGGACATTGGTCCGATTTAAATTGCTCAATGTCGAGCTTTTGGAGCAATATGCATATGTGGCATATTTGCTTGTGAATTACATGTTTTGAGTGCGTTTGTCGTTCATTTGGAGTCATGTAATGTTTTAGACTGTAATGCATTGGATCCATAGGCATAAGAGTCAGTCAGTTGATTTATTGAGAATTCTTCTTAGACCATTGGGAGCTCGAGGTATAGATCGTTGGTGGTTGAACTCGATAACCTTGGTGTTGTGATAGAAGAAGTGAATCCTTCTTAGACCATTGGGAGCTCGAGGTATAGATCGTGGGTGGTTGAACTCGATAACCTTGGTAATATGATAGAAGTAGTGAGTCCTTCTTAGACCATTGGGAGCTCGAGGTATAGATCGTGGGTGGTTGCACTCGATATCCTTGGTGTTGTGATAGAAGCTCCATAACATTAGATGTGACTTACTTTGTGTTTCGCCACATTATATGGAACAAGGTCTCCCCCGTCACCGAAATGTGTTGTTTTGGGCATTATATTTTAGTATCAATATATATATATATATATATATATATATATATATATATATATGGATTTTACCCATGATTTATGGGTTGAGTATTATGCCCCACCCTTGTTTGGGTGTTTCGGGAAATAAAGTTTTATCCGCGTTTTTATAAATTAGGACTTCAATTTCTATTTACGTTTGAGTGAGTTGTTTTGGGTTGAACCTACTTCATAAGGAAATGTTCTATGTTGGGATATTCATCTTTAAAAATGTGTGTCATTGGAAACGGGTCATTTCACGTTTAAGTAAATCCTTTTGGAAGATCATGATTTACATTGCATCTTTTCCTTTTAACAATATATTTATTCACTGTGAAAACCCTTGAACTCACTAGGCGTTAGCCTAACCTTTTATTTGTCGGCATGTGCATCAGGTTCTGGTTGGGAATAGTCCTAGTAACACTATGAAGAGAGGAGTGCTAGTAGTGTGTTCGAGATGTGAGTAGCATTTGGCGAAGTCTTCCGCTTTGGTTATGAGAAGAGCAGCTTGCATTGGGGTTAAGTAGCACCCGACTTCGGTTTAGCCCTTGTCTAATGCTGGGGTTTATAATTGTTTGAGATTAATTGTAGGATTTTGTATTGGAGGTATGAAGGACTTTTGATTTTTATTTGATATTATATCGAAATTTTAATTAGTTGCTCTTACCAAATTTGAGGGTGTTACAAGTTGGTATCAAAGCTTTAGTTTGAGAGAATTAGGTGTTGATTTTGGATGCCTAGACTCAAACTAGCGTTTTTTAAGTGGTTGAAATTAGAATTGCACCATTAGGCACTTTAAGATAGGATATTTGGGGTTGATAGAGTCGCTAGAAACGGGAAACTCGTCGAGCGTAGCAAAGATGATTATGTGCGGTATGTTCATAATTGCACCTGGCCAGTGTTATGATGAACCTACGTGTTACATGTGTATGCTTGAACTAACTTGGTGTGATGAGTGTGGGTGTAGTGAAGAAGTTTCTAAGCGAGTACCCGATAGAAGAGTTGATGTTTATAGCATTGTCATTTGGAGTGTTGGGTAAGCATGATAAATGCATTAGTTGACCATTTCGGGTCAGAATTATTGGTTGGTTTAAAATCATAGACTTAGGGAATCGACATTATTCGAGGAAAAATTTGTAAGGTGAATCGATGTAATCTTCGATGATTGTCTTAAGATGTTTGACCATCCGAATGACGATAGTGTGACTGGAACTTGAGAAGCGTGGTTACTAGACGATGAATGTTGATCAAATTCATGCACAAAAGAATTTACTTTTGAAATAAATTGCATCAATTATTTCTCATGTTTCCAAATTTGTCATGTGGATTACACTACGAAATATTGGAAAAATGTTTAGCACACACAAGATTTTAAACTATGGTTTTAAACATGCATGAAATTGTTTTACTGCATATGGTTGCAAACTTTGTTGAGACTTACTTTATCCATGTTTCATCGAACGCTAATTTCGGATGTTGTGATAGTTACGATTTAACTTTGTTTAGAGCCTCAGGCAAGTAACTGCGATTTATGATCTTGACATTGGATCTCTTCCACGTATGTTAAGGTTTTAAAGGGAGAAGATATTCTCATGTTTTAGTATTCAAATTTTATTGGAAACTTTATTCCGTGTGAATTTTATTGAGAAATATGAAGTATTATTTTGTGACATTTTGTTTCGCATGAGTGAACTTTGAAATGCGGAGAATTTAATTTTTATGCATGTAAATTTACGAGTTTTATTGAGCGTTATGTCTCATTCGGGTTTGTTGAGGAGTGCCACTTTTTATCACAATGCGAAAAGGGGAAATTTTTGGATTTAGGACATTTTAGTCGCAACTTTATTTTATGCTATTTGATTATCGGGAACAAAGATTTTGACACCATCTGATTTTGAGTGTCGATGGGTTTCATTGAGTTTTATGGAGATTTTGTTGGGTCTTATGGAATTCCATTTTACGACATTTTGTGTCGCGTGGATGAATTTTGAAATGCGTATACTTGGATTATTGCGTGCGTTAACTTACGAATTTTTATTTAATATTTTTGTCTCATGCAAGTTTTGCTCACGTCATTTCGCAACCGTATGAGACCTCTTAAGAGTCTTGATGCCGCATGAGTGCGTTTTGAGTTTTATACAAGTATATTTCGTTGTATGCCATTTAATATTGGAATTGATTTATACTTTGGTGTGAGTAAACGGATAAATGATCTCTAATGGCTCGTGTTGAACTGTTGTTGTATACATCTTTCGATTGTCGATTTTATTGTTACTGTTTCATGTAGTACATTATATTGATTTGTTAGTATGCATGACTTTATAGTCACCATTTTTAGACAAGTGCATTTTATTCGTACGGCCCAAGGTTTGAAATCGATTTAAAATTTTGTTTACATTTGACCAAATCGCATGCACCTATCGTTTTACTAGGATTGGGAAATAAACTGGAGTATGTGAGCCTTGTTGGAAATTTTACTTCATGACATTTGTGGTTTAAAGGGAAGAATTTGTAGTTGGAAATTGCGAAGATCCTCTTTGGAGTTTGTACAGACATTTGCGACACATGCTTTAGTCCAGAAAATTAATTCCACGTACACGGAATAAATTGATGCATGGTAGGCCATTTGAAAATTTTGTTGCGCATCTTTTGTTATTGTCACTAATAACGTGAGTATTGATCAAATGAATTTTGAAATGGTTTTATATGCGTGACATTGGTGGTCACTTTGCACACCTACCGAGTAAACGGTAGTAGATTTTTACACGTTCGATTAATTTTCATAAAGCTTTTGCATTTGAGAATTTTATAAAATCTCAAAATTGTATACTAGTTGAAAAATCTTGAACTCATTAGGGCTATGGATTTAAAACCCTATCTTGAAAGTAGATGTAACTAGGGACTAGAGGAGTCCTTGGGAATTGAAGCGTTGAATAATCCGGCTTGTGGTCAGTTTTGAATTTTGGATTTCAGTTGATGAATCGATGCATATTTGAATAATTGAGGTAGTAGATTTATGTTTTCTCAGTTAAGTAAGGGGTGATCTTTCTGCTTCGGTAAACTTGCGGGATAAGGTCTTGTGTGATTATCTGCGCCTGGTTGGGTTCGATTTGATGGGTTGCTTGTCTGTTTGACATCATGATGTATGTTGACGGTGTACCGTCTTAATGGATTTTTGTGAACAAGGGAATTATTGTGGTCTGTTTGTTAGGGATGTAAGATTGGAAATATTAGTCATCGGATAGGTGTCAACCTTAATGCGATAATACTTCTGGAATGAGATATTGGGCGGGATGTCCACGTTTTCGATAACACCATTTTGGTTTTAGGTGTCGACTTATTTTCTTGAAGTCAATGAATCTTGGAATGTTTGGAAGTATCTTCGTTAGATCATGAGAAATGTTAACCTCTCGGTGGTGAAATTTAAAGGAATATTAGACGTTGGTAACTAAGTATTGATATGTATAGGTTTTCTGATGTGGTAAAGATCTTATTGAGGGAATGTTTTGAGGTTGAGAGTAGATCGGAGTTGGGTGATAGCCGGATCTGCATTAACCAGCTATCCGGAGAGCGTATTGGTACGCCCTTGGAAGGACGAACATATCACTATCAAGAATGGATCATTAAGAACCTTGAGAATTCTTTGGGGTTTGGTGTCGATCCTTGGTTTTGAGTTCAGAAACTTGTTGATCTGAGATGAATTGATCGGTGAGAAGTTGAGGCCACAAACCACCCTTGAGGTAGTATGCGTCACCCAAGGTTAGGATAAAACCGTGGTCTCGTGATGGAAAGCTACTTTAGTAAGTTAAGCGTTCACTAGGATATAAGTGTAATGTGACAAAGGGGAAAATTGTCATAAGTAGCGGCATAAGGTTTGTCATAAGTGATCTGGAAAGTGAATTAGAGACCACCTATAATGCGGGCATTGTTAAGTGGGAGATTAGATTTCGAGGACGAAATCATTCTAAGGTTGGGAGGATTGTAACACCCGTAATTTTCGATAAAGGTTATCGCTTATGTGAGTATGTACGTATTTATGGGGAATTGACCGTTAGGCCGTGATTTATGAGTATGAATGGTGGTGTTTTGATTCCTACGTGTGACAGGAACGTTCAGAGTCGAAAAAGGGAAGTTTCGGGGTCCTGCACTACTTGGGGCGACATTGTCCGCAACTGTGACATGTGTCACTATCGCGGGGCATAGTCGCTGGATGGGGAGTACCCGCGGTACAGATCCGACGATAGGGACATTGTCACTATCGCGTGGCACTATCGCCCGCGGGCTCTAGGATGCTATTAAGTCCGATTTTTGGGCATTCTTCTTCATAACTCCCCACTTTCTTTACCCTAAACTCTCCCAACTCTCCCACCCTCACCAATGTCGGTTTTGGTGGCATCAAAGGGTCAATCTCCCTTACTTATCCATGTTTGGACCTCATCAAGGGTAAGATTTGGAAGTTATACCTTGAGTTCTTCATCTTCTTCTCCATTTCAAGAATCCTTAAGTTTTAGGGTTTTCACCAAACCCTCTCTATTTCTTCTGAAGAGCTAAAGTTTGAAGTCATTCTAGTGACCCTAGAAGTATATTGGTGGTTGTAAGTTATTATATGCCCACGATACGTGTCACACAGAGATACTGCTAAGGAGTATGTAAACCTATAGGGTCGCACACAAAGAATGCGTTTGTTTCCATCTTTAGAAACCCGGATTAAATCAAGTTGATTAAGAAAATAATTATTCTTAAAGGATAATTATGAAAATATGTGTTAAACTGTAATTATGATAATTACAGGGTGAAAACGTAATTATGTTAATTACGGGGTATTATCTGTAATTATATATAATTATATTTAAAGTTTAAAAGATAATTATATATATATATATATATATTTGAATTTGAATTTGAATATTACAGATAATTACTAAACCTTATTTAATCATTGGTTGAATTATAGTCTAACTATAATTCTTCTGGTATAAATAAGACATTAGGCTAAAGCGTTTTTCATATGATTGAAATAATTAGAATTAGCCTATCAGAGAAATACATAAAAGAAACATTTTCTTTTCTGTAAAACACATATAAATCTAGGGTTCTTGGGCTAGCACCCGGTGGAGACGAGAAACGTGTTCGTGTGTGGACTACCAATAGAGGAAACCTACTTTGGTTTCTTGGTGCTCCATTCCAATCCCGGCTGATCTACAAAAGGTACATAGTCTAAACACCATATGGTGTGGTTTTATTTTGATTAAATACATCATTGGATCCGATTGGGTTTTAAGTTTATTTAGAAAAGTTTTCTATATAATTGTTGTAACCAAATTTATTTATTTTTCCGTTGCGTTTTATCGGTTACAAATTGCATTAAAACCCAACAGTGGTATCAGAGCCACTTTGATATCATTTAATTAAAGAAAAAAGGAAAAAAAGGAAACAAGATATTATATGTCAAATTTAATTGAACCCTAAATTTCTAAATTAGATCAAAATTCTAATTGAGCCTCATGTTGAAAGCCTCAAGAATTTTAAACCCTAATTAAATTTAAAAGAATTTTTTTTTTATTTCCAAAAGACTTAGTCGGCTGAAAGTGACAAAGGGTTTGTAACCCTATTACTCTCATCACCTCTCTCCCACATCACAGTCGCTAAGCGGCATCCTCTCTACCTACTAATCGTCGGTCGCCGCTGGTTATCTGCAGCTGTCTCCGCCGGCCTTCTCCACTTTTCTGTGGTCGTGTCGGTGCCATACGGCTTTTGTTGCCTCTTTTCCATCGTCGGTCCACAAATCCAAAAAGCCATATACGGCTTTGTAACCATAGGCTGACGGACCATCTCATAACAGGTATTTGGACCATGGTCGGTTTATTCTATGCGAATGTTGGTGTCGCCTGTCACATCCCCTGTATGTCTTCCTCTCGGTTCAGGATTCATGGTGGGATACCATCTGGTGTTGCCTTGTTGTGAGGCACGACTCGAGTTGGTTCTGGCCATGCTTAGAGTTTCCTTTAGGACGTTTTCTAGCCACAACTTCGTGACGTTCCCAGCCATGGTTGGATACCATATATGGAGGTCTTTGGCCATGACAGTGCGGTGTTCAAATCACGACCCTTGTGTTATTCGAGGGTGGATCGACCACAGCTAAGTGGTGCGTTTTCTCCCAACGTTTTTTTCCTAGGCGACGACATGGTGTCGTTTTTCCTCTTGGGTTCCACGACCCTGCTTTGTCTCGGTGTAAGTTGTGCCAAAAGCCCATGGATATTTCTGGTTTATCTTGGGAAATTTTTGGTATTTGGGTGAAATGCAAATCCAACTGTTTAATTGGATTTGATCGGTTCAAAATTTTTGCCAAATGTTTATCTCTTCCATTAATTGGTCCTTTTAAATATGTTATTTAAAATGGCTAGATTATATTATTTAAAAGGTAAACTGTTGTTTTATACGGATGTTGCCGATCGAGATTCTTAATGTTATCGATCGTTTTTAATGTCCGATCACGGTTAGCTTGAAGCCACCGTCTTGGGTTGTTATCCCAATTTTAGTTTTTAGGCCGAAGCCCCGTTTGGGTGTTGGGCTCGGGTTAGTAGTTCCAAGTATTGTTTTTGGGCTTTCACCCTGGTTTCTTGTGTTGGGCATGTGCCCTAGACGGCTGGGTCGTAGGATCGGCCAAGGCCCGGTTTTGATGGATCAATTCTCTTTTGGGTTAGGTTTGTTAACCTACAAATTAAAATTTGTCAATTAAATTTATGTTGCCATATGAAATTTTGTTCCTTATGATTTGACCTTTTAATTATGTTAATTATACTTTGGTCAAATATTTATTTTATGTTTACAATATTGAATAATATATGGTTTACCCCAAAGACCCGTGGTTGTGGTTGTTTATTTATGTATTTGAAAAATTAAAATGTATTAATTGCAAGGGTTGTAATTTTAAATTTTCCTAGATAGGGCAATTGTAAATAGATTAGGATATGTTATCTTTATATTTTTAAATTGTAAATCAAACGAAGACGGAGTTCCAATAGGTCGAGACGGAGTCCCTGGAGTTCACCAAGATGGCGAGGCCAGTGAGAGCTTGAAGACGTCCTTAGTTTTGACCGTGGTTGTTGTGTTGGCTCACAACACCACATTAGGGGCAAATCCGTATATTATTATTGTGGTTGTTTATTTTGTGTTTGCTTTTATTTATTGTTTTATTATTGTTATGATGATTGCAAACATTTTAAAAATAAAATCAAACGCAAAACATATTTTGAATCGGTAAATAAAATATGATATTTTAAAATTGATATGTTTATCAAACTCAAACCGATTTAATAAATATAAACTTTTAAAACAAGATTTTAAATATAAAATCAAAACATTTTAAAATAATTAGAATGTTTTCTAAAATTAAACCTTTTATAAAACGTAAACTTAACGCCACCCATTTAAGGTACTTGTCGAGCATACAGGATTCCGGTGTGGTCAATGCTCGGTCAATCATATCAGTTGAATATAGTGTAAGACAAGGAGCCAAAATAACGAGATTTAAGTGGACAGTTGCTTAGCCATTCACTTAAATAGTCGTATTTTGGACGACTGATCCCAGTTAACCCTAGTATTTAGGTGGGATCACGATACCTTAGTATGGTTTGTTTATTTGAGAATATCATAGAAGTTGCTTGGCCATTTATGAGTATTTTCAAGGCGTTGAAGTGGGATTAAACGTGCCAATTTCAATATATGATATATTGAATAGGATCCCACGACATCTAAGAGTTATGTTGAACATAATTGGAGGATGCCTACCTAAATAGACTAATTCCATAGACAGTTGCTTGGCCATTTATGGAAGTAGGTGAAATATGGATCTTAGCTCAAATCAAATGATTTTGAAAGGTTAATCCATTTATTTGAGATATTAAAGTTACTAAAATTAAATCATGTTTTTGTAGATGTCTACCTCAGATTCAAACTCAAACAACTTATCCCAATTCACACTACGGTCAATCCTAGATAATGAAAAATTGGACGGAACGAACTTTATCGAATGGTTTCGCTTCCTAAAGGCAGTCCTTAGGTATGAAAAGAAGTTCTACGTTCTTGAAACCCCCCCCCCCCTCCAAATGCTCCTACCAGAAATGCTCCAACTGAAGTCAGAACTGCTTATGATAAGTACCAAGTTGACTCTCTGATTGTTGGTTGCCTAATGTTAGCCGCCATGACTCCCGAATTATTACGGGATCATGAAAACATGATTGCTTGGGATATGATATCTTCACTGAAGTCTATGTTTTAGTTACAAATAAAACGGGAGAGATTTGATACAGTTAAAGCATTTGTGTGCTTGTAAAATGACTGAGCGTTCGTCAGTTAGTACCCACATTTTGAAAATGAAAGGGTACTTTGACCAACTGACCCGTCTTGGTTTCCCACTGGGTCAAGAGTTGGAAATCGATATGGTTCTCAACTTTCTACCCAAAACATATAAGCAGTTCGTTAAGGACTATAATATGAAAAGTTTGAATAAGACTATCACAGGGCTTCACAGCATACTTAAAACTACTGAGAGGGATATGAAATCCAAGTTGGGTTCAACCAAACCAAAACAGGCTTTGATGATTAAACCTGACAGTGGGATAATCAAGAAAAAGGGGGAGATAACCAAGGGTAAAACACATCTTGGAAGATCCAACATAGATAAGGGCAAAGGAGAAATTCCTGAGGTTGCAGTATGGTATAATTGTTTTCACCATGGGCACCAAATGAGAACTTGTCCATCCCGATTGGCAGAAATCAAAAAGTAGAAGGCTACCAGAGTCGGAACTTCAGGTATGTTTACCATTTGATTTAATTCACTTCTGACTGAGTGTTACATATTGAGTATGATACTCATATTAGTACTACTTTACAGGAAATAAGAAGTGAAGAGAAGATGAAATCAGACCAAATGGAGCTAAGTTAGTTGTTGTTGCTCAAAGGGACATATGATATGAACTTTCTAGATGGTCTTACATTAACACTTAGCAAGTGTCTTCATGTACCTAGTGCTACTAGGAATTTAGTTTCATTTTTTCAATTACAACGAACCGAATTTATGTTTTCAGAAATAAATTTTTCGTTTTATCTTAATAAATGTTTTATGAAATTAATAGTTGTAATTATAAATCAATATAACGAATTAAGCATGGCTTAAAACTGATCTATTTGTGACATTTAAACAAGAAACACATAGCCAAACTCCAGGCGAAAAAGTTGGAATCATATGATGATTCATATGATACATGTGTATCTTGTTAGTCAAGATGACAAAAGTGCCTTCAAAGGGTAAACCTTTAGGGGCTACAAGAACTATTAGAGGTTAACCATACTGATGTATGTGAGACTTATAGTTATGTCACAAAATACGGTCATCACTACTTCATTACATCTTACTGATGACTTCAGTAGACATAGGTATGTTTACCTAATATAACAAATATAAAAGCTTTGAAATTTTCAAAGAGTTTTAGACAAGAAGTAGTGAGTATGCTTGGCAAAGGATAAAGATTATTCGGTTAGATCAAGGTCATAAATATTTGAGCCAATAGATCATCCTAGAGATTTTTGGGATTGTATCCCAGTTGACTCCTCACGGAACACTACATCACAACGGTGTATCAAATAAGAGAAATAGAACCCTGTTGAACATGGTTCACTCTATGATGAATCTCACCACTCTGCCTAAATGTTTATGCCCTAGAAACAGTTGCCTAAATACTAGTTTATGTAGCAACCAACAAGGACCAATAAAACTCGCTCTCTTAAATGAACTGGGAAGATCCTAAAGTTATCATATTTGAGAATATGGGGTTATAATGCTTAAGCTCAGCATAAAGCTTTTGGAAAGCATGATTCAAAGGTCTGAAAAATACATATTTATGTGATATGCAATTGGATATTATTTCTACAGGTCTAGCGAGAACAAAAGTTTAGTTAACGCACCCTGGTGAGTTTTTAAGAAAATATTTTCTGTCAAGAATCACAAATGGGGACACAATAGATCTTGAAGAAATTCAAGAACCACAAAGATGGGACGATGGTTGACACTGACATTCAACAAGATGTTGAGCTTCAACAAACTGTTGAAGATAATAAACGAGATACAAAATAGTCCAAAGATCGGATTACTGATAAATGGCAAGATGCCATGAAGACTGATGTCAAAAGCCACATTCCTTAAAAGGAATTTTGAGCGAGGACGTATACAAGGCTTTAAAACATCAAACCTAAAAGTGCAAGTTGCAAAAGTCCATTTATGGACTAGAACAATCATCTCGTAATTGAAATCTTGTATACAAGAAGGTCAGTGGGAGCATAACAATATTCTATATCCTATATGACATCCCAATGCTTGAAGGTGTAAAATCATGGATTAGAACAGTACTTCGCGATGAAGGATCTAGAAGAGACAAATTCCTTGGTATAAAGATCTATCGTGGTAGATCAAAGTGCTTAATTAGTTTAAGAAAAAGTACATACATTGACAAGATCTTGAAACACTTCAAGATGAAGGGTTCCAAGAAAGGAAACTTGCCAACAATACATAGTGTACATCTGAGCGAAACTCAGAGTCCTAGCACTAAAGAGAACATGAACCGTATGAAGGGTGTTCCATGTGTTTTCAGCCAACTGTTCAAATCATGTACGCCATGTTAATGTACTAAGACCGGAAGTCTCGTATGCCCTGAGCATGACGAGCAGATATTAGTCAGACCCAAGTGATGCTCACTGTATAACAGTGAAGAACATTCCGAAGTATCTGAGAATAACTAAAGATGTGTTCTTACTGTACAACGGTTATGAAAGAGATCTGTGTGTTTAAGGATACACAGATGCTAGTTTCCAAACCGACTGTAATGACTTGAATTGTAATAGGGATATATGTATTGAACGGAGGTACTATGAGTTGTAAGAGCTTACATACAAATCTACTTGTCAAGCCTATGTCTCAAAACAAACATGATGTTCATGTTATAGGCTTGCTGATTTTCATATTGAATAATAATTTTAGTAAACTTTAAACTTTCTAAAACATTAAAACAGTTATGTTTTTATCTGATATGGCATACTGGGTATGAGTATATACATTAAACATTTTTGTGTTCTTTATTAGCATGTTTAAGTATCCTTAAATAAATATGATGATCATATTATTTAAAATTTTCCTTGATCGATTATTACTAGGGGACTAGTAATAAATCAAGATCATTGTAAAGTCTGGTCATAGTCCAAGTTGGAAGTGCACTAGGTGCAACCAGAGTCACATGCGCTTGTCGGTGCACAAGGCGTTGGACAAGACCCACGGTTAGGATCGCCTCATAGATCGGCGTCATAAGGTGAGTCCTGAAATATTAAACACTCTTTATCCTCATACCTGAGATGTGCATTGGGATCTAATGCACAAAGAGTGTTACGCTTTGATATAGTTGATAGCGGAAAGTCGTATAGGTCCACAACGTGGCCACTATGTTGCCACAGTGGCGGTGCAAGTACACACCGGACACTATGATCGCTATAAGTAATAAAGTGGTAAAAATACCGAGATCGTATCCACAGGGATCAGACTTCAAAGTTTCGAGTAGTAGGTCGAGAATACAATGGTTTCAATTATAGAAGAAGAAAATATCTTTGAGCGAAATTGGTGCTTTTAACAATTAACAAATAATTTAAAGAAAAGGGTATGGGTGTAGGCTTTATCTAAGACATTTGTAGTAACCTCGTGGTCAGAAACAAAGTATCACAAAAACATCTAAAAAAATCCTTTTCTTTCGAAAGTGAACTTCCTCGGAACGTGGCCACGTTGCACCCACAAAGTCACCACTTTCGCCAACTCAAGACTTGCCGACTTAACTAAGTAAACCTCTAAGGATTTCAGTTCCACCAGTATGGATATAGAAGCCCAAATCTCTTTGTGACATCTATATCGACCGACATTTTGAACCTTAGTTAAAGTCATGCAAAAACCCGTATCTCTACGTGGTTATAAAAGACTTTCTCAAATCTTCTTTGCATCACTCAAGCCGTATTTCGGATCCGCCCCTCTCAAGGTCTAAGATCTAATACTAACACTAACAAGTGATCGGCTTGTCCGCGTTGAGTTGAAGTCCCAACTCGAGCGACCAAGTCTAAGAGTTAGAGAAGATGGCAACACCCAAGTGTTGCCTACTAGTCTTAGATTTGGCACACACCCATACCCAAAGGGGTGTTTAGTTCATAATAACAGTAAAAGACATGAAAGAAGAAGGAGAGAACATAAACTTAATTTGCATAAATGAAACTTAAAATTTGTTGCCAACGTGGTGACAACGTGGCCACTTTGGCGACAACTGGAAATTAAATACTAGAAAATAAATTACAACTACAATTACAACTACAACTATCTAAAAAAAAGAACAATAGCTGAGTTATGCTACATGTTGGAGCTCTCCTTCAAATGACATCCATGGCTTAAATTTATAGTGGAAGATGAAAAAGGTGGTGGAGGATTTTACCCACAAAACCTTTCAATGAGTTCAAGCCTTCTTTGACCCAAAGGCTCCTTGCCTTTTTCATCTATTTTCTCATGAAAGCTCGTCTTTTGCTTTATCTCATTTAGGCTTTTAGATAGACATTTTTGGCATTCAAATCTTTCCACCAAGATTTTTCTTTTAACTTTTGTCTTCTCTTCATCCCCTTGGTTTCTAAAGCTTAGCCTTTTAAGAATGCCATTATGCAGCTGAAATGGACATAAAAATACATGCAAAATATGATATTTTTCAGTTGTCCTCGGATTTACATCGTTCACCAACGTGGCGACAAAGTGGACACTTTCTGTAGTCCAACATTTAGCCCAAAAATAATGCTTTCAACCATCAAAACACAAACTTTTATCCTCAACACCTCCAAATGAAAATAAATAAATAAAAAAAGAGAAACATGAACACGTAAAGGGAAAACACACACTAAAGTTAAAGAAAAACACACACAAACAATATGTAAATAACACTCAAAATGAGAGTTATCAATAGTCTAACGTTACCCTTAACCGGGTAATCATAAGGGCTATGTTAGGTATAACATGAATTTTGTAGTTAGTCGTGTACATGCAATATGGGATTTGCTCCTTTCAAGATGAAAGAGAAATTTCTGGGCCCCTCGATTACATAGTTTGATTTACATGCATGAACAAGTGGATTAGTTGGACTAATGGTACTTGTATAATCAAATATGTTGGGATCGAGAAACATATTCTTTGAACAATAAAGGATGAGATAGATCTATGCCTTAAGTTCAAAACAAAATATCGTGAAGCAAAAGGATAATGAATGATTATACTATATGATTAATTGGATCAATCAAATTGCTCGAAAGTAAAAGCACATTTACATAGCCTTGGGGGCGGTGACGTGTTGCTAGACGCTTACCATCGTCTGTGTTACTGTGTATCGTGTGCAAGTGGGAGAATGTAAGTTATTATATGCCCACGACACGTGTCACACAGAGATACTGCTAAGGAGTATGTAAACCTATAGGGTAGCACACGAAGAATGCGTTTGTTTCCATCTTTAGAAACCCGGATTAAATCAAGTTGATTAAGAAAATAATTATTCTTAAAAGATAATTATGAAAATATGTGTTAAACTGTAATTATGATAATTACAGGGTGAAAAATTATCTGTAATTATATATAATTATATTTAAAGTTTAAAAGATAATTATATATATATATATATATTTGAATTTGAATTTGAATATTACAGATAATTACTAAACCTTATTTAATCATTGGTTGAATTATAGTCTAACTATAATTCTTCTGGTATAAATAGGGCGTTAAGCTAAACCGTTTTTCATACGATTGAAATAATTAGAATTAGCCTATCAGAGAAATACAGAAAATAAACATTTTCTTTTCTGTAAAACACATATAAATCTAGGGTTCTTGGGCTAGCACCCGGTGGAGACGGGAAACGTGTTCGTGTGTGGACTACCAATAAAGGAAACCTACTTTGGTTTCTTGGTGCTTCATTCCAATCCCGACTGATCTACAAAAGGTACATATTCTAAACTCCCTATGGTGTGGTTTTATTTTGATTAAATACATCATTGGATCCGATTGGGTTTTAAGTTTATTTAGAAAAGTTTTCTATATAACTGTTGTAACCAAATTTATTTATTTTTCCGCTACATTTTATCGGTTACAAATTGCATTAAAACCCAACAGTGGTGGATTCAAGTTTGGGTAAGGTAATCCTCTCTTCTTCTCATTAATAAAAATTAGGGTTTTGATCTAAGTTGAGATCTTATGTAAAATGTTTGGGGGAACGATTCTAAATGGTTGGATATGAATCTTATGGTTGGAAACTTATGGATCTAGGTTTTTGGAACGTTTTGCTTGTGGATTCAAGATTATCCAAGGAAGCTCAAGTTGGGAAAAATATAGATTTAGCCTAAATCTAGCAAGGTGAGTTCAAGTTGATTTATGAAAACGGTGTACATGCTAAAATGTCCATTTTTTTAAATGTTATATATTTTACATGAAATTATCAACTGTTGGGCTATTTGGTGAGTTTTGATTATTTGAAGTGTTTAACTTTATAAGCTTTGTAAAGCTCCTATATTTGGGATTTTTTGGCATTTTGATAAATAAATCATAAGTAATGGTATTCTGATAACTTATGTTATGAAATGTGATCTTTTGAATATAAATGCATTTTTTATCACATGTTTCGGAGAAATACTTGTTTGTAGGTGTTATGGGACGTTTTTGAAAGAATAAATAGTATTAACTCATTTGGAAAATGAATGGTCCCAATCTAAATTGTGTTGGAGTTATTCATGTATTTTAGAGCATATATTTACATAAACGCCAGTTAAACGCGTTTTATTGTCGTGACGACTTTTATTTATTAGTCAATTCAATTGTTGGGTTTCTGACACAGTTGTGACTTTGAAAGAGTATTGAGGACATTGGTCTGATTTAAATTGCTCTATGTCGAGCTTTTGGAGCTATATGCATATGTGGCATATTTGCTTGTGAATTACATGTTTTGAGTGCGCTTGTCGTTCATTTGGAGTCATGTAATGTTTTAGACTTTAATGCATTGGATCCATAGGCATAAGAGTCAGTCAGTTGATTTATTGAGAATTCTTCTTAGACCATTGGGAGCTCGAGGTATAGATCGTTGGTGGTTGAACTCGATAACCTTGGTATTGTGATAGAAGAAGTGAGTCCTTCTTAAACCATTGGGAGCTCGAGGTATAGATCGTGGGTGGTTGAACTCGATAACCTTGGTGCTATGATAGAAGTAGTGAGTCCTTCTTAGACCATTGGGAGCTCGAGGTATAGATCGTGGGTGGTTGAACTCGATAACCTTGGTGCTGTGATAGAATCTCCATAACATTAGATGTGACTTACTTTGTGTTTCGCCACATTATATGGAATTGGGTCTCCCCCGTCACCAAAATGTGTTGTTTTGGGTATTGTATTTTAGTATCCGTGTTTTCGGTGACGTTATATATATATATATATATATATATATATGTATGAATTTTACCCATGATTTATGGGTTGAGTATTATGTCCCACCCGTGTTTGGGTGTTTCGGGAAATAAAGTTTTATCCGCGTTTTTATAAATTGGGAGTTCAATTTCTATTTACGTTTGAGTGAGTTGTTTTGGGTTGAACCTACTTCATAAGGAAATGTTCTATGTTGGGAAACGGGTCATTTCACGTTTAAGTAAATCCTTTTGGAAGATCATGATTTACATTGCATCTTTTCCTTTTAAAATTATATTTATTCACTATGAAAACTCTTGAACTCACTAGGCGTTAGCCTAACCTTTTATTTGTCAGCATGTGTATCAGGTTCTAGTTGGGAATAGTCCTAGTAACATTATGAAGAGAGTAGTGCTAGTAGTGTGCTCGAGATGTGAGTAGCATTTGGCGAAGTCTTCCGCTTTGGTTATGAGAAGAGCAGCTTGTATTGAGGTTAAGTAGCACCCGACTTCGGTTTAGCCCTTGTCTAATGTTGGGGTTTATAATTGTTTGTGATTAATTGTAGGATTTTATATTGGAGGTATGAAGGACTTTTGCTTTGTATTTGATATTATATCGAAATTTTAATTAGTTGTTCTTACCAAATTTGAGGGTGTTACAAAAGTGGCTTATGGCAACAAAAAAAAAAGTTTATGCCTTTTAGTTTTGATGTACTAGATACTATAATTGGTTGGACAAAGATAATGCCATGTTGGATTAGACAAATTATACTCAATCATCAAACTTCAAACAGGTCAAATCATTCAACTAATACTTTTATATAATAGTATTCAAAACTCATGTAATCACTGAAAACATTAAAAAAAATAATTGAAGGTGTGATTAAGGTCGGGATTTTCGAGTTTACCAAAATCAACATACGAGAAATAAAGGTAAGTTTCATGTCATTGTCATATATTTTACTTTACAAGTACTGCTTAAACATGTAAAACAAGTCGGATGGTTGGATGTTACTTTGGTGGCGTGTGACGTTGGCAAACCTACAACGTGGGTTTTACCCCTTTTCTCATGATAAACCATCAACAATTCTCCAAAACGTTTACAATAAAAAAACGTTGCAACGTGCAGACACATAACTAGTATGTATGTATGTATTTTAACCGTGAGATCTAATGTAAGGTGCCTAATTAAATGAAAATCCCCTAATTTGTGATAACCGTGAGATCTAATGTGTGCCACTCATTTGAGATAATTATGTATATTATATATATATATATATATATATAATAAAAGATGAATTAATAATTTAGGGATTCAGATAATAACGAAATAAATTAATTTATCATTATTATAGAAAATTTCATTATTATCTCATACAATTAAAATTTTCAAATATTAATCTTTTTTATTCGCATAACAAAATTTGGTTCTCTCCCAACACCACTAAAAAAAGGATTACGGTGTACCACAATATACAAAATAATGTATCACTAAAACTAAAAATCATGAAATTACACTGTATCACAACTTGTATCATAATGACAATGTCCATATAGTGTATCTTAGTGGTAACAATGTTCATAGAGTTTTTTAGAGTATCACAAGGGTAGCTTAAATAAAGTGGTAATGTATCACAACGCGTATCACAAGAGATATGAGTTTAAAACTAGTAACGTTCGTTGGAGAAATGAGAAAAAAAAGAGAATAATTATCAATATATTATCCATTAAAAAGGATAATTATCAAAAAATAAATTTTAAAAAATTATTTACCCTTAAATATTATCCATAAATTTAAAAAAATGAAAATTAATGGATAATTACTAAAATTAACATTATTATTAATAACGAGAGGTTGAAAGCGGATCTCGCAATTATCACAAATTAACGAGCTCTCCCTTGGACACCTGTATATATATATATATACACATATATATATATATATATATATATATATATATATATAGAGAGAGAGAGAGAGAGAGAGAGAGAGAGAGAATAAAAGAAGAGTTCAGATGAGAAGGTAAGAAAAGATTTAGACCCTTGATCACTTTTAACCTCATACTCACCCATTAATTGCGCTTCTCACAGGAAATCTCCATACATCTCAAAGGTGGAGATCCCTTCTTACACCCTTCTCACATAACTTTTATTCTCACCGAAACCCAACCTTATATATATAGGGTTGGGTTCATGTGAGACCAGCATATTTTCGTGAGACCCGTGAGACCACGATTTTACACTTGAAACTTCACAGCAAAACACTGTGAAGGTAAAAAAATGAACCTTCACAGCGTTTTGCAATGAAGTTTCAAGTGTAAAAACGTGTTCTCACGGGTCTCACGAAAACAGGTTGGTCTCACGTGATCCCAAGTCTCTCTCTCTCTCTCTCTATATATATATATATATAGTTTTAGGTTCATTTGAGAAATGGTAAATATATGAGAAATAGAGAAGTAATCCTAGTTATTCATACGGTCAAGATCGGATTTGACTAGTCAAATATTTCGGCTTTGACTGGTCAAAAAGTTGCGGCTATTACAAAAATAGAAGGACACTTTCGTAATTTTTACAAAATACACGGGTTGTGTTCATATATGAACATGTATAATTCACAGATGAATTAGTGTAATTCACATCTGAACTCTTTTAACTGATTCATATATGAATCTTTGTGATTCATATATGAACTAATTAACTGATTCACATATGAACTAATTAACTGTAAGTTCATATATAAATCAGTTGAACTAATTAACAGATTCATATATGAACTAATTAACTGATTTTCATATGAGCTAATTAACTGATTCACATATGAACGTATAGTTCATATGTGAATCATATAGGTTCATATATTAACTCATCTCGCGCATTTTACAAAACTACCCATCTACCTTCTATAGACCATGCAAGAAATTATCTGGTGATTCGCAGTCAAAGTCGCAAATGTTGACCAGATGAATGGCTAATATTACTTCTATATTTCTCATACATTTACCATTTCTCAAATGAACCTCTCCCTATATATATATATATATATATATATATATATATATATATATATATATATATACACCTTTCATTTGCTAATCGTGGTATTGGTGCTAACCGTGCTAACCAAATTTCGACCAATCAGAAGCTTCCTATAGTTTTTGTTATGCCATTAATGCTATTAAATCTTAAAGGGTAATATGGGAATTTGATAAATATCGCTCCATTTAATTTGTTTCCATATTTAAAGAAGTTTTTTAATTTGATAGTTATCCTGATATTAAATATATCGTCCCATTTAATCTGTTTCCATATTTAAAGAAGTTTTTTTTTAATTTGGTAGTTATCCTGATATTAAATATATTAATTTAAAATTTTATTTTGATTTGAATCTTATTAATTTGATAATAGACAGAACTATGCATATATGCATTTGTGAAATATGTTCATATCCATATCCGATAGTTGTGCACATATGCATGTATGATTATAGTACATGTATGAATTTCCCCAAATGTGCATATATGCATTTTCAATTACAGTGTACATCTGCATGTAATATTTCAGCAAACATATTTCCATATTTAAAGGAGTTTTTTAATTTGGTAGTTATCCTGATATTAAATATATTAATTTAAAATTTTATTTTGTTTTGCATCTTATTAATTTGGTAATAGACACAACTATGCATATATGCATTTGGAAAATATGTCCATATCCATATCTGATAGTCGTGCATCGAACTGTGAATATATAAATATACTATTTCATATGCATTTACATCGAACTGCATATATGCACAGGTTGCATATGCATATATGCACAAACTGCATACATGCACAGATTCACTGTTCAACCCCACTGCACCAACTTCATCGACGACTTCATGAACAGTTGTACAACCATCATTCATAACTTGACATAGTTGTTGGACCAAATTTTTCTCAAATCTTCAAAACTTCTAAAATAGTTGTTTTTTAACAAGTGTTCATTTTTTCTTGAAATTGGGATTTCAACAAGTTTACGGTTTTCATAACTTTCCAAGATTATATAACATTCATGGAATTGTTAGAGAAAAAAAAAAGATTAAAATGTAGCCTGATTTGAGTTGAAAATAAGCTACAAACAACAAATTTGGATACCGAAAATGGTGTTAAAAAGAATATAATCAATAAATCATTTTTTTCTCAAGGGAATTAAAACGATCCTCCGATCTGGTTTTGCCCTTGCGGAGGATTAATCGCCACGCACAACAGCGATATCGTGATCGCAATCAACCCCGACCACACGAACACGATCGTCGGTGTTCTTCCCCGTCTTCCCATCAACCCTTTCGCAAACGGAAACAAATGTGTCAACACCCAAAAACTGAAGAACAAGCCACCAAGAAGACGACTCCACTGCGGTATCGTACTGTAAATCGTCCTGCTAAACCTGACAGCAATGGCGATCAAGTTTACCATCATGATCGTTATCGGCGGGATCATGAGCGATGTCCATTTCACTACGTAAAGATCCGCGAATTCGTCATCTTCGTCGTCTCCGCCGGATTTTGACGTCAGCGTGAAGGAGATTTCGATTTCGGCGACCACTTTCAGAAGTCCTTGAAGAACAACGGCTAAATATGAATCTCAAATCAAAATAAAATCAAATAAAAAAGGATAATTGCAAATTGAAAAGATAACTCCCAAGAATAACTACATAATTTAAATTTAAGATTCTTCCTGATTTCATGCACCGTGATTATCTTCAAAAATAATTAAAATAAATTTCAATTAAAATATAAAAGGAAATGTATTTTGACTGAAATACCCCTGTGCATACATGCATTTTATTTTTATAAACCGTTTTTTATATATTATTTTAATTAAAATTCTAATTAATTGTGAATCATTGATCTAAATAACCAACGGTCCAGATTGGTTAGCACCAATGACGTGGTTAACAAATGAATGAGACTCTCTCTCTCTATATATATATATATTCTCAGATGAGTACCGGTCATTTTCTCCGGCAACAACATTTGAAAATTATGAACTTTTGAAGTGCAATTGGAACTTTTACCTTTCATGTTTTTATACCTAGTTTGAGTCATCTTGTTTGCTTCGTGATTCCAGTGTTAGATTAGAGTAATGCTTAGAACTGAAGAAAACACCAAACTAGATTTGATTGAGGAAAGCACCAAACGAGATACGAGGAAAGCACCAAACTAGATGAAGACTAGATATTGAAGAGACACAAACATATAAACAACCTACTCATGATAGAATCCATTTAAATCAAATTCATTCAATAAAACAACAATAAATTTACCAAAATCCATTCTAGAAGTTTGTGATATAAAACTCATATAAATCAAAAACACTGATCGACATGTGGTTTGATAGAATGGTTTTGAGGGATTTGTGTTTCGTGGAAAGATTTGGAATTTAATAGATTTGAAATATTTGATGTGTTTGGTTTGTAGGATTTGTGATGGAATTGAATTCCATTTTTCATAAATAATTTATAAAAATAAATTATAAATAATTATAAAAATAATTAAGTTACTCTTTCATTAATTGATTATTACAAAGCAAATGTTTTTAACATATTTTAAAACATTATTACATACGAAATCCCATGAAATACCTACCACCTCCATGGAATTTCAAAATCCTATGTTTGTAGAATTTCAGTGAAATCCCGAGATTTCAAATGCAGGAAATCCTTCAAACCAAACATAGGATTAGAATGAAATTCAATTTCAAATTCCTCTAAATCCAATCCAATCCAATCCTACAAACCAACAAAATTGAATTCTATTTTAATTCCATGTTTGAATTGAAAGATTTCCTAGATTTGAAATCCCAAGAACATAGGATTCATCCTCATTTTCATTCTCTGTCATTTTCATTTTATTTCTCCAACTGAATCAAAAATCCCCTTAATATATAACAATTAATATATAATCATATAGAGAGTTAATTAAGCTTTTGGTCGTTTATGTTTATACTACGATAATTATGGATTTAGTCCCAATTGTTCATTTTTTACGACTACATGCCGTGATGCAAACTATGGGAGAAGGTGGGTCGGACGCACGTCGAGGACCCAAAAGAAATAGGGAGCCTAAATTTTTTAGTATATATATATATTATATATTAGTAGTTAAAAGAAATTGTAAATAAAAAGACAAAAAAAATAGTATATAATAGGACCCAAAAAAAATTTAACATTATATTAAGGGCCAAAACATGTATTAATTAATAACATTGTACAAGAAAATTTGTAAAAAAATTATTTAGTCTTTCATTTTATACTATTGTTTATTGTTTCTCTAAGTTTTTTTTATCTGGTATTAATATCGAAAAACTAATTTTGCCTATAATCCTTGATATGTACTTCATTACTCATCTTCCACACTCTTTTCATTATTCCATCTGCATGAATTTTATTATTGTTTTAAAATATAGTATATTTTTGTTATTAATTAAGAAAATTACTACCTTTTGAAAACAATTACCAAACTATACGAGATGACCCAACATATATTTATATTTATGATCTCAAAGATACTTCTTTTTTATACATTATTGACTCCTTATTACCTAATATCGGGTACATGAATCTTAGCTACTCTCCTATATCTAAAACAATAATAAGATATCAAACTATAACCAACATGGATTTTTTATTCTAAGATTGATGGTTCTTAAAAAGTTTGTTTCAACCCTAAAGATTTAAAATGATGATGAAAAATATTAACATCAGGTAACATATGGAATGTCAACTGATTTATGTTGATTTACTTAAAATGTTACTCCAATTGATCAACATAGTGACGTCAAATGACTTCAATCTATATATTAAAGATATATCATAAGATGCCTTTATGGTGGAACTGATTGACGATGTTACGTAAAAATGATATGACAGATAATTATTAATTTAGAAATAATTATTGATTGATCTTGCACTAGGAATACCGGGAAAAACATGTTTATATGAATTATTAGTATTTGTTGAATTCAATATTATTTTTGATGATATAAGTAATATATTGAAAATAATTTCATAATTATCGAGAACCCATTTTTATATCTCGCCCAAGATCTATAAAATGTCACAAAAGAGACTGGCTAAAAGAATCTTTTAAATTTAATGACATTTTAGAAGAAGAGAAAGATGAAAGGTGTTAAAGTTGTCTGAGAAGATGATTAGGGCCTGCCTACATGTTGAAAATGATTTTAAATGATTAAAAAAAGGACCAAAATACCTCCTACGTAATAGATTTTTTTTTAGGGGAGTGCTATTTACACTAAAATTATGTTAAAATCAGGTCAATTCATACGTTGGGAATGTAATTTATGCATTGAGAATATAAAAAGCAGATGTTGATGTGTGTGAGGAGAAAATTAATTATGATGGTGCACTTAGTAAAGTTATGGATGCAATTAGCCTCCCCTTTTTGTAATAGAGTTATTAAGAGGGATCCAAACTGTCATCCTGTAAAAAAGTGCGAACTATGAAAGCCAAATCCACAATTAACAAAGTATAAAGACTCCAATCGTATTTTTTGACAAAATAAAGGGACCAAATCCATAATTCACTCAAATACTATGCTGTTAATATCGCCGATATATCGGATATCGATCATAGCCAAAATATCGGTGATCAAGTATCACTATTTATATCGGGAATGAGAATATTGACGATATTGACCGATATATCGGCGATATTTTGACCAAAATATCGGCCGATATAACCGATATTTTTGTAATACTTTTTTGGGCCTATTTCATTAACTACGGGTTGGGCTTTTCTTTTAAGTTTTTTGTTAGAGTTATAGTTGGGCCTTTTTTTTAATTAGTGAGAAATCAGGTTTTTCTAAACATCGACGACTTCTTCAGTTCTTCTACATCGACTTCTTCTTCTCTTCTTCTATTGATATGTTTATGGATGCATACATACATATATATATATATATATATATATATAATTCTAAGAAATATTATATGAACCGATATTTTTAGACCGATATAGCACCAATATCTGATATCAACAGCATAGCTCAAATATAAACATTTATTATTATTATAATCCAAAAAAATGGATCAATCCCCCATTTAAACCGGTTACTGTAAATTTCATTTCTTTTTTAACAATTAAAGGACTAAGGACATCTTACTCTATAATTGGTAATTTATTTTTTTGTAACTGAATGTTTACCGGTAATAGTCAATATTTTTACTTAGGGGTTGTTTGTTTAAAAAAAAAACTTTTAATAGCTCTTAAATCTGAATCATTCAGACCTTTTTACATTTAGACTGTTTGTTTTTTATCCAGTTTTCAAAGCCTCTTAACTCTTAAATACGTCTGAAATAAGAAGTGGTGACCTAACTTCTTAAAACATCTTATCACCACCTCAATTCATATGCTCTTCTTTCTCTCAAGACGCCTCCAGACGTTACAGAAACATACAATCTTGTTAATTCAAATTTTAGACTTAAGCACCACCTCTTATTAATCAGAAGTAAAATAAGACTTCAGACCTCTTAAAAACCAAACGTCGCCTTAGTTTACTTGGTAAGATTTTAGTCCATTAAGACATCGTATGCAACATTTTTATCCTGTAAGGCGCTTACCCAGTAATACTTGCCACTTTCACTAATCAAATAAGACTTTGGTCCTTGTCATTGCTCTTACCAGGTAAGATTCTCAATTCTTGTCATGTTCAGATAAAGGAAGCCAGTAAGCACTTACTAGATAAGCATTTAGTAAACGGCCTCTAAGACTGGTTATAACCGGTTAAGTCCACATTTTGTCCATCTCTAGTTGTAGGCAAAGATGCACAACCAATTAAAAAAACAAAACAAGCTATAGAGCCAATGTAAGACTAATTAAAACAGGATATGTTACAGATCCGGACCACTCGTTTTATTTGATAAAACAATTAGGAGTTTTATTCTCTCTCTCTCTCTCTCTCTCTCTCTCTCTCTATATATATATATATATATATATATATATATATATATGTGTGATTTTGTAATATAGGGAATCCAAAGTCCATCAAATGTTCAAGATGTAGTACATATTGTACAAGTCATGATGGTGATGAAGTTGCAGTTTTAATGATCAAACCTACAATAGTATGATCAACCCCTACAACACCCTATCACTCACTGCAACCTCTTGTAAAAAAATAAAGGGGGAGGCTAATTGCTAACATGACTTTTGCTAAGTGCAACATCATAATTAATTTTCTCCTCACACACACATCAACATCAACATCTGCTTTTTACATTCTCAATGCATTAATTACATTCCCAACGCATGAATTGACCTGATTTTGACATAATTTTGGTGCAAATAGTACTCCCCAAAATAAAATATGATGCACCGATTGGAACGTCCCTGTTGTATCTGTCTCACAGTCATCATTGTGAGAGATAAATCACGTGTCTTACGGGTCGGTATGTGATGTCTAGAGTCAAACCTTAGATCTCCCTTTAAAATCCAGTTAAGAGACAGGTCCATCAGGCTACCACCAGTCTTATCACTCTGTGCTCCTATGTATATCTCTCATCCTAAAATGTATTTTCTGTTACAAGTTGAACTTATACGAATAATTAACAAGATAGTACCGAGTGAAATTCTTGGCCGTCAAAATGGCATCATATGCAATAATCTTACCCGGTAAGCGCTTACCAGTAACCGGTAAGAACCGCCACCCTCGCTTACTGGGTAAGACTCTTGTTCCTTCCCTTGCCTCTTACTGGGTAAGATTCTCAGCTCTTTGTCATGTTAATTTGGTAAGGTAAGTGGCCTGGTAAGTGCTTACAGGGTAAGTGTTTGTTAAACGGCATCTAAATGTTTCAGGCTCAAATATCAAACTCAACGAAGTATCAAGATACATATGACAAAAGCTTCATTTATAAGGGTCTTCTAAGAAACCATCCAATAGAAGAAACAAAGGTAAAAGCCAAGAAAATGGATTTATAACAATAAACTGAAACTAATTCTCAATTTTGTTTGATTCCCATGGTTCTCAATGAGCCTAAGCACATTTCAAATGTGGACAATAAACAGAATTTGTATACATACCTGCTGCTGCATATGACCTGGCCAAAGAAAAGGTACAATTATACTTGCACAAGGTACAACCTCACAAAGCTCTACCCGTTTCAAACATGTTCAAGCAGTTTCTCCAGCTTCAACCTATAAATACAACCAACATCATCCCTCCATACCCACAGTTCAAAACACTCTGAAATTAAGCAATTAGCCATCTTTTAGCCTCTAAAAATCATGGGTGTTTTGACCTATACTGATGAGCACACTTCCTCAGTCTCTCCGGCAAGAATTTTTAAGGCCTCAATCGTCGACTCACACAATTTGATGCCAAAACTCTTGCCTGATGCTATTAAAAGCATCAATATTATTAAAGGTGATGGTGGGGCTGGAAGCATTAAGGAGATTAACTTTGCTGGAGGTAAAGTTATATTTAATCCATATGTACTTATAGTGCAAACTATGTGTAGGAAACAGAGGACTAGAAAAATATTCATTTCCGTGATAATAAGTGAAGATACTCAGATATTGAGCGAAGATTGTAACATTTACATTGCATAAGATTAAGACCCAGGCTTTTTCAGGCCTGGGCCGGGCCTTAGAAGCCTGTTTTAAGTAAATAAAAAAAGTACAGGCCCTTTAAGGTCCAGGCCGGGCTTTGGGGTTGAAAGAGAGCCCGATCGGGCTTTTTCAAACCGGGTTCTATCCGGGACTTAAAAAAAGCCGGCCTGATTCGAGCTATAAAGTTTGCGCTTGGCCTAGGCTTGGGCTTACTAGTTCCAGGCTTTGGGCTTGAGCTTGAGCTTGAGCTTTTCTGTGCATTTCATGAAGATTACTTTATACAGTTTGAAGGTTGTAACTTTCACACAACATAAGGGTACCTTCACTGTTCTCACAACAAAACATTCACACAGTACAAGGGTAAAGGAGTAGCTTTACTTGTTCTCGCATGAACCCTCTCTCTCTCCATACATACATACATACATACATACATATATATGCATGCTTGTTGATTCAATTCTTGTGTGCAGGTTCCGTGAAGCACCAAATCGATGAACTGAATGAGAAGACATTGACATACAAGTACACTTTGATTGAAGGAGAAGGCATATCAGACAAGATTGAGAAGGTGTCCTATGATATTAAGTTTGAGGGTTCACCTGATGGTGGCACCATCTCCAAGATGACCACAACTATCTACACCCATGGTGACTTTGAGCTCAAGGAAGAAGAACTAAAGGCAGGCAAAGAAAAGGTTTTGGGGCTTTACAAGGTTGTGGAAGCCTACCTCCTCAAGAACCCTGATGCATATGTTTGAAGATGCTCATTTCAAAGTTGTGCTGTAGCCATGTTTGGCATTTTTTCCCAGTGTTTTCTTAAATAAAATATCACATCATCAATAAAGTTTGACTCAGAACATTGTTTCTTGATATAATGAAGAGTATATAATGTGCAAGTAATGAATTAAAGATTTGGAAGCTCAATGACTTACTATGAGTATGTTGTGTAAACCAAGAACGATTTGGTGTTGGTGTAACTGGATGCTAATAACTTCCCGACATTGGTAGGCTGAGAGAATGCTAGCTGACGATGTTCGAGGATCAAACCCGGGCAGAAACTTTTCCTACAGTCATGTGGAAAGTTTATAACTTCGAAGCATACAGAAGTTGAAATGAACTTTTTTTTGGCAAGGGGAAGGTTGGGGGGGGGGGGGGGGGGGGGTTTAACGCTACCTTGTGGCCTCAAGCAAATGAGTGGCAATATGTTTTCTTCTGTTGGAGGGTGTGACCCATATTGCACGGATGCCACAGAGAGCGGGCACTGCATCTTTTTCACAAATGATGGCTCCAAGGAGGGCATCGTCTGATTTTCTTTTATTTTTGGCTAAAGGGTCCTTTCTTACGATTTCTCTCTGGAAACTAACACCGCCAAATTGTAGGGTGGTTGAAGTCAACCTTCCATCCTCCTCCTGGGCGGTGGTAGCATCAGATTTCTCGTCTGAGTTTGAAACTAACCGATAAGCCTTGCTTATGGACTCTGCAACAAGACAACCAGCAACCCTCTGGGAGGAAATAAAAAGATAAACCTACAAGTACGAAAAAGGAAAAGGTCAAGTTTTCTTTTTGTATTTATCTTTTCTATAATTCGTACACCATCTCTTCTTTTTGCAAGGCATAAAGTTTTTCATTTTATATTTTCACAAGAATGGTGGTTTCTTTGTCACAAAAAACCGAGTACAATAGTTGAAAACGTTGATCACTCTTTTTATCTGATGTAAATTAAACAAAGAACAACCAAACACCCTATGAAGGATGTTTGATGGTGTACAAATTATAGTATTTTTTTGTCCAAAATACTTGCTCCTGAAAAGTGTGGTTTTTGTATGTTTTCATAAGGACAAAGTCTTGTCTACAATTAAAAAACCAAGTATGATGGTTCAAAACATTAGTCGCTCTAAGAAATAGCAACAAAATAACCCAAAATATGGCAAGTAGTACATGATTTGAAGCTTATTCATATGCCCACATGAAAATTGTAAGATTAGTTGCAAAGTGGAACAGAAAGTCAGCCTATCCAATCAAAAACACATTAAAGGGAACTGTTGAAATAGTCACCTTACACTGTTCATGGAAAATCCATCCATCACCAAGTTCCATCTCCATCATCCCAATTACCTCCTTAACCTGCCATTACAAATTCACTTCAGAAAGCTCAGGACAAAGGTCCACACTAACTTCATTGCAAATATCAAGCAAACATTTCATACTTAAACAAAAGTTTATTGTACCTTTTTAATATGAGCTGGAGGATCATCTTTCAGTACCAAAGTAACATGCCCACATTCTAATGAGAGCATGCCAATAACTCTTTCATTACGCCAACCCTTGAGTATGAAATCCATGAATAATGAATGAGTACAGACTACATCCAAGAAACTAAACATTCAAAACGAAAATGGATAATACGTTTATTTATATAAATTTCCCCATTCTATGTTTATTTTGTGGGTCCAAATCAAGTAAATAGGAAAGTTTACCACTTTTGCAGTTACTATCACATCATCAAAATGGGACCAACAAATTAAGAATGTTTAATAACCAAAATCGGTAGTAATACAACACATCAAAGATATACACATGTACCTTGAATCCAATACCATGAGTGTAATTCTTGTGAAATTCTTTGTGAGCCTTCTCATCTCCTTCGTCTCCAGGAGCAAACTTGAATCCACAAGCTTTACAAGTGCGCAACAGAAAATCAGATTGACCCAAATCCAAGTGAAACTGTGCATACTTCCTTTTCTTGTTTAAAACCTTTTCCGATTTCACTACCATCAAAGGTTCTCCAGAATCAAGCTTCTTTGGATCTTTTCCTGTCCATTCACCATCATCCCTCCTGCATACCAAAAACAAGAACAGATTTCCTCCAGCTTGTTGACTTCTCATACAGTAAATTGAAACAAACCATTACCTCTTATTTGCAGAAACAAAGGTTCAATTTCACTTTTCAGTGAAATATATTAATTATTTAATGAAAATTTTGGAAGCACTTCATATATTTCCAAAAAATTTAGATATTCAAATCAAGCACATTTCAAATGAAATTTAATATAGATTCATATGGCTTTTGCATCTCTAAAATGTTCCTATTTGAATATTCTTTATATAATTCAATGCCATGACCAATCTCTCTGACCAAAGAAAAAATATATTTTGGTCAATTTTGAAGTTAAAAACAAATCACTTGATTTTCAAAAGTCAAAAGTTGCTAGTTAACCTTCAATGGAGGAATTTCTAACAAACGTTATTAACAACACCTTGATCAATTACACTAACCAGTGATAAAAAAAAAATTGAAATAATTTTCATATTCCCAAAGACTTAAAATTTTAAATCCATTACAACTGCTATAAATAGAGATACTTCGTCATTTAAGTTGTAATGCAATATGATTAGTGTCAAAACTGAAATGCACACAAATCATGAAATTGATGACACATGAAAATTCAACAAAGTAAATACCTGTCCGAGTTTGGAGCTCGCCGCGTGTATATAATGGGAATTTCGGGTTCTTTGGTGAAGTCTATTTCATTGGATAGATTCTCCAAAGTGGAAAGAGGTAGATCTAGCGTTTCGTTTTGTGCTATAGAAGGTGAATTGAGTTTGAAGAATGAATTGATCTTCAATTGCATTGTTTGTTGTTATTTGGAGGAACGACTCAACCGCTCAAGTTAGGGATATGAATCATAGAAGACACATGCAGATTTATTGTTGAGAAACTCCTAGAAGCAGACAAGGTTAAGAGTGTTAAAGTTGGGTAGAATCCATAAACTCACAACAAGTTGCATCAACTTGAATGACGCACGAAAATTTCGAAGAATTTTCTGTAATTACATAGAAATATGAATTCTTCCACAACTATGGTAAACTAATTGTCATACATCGGTAGAACAATAACATCAGAGGGGAATATGAATATATTCCTGGTTGTTCAGTTCTTTTTCGGATTCAAATCATTCAAATTTTATTTTTTGAGGAATCCCTTAGATATGACGCAAAATGGATCATATTGGAGTTGGGATCCAAAGGAAACTTGGGCGATGAGTAAATAACGCAGCTTGAGCAGTAAAGTCTTGTGCTATAAATGCATAAGTGGGTAAAGAGTACATGTGTGAAAAAAAGTAAAAGGTCTCGAGAAGAAAATGATCCTATTTGACCAAAACTTGGAAGAGTTACAATTAATTTTTTGCTGAAAAGTCCGAATTGAAGTGGTGTGGTCACTCTTGAGGAAGAGGGGACACATTTCTAAAAAAAATGGCCACTCCTCTTGACCACTCTGCAAATTGTCATATCACATTGTAGTTTATATCAGCACCCTCTTCTTTACATCTTGAATCTTTTAATGTATTAAACCATCTCAAAGATTTTCTTACTCTTTATTAAAATTTGCAAAATCTTAAGTTCTTGATAGACCACTCCATGTGGACTCAATAACTGATTTTTACCATTGTATTACTTGTAAGTCAATAGCTGAGATAATTGTATACTTGGACCTGCCTCTGTCTTAAAATGAATACTAAATATTGATGCATCTAGAATCGAGACAAATTTCATCAGTAATTTAGCCATACATGATACATTGTGTGCTATGAGTACCCCATTGCATGCCATCTAGTTCTTTCCTTATACCCGAGCTTCTAGAGCAGAGGAAGAGGTCAATAAATGCAAAAATTACTCACAATTCTTTCCAGATTTATCAATTTAAAAAACATATTAGCCATTTTGAGAAGCCAAGGGTCCACAAATACAAAAAGAGAGTAGCAGAAAACAAGTTATGCTCTTTGTCGGTTAAAGCGGATTTTTGTAGACTATTGGTGTTTAACATGTTTCTGGAACTATATTTCCAGTGCCGCATGATCAGAAAGGATCTATATCAACAAAACTTCATAATAGAAAAAACTTATTATATTAGCTGATTAGCTCTTGATTTCTATTACCAAATTTCTGCAGCTCATCTCAAAACTAACAAGCAATAAGTGGAGAAACCCAGACAACTTTCGCTACTATGCCTGTGTGTGTTACCCTGAGCTTCTGAGAGTGACAGATGGAAAGGCCAATAAACGCAACATTACTCACAGTTCTTTCAATATTCATAAATTTAAAAAAACATATTGACCATTTTGAGAAGCCAAGGGTCCACATGGATATAGAAATAGTCACGACTCATCTTATGTTGCCATGGATGGACTGGCAAACAGAAGAAATGGAGCCAGGAATTTTGGTGAGGGTGAGCTTAATGTAAATACTAAATACATAAATATAAATATTATGCAAATACATAATTATATCATATTAGTTACAAGCAAGAGTAGAACATTGACCTTTACAAATTCAATAGTGACCTAGACGAGTTTTCATTTTCTGAAATGTGTCTATGATGTCTTCATTATTATCCTCAGTTCCTCACCAAAAACATCCTTTTCCGTATAAGTAGCTAATTTATCGCTCATCCATTTATCTTTCATTCTATTACATAGTGAATTCTTCAGAATGTTCATGGCAGAAGATGCTCTCACGACTATTGCATAAATTAGTAATCCACATTAATATTCCACTGTGATTTCTGAGATATATTAGTCATCCACAAACCGAAGCAAAACCCAAAGTAAGGGCATAAATTAGTAATCCACAGTCCACATTAATCCACAATGATTTCTCAGATATACTGCTTCAAAATATCAGATTTATAGCTTCAAAACTAACAAGCAATAAGTGGAGAAACCCAGACAACTTTCGCTACTATGCCTGTGTGTGTTACCCTGAGCTTCTGAGAGTGACAGATGGAAAGGCCAATAAACGCAACATTACTCACAGTTCTTTCAATATTCATAAATTTAAAAAAACATATTGACCATTTTGAGAAGCCAAGGGTCCACATGGATATAGAAATAGTCACGACTCATCTTATGTTGCCATGGATGGACTGGCAAACAGAAGAAATGGAGCCAGGAATTTTGGTGAGGGTGAGCTTAATGTAAATACTAAATACATAAATATAAATATTATGCAAATACATAATTATATCATATTAGTTACAAGCAAGAGTAGAACATTGACCTTTACAAATTCAATAGTGACCTAGACGAGTTTTCATTTTCTGAAATGTGTCTATGATGTCTTCATTATTATCCTCAGTTCCTCACCAAAAACATCCTTTTCCGTATAAGTAGCTAATTTATCGCTCATCCATTTATCTTTCATTCTATTACATAGTGAATTCTTCAGAATGTTCATGGCAGAAGATGCTCTCACGACTATTGCATAAATTAGTAATCCACATTAATATTCCACTGTGATTTCTGAGATATATTAGTCATCCACAAACCGAAGCAAAACCCAAAGTAAGGGCATAAATTAGTAATCCACAGTCCACATTAATCCACAATGATTTCTGAGATATACTGCTTCAAAATATCAGATTTATAGCTACTTACGATCCTAGATTTGTAAAATTCAGCAAAATCATCTAGAAAGTGCAACTTATAAATGAGAATCGACAAAAAAACCCTCTCAAACATTATAAACTACAAACAATGAGATAGTAAAATTAATCCAAACCCACAGGCAACAAAACCCAAAAGAAATCAATCTTAAAAGCCATAAGAACGAGATGCTTACCTTAACTATTGAGAGACCGAGATGTACCCTAACTCAGCAGCAGAGGGACAGAGGGCAGAGGTTGTCGATTTCAGCATAAAGCAGATGCAAAAGACGTCTCTAACCGTTGAGTTGTGCAAAATGGTGAGGGAGAAGGCAGTTGAGTGTGGGACAACAAAAAAATGGATTTTTTGGAACACTACCTCTGTCCCTATTAAGAGCATCTGGAGCATAACAATTCATTCCAATTATTTGATCATTTCTATCAATATCATGTTGAAATGTTTTGTTCCTTTTGCTAATCGCAAGTTGTTAGCCTCTTCTGAGACAAATTCTTCTAGGTTAGGTTTTCGAAATGGGAATGGGTTGAATCTGCGGTCCTGGTTAAAATGTGTTGGGTTAGATGGAGCGATGTGCTAGAATCTATCGAATAGGTCAACGGGAACCATGGAAATAATAGATGAAGATGGGTGGCAACAAAAAACAAACCAAAACAGAAGCCCTAAATAAAGCAGGAACAACGAACAAATAAAATGCAGTCCAAGAAATCAAAGCTTCAAGATGTATTTCCAAATATCAAGAACAACAAACAAATATGAATTTAATAATAGTCGTCAAACAAAAGGTAAATCATGATGAATCCAACACATAAGCGGCAATGGAAAAAGATGAGCAGAAACCTGATTTGCGGCTGAGGGAAGGAACAGCAGCAGATGAGAGCGCGACGGAGGCAGCAGAGCAGACGACAAGGAAAGAAGAGAGGCGTTGATCCGTGATGAGCAGAGACGAGTGATGCGATTTTCTCAGAAGACTTTCGACATTATTATTTAGGCGGGAAATGCATCAATAATTGGGGAAGGAGCACAAATTTTGGTATTTGCACCAAAAATATTGTTTTATTGTATTTTTTTTTTTGTCTTTTTGTCTTTTTTGTTGTCTTTTGTTTTTTTTCTTTTTGTTATATATTTTTATTTATTTATATTATATAGTTTTAAATTTTTTTTTTACTTTTTGTTTTGTTTTGTTTTGAAAATAAATAAATATTTATAAAAATAAATAATATTAATTTTTTATAATTATATAATTATAAAAATAAAACATAAATATTACGATTTAACTTATGAATAGAACATAAAATAATCTATATTACATTCGATTATTCTAAAATAACATTATCCGTAGTACAATTAACACATAAAAGCTGCATGTAATTCTTTATTCGCTCTGAATGCGGGGTAACCCATCCAGCAGCACACGGATAACTGTAATGGAAAAAATGTCCTACAATTTACGGAAACGGGTATCTTTCTGTCATATCTAATTTCACATAATAGTCAATTAACGTACTCAATTGTAAAAACAACATGTTCATACCACATTGGGGGAGTGGACCTAAGCGGCAAGTACGTCCCACTGTCGGCCATACTTATAACATGTAATATCACATTATATTTTGAAGCAATCAAGACACCTATTTCAGGCATTGTCATCCAGTGTTCAAATGGTGCACCTTGATCTGATCGAAATAAGTTTACAAATTTAATTAATTTATAAAATCAAAACACACACACACACACATATATATATATAAAGATAATGTGTATATATATATAAACAATAATAATAATTTTAGATCGCTTAGAATTACTATATGATATAGGGGTAATTTGGTCATTTTAACGGTTTTGTCCAGTTTTGTTCTAGTCGTACCAAACGTGGAACAAACAATTAGTCATGTCCAGTTCAGTCCCGTCCTGTCCTGTTCTGTACTGTCAAGTCCCATCTAGTCTGCATACCAAACGCTACCTAAGGGATGATTCGGGTAAGGCGTGAACTTACCAACTTATATTTATAACGAGTTACTTAATTGGCGGGTTTAACCCCCAACTATCTTTGGTTGCTATTTTTAATTACGGTTCAATTATGGTAAGAAATAATTACATTTTTACAAAGTTATTAAATGTAATTGTTACAAAAAGAAAAGTACATTTTACAAAGTTATAATAAAATCAAAAGTTACAAATTTTTAAAATAAAATAAAATCAAAAGTTACAAATTTTATAAATTTATAAAATCAAAACACACATATATAGGGTGTTCAAATGCAACCCTTTTTAATTGTGCAACCCCATGCAACCCACCTATTACCACTCATTTTGTTCTCACCTTTTTAATTAAAAAATGTAAAATAAAATGAGTGGTAGATAGGTGGGTTGCATGGGTTGCACCATGTAAAAGGTTGCATAATAACTCACCCCTATATATATATATATATATATATATATATATATATATATATATATATATATATATATATATATAAAGATAATGTGTTTATATATAAACAAAAATAATATATATATATATTAAGTGAAATGACATTCATTAAAAATAATTGGATCGGAAAACATTGCATTCACCATTTACACTTTTTTGGTGCAAATAGCACCCCCCCAATAATTTGGTCGATTTTATGGGAATGGGAGAGAGAAATACATTTAACTTATTTTTATCTATATCTATATCTATACTATCTTTATCTATACCTATACTATATTATAAAGCAGAGAAAATAAACTCTTAAATACAAATTATTAGGTATAAGGTATCATTATTTTATGTAAGATTTTAAAATTTTCTTAATTTACAAATATCAAAGCACAAGATACATATTACTATTGCAGACTTCTAACACTCATCAATTTGATATGTGCGGAGCTTTCCTTTTATGCAGACATTTCCATGTATCACTATTAATTAATATATTATATTACTATAAATTTATTTTAATTATATTATTAAATATGTAATTGGTTATTTTTTCTATATGTCATTAAAATATATAATATAATCATTGAATTCTAACAAAATACTTATTTTTTTATATATAAAAAACATTATATTATTAAGCCTAAATTAAACAAATTTAAAAAAAAAAACATTATCATTTTCTCAAAACCATCCAAAATCGAACTAAATCGACAAAAAAAACAAAAAATAAAATGAAACATTAAAATCGTGATGTATCTCGCTGCATTGCACGGGTACGCTTCTAGTATTATAAAACACAAATAAAAAAACTTTTAAATACAAATTATTAGGCATAAGGTACCATCATTTTATGCAAAATTTTAAAAATCTCTTAATTTACAAGTATCAAAGCACAAGATACATATTACTACTGGAGGCTTCTAACACCCACCAATTTGGTATGTGCAGAACCTTCCTTTTATGCAGATTTTTCCATGTATCATTATTAATTAATATATTATATTACTATAAATTTGTTTTAATTCTATTATTAAATATGTAATTGGTAATTTTTTCTAGATGTCATTAAAATATATAAGATAATCATTGAATTCTAACAAAATACTTAATTTTTTATATAAAAAACATTATATTATTAAGCCTAAATTAAACAAATTTATAAAAAAAAAAACATTATCACTTTCTCAAAACCATCCAAAATCGTACTGTAAATCGACAAAAAAATAAAATGAAACATTAAAATCGTGATGTATCTTGTTGTATTGCGCGAGTACGCTTCTAGTATATTTATTAAAATACTATATATGCGAAGAAATATGTGAAAAAGAAGCGTAATGAGTGGATCTAAACCGGTGCATACCATCCAACGACTGATAATCACTTCTTACCGTTAACTCAACTTCTCACCAAAATTCAACCCTAAATTATATATTTTAGAAAATATAATTTCTCTCGTAAACATTAATTTCAATGTTTTTTGTTAGTTAGAGGAAATAAAAAAATTATTTTTTTCTCATGATGATGAGAGTTCTTAAAATTTTGAAGAGGAGTAAAGTTCACTATTGATCCCTAACATTTGTCACTTTCAAGGGTTTTCATCCTTCAATTTTATATTTTTGGAGGTTTCCCTCACGTTTAACACCTTGTAACGATTTTAGTCTTTCTGTTTAATGGTCGTTAAGTGTTACCATTAAATTTTTTTTAATAAGGGGCATATGGTCATTCTATGCATTTTTTTAAATTTAAGGAGTATATTATATATTATGTATGTTATAATATTATATATATATATAGAGAGAGAGAGAGAGGGGGAGGATCAAACGAGAACAATAACTATTTAAAAGAACACGGGGACTAACAAAATCATCAGTGATTTTACATTAACGTGCAAAAAAGTCACACGGACCTGAAACCGTGGCTAAAGTCCCTTTTTCGTGTGTTAATGTAAAATCACTAATGATTTTGTTAGTTTTCGTGTTCTTTTAAATAGGTATTGTTCTCGTTTGAACCCGACTTTCTCTCTCTCTCTCTCTCTCTATATATATATATATAGAAAGAGAGATAGGTTCATACGAGAATGATAACGATTTAAATGAATAAAGGGACAATTCTGGACCAATCATAATTAAGAAATTAATAATTGTTTATTTTAATAAAAAAGGGTATAAATGTCATTTTTCCTTGGTAATAGTTTATTTTAAGAATTTGGTAATATCCCGTCTAAATTAATGGGATTCTCAATTTCATCCCAATCCATATCACTCTCAACCTTTCAATCTCTTCACCTGCTTCTCCATCAAATATGCCATCCCCGCCCCAGATGGGTTTTCGAGCGGACGACTTCCAATCGGCCCAGATGGGTTTTCGAGCGGACGACTTCCAATCACCTGCTCCTCCATCAAATCTGACAGCCCCACCGTAGACGGCTTCCACCGCAGACGGCTTCCAATCGCAGACGGCTTCCACTGCAGACGGCTTCCAATCGCCCCACCGCAGACGGCTTCCACCATAGACTGCTTCCAATCGCATACGGCTTCCAATCGCCCCATATGAGGTGTTCATCAGAGGTAGTCACCGGAAATCTATGAGTCGAGGAAGGAAGACGATGGGGAAGTAAGATGAAGGAGAAAGCAAGGAGATTCTAAAGATGCATTCCATGGATGTGAAATCAAGTGATTAATCATGGTGATTTTTGTTTTCGTTTGGATCATTTATGATCTTAAATAGATGAGCATATATGATTTAAAGTTGCAAAATTAGTAAAAACATTTTGCCCAAATTAGTTAGAACAAAATCACATATGATTTTGGTTTTAAGAATTATAGATAAGCATTTTGTTAATTCATTTATATTCTAATCACACATGATTTTGGTGTTAATCATATGTGATTTTGGGTTGTATATTATTTATGGTATAATCATATGTGATTTTAGGTTGTATAATATTATTTATGGTATAATCATATAATCATCTGTGATTATATGTGATTTTTGGGTTGTATAATATTATTTATGGTATAATCATATGTGATTTTGGGTTGTATAATATTCATATGAAAAATATTATTTATGGTATAATCATATGTGATTTTGGGTTGTATATTATACCTTCAACTTATTTATCATACAATCATCTGTGATTTGGGGTGCAAAATCAGGATTTTTTTGAAAAAACAAACAAAACAAGATTAATTACCAATATGGATTTTTACTAGATTTGTATGAATAAATGAAAAATATGGTATATTGTAATCCCTAATTTTTAGGAAGTCAATACTATCCTAAATTAATTCATATTATAATATGACCTTAATACCCTTTTAAGGTTTATTTCGGAAAGTTCTATTTTGGGAATTATTTTTAAAAATGATTGGCTGAGAGTCGTCCCTTTATTCTTTTAAACAGCCCCCATTCTCGTTTGAACCCACCCCTATATATATATATATATATATACTCGTAACTAAGGGTGTTCATGGATTGGGTTGTTCGATCATCATAATCATAGTAATTCAAGCATATTCACGTAATCATACATTCATAATAGCAGTAGCTAATTGAAATTATGAACATACACTACATAAAGATTCTCGCTACCACTTTTATAATTCTCAACGATGTAATTTCTGTTGACTATAAGGTCGTCCCATCTTAAAAGTTCTACCCCCTTCTCACAATCCATAACCTAATGGTCTCAGCTTAAGTCTAGACATCGAGTTTACATACCTAGTTCACTTAAACTAAAGCTTTGATACCAACTTGTAACACCCTAAGATTTGAGTAAATTTAAAACTTAAAATTTCGGCAATGTAACGTCTAGAATAAGAGGATTATAAACCTGTAAACATAATTGACTATAACCCAATAAAGTGGGGTAGTTGCATCAATAAAGTAGCGGAATAATAAGACATAATACACGACAACATATTTAATCTAGAACATTTAACAACTAGATAAAGATGGGTGTCACTGTGATTTCAAAACGCTATTCTCTTAAAAATCCCAAAAATGCCCGGTCCTTGAATGTTCCTAGGTGCGCGTCTGGTGAATCAAGGTATCCTATGCACACCACTAGAAGAACCTGTGAGTCATTAAACACCAAGGCAAGTGTTGGGCCAAAGTCTAGAGCTATAACAAAGACTTTACGATATATAATGTAAGCATCTACAATGTAATTAAATGTTACCAGTATACTCATAGGTTGAACCAATGCCAACATTCCATTTGGAACGAATGTTCCATTCCCTGTACAAATACATAAGAGATAACTCTTGAAAGACGGGGGAGACCCGTTTCCATCTTGGGTGATGAGCACACGTGAATGGGGTCACCTGTGATGTTATTGGATTTCACCACATATCTCGGTTCTACTTCCCATGCCATAAAATACATCACAATCCTCAAATCGTTTATGCCTCTAGTGCTTACTCCGTCGAGTTACACCTTAAGGGCTTACAGACATGGGTGCCTACTCAACCTAGACGAGTTACACCTCAAGGACTTATGTTCCCTATTGCCTACTCGCTAGTAACCAAACAATCAACATTTATAACCACATATAAATATGCCATCTAAATCCCCGTGCACAAAGAAATAGACATAAACTTCACATTTAGGTCAAGACCAAGAAAAGATAGTATTTCACATGCATAATACACTATATTCTAAAACATAATAATACACATTTCATGATCATGTTCACATACACAATTCATTTTCCGCAAAAGACTCCATAACAATAGTATAATAAGCTTAATTAGCTACCAATATAGTCATTTATAACCAAACCCATTATTAAGAAAGATGATTCTATGCCAAGGTATAGCTTACTTTACACTTTTATATGTATATAGGAACCCTCATGACATGTAATAACTTTTACTAGAACAATTATCCATACATTTGTAAAATATACAAAACCCTAGTTTTAGGTTAACTTCACATTTTCTCATAAACTTCACATAAGCATTTAATAACACATGTATAAGGAAGAAAAGGTTAGGAGACTCACCAAGTAGGTTTGTGATGTAAAAGCCCTAAAATAGTGAAACCCTAGAAGTGGAGGAGATGACTTGCAGTTTCCCCAAAGATGGTAGTTATAATCTTAGAACCGTAGGAACCATCAATGACCATTAATGTCAAAAGGTTGTGGTTGGATTTGCAATAAATGATGGAAGATGATGGAAAAAGAAGGAGAACTTACCAAAACTTAGAGAGAAAATCGGACCTCAACATCTTGGATAGCAAACAAATGAGACCCAATAATTAAAAACCTCATTTAATGAATCTGCGCCCGACGACGACCTTGCCTAGCGAGAGTGACATGGGCATAATCGTCGGTCACTCTCGCGGAGAATGTACCGCAAGTCCTCGGATTTGGCCCCTCGCGATTATGACACGCGAGAGTGCCACTGGAAATATCGCCAGGCACTCTCGCCGAAAAGGTACCGAGAGTTGGGTTCCTATACGGGTGACTATGACACGCGAGAGTGCCATTGGCAATCTCGCCAGACACTCTCACTGGATGGTTTCTCCTTCCAAAATTTGACAGTTTCAACTCCGAATTCGCGCCTGATCTAAGGTAAATTCATATGAGCGAATTATATAAAATTATAAACACGAAACAAGTAATAGTCCAAAATTCGGGGTGTTACAATCCTCCACCCCTTAGAAAAGATTTCGTCATCGAAATCTAGAACTAAACAAATAAGTGAGGATAGTGCCTTCTCTTATCCTCTTCGGATTTCCATGTCACGTTGGCTCCACGATGGTGCTTCCATTGAACCTTTACCATAACCACCTCCTTGTGTCGTAACTTCTTTGTCTTCCTCTCTAGGAGAGTCTCGGGCTCCTCCACGCATCGTCGTTATCCACTCTAATCTCCAACAAGGGAATAACGCTATCTTCTTCGGCTAGACACCTTCTTAAGTAAACGGGGACTAAGCTTCCCACGCGCTCTATAAGTCCAATTTGTAGGCTTGAAGCCCAACGCGCTCTATAATGGGAAAAGGTCCAAGGAAACGGGGACTAAGCTTCCCACGTTTTCCGAAACTGATGATCCCCTTCCACGGTGAGACTTTCAACATTACCCTTTCCCCCACTTGGAACTCGACCGGTCTCCTCTTCTTGTCCGCGTAGCTCTTTTGACAGTCTTGAGTCACCTTCAATCACTCTCTAATGCTTTTCACTTTGTCGGTCATTTCTTGCACGATCTCCGGTCCGGCAAACTGTTTCTCTCCCGCTTCTAGCCAATACACAGGCGTCCTACACTTCCTTCCGTACAGCGCCTCGAACGACGCCATACCAATACTCAAGTGATAATTGTTGTTGTAGGCGAATTCCACTAACGGTAGATGTGAATCCCAACTTCCCCTCGAAGTCGATGACACACGACCTCAACATGTCCTCGAGAGTTTGGATGATCCTCTCGCTTTGTCCATCTGTTTGAGGGTGGTATGCGGTACTCAACTTGATTCTAGTACCCAACTCCTTTTTGCAAGCTATCCCAAAAATGGGAAGTGAAATGGCTATCCCGGTCGGATACAATAGAAAGTGGCACCCCGTGCCTCGAGATCACCTCGTCTATATAGAGTTTCGCCAACTTGTCCATCGGAAGAGTCTATCGCATAGGCAAGAAATGCGCGCTCTTAGTCAAATGATCCACTATCACCCAAATGGTGTCGTGACTCCTCAAGGTCTTCGGTAGTTTGGTCACGAAGTCCATGGTGATGTGTTCCCACTTCCACTTTGGTATCTCTAAGGATTGCAGACTACCATACGGTCATTGGTGCCCCGCCTTCACTTGTAAGCAAGTTATGCATCTCTCCACATAACTAGCTACATCCAACTTCATTATTGGCCACCAGTAGTTAAACTTCAAGTCCCAACACATTTTAGTGCTTCTCGGATGAATTGAGTATTTAGATTTATGCACGTCTTCTAATAACAAGTCTCGACATCCTCCAATCTTTGGTACCCAGATTCGACCTTGGAATAACTTTAAACTTCTACCGTTTTCGGTCAAATGGAGATGTTGCTTCACCATAGCTTCTCCTTTGAGATTAGCTTCAAGAAGTGCTTCCGACTGAGACATCTTGATTATGTCTATTAAGATTGAGATGACTTCCATCCTTGAAAAGGTGGCTTGCGTGCCGCTACCATATTCTTTTCGGCTCAAAGCGTCCGCCACGACATTGGCCCTCCCAGGATGATATAGAAGCTCACAGTCGTAGTCTTTAAGTAGCTCAAGCCATCTTCGTTGCCGCATATTCAATTCTTTTTGGTCGAAGACATACTTTAGACTTTTATGGTCGGTAAAAAGGGTGCACTTTGTACCGTAAAGGTAGTGTTGCCACAACTTCAAGGTGAACACTACTGCCGCTAGCTCGAGATCGTGGGTCGGGTAGTTCTTCTCATGTTCCTTCAATTGTCTTGATGCGTAGGCTATTACTTTTCCTATTTGCATCAATACGCATCCCAAACCCATCTTAGATGCGTCGCTGTAGACCACAAAATATTTCGTTCTCTCGGGTAGGGATAAGATTGGTGCCTCGCACAATTTCTTTTGTATAGTCCGAAAGGCCCGCTCTTGACTTTCGGTCCAAAGAAACTTCACGTTCTTCCTTGTCAGGGTCGTCAATGGTGAAGCGATTTTGGAGAAGTCTTTGATGAATCTCCGATAGTAGCCAGCTAGACCCAAGAAGCTCCGAATTTCCGTGGGACTCTTGAGCGCTTCCCAATTCGTCATGGCTTCAATCTTTGATGGGTCAACTTTTACTCCTTCACTTGACACTACATGGCCTAAGAACTGAACCTCTTGCAACCAAAACTCGCACTTGGAAAACTTGGAGTAAAGCCTCTCGCCCCTTAACACTTCTAGTACTTCTCTGAGATGTCACTCGTGCTCCTCTTTATTCTTCGAGTACACCAAGATGTCATCGATGAACACAATAACCAACTTGTCTAGAAAGGGTCGGCAAACCCGGTTCATCAAATCCATGAATACGACCGGCGCATTGGTTAGCCCAAAAGGCATAACCAAGAACTCGTAATGACCATAACAGGTTCTAAAAGCGGTATTGGAGACGTCTTATTCTCTCACTTTCACTTGATGGTAGCCCGAACGAAGGTCGATCTTGGAAAAACATTCGGCTCCTTGTAGTTGATCGAAGAGGTCGTCTATTCGGGGTAGCAGATACTTGTTCTTCACGATCACCTTGTTCAATTCCCGGTAGTCGATGCACATTCGCATTAACCCATCCTTCTTCTTGATGAAGAGTACTGGATCTCCCCAAGGCGAAGAGCTCAACCTCATGAATCCCTTCTCCAACAAATCCTGATGTTGCGACATCATCTCTTGCATTTCGGTCGAAGCAAGGCGGTAAGGTGCACGAGCAATCGGTGCCGCTCCCGGGATTAGATTGATCCGGAACTCTACTTGACGATCGGGCGACAAGCCCGAAAGGTCGTCAAGAAATACATCCGTATATTCTCTAATAATCCGTACATCCTCGATCTTCTTCTTCTCCGCTTTGGCGTCTAATATGTAGGCGAGGAATGACGGGCAATTCTTCATTAGGCATTTTCTTGCTTTGATGGATGAAATGAGAGCCACTTCACCCTTACGCTTCTCCCTGTATACAAAGATGAAATCTCCGCTGTCTGATCAGTTTCTTTGAACAAAGGATCTCCGCTTGGTGTCGAGACAAGCAATCCATCCCGATCACCATGTTGAAACTCCCAATCGCCATGGGAAGTAGATTCACTTCAAAGAGTTCACTACTAATTTCTAGATGACACATTTCCAAAACTTCGTGCAAGATCACTTGTTCTCCGTTTGCTACTTCTATTACCAAGGCATCACTAAGAGTACTAGAGGGTACATTCAAGTCTTTGCAAAACTCAACAGATACGAAAGAGAAATTGGCACCAGAATCAAATAATACTTTAGCGGCAAGGGAGTTGAGTAAGAACGTACCCGACACCACATCGGTGGTCTCCTTCGCTTATTCTCTCGTCAATTGGAAGGCCCTCCCTTGCGCTTTAGGGATGACTTCCTTCTTTGGTTGGATCATCGGGTTTCCTCCTCTTGCTCATCCCCTTAGCTTGGGGCAATCTCTCTTCACGTGTCCTACTTCCTTGCACTCGAAGCATGCTGCCCCTTGAATAGGACAATTCAGACTAGTGTGACCCGACTTTCCACACTTAAAGCATGAGATTGGGTTGGGTTTAGGGTTGCAAAAACCAAAGTGCTTGATTTTGCACTTGGAACACCACTTCTCCTCCCGGTGATTATCAAAGCTTCTACCACCTGGCTGGAATTTCGGTTTCTTGAATGAGCTCGGCGGGCTCTCCCACTTTCTCTTTTCTACGACCATCGACTTCTCTTCCTTGTCTTGCGCGTAGACCCTTTCCATGAGCTTGGTCTCCTCGATAGTTTCCCGAAGGTTTGTAGCTTTTGAGTTACGGACCCTCGACATCATGTCCGTGGGCAAACCCTTCAAATAGGCCTTCACTTTTTTCTTCTCAGTTGGGGCCACATGCCTTACAGGATTTAACTTTTCCATGAAGAGTCGGGTGTATTCCTTTACTGGCAAATCCCCCTTCTTTAGTGCTCGAAATTCTTCCTCTATCAAGTCCATCTCTTGCTCGTTGCAATATTCCTCCCAAACCTTTTTCTTAAACACGGGCCAAGTCATCTTGTTCAACACCGGTTCTTCTATGGTTGAGGTGAAAACGTTTCACCATGTTAAAGCAGAACCTCGGAATAATTGAGAACCAAATCTTACCTTCTAATCCTCTCCACATTCGCAGGCTCGGAAGGCGTGCTCGATCTCTCTGAGCTAATTCATACAAGCCACAAGGTCATTGGACCCGGCAAACTCTGGCGGTTTGCAACCTATGAAGGACTTGTAGGAGCAACCTTTCCTGGGTTGCCTCGTCTCTAAGGTTACCAATCCATCAGTACGATTATCTTCTCCGATACCACCCGAACCGACCACTGCATTCTCATAAACAACCTTTGGCCTCCAGAGACTAGCATCTCTAATCTCCAACATCTTCAAGAATGCCTCTTGCTGCTTCTCCATAGCCGACGTCACCATCTGCATGACGCTGGCCATCATGTCAGCTTGAGGGTTTGCATCTTGAACAACTGGGTTCGTGGATGCCAAATCCACTCTAGGTATGTTCTCAACTTCTCCGGTAAATATCAGTGGCATATTGGGAGGGACAACGTTCACCACTCTGGCCACTGAATTTGGGTTGGACGTGTTATCCTCATGCATTCCCCCTTCGACCATCGGTCGACTCTGAGTAATCACCATTTCGGTCTGTCACACAATCGAGAGAGGGTGAGAGATAGCAACACAAGAAACATACTAATACGGTTGATCGATCATCATAACCATAGTAATTCAAGCATATTCATGTAATCATAAATTCATAATAACAGTAACTAATTGAAATTATGAACATACACTACATAAAGATTCTCGTTACCACTTTTATAATTCTTAACGATGTTGTTTCTGTTGACTCTAAGGTCGTCCCATCTTAAAAGTTCTACCCCATTCTCACAATCCATAAGCTAATGGTCTCAGCTTAAGTCTAGGCATCGAGTTTACATACCTAGTTCACCTAAACTAAAGCTCTGATACCAACTTGTAACACCCTAATATTTGAGTAAATTTAAAACTTAAAATTTCGACAATGTAACGTCTAGAATAAGAGGATTATAAACCTGTAAACATAATTGACTATAACTCAATAAAGTGGGTTAGTTGCATGTAATAACCCAATTTTTGCTAAAGGTGTTATTTATAGAAGCTCAAAGGTCGTTTTATAAAGAGTTTTATTCTTTAAGGACCAAAGTTGGAACTTGGGGGTGCTTATTGGTAAATTATTGATTTTTAAGGGATCTTGATTGTAAATTAGAGTTATAAAAGATGATTTCTTCTCCTTATCCAAAAAGCAATTATGCCAACTCCATTTCTTATTAACACATTACTGTGTTTGTTTTGAGAGAGAACAAGATGAGTTATAGATACAGGGGACGATGGTGTGCAAATTTTAGAGAGAATTATGGAGGTGGTGATGGTGTTTAAATAATGAAAGAAATGTTTTCATCACCGTTTCTTTTCAATCGTAACTTTTAGAAGTTCGGTTTGGGATTGTTTAACCGTTAAAGACTCGGGGTGGAATATTTGGATATGAGGTGAGTTTTCATTTAACCATTTTCGAACTAAAATGCATATGTTATCAAATGGTTATTATTCCGATGTTATACCAGATTGGTATGTTTGAATTATTACCGTTAACTGTGATAAAATGGTTATTACATGTTGTTTATTATTAACACATGTGGTTGGATTATAAATTTTTGGGATAAAGGGACTTTCACAACAGAAGCCGGGTGTGTTAGGATTGTGATGGTCTGAGCAAAGGGTTATGTATATATAGTGCCCACGAATTTGTTTCTTGTGGTGGGCCACAACCGGTATTGATTGCGATCTTATCGGGGTGTGTGCGGTTAAATTGTGGCAACTGTTGTGGTTAGTTACCTGGGTGAGATATTGTGCCTGAGAGCCTACTTTATGAGTAAATTATTTATTTGTGACATTATGTAAAAGTGATTTTACTGAATTATTTATCTGACAGAGATTTACTCACTAGACCGTATGGTCTAACCCTCATTTTATTTTCAAAATATGCATTTCAGGTGAATTTTATATTGAGATTGCTAGCCTGGGAAAAAGGGTTAGCAGTAACTATTGTGGTGAAGGTTGTCTCCATTTACTGGTTCGTTAGCAATTGATCGTGTTATTTATTTTGGTTAAAGGTTATGGTGATTATAAATTGGTAAGAATTTAAATCACCGGTTAGAATTTATTGTTGCGGTTAGAATTATTTCTTTCCGTCGTTGTATTTGAGGTAATTCTGGGAAGATTATTTTAGTCGATTCGTTTCGAATCATATTTGGATGATTTTATGATTCTGGGGAGATTATTTTAGTCGATCCTTTCCGGATCGCATAATTCACGTTATTGTGGTTACTTTGGAAACCGGGTCGTTACATTGCATCAATAAAGTAGCGGAATAATAAGACATAATACACGACAACCTATTTAATCTAGAACATATTAACTAGATTAAGATGGGTGTCACTATGATTTCAAAACGCTCTTCTCTCAAAAATCCCAAAAATGTCCGGTCCTTGAATGTTCCTAGGTGTGTGTCCGGTGAATCAAGGTATCCTATGCATACCACTAGAAGAACATGTGAGCCATTAAACACCTAGGCAAGTGTTAGGCCAAAGTCTAGAGCTATAACAAAGACTTTACGATATATAATGTAAGCATCTACAAGGTAATTAAATATTACCGGTATACTCATAGGTTGAACCAACGCCAACATTCCATTTGGAACGAATGTTCCATTCCCTGTACAAATACACAAGAGATAACTCTTGAAAGACGGAGGAGGCCCGTTTCCATCTTGAGTGACGAGCACACGTGAATGGGGTCACCCGTGATGTTATTGGATTTCATCACATATCCCGGTTCTAGTTCCCATGCCATAAAAGACATCACAATCCTCAAACCGTTTATGCCTCTAGTGCTTACTCCGTCGAGTTACACCTCAAGGGCTTACAGACATGGGTGCCTATCCAATCTAGACGAGTTACACCTCAAGGACTTACGTCCCCTATTGCCTACTCGCTAGTAACCAAACAATCAACATTTATAACCACATATAAATATGCCATCTAAATCCCCGTGCACAAGGAAATAGACATAAACTTCACATTTAGGTCAAGGCCAAGAAAAGATAGTATTTCACATGCATAATACACTCTATTCTAAAACATAATAATACACATTTCATGATCATGTTCATAGTCACAATTCATTTTCCGCAAAAGACTCCATAACAATAGTATAATAAGCTTAATTAGCTACCAATATAGTCATTTATAACCAAACCCATTATTAAGAAAGATGATTCTATGCCAAGGTATAGCTTACTTTACACTTTTATATGTATATAGGAACCCTCATGACATGTAATAACTTTTACTAGAACAATTATCCATACATTTGTAAAATATACAAAACCCTAGTTTTAGTTTAACTTCACATTTTCTCATAAACTTCACATAAGCATTTAATAACACATGTATAAGGAAGAAAAGGCTAGGAGACTCACCAAGTAGGTTTGTGATGTAAAAGCCCTAAAATAGTTAAACCCTAGAAGTGGAGGAGATGACTTGCAGCTTCCCCAAAGATGGTAGCAATAACCTTAGAACCCTACAAACCATCAATGACCATTAATGTCAAGAAGGTTGTGGTTGGATTTGCAATAAATGATAGAAGATGATGGAAAAAGAAGGACAACTTACCAAAACTTAGAGAGAAAATCGGACCTCAACCTCTTGGATAGCAAACAAATGAGACCCAACAATTAAAAACCTCATTTAATGAATCTGTGCCCGACGGCGACCTTGCCTAGTGAGAGTGACATGGGCATAATCGTCGATCATTCTCGCGGAGAATGTACCGTAAGTCCTCGGATTTGGCCCCTCGCGATTGTGACACGCGAGAGTGCCACTGGCAATATCGCCAGGCACTCTCTCTGCAAAGGTATCGAGAGTTGGGTTCCTACATGGGCGACTATGACACGCGAGAGTGCCATTGGCAATATCGCCAGACACTCTCGCCGGATGGTTTCCTCCTTCCAAAATTTGACAATTTCAACTCCGAATTCGCGACTGATCTAAGGTAAATTCATATGAGCGAATTATATAAAATTATAAACACGAAACAAGTAATAGTCTAAAATTCGGGGTGTTACTTGTAACTTAGTTCGATATGGGATAGACTAATGTTGGAGACTTTATATTTTTGTTATTTTAAGTTAAGACTTCTGTTGTGGTTGTGGTGTTGGTTATTTATTGTCGTCATGTATGGCGATATGAGGACGTTTTGGAGAGAATGATGTGACATTTTTCTTGGTGGAAATGACGGCGTTACACAATTCAACCCAATGCTGACGGTTTGAAAATTTTCAGCCCAACCTAACCCAAACAAAAGTGCAACTCAACTCAACCCAATCGTTCGGGTTGGTCGGTTGTGTTTAAACAAAGTAAAATCAACTTGGGAATGTAAAAATTAAGGAAACCTTCCTTTGAAATACGATCAATCGTCCAATAGAATATACGAGTTCATTAAATATTTAGGTATTACATATAACTTTCTTATAATGTCTTCTTATGAGTTTCATTGCTCGTTGTTGCCGAATCGTTTTTGGTAACCTATACATATTAGAGAGAAATACAAATAATTTTACAGAAGTCTTTAAAGCTTTCATAGGGTTAACCGTTAACGGGTTGGCCGGATTACTTTGGGCCTAAACCAATGTTTACCCAATAGATCGGTTTGCCCTCATTTTGTATCGATTATATGGCGGGTTTCCTCTGGTTGATTTTTTTTCGGGTTGGGTTGGTCGGGTTGATGGATTTTTTACCACCCATACTCATAACACACAAGCCACAAATTGAGGGAGAAAGTCGTTCTCATCGCCACCATCATCGATGCTCTGTAATACTCTCTCCCAATCCTCCATCTTGCTAACGATTGCAAGACCACCACATCATCACCATCATCAATGAATCCCCCCGCCCCGCGTTTAGGGATGGCAACGGGTCGGGGAATGCAATCCCATGCCTCAACCTCGGTTGATATATCTCAACCCCGTCCCCGACGGGTACGGAAAACTGAATCCCCTCCTCACTTTTTCTTGGGCTTATCCCCGACTCATTCCCGGTCAGTTAATTTTTAAGAATTATATCAAGTTATTTAAAAATAAATTCGTGGATCGTGATTGTACTAAGAGAATGAAATCAATTTTTTTAAATGACACTTGTGATAGATAAATTAAATATATATATATATATATATATATAACATAATATTAAAAAGAATTAGGGTTTTCTATTATATAAAATAATACTAGAAAAAATATATATAATAAATATATACGGTGACAGGGTGGGTTGGGGAATGCATTACCAGTCCCCAACCCCGATTTTAGACAATTGGGGATCCCCAACCCTGCTACCCGATTTTATGGGGAATCCCCAGTCCCGATCGGGGCGGGTGAACCAGGTTCCCCAACGGGTTGTACCATTACCATGCCTACCCCCGTTCCTGTCCGTTTTCGATGATTTACGACACCACCATATCATCACCATTGGCCACCGCACATCATCCTCCCCCTCCGGTCTCCCCCTTTTTTTCCCTTATTTTTCGTCGTTATTCGTTCCTGTGGAATAATCCGTTCTCCGATGAACCCATCCTTTCAAGTTCAAGATCACCCTTCCTTACCAAGACCATTTCCCCTCTCCTTGAATCTGGAATTTTCTTCTTTCGTCTGGTTTTCGAATCTGTTTCAAGGTTTAGTTTATAGATGGATTGGTTTAGTTTACAAATTGTATATGTAGGGTTGGAAACGGGTAGGGTATGGGTAGGGTAAGGGTTAATCCGTTATCCAATCCGTTTAAAATAGCGGGTAACGAAACGGGTAATTATCCATCTCATAAAACCCTTATCCGTATCCTACCCTACCCTACCCATTAAAAGTTGCGGGTAACAAAACGGGTAATGAATAAATGGTAAAACAAAAATTCATTTTGAACTACAATTGATATTGTTAAACCTCAAACATATAAGAAAAACATAAGTTCATAAATATAGTTTTTATTTCATATCTAATTTGTTGTAGTAAACATTTTATTACTCTAAATATTATATAGTATAATATTTTTTAAAAACAATATGAAAATTGTAAGACTAACACTTTTTGTTTTATTTATTTTTCTAAATTTGCCTTGTTTCTCATTTAATCAACATGAAATCTTTTACTCGATAAATATAAAAAACAAATTAAATTACATATTAATATATGACAACATTATAAAAAACTATTAATAATTAACTTAAGAGTAAAGTTCATTTTTTGGTCCTTAACGTTTCACCATTTCAACAATTTTGGTCCCTAAAGTTTTTTTTCTCACTTTAGCCCCTCACCTATCACACTCTTCAACGGTCTTCATCCATCATCCTAACTCCGTTTGTGTTCTGCCGTTAACACCTCCCCACGTGCTTGTCACGCGAGGGTATTTATGTCATTTCACTTTTCCCTCTTATTTCTCTCTTTTCCTTGAAACAATTGTTCCAATAAAATCCTCTCTCTCTCTCTCTCTCTTCGACACCTCTCTACTACACCTCAAGAATCCGAATTCTTCTTCAACCTCTCTGCCACACCTCACATCAATGGTGATATGAAAATGTGGAGCACAATCAACAATCCGAACCTCGTGGACAAGTTCTAATCCAGGGCGTCGGTTTCTTTGTTGTTCAAGAAATGTGTAACACCCGTATCTTGGTATGTCGGATTTCTGTTATCTCTTGTATAACCTATCTAATCCTAATCTCTTGAACCTTCCATTTTGAGTTAGTGTGGTTAATGTCAGCTCTCGTTACCTAAGAAAACCTTTTTTCGGAGCGTTTTATGGAGTGGGCGACCTTGCCATGCGACTGTGACAGTGTCACTGTCGCCAAGGCATAATCGCGAGGGCCTTGGTGCTCTCGGTACAGAGTTGGCGAGAGTGACCCACGAGAGTGACAGTGGCACAATCGCCATGTCACAATCGCGGGGAGGGGACGACTCTTGGTACCGTTCGGGCGATTGTGCCAAGCGAGAGTGCCCCTGGCACAATCGCGAGGCACTATCGCGAGCGGGGGCCAGAGGCTTAAATGCTTGTTTTGTCTTGCTCTTTTCATTTATCACTCTCACCTACCAAAATACCTCTCATTCTCTCTCGTTTTCTCTCATAAATATTCAAACCCTAGCTTCATCTAAGGCATTAAATACTTAAATTTCAAGGGACTACTTCATCATATTCACCATAGTTGATCATCTAGAGTTCAAGGTCAAGGTTTCCTCCATATTGAAGATTTCTTGGTTTCTAGGGTTTACCCAAACCAAGTATTGTGAGTTCATTCTACCTTTTTAAAAACTTTATACATATCAAAACTTTGTGTTTTGATCTCTTGAACTTCTCCTAAACACATTTTCCCATTTGATGAATTTTGACCTAACTTTATTATTTTAAGAAGTTTTAGGGTTTTTACCATTTTATGGAAAAATGGAGGGTTTTATGTTAAAAGCTATGAAATGAAGTTTAGATGCATATTTATGGTTGAACACTTGAATAATCCATTTTAGTCATTTTTATGATTGTCATTATGTTGAGAAACTTATTTGGTAAAAGTGGGTTTTGGAAGGAAATAAATGGATTATTGTTTGGATGAGCTAAGGTTAACTCAAAAGTTTTATAAACCCTTTTTGTGAACATTTCATGTTGGAAATGGGGATGGTCATTTGTTAGACCTTGGCTGTATTTACCTCCACATGGTGTTATTTATACGATGAAAGCATCCTAAGAGAATGTTGGTAATTTGAGAACTATATGTGTGATTATAGTTGGTCACAAATGTAATTGTGACAAGTCTAGACTATTACTAATGGATTCATAGGTATAGAGTCGACTTATTTTTGGGTTAAACCCCATTTGTATCTAGTTGAGACATTGGACCCTAGGGTGGCAACTTGGTACGGTAATGTGGGACCGGATACTAGCCGTGGGTCGTAAATGTAAATCCTAGCGAATGAGCATGATTAGGATCATTGGGTGCCCTCCCCCACATCTGCGTACGAGCCGGCGAGCTCGTGGCCTTGATCCTAGTATGGTGAGCTCAATAACTGGGAAAGTGGCCTACTTTTGTGTTCTGCCATAATCCTTGGAAAATTGGGTCTCCCCCGTCATCGGAAGATGTATTTTAGACCGCAAGGTCACTATGTGGATATCATTACTTTTCTTAACCCATTGTCTTTGAAAAGTTACTTATTGTTGACCTTTATTTATTTCCAAATCAATTATATAAATTGTATGTTCTCACTAGGCGTTAAGCCTAACACTTTTTCTCAAATGACGTGTATAACAGGTTCCCTTAGCGGTGGGATGTCGAAGGTTTGAGTGACGAGCGTGGCTTTTGAGACATTTTTGGAATGATAGATACTTGGAGTTTTGGCGTATAAACAATTACTTTATTTTGGAAATTGGGGGTGACAACCGATGTAATCTAGATAGAAGTTATTTATATTAGTTTGTTGTTGATTTCATATTCGTTCACATGTTTTGTAAACGCTATCATACTTTTACCCATTTTGGGTGGTTTACTCCAAATGCAAACGTCATATTGCCAATTTTTTTAATTTTTAAATTTACTCTATTTTTAGGGTGTTACAAAATGTAAGTGACTAATTTGGTAATTTTTTTGTCTTTTGACCTAATCTCCATTTGTCCTGCAACAGGTAAAAAATTGTGAGCTTTATTTGTTGCTTGGACCAACCTGTGTCTCGTCGTTCCAGTGAAGTCATTGTTGGCTTATTGAGATCTAAAAGCATTGTTGAAGATGCTTCTACAGTAGCTGTTCAAGAAGCTTGGAGGGTAAAGACCCTTTTGGTTATTACGTGGGTGTCCATTGTAATCTATTTTTTTTGGGGTTTTCTGAGTGAAGGTCAATTAGATGAGTGATTCTGAAAACGATGGTTTAGTTACTGCAGTGTTGTGTTTTGGAACCATGTCAAGTTCTGTTATGGTTTAGATAAGTCAATGTATTGATCTTGGAACCATGTCAATGTTATTTAGTAATGAAATATTTTGTTATGTTAATGATCAAATGGTGTGTGAAATGGAAAGTGAGCATATGGCTTCCGATCATATCTGCTTATGACCAAAATTGTGTTAATATGCAATAACCAACTAACTAAACCAACCATTTTATGTGGAACAACTAAAACAATGAATTTTGTCTTTTGACCTTATTATCCATTTGTCTTGCAACAGGTAAAAAAATGTGTGTGAAATGGACAGTGACCAAATAACTTATGATCAAATCTGCTTAGATCTTTCAATTGAGACAATAGTAAGCTATATTGAGACAAAATTGTGTGTGAAATGGAAAGTGACCAAATCTCCATTTGTTCTATGATCAAACTAACCAAACCAACCATTTTATTGTATGATCAAATTTGCTTACTCTATGTGGAACAACTAAAAAAATGATTAACTTACCAAATAGGATTCTTGCATTGCCAAATGGATTGCATACTTTCACCAAAATTTTTGTGAACTAAAAGTATTGTTAACCTAAATTACCAGTTTAATTTGGATGCCCAAAACATAACACAGACCTGAGTTTAAAAACATAACACATAACACAACCTAACTTGTAAATATCTTCCCTATCTTTTGCATGTCCTAACATTATGTCCAAGCTGATTGCATCTACGGCAAGTAACTGTCTTCCCTATATTTTGCAACCTATAACCTTTCACTAATGGTTGACTGAGTTCATCTGTTGTCTTCCTTCTACTCTTCTTGTGTCTTCCAATCTACTTATGATGCTTTGGTGGAAGAATCTTTATTGGACAATCTGATTTAGGCCACATTGACCTTCCATTCAGTGGCTTAATCTTGAAATCATATATCTTCTTCCAAGTATCAACATGATAGTATGGGTGCATCCAAGTTTATGGTAAATCAACTTTACCTCCACTCACAACACTATACCAGATTGCAGCTACAACATGTTTACAAGGAATGCCAGTTAACTCCAATCTTCTACATGAGCAAACTTTATTCAACATATCAACACAACATTGTTTTGCCCATGGTCCACTTACCTGATAAGTATGCAAAACAATGAGTATGCAAAACAGTTTTACCAATGAGTATGCAAAACAGTTTTAGCCAGTTTTACATGATAGTGATGTTCACTATTCCATAGTACTACATATTGGGATGCTTCCCCCTTAATTTTGTCAAGCAATTTTGTAGCAGTTGGTGTCAAATGTTTACCTTCACACTTGCCAATGGCATTTAGCACAATCACCAATATTTTCATCAAATACTCACGACAGAACTCCAAGGCAGTTATGATAGGCTTGTCACTTCCACCTACTAGTTGTCTGTTGAAAACTTCACACATGTTGTTGAGTAGGACATCACAATGGGCCCTTCCTGTTTAAGAAATTAACAAAACTTTAGCACTGCTTACCATTACCACAATAACATACACAATAGTTTAAAATTTTACCACTGAAATGGGATCTTGACCAGTGGTGGGGTGGAATTTGTTTCAACCAGTTATAAGCCTCTGCATTGAATTTTTGTAATTCTTCCATTTCTCTATTAAACTATGGGACAGTGGTGGCTATTGCACACTTCCAAAGCAAATCCTTGTAGGCTTTTCCATTCCAACTTAACGTCATATTCTCATGAATATACCTAATACAGAATATGTGCTCAGCTGATGGAAAAATCTTTGAAATTGTAGGTAGAATCCCCTAAAAAATTTAGAATGAAACTGGTTCACATTATTAAAGAACAATGAACAATAAACAAGTGAAGAATAAAGCACATACCTTTTGTCGGTCACTAATAAAAGTGAAGATGGAATTTGGAGCCAAGTCAAGGTCATCTCCCAAGCATTCCAAGAACCATGTCCATGAGTTTGTTGATTCAGCCTCAATAATGGCAAAAGCCAAAGGATAAATTCCATTGTTTGGATCCACACCCACAACAATTAACAATTGTCCAGGAAAGGGTCCTTTCATAAAGGATCCATCAAGCCCTAATAAATCCCTCCCCATTGATTTGAAACCATGCTTCAAAGCCCCTAAACAAATGTACACCTTCTTGAACACCCTTGTAGGTGTGTCTGGGTTTGGTTCGCATTCCATCTCTAGCTTCACAGTTGTGTCTGGAGTTGCTCTTTACAACTATATGAGGTAGTCCCGTAGTGAAGCATACTGTTGTGCATAGTCTTATAACACCCTAAAATTTAGAGTAAAATTGAAAATTTGAAAATTCGGAAATATGACGTTTGTATTTGGAATAAATCATCCAAAAAGGGGTAAATGTATAAAGTGTTTACAAAACCCGCGAACGAAATTGGAAATCAACAACAAACTAATCTAAACAAGTACTATTGTTAAGTCAAAATATTGTATCCAAGATTTAATAGGAAAGTCAAACTTGTAAAGTCAATATTGTCAAAGTCAAGAATAGTCAAAGGTGTTTAGTTTCCTTAGTTGTTAAGTCTTGTATTAGAATGGTGGTATAAATAGGTTTAAGTTTCTTATGCTTTGTAAGATTGGTAGTAAGAACCTCATTGTAAACATTCAGACGTGTGAAGAATCAAGATCTACTTTCTCTCTCTACTTTCTCTCTCTAGTTCTTAATTGCTTAATCTTGATGAGAATTGCTTGATTGTTTGGGATTTTATCATTCACAATTGGTATCAGAGCCGTACCAATCAATTTCAGAAAGATTGGATCACATCAAAATGGATTAATTTTCTGAAAAATTTCAAGATCTTGAAAATAGTTCTCTGTTGATTTTTTCTGAAAGTTTTGTATTGAATCGTTGAATCTCTGTGTGTCAATCTGATTGTATAATGTTTGATTACTATTTTAGAATGATTATTGTTTCAATTCAATCACAGATTGATCACTTATTCAATTTTAATTTTTGAAAATCTGGAAAATTTTCAAGAACACAGAAGTCGACTCATATGTTCACTGGTTGAATCAAATTTGTTTGATATGTTGATTTTAATCTGAAATTGCCATTAGAAATATGTTTAGACTTGAATTTCGATTGTATTGATACACTTTTGAGATTTAATTTGCAGATTTCAAGAATCAATTATGTGGATTCGGTCAAGAACACCATTAAGTCTGCGAGTTTTAATCTCCAAGTTATCTGCGAGGTTGTACAGAAAGTTGTTTGTTTGTTTTGTACATAAAGTTGATTTCAAGAATCTGCAAGTTCTAGTGTTTCAAGTCCACACAACCTGCGAATTCTACAAATTAAAACTGCAGATGACGCAAACCATTATGAACTAGAGCAAATTTATATGAACTAGCGCAAATTCATATGAAGTTGGCGCTAAAATGGTTTGCTTCAAAAGTTAATGGCAATCGGTGGTTGCAGATTTGGATTTCAAGTTGAAATCGAAGTATGATTTTGATTGGATGAAGTTGTTAGTGGATCGATGGTGATGATGATTTAGTCATAGAGATGCTCATTTTTTATTGGATTCTCAACATATTAGTGGGCTGTAAATTGGAATTCAAAATGGTGATGCAGATTGTAAATGGGTTGGTGGTGCAAATGTATTTTGCGCCAATTAAAGAATGATTTTTGCGCCACTTTCTATTAGCGCAAAACAATAATTTGCGTCACCCTCTTTTAGAGTAAATCTCTTGTTTTGCGCCACTAAAACTTCATTTTTTGCGCCATCCACTAATATTTGATCACCAAATTGTTTTGTGATTGGAAGATTCCTAATAGTGGGGCGGTGGTAATTAGAGTTTGTCATTCATGTAACTTAATCAATTTTGCGCCAAGTTTTAATTGGTGGTCTTTTGAATTCACAAATTCACAAAATAAAGAGACTGTTTAAACGCCAAAATACCAAATATCTAATCATCTCAAAATGCCTCAAGCCCACGCTCGTCACTCAAACCTTCGGCAACCCACCGCTAAGAGAACCTGTTATACACATCATTTGAGAAAAGTGTTAGGCTTAAAGCCTAGTGAGAACATACAACTTATATGATAAATTAGAAATAAAATAAATTGCGAAAATAAGAAACCTTTTTCAAAGATTTGAGGTTACTGTTGAAGTAATATCTATATAATGACATTTCGGTCCAAAATACAGCGATGACGGGGGAGACCCGATTTTCCAAGGATTATGGTGGAACACACAAGTAGGCCACTTTCCAAGTTATTGAGCTCACCGTACTAGGATCAAGGCCACGAGCTCGCCGGCTCGTACTCAGATGTGGGGGAGGGCACCCAATGATCCTAATCATGCTCATTCGCTAGGATTTACATTTACGACCCACGACTAGTATCCACTCCCACATAATCGTACCAAGTTGCCACCCTAGGGTCCAATGTCTCAACTATCTACAAATGGGGTTTAACCCAAAATAAGTCGACTCTATACCTATGGATCCACCAGTATTAGTCTAGACTTGTCACAATTTCATTTGTGACTAACTATAATCAAACATATAGATCACGTGAACAATCCCAACATATTTTGTTTACTTTCTCAATAATAAATTTTCCAACTTACCAACGTAACAATAATCATCATGGTGGTCATACAATCACCCATATGATTTCATTTTTCCCATCAACACTTTTATTCAAGAAATCCCATGGTGGATGAAAACCATAAATAGAGCTAGAAGCATTTATGTAGACACTTAACCATAGATGTGTAGAACACATCACATTTATAGCCCAAACATAAATTTCATAAATATGTTTTCCAAAATGGTGACAAAACCCTAAAAATCTCCAAAAATACAAAGTTAGGTCAAAATAGATTTCAACAAGGAAATATAAATAAGGAGATGATTAGAAGTCTAAAAGTGTTAGTTTGATATGTATAAAATTTTAGAAAAATAAGTATGAACTCACCAAGTGGGTTTTTGATGAAAACCCAAAACCCTAGTTTGATTTCTTGGAGAAGATGACAATGGAGATGATGGTTTTATGCTCTAAGCTTGATTCCTTGGTTGATGCACTCAACTCCTAGCAATAAATGTGGTAGATGAGGTTTGATGGAACCCTAAGTTTGGATGGTTGAAAAGGGAGGGTTTTGAGAGAGTGTAGAAAAGGAGGTGGATGTGAAATAAATGAGAAAGAGGGGAAAACCCGTCTTAAGAGCTGCAGAGGAAATCCCGTGACTTAGATCGCGGCATAACTCGCACGTGTTCCTGAGATTGAAGACGGACAGTGAGTTACGCGGCTTATGCCGCGCCTTCCAAGCCGCAAAGTAACCCGCGTAAGTCACTGAGTTTCACTTCGAAAATTACGTCTTAACACTCGAGCTTGGATATAAAACGCGATGCATACGATTAATGGTAAACGCAAGGTAATTACGATTCAAAATAAGGAAGGTTAGAAGTCTTAAACATAGAAATTATACATTGAAAACTCGAGGTGTTACAATCCTCCCCAACTTGGGAATGATTTCGTCCCCGAAATCCTAATTACTCGAAAAGATGAGGATATCTTCGCTTCATATCTTCCTCGGCTTCCCACGTCACATTGGCACCACGATGATGCTTCCATTGCACTTTGACCATAGTGACTTCTTTGTGGCGGAGTTTCTTTGACTTTTTCTCCAAAACAGCTTTGGGCTCCTCAACACAATGGTTACCTTCGTCCACTCTTATCTCGGAAAGAGGAATGACGCTTTCCTCATCTGCCAAACACTTCCGAAGATAGCAGATGTGAAACGTGTTGTGGATCCCGTTCATTTCCGGTGGGAGTTCCAATTGGTAGGCTTGCAAGCCCACCCGCTTAAGCACTTTGAATGGTCCAAGGAAACGGGGGCTTAACTTCCCATGTTTTCCGAACCGAATAATACCCTTCCATGGCGACACTTTAAGCATCACGCGATCACCCACTTGGAACTCCATCGGCCGCCTCTTCTTATCGGCATAACTCTTTTGCCGATCTTGGGCCGCTTTCACCCTTTCCCGAATGCCTTTAACCTTGTCGACTGTCTCTTGCACAATTTCGGATCTGACAAATTGCTTCTCTCCCGCCTCAAGCCAACACACGGGAGTTATGCACTTACGCCCGTATAAGGCCTCAAACGGAGCCATCCCGATACTCGAGTGGTAGCTATTGTTGTAAGCGAACTCCACCAAAGGTAGGTGAGAGTCCCAACTTCCCCCAAAATCGATGACGCATGACCTTAACATTTCTTCAAGCGTTTGGATCGTTCTCTCGCTTTGACCATCGGTTTGCGGGTGGTAAGTCGTGCTTAATTTTACCCTCGTTCCAAGATCTTTCAGCAAACCATCCCAAAAGTTTGAAGTGAACCGACTATCGCGATCCAACAGAATGGATAAGAGCACCCCATGCCTCGAAACCACTTCATCGATGTAAAGCTTTGTCAACTTGTCCATCGGTAGTGTCTCGCGCATGGCCAAGAAGTGAGCGCTCTTAGTCAACCGATCAACTATTATCCAAATGTTGTCGTGGCCTCGAAGGGTTTTGGGAAACTTGGTCACGAAGTCCATGGTAATATGCTCCCACTTCCACTCAGGGATCTCCAAGGATTGAAGACTCCCATAAAGCCGTTGATGCTCGGTTTTCACCTATAAGCATGTCACACAACGCTCTACGTAACGTGCCACATCAAGTTTCATTACCGGCCACCAATAATGTAGCTTCAAATCTCTGTACAACTTTGTACTTCCCGGATGTATGGAATATTTGGACTTATGGGCATCCTCGAGAAGAAGTTCTCGGTTGCCACCAATCTTGGGTACCCATACACGGTCGTTGAACAATTTCACTCCACGACTGTCTTCCATTAAGAGCAAACATTGCTTTGTAATAACTTCTCCTTTGAGATTTTCCCCCAATAAGGCTTCTACTTGAGATGCCTTAATTCTCTCAATAAGGCTCGCCACTAGTTCGATTCTCGAAAGGGTAGCCCGAATACTTCCGCTGTAGTACTTCCGACTCAACGCATCGGCCACCACATTTGCCTTACCGGGGTGGTAAAGCAACTCACAATCATAGTCTTTAAGTAACTCGAGCCACCTTCTTTGCCTCGTGTGTTAGATTAGAATTGTATTCAAGATTAAAATAGAGGGTCATTTCTATATTTGTTGTAAAGTCAAGGGTTTGAGTTGTAATTGTATACGTAGTTTTGTGTCTGTGTAATCTTGTAAGATACGAACAATAGAAGATTGGTAAGAACTCGCACACTTTGGAACACACACATACGTGAGATTTGTGGCACATTGTTAGATCTATGACTTCGTTGTAATCATATGGTTTAATCAATAAGATTGTGTTCTTAATCTGTTTTGTTAATACATGCTAGTAATTGGGATCACAAGTGGTATCAGAGCCGAACGCATAATTTTCTACGACGATCGAGATCAGATTTGATTGGAAGAACAGTCACTGTAAAAAAATTCGATTTCTGTGATTTGATGATAAATTGATTGAACTTTGTTGTTAAATTGATTCACTGGATAAAGTCGATCAGTATTGAATCAGTTAATTGTTCCAATTTAAATTCAGTAAGTCGAATTGATCGATTTTTGAGATATGTTTGTTCGAGAATGTATGTTACTGTGGTTATGATCAATTGGAGTTTAGAGTTGTATTTAGACATGGTCATCAACTACAAATGTGCTATAAAGTTGTTTTCGAACCTGCTCTCAAAAGACCATCTCAAAATTCAAAGTTTTGAAGGTTAATTTTGAAGAAATCGTGAAAAACGTTCGAGATCCATAGAATTCACATGATCAGAATGAAGAACTCGCAGAAATTTGAAGAACTCGCATGAAAATTGAAAGAATTCGTAGAATGAAGGATTTTAGAAGAATTCACATCATAGAATTCGTATGCTTAAGAATTCGCCTGTCATAATTCGTATATTCTTTGAAGATGACATTTTTGCCTAAGTAAAAAATTCGTACAAGAGATATGCGAAATGTTCAAGAATTCGCATGACTAAATTCCTTGAAGATGAAATTGTTTTAAGTGTGGAATTCGTACAGGTGAGTGATGCGAGAAGTCAAGAATTCATAAGTGTGAGTGATGCGAATTGTTAAGGTTTCTCAGATGTGAGTCATGCGAAATGCGAGGAATTCGCACATAGGCTCTTGCGAGAAGTAAGAATTCGCACGTAGTCCTATGCGAATTCTGGAGTTTTCGACTATGTCCATCATGCGAATTGTGCTTAAAAGTCAATAGTGATCTGCGAATTGTTAGTTGTATGCGAAAAGTTTGTGACTTTTTGAGAATTTTGACTGTTCTGAACCCTGTTTTCTACAAGTTTGCCCTGTTCCTGAGCTTTTTACGCTTAATGCATATGTGGCATCACTTCTATCATATGTTGGTCACATATCCTTAGCAACTGATCTATGTTTCACGAGTGCTCATGCTTTTCAAGATTTTCAGATACTGGATTTGAGGATTTAGTCTCTGATTGGATTGAGTTAGCTGCCTGAGCATCTGCAATCATCAGTCTGGAAAACTTCTTTTGTGGTTAGACCGTTGAGAGCACTTTATCCTTCTTCTGAACTGATCACTCAGTAGTATGAGCGACTGCAATCATTGTTCTGATGCTTAAGTCGTAATTCAGAATCCTGAGTGCTTATAATCATCCAGCTGATTCGTGAAGAAAGGAGTTCTGGGTTTGGTTGTTCAGTATTCTGGAAAGCAACCAGAAAATGAGCATCTTCTATCAGTTGTTGAATAATGCTTGCCTTCTAACCCTTGCCTTGTAGTGTTGCTACCGGATGCTACCGCCCGTAAGCTGATCAGATGAAGTTCTTAAGCTGAATTCTTATTTCAACTCGTGGTTCAAAGATAGATCAGATGTTATACACTGAAGATGCACTTGGTTGTCATTCCAATATTCAACACATATCATTCTTGTGGGCATACGGAATGTGTTGGATTTACAAGAGTCAAAAGTTGTCTTTATGTGCACTCAGTCGAGGTTATGGTCTATATCAGATATGATATTTCAGTTGAAACTCCAAGGATAAGAGCTACTTTCTAGGGGGAGCTAAAGGAGCTTTGAAGTTTATGCAACACTAAGTTTTATAAAGAAATCAAGGGGGAGAGGAGCTAAAGCTGGAGCTTAGAAGATAATGATTACTTTACAAAACTTAGGGGGAGAATGTTAGAACATAAATATGTTCTAGTTTGGAAGTTTAGTAAATTAATCTACATGTAATTGTATTAGGCCTTGTATTGGGTTTGGGCTTAAATGTATCAAGGGTGTTAGGCTAGCATATATAGGAATCTTGTAGTGTGTTTAGTCTGTAAGTTTCATTCAAAATGTAGATCGTACGAATTCTATACTCTCTGTAGTATAGCTTGTAGTTTTACTTTCAATATTCTATAAAACTACAAATTCCATCTCAACAATTCCTTGTTTATCTCAATTATCAATCAATATATGATCTCAGGGACTTAACAAGTGGTATTAGAGCCTGATCAGAAAAGAAGAAAAATCAATTTTTTTATCACTGTTTCATCGACTCTGTGTTTTCAATTAAGATTTTGATTGAAGGATGATTTGGAAGTGAAATTAAGTTCATTGTGATCGTTCATAGTATTGGAACATTTCTTGTTTGGAATGGTTAATCAAATAACCAACAGATTGTGAGAATTAGATCGATTTTATCAATTTCAAGGTAATGTTCATCGCGGACTGTCAATATTCGATTTTCACAATTATGGTTGTTATTGATGAAATTCACTTCACTGGATTTTTTTCGATGATAAAGTGATCAAGAATTCAAAGTTTAAGAGTCAAATATTAATTTTTGAGTGGAAATTAGAAGGATTTTATGAAAAAATGTTCAAGATCTAAGGAATTCGAACAACAGATGAAGAACTCGCACGATGAACTCGCAGACTGAAGAATTCGCACATCACAAAGCAAAGTGAAGAATTCGTACAATTCAGTGTGAAAAAATGTTAAGGAAGGAATTAACACGATGAAGTGTACAAGAAGTTAAGAATTCGCACGAGGTTTATTGTACGAAAAGTTGATTTTTTGAAAAGTCCAAGGTAAGAATTCGCACAAGTTTTCATGCAAATTGCTTAGAATTCGCTCATCAGTGTATTGCGAATTGTGTAGAATTCGTACATCTGAGTGATACGAATTGTCAAGAATTCGTTCTGCGAAAAGCTCAGAATTCGCACATGAGCTTATGCGAAAAGCTTAAAATTCGTATCCTTTTTATATCTTTTTATGCGAATTGTGTGTTGTGAGTAATGTACGAATTCTGTGAGACATAAGAATTCTATACTTACGAATTCTTGCTTGTGAGTGTCTTGCAAATTGCTATACGAATTTTTGTATGTGAATTGTACATGCGAATTGTCCTTTGTGAGTGTCATACGAATTCTATACTTGTTGAAATTTTTGAGTGATTTTCTGTGATTTTTACTGTTGATTTTTCTGATTTTTTGATTAAAGATCATTACTAGCTTATACGTTTATTGTTTTCAAGATGCCATACACAGATGAGAAAGGAAATTTGGTGCTAACAAACAGAGATTGTGCTTTAGCGTACATGCCAGAGATTCCAACACTGGAAGCTGAGAATAAGAATTTGAAGATTCCGAACTCATCTCTTCTAGAATAGATCAATAAACTGAAAGATGATAAAGATTTAAAGAAAGATTTTGTTTGCTCAGTATGCATTACTAATTCTAAAATTGATTTTGCAGGAATAATTGAATCTAAAGAGAAGGAGATTTCAAATCTACAAGAAAAGCCGAAGAGATCTGAAAAGTCTTAATTCTAGCTCAAGCTGGTCCAAGAAGGAATCAATGCAAAGAGAGCTAGAGGAACTGAGAAGAAGAGCAAACATCTCAAGTGAGACTTGTGAAGGGCTAAGAAAAATGAATTCTCAAATATTAGATGAAAGAGATTCTTTGAAAGACAAAGTCTTTAGTCTTGAGGTTGAAATCAACATGATGAAAGAAAAAGCAACCCAAGAAAAAGACAACTCAAAAGCCCAAGATGAGATGAAGAAGTTTGAGAAGAAGAGAAAGGAAATTGAAAGAGATAATGCTGAGCTTCAGAAGAAGATAAATGAACTGAAAGAAAAGATCTCTCAAGATGAAAAGAAGAATGAAAAAGAAAGAAAAGATTTTGCTAAGAAGTTTTCTGAATTTTCCAGAAAAGCTTTTAAAGAGAAGAAATCAGTGGAGCTGAAATGCATAAAGCTTTCTTAACAAGTTTCAGACTTCGAGAAAGTAATCATAATGAAGAGAGACAAGTTTGAGAAAGAAAAGAAGAAGATTGAACAAACAAGAACTATAAAGAAAGATTTTGATGAGGAAAAGAAAGTGTTTGAGACTGAGATAGAGGAGCTTACAAAGAAATTATCTGAGCTGTCATCAACTATTCTGAAGGAAAAGAAGACGAAGTCTGAACTACAAAAGAAGTTTAATTTGATGTCAAAGGAAAGAAACATTTTGTCTTCAAAGATAAAAAAAACTTGAAGAGATCATGTTTAAGGTGAAGCTGACCGAGTCAAAGACTCCAGAATCAATTGTCCAATCACCAAGAGATGATCAAGCTGATTCACAATGCTCATTCAAAAAAGCTTCAAGTTCACATTTTATAAATGTTTCTAATAATCCTTTATTTGATTCTGATGATAGTTTTACTTCTAAATCTAAAGATCAGATTCGTCCTTCTAATCTTTTCTGTGATAAACAGGTTGATGGTTCAGGTAATATCAAGAAGAACAAGTCTCAGAAGAAAAGATTTTGGAGAAGGAAAGATGAGAAAGAAAATGAAAAGTGCATTTGGATAGTGAAAGGTTCCTCGGAGGAGAAGAAGGAACATAAATCATTTGAGCATGCATTTAATGCTAAAAGGAACAGTGCTTCTAAAGGTAAAGCTTTTGGTAAACCTGATCTGGTTTACACTGTCAATCAACTGATCAGGTTAGCACAAAAGAAAATTAGTTGTTTCTATTGTGGTTCAAATGATTTTGTAAACAAAAATTATGAAAATAGCTGGTATGGTTCTTACTATATCTCTCCTATTAGAACTGTAACTAATCAATCAGGATCCAAATACCAGTAGATACCAAAAGTTAAACCTGTGTTGCAGGCACCCAAGGTTTAAGGGGGAGAAAGAACAATGACTCTTGGATAAAACAGTTCAAGACCCGTTCCTCAATGTTTCAGAACTTTGGCTTCTGATTACATCAGATCAGGACCCGTTCTTCATTGGTAAATCTGAATATTACTATTCTTACCGGAGAATATGTAATATTGGTTTCTGAATATTTAAGTTCAGAACCCGATCTCAAGTGTTTTTCTTCTGAAGGATGCTGATTAGTTAATATCTTTTCAAGAAGTTTTTTTTATTTGAGGGGGGGTTACTGATATTTACACTGCTATATCTTTTAGGGGGAGGAGATATAAGAACTTTATTAGACTTTCATTGTTATATTTTTCTGATAATTTGAATTGTTACAGATTTCGAAGAAGCTTAAACGATGATATTCATTTTAGGGGAAGTTAAGGTTTTATACTGAAGGTATATTTTTCTGAACCTTAAACTCTATCACTTGTTGAAAGAAGGACAACTTTCACTTGTGAAAAATGATTTTCTTAAATGTTTAAACCACTTCACATTCTTAAAATGTTTTCATGAATTGAGAAGTGCGATTTTAAATGATTTTATTTTGGATACTTTGATGCTTATCTGACCGTGTGTTCTTACAGAATAATACTTGTGTATTTTCTTTTCATATACTTTGTCAAGTATTGATACACACATTGGTTCAGTACATTTCTTGACTTTGTTATTACCATGTATCAAATGATAAATCTTTCTATGGTAATACTCCCGTCTTTTGTTATTCTTAATTGTTTGAGATCAGACGTCATTTCTTACTATAAATGTGCTTTCATTGTTAAAAATGTTTATATCTTGTTCATATAAACATCTTACGTCTTTGATATAAAAAAGTAGAGGTAGTGTCGCCATAAGTTCAAAGCGAACACCACCGCCGCCAACTCCAAATCATGGGTAGGGTAGTTCTTCTCGTGAATTTTGAGTTGTCTTGATGCGTAAGCAATTACCTTGCCCATTTGCATCAAAACGCAACCCAAACCCATCTTGGAAGCATCACTATAGACCACGAAGTCTTCCGATCCCTCGGGTAACGCTAAAATTGGTGCTTCACACAACTTCTTTTGTAACGTCCGGAACGCCTTCTCTTGCGCTTCGGTCTAAACAAACTTGACGTTCTTCCGAGTCAAGGCCGTCAAGGATGAAGCAATTTTCGATAAGTCTTGAATAAACCTCCAGTAATAGTCCGTCAAACCCAAGAAGGTTCGGATCTCAGACGGACTCCTGGGAGGCTCCCAATTCATCATGGCTTCAATTTTGGAGAGGTCCACCTTCACTCCGTCTCGAGTGACAACGTGACCCAAAAATTGAACATCTTCGAGCCAAAAGTCGCACTTGGAAAATTTGGCATACAACCTCTCTTTTCTAAATACCTCTAGAACCTCCCGAAGGTGTTGCTCGTGTTCCGACTCGCTCTTGGAATACACGAGTATGTCATCAATGAACACAATGACCGACTTGTCGAGGAATGGTTGGCACACTCTATTCATCAAATCCATAAACACCGCCGGTGCGTTAGTCAAACCAAACGACATCACGAGAAATTCGTAATGGTCGTAACGCGTTCTAAAGGCCGTCTTCGGGATGTCTTAACCTCTCACCTTCACTTGACGGTATCCCGAACGTAAGTCGATTTTCGAGAAACAACCCGCTCCTTGAAGTTGATCGAACAAGTCGTCGATCCTCGGGAGTCGATACTTATTCTTCACCGTAGCCTTATTTAGTTCGCGGTAATCGATGCACATTCTCATTGTGCCATCTTTCTTCTTGACAAACAAGACCGGGGCTCCCCAAGGCGATGAGCTCGGTCTTATAAACCCCATTTCTAAGAGTTCTTGGAGTTGAGCTATCATCTCTTGCATCTTCGATGGCGCCAACCGGTAAGGGGATCTAGCAATCGGAGCCGCTCCTAGTACAAGATCTATTCAAAATTCTACTTGACGATCGGGTGGTAAACCGGTCAAGTCATCCGGAAAAACGTCAGGAAACTCGTGCACCACCTTTACATCTTCAAGTTTCTTCTTCTCGTGCTTGGCGTCGATTACGTATGCTAGGAAGGACGAACATACCTTCACTAAGCATTTTCACGCCTTAGCCATGGTGATAACCGCTACATCGCCCTTCCTCCTTTCGCCATAAACTACCACCATGTCACCATCCGATATAGGGAGTCAGATCAACTTCTTGGAACACAGGATTTCGGCACGGTTGTCTGTCAGCTAATCCATACTGACCACCACGTCGAAACCGCCAATAACCATGGGCATCAGATCAATTGGGAATTTCTTCCCTTCGATATCAATCGAGCAACTCTTTAGAACATCGTGGATCACTACCTGACTACCATTTGCTATCTTTACCACTAAAGCATCAACTAAGCTACTAGTGGGCATGGCAAGCTTTTGGCAAAAAGAATCAGACACGAAAGAGAAAGTAGTGCCAGAATCAAATAACACACGAGCAGGTACAGAGTTTAGAAGAAACGTACCCGATACGACGTCGGTGGATGCCTTGGCCTCATCGGCCGTCATCTGGAAGGCTCGACCAGGAACTCTGGGAGGGTTCTTTTTCTTCTCCGGGGAACTCCCCAAATTCCACTTCGGACAATCCTTCCGGAAATGTCCTGGCATCTTGCATTCGAAGCATACCACTCCTCTAATCGGGCAATCCCGAGTAGTATGATATGTTTTCCCATACTTGGCACAAGCGGTGGGATGTGAATTATAGTTGTCGTGGTGCTTGCTTCGGCATCTAGGGCACCACCGCGCCTCTTGGCGGTTATCAAAACTCCTTACCTCGTTGAAAGGTCTCGACCTCTTGCGAGGTCCGGGGTTGTTTTCCCACTTCCGCTTCTCTCCTACCACCACTACAACCTTCTCCACCTTGTCTCTAGAGTAGACATCCTTCATAATATGCGCCTCTTCTATGATCTCACGGAGATTGGAGGCCTTAGAGTTGCGGACCATCAGTATCATATCCGCCGGTAGGCCCTTGAGGTAGGCCTTTATCTTCTCCTTCTCTGTTTGGGCCACATGCCCTACTAACCCCAATTTTTCCATAAATCAGCGGGTGTACTCCCTCACTGACAAGTTTCCCTTTTTGAGAGACCGAAACTCTTCTTCAATGCGGTCCAAAGCCCTCTCATTGCAGTACTCTTCCAGAATTTTCTTCTTGAATTCGGCCCAAGTCAGTTGAGCCAAGATAGTGGGAGAGAGAGTGGACTTGGTGACATTCCACCATGTGAGTGCTGTGTCCCGAAGTGTTTGGGAACCGAATTTCACTCTCTGATCTTCCCCACACTTAGAGGAGTCGAAGGCCTGTTCGATCCCCTGAATCCACTTCATACAGGCAACGGGGTCTTCAGAACCGGAGAACTCCGGCGTCCTGCAACCTAGGAAGGTTTTATACGTGCAAGCTCTCTTGTTCTGCCTCACTTGGGTAATTATGGGTTCGTTGGTCCGGTTCACGTGTCCTATATCACCAGACCCAATCACCTCGATGTTCTCTGTAATGGTTTATTCCTCTAGTTGCTCACATCGCGGTCCTCAAACATTTTCTGAAGTGACTCCTGTTGTTTGGCCATTGCCTCATTCATTAACAACATCATGTTGGCCATCAACTCAGATTGGGGAGTCACCTCCTGAATATCCGGGTTGGACGAAGCCAGGTCCACCTGGGGAATGATCTTAGACCCTACGCCTAGCAATGGTTGGACAGATGGGCGTACAACGACTTCAACCATCTCCGGTTGATCAGCAGTTGAGGCTGTTGCCTCTACACCTTCCACCTGTGTACGCACTCTACCGCGCGTACTCACCATATTAATCTGCCACACACGATAAGGAAAAGGAGTAAGAGAGATAAATAGATTTATATACGAAGGAAACATACTACTACATTACCAATTGTCATGCTAACAGTACTTCAAGAACACTCACGTAAAACATCCTCATAATAACATTAGCTAAGTGAAATTATGAACATATAACACGTAAGGGTTCTCGTTACCATTACTATAACCGCTCAATAAGCATAAGTTCTGTCGACTCTACAACCGACCTATCTTAGAAGTTCTACCCAAACTCACCAATCGTCACTTAACATAATCAGTTTAAGTCTAGACATCTTACATTCATGCCTAGTTCACTTAAACAATTTCTCTGATACCAACTTATAACACCTTAAAATTTAGAGTAAATTGAAAATTTGAAAATTCGGCAATATGACGTTTGTATTTGGAATAAACCACCAAAAAAGGGGTAAATGTATAAAGCGTTTACAAAACCTGCGAACGAGATTGGAAATCAACAACAAACAAATCTAAACAAGTACTATCTAGATTACATCGGTTGTCAACCCAAATTCACAAAATAAAGAGACTGTTTAAACTCCAAAACACCAAATATCTAATCATCTGAAAATGCCTCAAGCCCATGCTTGTCACTCAAACCTTTGGCAACTCACCGCTAAGGGAACCTGTTATACACATCATTTGAGAAAAGTGTTAGGCTTAAAGCCTAGTGAAAACATACAATTTATATGATAAATTAGAAATAAAATAAATTGCAAAAATAAGAAACCTTTTTCAAAGAGTTGAGGTTACAGTTGAAGTAATATCCATATAATGACCTTTCGGTCCAAAATACATCTTACGATGACGGGGGAGACCCGATTTTCCAAGGATTGTGACGGAACACACAATGGAGATGATGGTTTTATGCTCTAAGCTTGATTCCTTGGTTGATGCACTCAACTCCTAGCAAAAAATGTGGTAGATGAGGTTTGATGGAACCCTAAGTTCGGATGGTTGAAAAGGGAGGGTTTTGAGAGAGTGTAGAAAAGGAGGTGGATGTGAAATAAATGAGAAAGAGGGGAAAATCAGTCTTAAGAGCTGCAGAGGCAATCCCGCGACTTAGGTCGCGACATTAGGTTGCGGCATAACTCGCGCGTGTTCCTGAGATTGAAGACGGACAGTGAGTTACGCGGCTTATGCCGCGCCTTCCAAGCCGCGAAGTAACCCGCGTAAATCACTGAGTTTCACTTCCAAAATTACGTCTTAACACTCGAGCTTGGATATAACACGCGATGCATACGATTAATGGTAAACGCAAGGTAATTACGATTCAAAATAAGGAAGGATAGAAGTCTTAAACATAGAAATTATACATTGAAAACTTGAGGTGTTACAAGTCTCCCCTTACTTTCTTTGTTGCCATTTTCCTGGCCCTAAAAACTTGTTGTGGTGAGACCCTAAGCTAAACTTCTTCTGCAATTGTTCTTGAATGGTCTTTAAAGTTAGGACTGGGTTTGGTTAAAGAGTATCAATGATTTGTTGTGATAAAACTATTGTTGTGCATAATTTAACCCTCCATGCGTTCAGACAAGTGTGGGTTCCAATATATGTCTTTACTACCCAAGTTGACTCACTTTTTGTTGTAGAAACATGCAAAAGCCAAAGACAATGTGGCACACTTGCTTCCTCTTTACTGGACCCACCAACCTTACTATTAAATGCAGGTGTTTGTCCTTTACATATAGCCCTCTCTGCCTTTATCGTTCCTTACAATTCTTATGTCTCTTCTAGAATGCATGGAATGCATAGTGATCATATTCTTCACTTCCTATTTTGTGGCAAAACATTGGCCAAGATAAAAACTGCAATCAGGCATGGGATTGTCTTCTTGTTGTTGTTTATGAATCTTTTTCAACTTCCTCAACTCCCTCTTCCTTGCTGACTCAAGATTACCACTGGAACCACTCTCAAACTCTTCAAAGTCCATTGGTTCGTCAGAACCTTCACCTACTCCATCCTCACTTTACTGTGTCTCATTACCCACCCACTCAACCTCCCAATCTACATTTTCATTGAAGGCATTCATGTCTACTTCAGTCATGTAGTCAAAGTCATCATCCTCCATGGTAAAGTCCACATCAACTTCATCTTCACTGTTAGACTCAGCAGTAGCTATATCCCCTTCATCTACACCATTTCCTTCATCCACATGTTTACCTTCCACATTCCCTCCCCCAGTAGCACTACAATCCTCTCCAAAGAATGGGTCAAAATCATCTAAACCTTTGAAATCCAAAAACATAGTCTTCTACTGGAGCCATTGAATCACCCAACCCTTCTGCACATTGATGGTGTCCAAGTTTTTCTTCACCAGTACCAGTAGCATCCTTACCTTCATTAACCCTATCCCCAGAATTAGCTTTATCCACATGTTTATCCTCATCAAAGTCAATTGCCTTACATATATTGTCAACCCTATCCCCAGACTTACCTTCATCCACCCCATTCCCTTCATCTTCTTTCTCATGCCATTCTAAACATAATTTTTTCCTACATTTATTAGACCCATCATCAACTGACTTCTTTCTTATTTTATGATAAAGTGGTGAATGTTCATCAGGTAACTTCTCAATGATAACCTTTTTAGGTGAAGGTGATGTAAAATAGGTAGTCAAGTTTGTCTTCCTATGTTAAACATAAACATTAAGAATGAAACACTGTGGAACACATTTGAGTAATTGTTGATACAATTTGCATCCTACATTCAATTCCCAATCTTGGAGCCCATCAATATTTTCTCTATCTGATCCCACATCTTCTTTCCAATTGCCTTGTAACTGTCTATCTTGATGTATATATCATTTATGATACTCTAGAGCAGTAGGAATCTGGTTTGCTTGTCAGCTTTGTGTCTTTTCTTTTGTTCAGCTGAATAGTTTGAAATATCAAGAACAACTCTTTTGGTCTTTCGCTCAACATTTTCATCACCATCCTCACTATCCGAAGAATCAACATCTGGTACATCCACATATATAGGCTTCATCACACCCTCATCCAAAGATTGCTTTATGTACTCACCATTCTCGTGTTTGTCAATGAAACCCAGGAATCTATCTTTCCATTCCTCGTATTCACCCTTAAAGAGAACTGGTGGTTTCACATCTGTACCGATAGCTAGAGCATCTTTGGAAGTCATACTGATAACTGTTGATCCAAACTCTCTCAGTGATTTGATGACGACCCTTAGAAATACTTAGTGAAAATTACATTTAACATCTGTATGTATTAGTGTTTCACCATCAGCAATAACATATTGAGTCTGTTCAGTATCGCTGATGATCTCTGATGAATCTTTAAATGTAATCTCTGAAGACAAGCCTCACGCTCAAGGAAATCATCGCTGACATCGAAGACTAAGCTGATGATGAATACAAGTCTACTATTGATATGAAGCTGCATTCAGTGAAACCAAGACAAGTCTACAAATGCGTGACAAATCAAAAACAAGCCTCAGCTATTGCCTTTCTACATCAGTGATCCATAATCACTGACCATCAGCAATGGATGATCATGAAGCTTGCATATCAAGATTTGTTTGTCTTATCATCTGCACAAAAAGTACGAAAGTACAAAAGCAAACTTTCTTTTGTTCATAATCATACAAACTGCTCCTCTCCACTACACTATTCAACCTGCGGCCAAAAACATGCAAATGGTAAAGTCAAAAAGCATGAAGCCAATGGAGGAAAGACACGTGGATTGTACCCTCTGCCATGCATTTAACGCATAGGGTATAAATAGGAGTAAAGCCTTCATTTTCGAAGCAGTCCTCAATCTTCTTTGTGATCCTTTGCAGAAACTCTCTTGTCTGCAAACTCTCTTCTCCTTGTATTGCTCTTATGTGCAAGAAAGCTTAGTGTTACTTATATTGTTTAGACTAGGTTTTACCTTATCTTATTCAACAACAATCTGTAAATTGTGTTTTTGATTAATCAATAATCAATAAACAAATTAAAAAGTAAACTTTGTGTTTGTATTCACCCCTCTTCTACAAACTAACACCCTTGTAGAACCTTAATCGGGACCAACAAGTGGTATCAGAGCAGATTGTTTAATCCATAAATAAAATCTTGCTTAATTCTCTTCCTTGCTATTCTAAAAAATGGCAGTGAACACAAACTCGAATTACTATGATAATGGTTCTCTTTCCTAACCTCCTCGATTCAGCAGAGACAACTTTGCTCTCTGGGAGAATCGAATGATGTTATTCCTAGAATGTGTAGATCCTACTATACCTGAATATGTTGCAAATGGACTTTATGAACCATTTGTCATCATAGTTGCAGTCCCTGCCACTGCAACTACTGGAGTTGTCCCTGAAAGACAAACTGCCAACGAAATAAGGCAAGGGAGTGATGAGGACAAGAAGAAAGTTGGACTTGATGCAAAAGCTAAAACAAATATCTCCATGGCTTTACTTGATGAATCTTTCCATTCCATAATGCATTTAAAAACCTCCAAAGAAATGTGGGACACAATCTGTGTTCAATATGAAGATACCACTGAGATCCAAGAAACGAGAAAGATCAATCTGGTAAGACAGTATGAAAGTTTCATTTATGGTAAGAATGAATCTTTATCTTGTCAGGATCATAATTCTTAACAAGAATAAACACTCAGAAACAATATTAAAGGAGTTTGCGGAATAACACTTTAATATTCAATAATCTATGAAAACAGTGAATCAGAAGAACAACTTGTAAACTTTATTGAATGATTATAAAGCTACAAGATTCAATACTCAACCTCAATATTGATGAACAGGCTCACCAATACGAATTCTACTTCTCTAGAATTAGGATTACAAACCTTGAGGTTGATTCTCTCTATCAAAACAAAAATTCAGAATTCTCTAAAAGTTTTTATTTATCAATTACAATCTATTCTATATATACTGAAGATAAAAGATAATTACAAATAATAAAAGATCTTCAAAATAATCTTCCATCTTTATCTCCAAGCTTTCCATAATCTTCAATCTTGATCTGCACGAATCTTGATAATCTCATAAGCATCACTAAGTCTTCAGCAGCATTAATACTTTGAGCAGTATTAATGTTCAGCAGTACTAACTACTAGCAGTACTAAAATTGCTTAGCAGTAGTAATCTCCTCTAGCAGTATTAATCTTGACTTAGCAGTACTAATCTTGATCAACAGTATTAACTTCAGAAGTATTAATCAATTTCTTCTAGCAGTATTAACTGTACTTGTGTATTTCTGAATTTCCCAACAATCTCCCCCTAACTTGACTTTTAGAAAGAGAAGTCAAGTTCTTCAAATGATCTTCTTAGATGCTCCCAAAACTTCATGGCTCATACACCTGTATTTGCATCCAACCCCAAACTCTGATTGATTGCTCTTTGAATCAAATACTTAGCCATCTCTGAATCTGGAACACATCCTAGCTTCTTCTTCAACATTGCATGAAGCTTTAGTCTGCTGTGATTGTACATTCTATCCACTAGGAAGTACTCTATGTGATTTAAGTCCATAGTTAGTGCATATACTCCACTAGTTTCATATAGAGTCCAATTGTTGACAGTTTTGAACACATTTCTGATGACATGCTCCACTTCTTCAGGTTTGAACATCATACACAGATACTCCATTACTAATTTTGTAATTGAAATCTCTGGAGCTTTCAGTTGATCTGCATACAACTTCATACCTATCTCAAACATTTCTTCAAGATCTGACCTGGAGCATGTTCTGACAATCTTTGCACAGGTGTTATACACTTCAAACTTCTCATCTTTCCTCTTGAGCCTTATGTATTCCTTGCCATCAACCTTCATTGTGTCCCATAGAATGACCTCAGGAGGCTTCACACCAACAGGTTCTGCTGAAATTGGTTCAGGCACTTTGTCCATCACTACCATGTATAGATTTACATCATCAGTTCTTGCTGGTTCATTCTTTTCAGATGACTTAGGTGCCCCTTCTTCTTTAGCAACCTTCTCAGCTTCTCCTTCAGCTATTCTAGGCTTCTTGATTGACTTTCTTCTTGCCATCATCTTGGTTCTTTTTAAATTCCTTAGACTTTCACCAAGAGTGGCTTCTTTCTTTGGTGGTGTTTCTTGCTCATCTGGAAAAGGTTTTTCTATCATAAAATCATTCCTTTCTTTCATTCTCTTCTCCATCTCCACCCTTGCAGTTTCATTCCCTTGAAGCTTTAGCATCTCTAAATCATATAGCTCTTTAATCTTCTCAAAAGACATCTTAGAGAACATCTCCTTTCTGAATCCAACAGCACCCTTGAGAAATGTAATCATCTTGTTTCTCTCTTGGGTACCTAAGAATGTCTTTGAGGGTTGTCTCTTCTTTGTAGCTGTTTTGACCACCACAGATTTCTTCAGAGTTGCAGCTTTCTTCTATGCAATTTCAGTTGCCAGGCTTTGTTGATAAGCTTCATTCAGTTCAGCAGCTAGAGCCTTAGCCATCTCTCTGTCCTTTTCAACCTGAACTCTTTCTTCTTTTTCAATATCAGCCTGCATCTTCTTGGCCAAAGCTTCATCTAACTCAACCAACCTTTGCTTTTTGATTGGTTGATCAGAATCCACCATTTTAGCTTTGCCTTTGCTCACCTTCTTCTCTACACTATCTTTCTTGATCACTTCACCTTGTTCTTTGATGACAACTCCTTTGGCCTTTGAGATGACCTTGGGAGTATCATGCTTGGCTTTGATTAAGGTTTCTGCAATCTCAAGATCTGTCAGAACTTCTTGCACTATTTCTGCTGCTTCTTTCAGTTCAGCAGTATTAACAGTTTATGCTGCTTGGCTTGAACCAACAGCATTAACAGTTACTGCTGCTTGCTCTTTTATTGCTTCTTGTACAAACTCAGTTTCCACTGCTTTTTGCCCCCCCTCAAAATCAGCTTTCTCTTGCTCCCCCTTTTCTTTGACATCTTCCATGTTGACATCAGCTTCTGACTCCCCCTTTTTGGGAGCATTAGTCACTGGTTTCCTCCTTCTTTGTACAAACCGTTTCTTCTTCTTTTGCAGAATCAATTTCTTCACCATTTGCTTCAAGTTGACAATCTGTTCTTGTTGAGACATAACTATCAGTTTCAGCTCTTCTATTTCTTTCCCCTGCTTGATCACATCCATGTTTATGTTTCCCATTGTTTCCATCAATTCATAGTAGTTATATCTGTCCTCACCTTCTCCAGAAGTGTTACCCTCTTTGAAGGATCATGGGATCTTTTTGTAGTAGAGGTCTTCTGCCTAGCAGAAGCACCTGCTACCCCCGTGGTTTCTTGGCACCTGGGACCTTTGGATGATTGCTCACCCAAAGTTGCCATGGGGAAGGTCTTATTTATGTTACCACTGACCTCCTCTGTGTTAGCAGGAGTAGTGGCAACCTTAGCACCCATATGCTTAAACATCTCCTCAGTGAGCACCTCCATGGGGTTGGGAGACACCCCTGTGGTTTCCCTGTAGATATTCTCTAATGGAGAATTCTCCATTAGAGGGCTTAAAGGCTCAGTGGGTGAAGGTACAAGAAGGGAAGGAGCCTTCTTTACCTTTTTCCTTATGTAAGTTTGGGTTATTGGAGAAGTTGGCTTTTGAACAAGAGACTGAGGGATTGATATTGAGGGTGAAGGTTGGGATTGGCTAGCAGTGGGATGGTCTAATGAGGTCCTTGACCCTGCTGCCATACCTTCTTCATTGTGGGACACCACCATCATTGTAGAGAACAATGGGGTGTCAACTCCTTCCGAGTCCAATGGAGATCTTTTCATGTTTGAAAAGACCTTACCTTTGGGAATTTTTGGTACATATACCTCATCAAAGTGAGGCATATCCGTCAATTCATGGGTTATAACTTCCTGTACAAACCTGGGGTACATATAAAAACTCTTTTTGCTTCCCAAGTTTGATACAAGATCACTGAAAATCATTCTAGAGAAATTGTACTTTCTGGCAGTGGCCAAGCAGACCAAAGCATAAGCAATGGTACTGCTAAACTCACTCCATCCAGTAGTCTTTTTGGAAATGCAATGCATCAGGGTATGAACAAGAAAACGCCATTGGGTATAAAATTTGGCTTTTGAAAATTTGAAACCACCCAATTGGCCTCCATACCCCATTCTTGAAAGATTTGAGAACAATTCCTCATTTGGAATAGAAGTAATACCTGCAGCATCGTCTAGACGTAGACAGATGCGTATCATATCTTCAGAGACTGACAAGGGTTTGTCACACACCCTAGTATTGATTATCTGCACACCATTCTCTGTGACTATGGTGGCATTCGCCCAAAACTGTCTTTGATGCTCTATGTATATTGTTGGTGACACGGTGAGAGCATGGGCAATGTGGCTGAACTTGAGAAAATCCACAATCTGGTGGAATCCAGCAGCTTATTTCGGCTTCTGTAGCATCGCAATCTCGTTGTGCTCATCAATGAATGCCATGGATGCCATTGTGCTTGAGTATTCTGGACTGCAACACTTGGTGCTTGAGAGAAAAGAGTTAGAGAGTAGATGAATAGAAAGCAAAGAGTCGTTATGAACTTTTGGGCGGGCAAAAAGGGTATTTATACGATTCGGGACATAAGCAGTATTAACTCCTAGCAGTATTAACTAACTAGCAGTATTAACTGAGAGCAGTATTAACTACTAGCAGTATTAACTTAACTAGCAGTATTAACTGAGAGCAGTATTAACCACTAGCAGTATTAACTTAACTAGCAGTATTAACTGAGAGCAATATTAACCACTAGCAGTATTAACTAACTAGCAGTATTAACTGTGCACTGGCAGCATTAACCATACTTACACTTTTTGAAGCTTAAGGTACTCTGAGCAAGGTAATAACTTCCTGAGAAAGATGTTAGTAGCACTATAGAATAACCCAATAACAGGTATGTAAACACTTTTTAAAACATGAGCTCATTCAGAGTTGATCATGCCCACACTTGTGACCAAGAATGTGAATCTGCCCACATCAAAAGCTTTAGTGAATAGATCAGCAAACTGGTTGTCAGTATGAACTTTAGCAACTTGAATTAGCTTCTTTTCATTACAATCTCTGATAAAGTGATACCTGATCTCAATGTGCTTTTTTTGGAGTGCTTGACTGGATTGTTGACAATGCTTATAGCACTGCTATTGTCAATGAAGATTGGAGTGTGAAGAAAGGTTACCCCATAGTCCAACATCTGATTTTGAATCCATAGAACGTGAGAGCAGCAACTTGCAACAGCAATATACTCAGCTTCTGTTGTTGATAAGGACACTGTGGTTTGCTTCTTACACTGCCAAGATACTAGTCTTGCATCCAAAAGTTGACATCCTCCTGAAGTAGACTTTCTGTCCATGTTAGCACCTCCCAAGTCACTATCTGAATAAGCAATCAAGTCAAAGTTGGATTCATAAGGATACCAAAGACCTAATCTAGGTTGCCCTCTTAAGTATATGAAAATCCTTTTGACAGCTTGCAGATGTGATTGCTTTGGCTTGACTTGGAATCTGGCACACAAACACACTGGAAACATGATGTCTGGTCTTGAGGCTGTGAGATACATGAGAGATCCAATCATTGATCTATATAGATGGACATTAACATCCTCCCCCTCAAGATCAGCAGTGATCTGTTTATGAGTCTCCATAGGTGTGCTTGCTGGCTTTGAGTATGTTAATCCATATTTTTCCAGGATGTCTTTCACATATTTTGATTGGCTTATGAAGATCCCATCTTTCTTCTGTTTCACTTGAAGCCCAAGGAAGAAGGTAAGTGCACCCATAGAACTCATTTTAAAGCTCTTGTGCGTCAACTTTTCAAAGTCTCTACACATCTGATCTTTTGTGGATCCAAAGATGATATCATCCACATAAATCTGAACCAATAGGATGTCCTTCTTACTTCTTTTAATGAAGAGGGTCTTTTCAATTATTCCTCTTTCAAACCCATTCTCCAAGAGGTAGGTAGACAGAGTATCATACCATGCTCTTGGGGCTTGATGCAGACCATAAAGTGCCTTCTTCAGTTTGTATACTCTGTCTGGATATGATGGATTTTCATATCCAGGGGGCTGACAGACATATACTTCTTCATCAATTGTACCATACAGAAAGGCACTCTTCACATCCATTTGGTATACCTTGAACTTCATGTATGAGGCATAGGCTAGAAATAGCCTAATTGCTTCTACCCTTACCACTGGAGCAAATACTTCTTCATAGTCAATGCCTTCTTCTTGAGTGTACCCTTGTGCCACCAACCTTGCTTTGTTTCTTATCACAATGCCTCTCTCATCCTTTTTGTTCCTGAAAATCCACTTGGTGCCTATAGCTCTATGACCTTTTGGAAGGTCCACCAAGTCCCAAACTTCTTGTAATTTGAACTGCAGTAACTCTTCTTGCATAGCTTCTATCCAACTGGAATCTTTCATTGCCTCAAAATACTTCTTAGGCTCAATTTGAGATAGAAAGCATGATAGTACCGTGTGTTGCTGATCCTGCAGTTCTTGAAGTCTGCTTTGATTCCTTGTTATCATAGGAGAAGAGATGTCTCCTATGACCAGCTCTGGAGGATGATTCTTTTGAGTTCTAGTCTGATGACTAGGTTCTTCATTGATTCCCACATCCAGATTGGAATCATTTAAATCAGCTGAGGGGATCTTATCAGCTGCTTCTGGCTCTTCATGCACTTGATTCTCCTCATCTCTTCCTTCTTCTTCACTCTGAATTAGTTCAGTCATTGTCTCTTTTGCACAGACATCAACAAGTTCTATTGTAGGTATGGGAAAGATCACAGATTGAGGAATAATGTCTTGTACTTGTACTTGTTCATCCCCTGATCCTCCACTTCCTGGACCTGCATGATAATCACTACTGAAACTCAAAGAGTTAGTTAGTGAATCAATGTCAAATAACCACTGAGGACCAGATCCAATAGGATTTGGTGTTTTCTCATTGCACTTGACATTGTCACTTTCCTCAATTACTCTAGAAGAAGTATTAAAAACTCTGTAAGCCTTACTCTGAGATGAGTAACCAACAAGAAAACCATCATCAACCTTGCTATCAAACTTTCCTAAGTGAGTTTTGGTATTGAGAATGGTACAAGGACACCCAAAAGGTTTGAAAAATCCTATAAAAGGTTTTCTGTTATTTAAAAGCTCATATGGTGTCTTGTTTTTAGGCTTGACTACTAGAACTCTGTTTTGGACATATCAAGCAGTATTAACTGCTTCAGCCCAGAAAGTAATTGGAAGTTTTGAATCTGCCAACAGAGATCTAGCAGCTTCAATCAGTGTCCTATTCCTTCTCTCAGCAACACCATTTTGTTGTGGAGTTCTAGGAGCACTGTATTGCCTCTCAATTCCTTTTTCCTCACAAAATGTGTTTAGGTCATGATTTTTAAATTCAGTACCATTGTCTGACCTAATGACTTTTACCTTTTGATTAGTTTGGTTTTCAATTCTTAGAATAAAGGATTTGATTAGTCCACTTGTCTCATCCTTAGTCCTTAGAAAATATACCCAAGTAAATCTAGAGTAATCATCAACAATAACTAGGCAGAATGATTTCTTACTAATACTCATAACATTTGTAGGACCAAACAGATCCATATGCAACAACTGAAGAGAATTAGAGATTGTGTTCAACTCTTTGGACTTATGAGAAGTTTTGTGTTGTTTGTCTTTAAGACAGGCAACACAATGATCATCACATGAAAAGACTTTGGAAGGTAAACCTCTTACAAGGTTGTTTTTAACAAGTTTATTCATTGTTTTAAAGTTCATGTGACACATCCTTCTGTGCCAAAGTGATGATTCATCCAAAGAAGCTTTTGAAACAAGACAATTAAGGGATGAATCAGCTGAAACACTTTCCATATCTAAGCAATATACATTATCCTTTCTGGGAGTTCTTAGTAGTATCATCTTTTCATCAACTACCTTGAATCCAGGAGCAAGGATAATGCATTCAGAATCTGTAAATAATATACTATGTTGTTTGTCACAAACCTGTGACACACTTAACAGGTTGTACCTTAACTGCTCAACATAGAATACATCTTCAAAGGTCATTTTACCTTTGGTTACATCCCCTTTACCACTTATCTTACCTCCATCTGGATTATTACCAAAGGAAACATGACCACCATCAATGTTCTTGAAATTCTTGAGGCATGACATGTTCCCTGTCATGTGCCTTGAGCAACCACTATCAATATGCCAGATACTCTTCCCCTTGAGCTGCTGGTTGCCCTGCACATAAGATTAAACAATTAGTATTGATTGGGGACCCAAGCCAAAGTGGTCTTGGGTCTCCCTTTCTCATCAAAGTATTTACATTCCTTTTTGATGAGGTTTTTAAACTCAGAGCACTCTTTATTAGAGTACTTTGTCAATATGATTGGCTTAGCAGTACAAACACTAGAAGCAGTACTAACCTTAGAAGCACTAACAGAGTTAGCAGTACTAACAGGTTTAGCAGTGCTAACCTTGTTAGCAACACTAACAGAGTTAACAGTATTAACTTTTGAAGAAGTACTAACAATGTCAGCAGCACTAACATTGTTAGCAGTAGTATTACTTCTAGCAGCACTATCATTGTCAGCAACACTATTTGTGGTAGCAGTACTAACAGTTTTAGTGCTTTTAGGAACCCACATATTGACACTTTCTTTAACAGACTTTTTCTTCATGTGGCTTTTAGATTTAACAGCTGTCAGGATTTAACACTATTTGTGGCTTTTAGTGCTCTGATACCACTTGTCAGGATCTTAATTCTTAACAGTTTTCTTATCCATATGGTTCTTTTCAATCTTCCTACCCAAGGGTTTTTGCATAGGTCTTTGAAAGTTCATCCTTTGGTTTATAGGATTGAAATAACAGTATTTGGTAAAATGATTCAATTTGCCACAGATAAAACAAGGTTCTGGTCTATTGATTTTACTTAGATCAACCCCTTGTTTCTGTGCCCACTGATTATTCCAGTTTCTTTGATTTCCCCTCTTTTTATCATGTTTCTGGGGCTCATTCTTCTTGCATGCACACTGTTTGCAAGGACCTGGATTCACAACTGTGGTCTGTTTGTAATGGACCTTACCAGACTTTCCCTCTGTCTTCTCTATGTCCTTGGATTTGATCCAAGCCCTTCCACAGTCCTCATTGGTGATAATGTTATTCTCTAGAGGAATCTCACCACTCACTTTGTTCTCCTTACTCTTACCAACCTCTTTCTCAGTCTTATCCTCCACAACTACCTCATCTAAGGGATCTATCTCAGTGGCTCCCTCAGGCAAGTCCTTCCTATCTTTAGTTTCTAGCAAATCTGAGGTAGGAGGGATGTAATTGTTGTTATATGGTGGTGGTGTGGCATTATACCCAATTCCTCTTCTCAGCTTATCATGAATCTGAGTTTGTAGTAAAGAGTCCATTGCTTTAGAAGCATTGGAAAACTTTTCTACTTCAAGCTTAACCTTGGTTAGCTCCTCTCTCAGCTTTTCACTCTCCTCTTTAGATTTGGTCAGTTTGAGTTCTAGATCTTTTTTCTCCCACTTCCAGTAATTGGTGTCATATGAGTGTTGGAGTTCATTGGCTTGAAAACCTTTGATCTGTTCCTCAAACCTCTCAACAATTCTCACATAGTCCTTTATATCCTTTTCTAATCTCTTAAGGTCATCACTCATCTTCTGGTTGTGATCCCTGTACCTTTTAACAGTGTCTATGCAAGTTTTAGAACAGAGATTAGAACTTACCTCAGATGGGAGATCAGATACTTCAGCCATAAGTGCTTGATTTTGGATAGCCTCTTCTGCTTGATCACTCCAGTCAAACCCCATTCCTTGTTGAGAAACAAGGGCTTGAACAGTGTTTCTGTTATGGTTGAGGTTTCCAGACTGTGCTTGTTGGTGGTTGTTGTTGTGAGACACTCCACTTCTGCATTCCCTGGCAAAGTGTCCCTTCAGATGGCATTTGTAACACTCCACCTTTGATTTATCAAACCCAGCTCCATCTTCTCTTCTTTGGGAGAAGTTGTTCCTCCCAGTCCTCTTTATGAACTTTTTCACCCTCATGGAAAGCATGGCCATCTGCCATTTAATATCCATCTCTTCCAGATCATCAGGATTAAGTTGTTCCAAATCATCATTAATTAAGGAGGAATTTCCATGGCTGGCAATAAAGGCTTCAAACACAATCAATGCCTTTTTCTTGATTTGCTCCACTAGCAGCATTAACTGATTCAGGATTAGCAGTAGAATCAATTGATGCTGATAGGAGTGCAGCATTATGAATATATCCAGAAGGCTTCTTCTTTGCCTCCACGTCAGCTTCAAACACTCTAAGATCATTGTACAGATCATCAAGTTCTTTCTCTTCCAACTGATCATTCTGTCTGAATGAAACAATGTACATGGTCCATTCATCTCCAAGGGACCTTAATAACTTTCTGTTTACATCATCTTGATCAATCTGTACTCCCATAGTAGCTAGTTCACCAATCAGTTTGTTAAACCTGTCAAAAGTTTGAGTCATGGACTCATTCTTAGTTGACATAAAGTTTTCATACTGTTGCTTCAAGATTGCCTTTTGATTTCTCTTGGTACTTTTGGTACCAAAGAATCTCTTCTCTAGAGCATTCCAGAGCATCTGTGCATCAGTGCAATTACAGAATTGGTGTTGATATTCATTGGGAATGGCCAAGAGCAGTGTGCTCAAGGATTTCATCTCTGTCTGCCTTGTCTTTCTTTCTGCATCAGTCTTTGGTGGAGTTCTTTTTCCATCTTCACCAATCTTTCCTGCATCAGATGGGCCATTCTCAATGATGTCCCACATAGAGTAATCTGTGAGGAGAATGTATTGCTTGATTCTAATCTTCCACATGTCAAATTCATTGGGTCTGAGCATTGGAACCTTTGAGACCAGAGTACTGTTTGATTCAGCAGTGTTTTCCATGATGAATAAGGTTTCTGAGAATACTTGCTCTGATACCACTTGTCAGGATCTTAATTCTTAACAAGAATAAACACTCAGAAACAATATTAAAGGAGTTTGCGGAATAACACTTTAATATTCAATAATCTATGAAAACAGTGAATCAGAAGAACAACTTGTAAACTTTATTGAATGATTATAAAGCTACAAGATTCAATACTCAACCTCAATATTGATGAACAGGCTCACCAATACGAATTCTACTTATCTAGAATTAGGATTACAAACCTTGAGGTTGATTCTCTCTATCAAAACAAAAATTCAGAATTCTCTAAAAGTTTTTTTTTATTTATCAATTACAATCTATTCTATATATACTGAAGATAAAAGATAATTACAAATAATAAAAGATCTTCAAAATAATCTTCCATCCTTATCTCCAAGCTTTCCATAATCTTCAATCTTGATCTGCACGAATCTTGATAATCTCATAAGCAGCACTAAGTCTTCAGCAGCATTAATACTTTGAGCAATATTAATGTTCAGCAGTACTAACTACTAGCAGTACTAAAATTGCTTAGTAGTAGTAATCTCCTCTAGCAGTATTAATCTTGACTTAGCAGTACTAATCTTGATCAACAGTATTAACTTCAGAAGTATTAATCAATTTCTTCTAGCAGTATTAACTGTACTTGTGTATTTCTGAATTTCCCAACATATCTGATGTTCACCAGTGATTTAATTGTTTAATCATTGACCTACAAACTATTGGTAGGACCTACTCTAACTCTGAGGTTCTTACTAAATTCTTGGAATGTCTTCCTGAAAGCTGGAACAATTATTCAATGTGTCTCAAGCTAACAAAAGACTTAAATCACCTTTCTCTCAGTACCTTATATGGGATCTTGCTCAACTATGAGCAATCCAATCAACTGAAGAAGAATCTTGTCAATGATTCCAAAAACTCCAAAAGCGCACATGTTGCTTTAGTCTCTTCAGAGATGATCCCATTTCAGCGATCCTCTACTCTTTGTTGGGAATTCAAAATCATACAAGTATGGTTAATGCTGCTAGCACTAAATGGTTATTACTTCTGAAGTTACTACTGCTGATACAGGTTAATGCTGCTAATCAAGATTAATACTGCTAGAAGAAGTTACTACTGCTAAGCAATTTTAGTACTGCTAGTAGTTAGTACTGCTGAACTTAATACTGCTCAAAGTATTAATGTTGCTGAAGACTTAATACTGCTTATGAGATGAAGACTTCATATGGCAAGGATGACAGTTGTACTGAATGGAGATATTCATGGAAATCTTGGAGATAACTTTGGAAGATTATACATAAGATCTTTTATTCTTTGTAATTATCTTTTATCTTCAATATATGTACAGAATAGTTTTGTATCTTTAGCAATAGAGAATTAATTCTGAATTTTTAGTTTTCTTAGAGAGAATCAACCTCAAGGTTTATAATCCTAGTTCTAGAGAAGTAGAATTCGTATTGGTGAGCCTGTTCATCAATATTGAGGTTGAGTGTTGAATCTTGTAGCTTTACAATCTTTCAATAAAAGTTTACAAGTTGTTATTCTGATTCACTGTTTCATTGATCTTTGAATATTAAAGTGTTATTCCGCAAACTTCTTTAATATTGTTTCTGAGTGTTTATTCTTGTTAAGAATTCAGATCCTGACATGTGGTATCAGAGCAAGTATTCTCAGAAATCTTATTCATCATGGAAAACACAGTTGAATCAAACAGTACTCTGGTCTCAAAGGTTCCAATGCTCAGATCTAATGAATATGACATGTGGAAGATTAGAATCAAGCAATACATTCTCCTCACAGATTACTCCATGTGGGACATCATTGAGAATGGACCATCCGATGCAGGAAAGATTGGTGAAGATGGAAAAAGAACCCCACCAAAGACGGATGCAGAAAGAAAGACAAGGCAGACAGAGATGAAAGCCTTGAGCACACTGCTCTTGGCCATTCCCAATGAGTATCAACACCAATTCTGTAATTGCACTGATACACAGATGCTTTGGAATGCTCTAGAAAAGAGATTCTCTGGTACCAAAAGTACCAAGAGAAATCAGAAGGCAATTTTGAAGCAACAGTATGAAAACTTTATGTCAACTAAGAATGAGTCAATGACTCAAACTTTTGACAAGTTTAACAAGCTAATTGGTGAACTAGCCACTATGGGAGTACAGATTGATCAAGATGATGTAAACAGAAAGTTCTTAAGGTCCCTTGGAGATGAATGGACCATGTACACTGTTTCATTCAGACAGAATGAACAATTGGAAGAGAAAGAACATGATGATTTGTACAATGATCTTAGAGTATTTGAAGCTGAGGTAGAGGCAAAGAAGAAGCCTTTTGGATGTGTTCATAATGCTGCACTCCTATCAACATCAATTGATTCTACTGTTAACCCTGAATCAGTTAATGCTGCTAATGGAACAAATCAAGAAAAAGGCACTGAATATGTGTTTGAAGCCTTTCTTTCCAGCTATGGAAACTTCTCTTTAATCAATGATGATTTGGAACAACTTCATCCTGATGATCTTGAAGAGATGGATATTAAATGGCAGATGGCCATGCTTTCCATGAGGGTGAAGAAGTTCATCAAGAGAACTGGGAGGAACAACTTCTCCCAAAGAAGAGAAGATGGAGCAGGCTTTGATAAATCAAAGGTGGAGTGCTATAAATGTCATCTGAAGGGACACTTTGCCAGGGAATGCAGAAGTGGAGTGTCTCACAACAACAACCACCAACAAGCACAGTCTGGAAACCTCAACCATAACAGAAACACTGCTCAAGCCCTTGTTTCTCAACAAGGAATGGGGTTTGACTGGAGTGATCAAGCAGAAGAGGCTATCCAAAATCAAGCTCTTATGGCAGAAGTATCTAATATCCCAACTGAGGTAAGTTCTAATCTCTGTTCTAAAACTTGCATAGACACTGTTAAAAGGTACAGGGATCACAACCAGAAGATGAGTGATGACCTTAAGAGGTTAGCAAAAGATATAAAAGACTATGTGAGAATTGTTGAGAGGTTTGAGGAACAGATTAAAGGTTTTCAAGCCAATGAACTTCAACACTCATATGATACCAATTACTGGAAGTGGGAGAAAAAGGATCTGGAACTCCAACTGACCAAATCTAAAGAAGAGAGTGAAAAGTTGAGAGAGGAGCTAACCAAGGTTAAGCTTGATGTGGAAAAGTTTTCCAATGCTTCTAAAGCAATGGACTCTTTACTACAAACTCAGATTCATGACAAATTGAGAAGAGGAATTGGGTATAATACCACACCACCACCATACAACAACAACTACATTCCTCCTACCTCAGATTTGCTAGAAACCAAAGATAGGAAGGACTTGCCTGAGGGAGCCACTGAGATAGATCCCTTAGATGAGGTAGTTGTTGAGGATAAGATTGAGAAAGAGGTTGGTAAGAGTAAGGAGAACAATGTGAGTGGTGAGATTCTCCTAGAGAATCACATCATTACCAATGAGGGGTGTGGAAAGATTTAGGTCAAATCAAAGGACATAGAGAAGACAGAGGGAAAGTCTGGTAAGGTCCATTACAAACATACCACAGTTGTGAATCCTGTTCCTTGCAAACAGTGTGCATGCAAGAAATCTGAGCCCCTAAAACATGATAAAAAGAGGGGAAATCAAAGAAACTGGAATAATCAGTGGGCACAAAAACAAGGGGTTGATTTGAGTAAAATCAATAGACCAAAACCTTGTTTTATCTGTGGCAAATTGAATCATCTTGCCAAATACTGTTATTTCAATCTTATAAACCAAAGGATGAATTTTCAAAGATCTATGCAAAAACCCTTGGGTTATAGGAAGAAGGAAAGGAACCATGTGGCTAAGAAATCTGTTAAATCTAAAAGCCACATGAAGAAAAAGACTGTTAAAGAAAGTGTCAATATGTGGGTTCCTAAAAGCACTAAAACTGTTAGTACTGCTACCCCAAATAGTACTGCTGACAATGATAGTGCTGCTAGAAGCAATACTACTGCTACCAATGTTGGTGCTGCCAAGAGTATTAGTACTGCTAAAACTAACATGGTTAGTACTTCCTCAAATGTTAATACTGCTAACTCTGTTAGTGCTTCTAACAAGGTTAGTACTGCTAAACCTGTTAGTGCTGCTAACTCTGTTAGTACTTCTAAAGTCAGTATTGCTCCTAGTGTTTGTGCTGCTAGACCAATCATATTGACAAAGTACTCCAATAAAGAGTGCTCTGATTTCAAAAATCTCATCAAAAAGGAATGTAAGTACTTTGATGAGAAAGGGAGACCCAAGACCACTTTGGCTTGGGTTCCCAATCAATACTAATTGTTTAATCTTATGTGCAGGGCTACCAGCAGCTCAAGGGGAAGAGAATCTGGCATGTTGATAGTGGTTGCTCTAGGCATATGACAGGGAACATGTCATGCCTCAAGAATTTCAAGAAAATTGATGGTGGGCATGTTGCCTTTGGTAATACTCCAGATGGAGGTAAGATAAGTGGTAAGGGGGATGTAACCAAAGGTAAAATGACCTTTGAAGATGTATTCTATGTTGAGCAGTTAAGGTACAACCTGTTAAGTGTATCACAGGTTTGTGACAAACAACATAGTATATTATTTACTGTATCTAAATGCATTATCCTTGCTCCTGGATTCAAGGTAGTTGATGAAAAGATGATACTACTAAGAACTCCCAGAAAGGATAATGTATATTGCTTAGATATGGAAAGTGTTTCAACTGATTCATCCCTAAACTGTCTTGTTTCAAAAGCTTCTTTGGATGAATCATCACTTTGGCACAGAAGGATGTGTCACATGAACTTTAAAACAATGAATAAACTTGTTAAAAACAACCTTGTAAGAGGTTTACCTTCCAAAGTCTTTTCATGTGATGATCATTGTGTTGCCTGTCATAAAGGCAAACAACACAAAACTTCTCATAAGTCCAAAGAGTTGAACACAAAATCTAATTCTCTTCAGTTGTTGCATATGGATCTGTTTGGTCCTACAAATGTTATGAGTATAGGTAAGAAATCATACTGCCTAGTTATTGTTGATGATTACTCTAGATTTACTTGGGTATATTTTCTAAGGACTAAGGATGAGACAAATGGACTGATCAAATCCTTTATTATAAGAATTGAAAGCCAAAGTAATCAAAAGGTAAAAGTCATTAGGTCAGACAATGGTACTGAATTTAAAAATCATGACCTAAACACCTTTTGTGAGGAAAAAGGAATTGAGAGGCAATACAGTGCTCCTAGGACTCCACAACAAAATGGTGTTGCTGAGAGAAGGAATAGGACACTGATTGAGGCTGCTAGATCTCTGTTAGTTGATTCCAAACTACCAATTACTTTCTGGGCTGAAGCAGTTAATACTGCTTGATATGTCCAAAACAGGGTTCTAGTAGTCAAGCCTAAAAACAAGACACCATATGAGCTTTTAAATAAAAGAAAACCATTTATTGGATTTTTCAAACCTTTTGGGTGTCCCTATACCATTCTCAATACCAAAACTCACTTAGGAAAGTTTGATAGCAAGGCAGATGATGGTTTTCTTGTTGGTTACTTATCTCAGAGTAAGGCTTACAGAGTTTTTAATACTTCTTCTAGAATAATTGAGGAAAGTGACAATGTCAAATGCAATGAGAACACACCAAATCATATTGGGTCTGGTCCTCAGTGGTTATTTGACATTGATTCACTAACTAACTCTTTGGGTTTCGGTAGTGATTATCATGCAGGTTCAGGAAGTGGAGGATCAGGGGATGAACAAGTACAAGTACAAGACATTATTCCTCAGTTTGTGATCCTTCCCATACCTACAATAGAGCCTGTTGATGTCTGTGCAAAGGAAATTATGACTGAACTGATTCAGAGTGAAGAAGAAGGAAGAGATGAGGAGAATCAAGTGCATGAAGAGCCAGAAGCAGCTGATGAGATCCCCTCAGCTGACTTAAATGATTCCAATCTTGATGTGGGAATCAATGAAGAACCTAGTCATCAGACTAGAACTCAAAAGAACCATCCTCCAGAGCTGGTCATAGGAGACATCTCTTCTCCTATGATAACAAGGAATCAAAGCAGACTTCAAGAGCTGCAGGATCAGCAACACACAGTACTCTCTTGCTTTCTATCTCAGATTGAGCCTAAGAAGGTTTATGATGCAATGAAAGATTCCAGTTGGATAGAAGCTATGCAAGAAGAATTACTGCAGTTCAAATTGCAAGAAGTTTGGGACTTGGTGGACCTTCCAAAAGGTCATAGAGCTATTGGCACCAAGTGGATTTTCAGGAATAAAAAGGATGAGAGAGGAATTATGATCAGGAACAAAGCAAGGCTTGTGGCACAAGGGTACACTCAAGAAGAAGGCATAGACTATGAAGAAGTGTTTGCTCCAGTGGCAAGGGTAGAGGCAATTAGGCTATTTCTAGCCTATGCCTCATACATGAAGTTCAAGGTATACCAAATGGATGTGAAGAGTACCTTTCTTTATGGTACAATTGATGAAGAAGTATATGTCTGTCAGCCCCTGGATTTGAAAATCCATCATATCCAGACAAAGTATACAAACTGAAGAAAGCACTTTATGGTCTTCATCAAGCCCCAAGAGCATGGTATGATACACTGTCTACCTATCTCTTGGAGAAAGGGTTTGAAAGAGGAATAATTGACAAGACCCTCTTCATTAAAAGAAGTAAGAAGGACATCCTATTGGTTCAGATTTATGTGGATGATATCATCTTTGGATCCACAAAAGATCAGATGTGTAGAGACTTTGAAAAGTTGATGCACAAGAGCTTTAAAATGAGTTCAATGGGTGAACTTACCTTCTTCCTTGAGCTTCAAGTGAAACAGAAGAAAGATGGGATCTTCATAAGCCAATCAAAATATGTGAAAGACATCCTGGATAAGTATGGTTTAACAGACTCAAAGCCAGCAAGCACACCTATGGAGACTCATAAAAAGATCACTGCTGATCTTGAGGGGGAGGATGTTGATGTCCATCTATATAGATCAATGATTGGATCTCTCATGTATCTCACAGCCTCAAGACCAGACATCATGTTTCCAGTGTGTTTGTGTGCCAGATTCCAAGTCAAGCCAAAGCAATCACATCTTCAAGCTGTTAAAAGGATTTTCAGATACTTAAGAGGGCAACCTAGATTAGGTCTTTGGTATCCTTATGAATCCAACTTTGACTTGATTGCTTATTCAGATAGTGACTTGGGAGGTTCTAACATGGACAGAAAGTCTACTTCAGGTGGATGTCAATTTTTGGGTGCAAGACTAGTATCGTGGCAGTGTAAGAAGCAAACCACAGTGTCCTTATCAACAACAGAAGCTGAGTATATTGCTGCTGCAAGTTGCTGCTCTCAGGTTCTATGGATTCAGAATCAGATGCTGGACTATGGGGTAACCTTTCTTCACACTCCAATCTTCATTGATAATAGCAGTGCTATAAGGATTGTTAACAATCCAGTCAAGCACTCCAAAACAAAACAAATTGAGATCAGGTATCACTTTATTAGAGATTGTAATGAAAAGAAGCTAATTCAAGTTGCTAAAGTTCATATTGACAACCAGTTTGCTGATCTATTCACTAAAGCCTTTGATGTGGGTAGATTCACTTTCTTGGTCACAAGTGTGGGTATGATCAACTCTGAATGAGCTCATGTCTTAAAAAGTGTTTTCATACCTGTTATTGGTTTATTCTTTGGTGCTACTAACATCTTTCTCAGGAAGTTATTACCTTGCTCAGAGTACCTCAAGGTTCAAAAAGTGTAAGTATAGTTAATGCTGCCAGTGCAGTTTTAATACTGCCAGTGCACAGTTAATACTGCTAGTTAGTTAATACTGCTAGTGGTTAATACTGCTCTCAGTTAATACTGCTAGTTAGTTAATACTTCTAGTGGTTAATACTGCTCTCAGTTAATACTGCTAGTTAGTTAATACTGCTAGTTAGTTAATACTGCTAGTGGTTAATACTGCTCTCAGTTAATACTGCTAGTTAGTTAATACTGCTTATGTCCCGAATCGTATAAATACCCTTTTTGCCCGCCTAAAAGTTCACAACGACTCTTTGATTTCTATTCATCTGCTCTCTAACCCTTTTTCTCTCAAAGCTCCTAGTAAAGTTCAGGCAAGCACACTCAAGCTCAATGGCATCCATGGCATTCATTAATGAGCACAACGAAATCGCTATGCTTCAAAAGCCGAAACAAGCTGCTGGATTCCATCAGATTGTGGATTTTCTCAAGTCCAACCACATTGCCCATGCTCTTACAGTGTCTCCAACAATCTACATAGAGCATCAAAGATAATTTTGGGCGAATGCCACTGTAGTCACAGAAAATGGTGTGCAGATAATCAAGACAAGGGTGTGTGACAAACCCTTGTCAGTTTCTAAAGAGGTGATTCGCATCTGTCTACGTCTAGACGATGCTGCAGGTATTACCTCTATTTCTAATGAGGACTTGTTCTCTAACCTTTCAAGAATGGGGTATGGAGGCCAATTGGGTGGTTTCAAATTCTCAAAAGCTAAATTTTATTCCCAATGGTGTTTTCTTGTTCATACCCTGATGCACTGTATTTCTAAAAAGACTACTGGATGGAGTGAGTTCAGCAGTACCATTGCTTATGCTTTGGTCTGCTTGGCCACTGCCAGAAAGTAAAACTTTTCTAAAATGATTTTCAATGACCTTGTGTCAAACTTGGGAAGCAAAAAGAGTTTTTATATGTACCCAAGATTTGTCCAGGTAGTTATAACCAATGAATTGACGGATATGCCTCACTTTGATGAGGTATATGTACCAAAAATCCCCAAAGGTAAGGTCTTTTCAAATATGAAGAGATCTCCATTAGACTCGGAAGAAGTTGACACCCCATTGTTCTCTACAATGATGGTGGTGTCCCACAATGAAGAAGGTATGGCTTCAGGGTCAAGGCCCTCATTAGACCATTCCACTGAAAGCCAATCCCAACCTTCAATCACCATATCAATCCCACAATCCCTTATTCAAAAACCCACTTCTCCAATCACCAATACATACATCAGGAAAAAGGTAAAGAAGGCTCCTTCCCTTCTGGTACCTTCACCCACAGAGCCTTTAATCCCTCTAATGGAGAATTCTCCATTAGAGAATATCTATAGGGAAACCACAGGGGTGTCTCACAACCCCAAGGAGGTGCTCACTGAGGAGATGAATGAGCATATGGGTGCAACGGCTGCCACTACTCCTGCTAGCACAGAGGAGGTCAGTGGTAACATCAATAAGACCTTCCCCATGGCAACTTTGGGTGAGTAATCATCCAAAGGTCCCAGGTGCCAATAAACCATGGGGGTAGCAGGTGCTTCTGCTAGGCAGAAGACCTCTACTACAAAAAGATCCCATGATCCTTCAAAAGGGGGTCACACTCCTGGAGAAGGTGAGGACAGCTATGACTATCTTGAATTGATGGAAACAATGGGCAACATCAATATGGATGTAATCAAGCAGGGAAAAGATATAGAAGAGCTGAAACTGATAATTCTGTCTCAACAAGTACAGATTACCAACCTGAAGAAAATGGTGAAGAGATTGGTCCAGAAAAGAAGAAGAAACAGTTTGTGCTCAGAAGAAGGAAACCAGTGACTGATGCTCCCAAAAAGGGGGAGTCAGAAGCTGATGCCAACATGGAAGATACTAAAGTTGAGGGGGAGTTTGATGGGGTTAGTGGAGATCAAGTACAAGGAGCAGAAACAGAAAGCATAGCAACAGTAAAAGAGAAAGCAGCAGTAACAGTTAATGCTGCTGAAACTGTTAATACTGCTGAATTAAATGAAGCAGCAGAAATAGTACAAGAGGTATTAACAGACCTTGAGTTAGCAGAAACTTTAATCAAGGCTAAGCATGATACTCCCAAGGTTACTTCAAAGGCCAAAGGAGTTATCATCAAAGGAAAAGGTGAAGTGATCAAGAAAGCAAGTGTTGAGAAGGTAGCATGTAAAGACAAAGGCAAAGCAAAGTTAGTGGAATCTGATCAACCAATTAAAAAGCAAAAGTTGGTTGAGTCAGATGAAGCTTTGGCCAGGAAGATTCAAGCTGAACTTGACCAAGCAGAATTAGCTCAAGTGGACAAAGATAGAGAGATGGCTAAGGCTCTGGCTGCAGAGTTAAATGAAGCTTATCAACAAAGTTTGGCAACTGAAATAGCACAGAAGAAAGCTGCAACCCTGAAGAAATATGTGTTGGTTAAAATGGCTGCTAAGAAGAGACAACCCTCAAAGACCTTCCTTGGTACTCAAGAGAGAAAGAAGATGATTACTTTTCTCAAAGGTGCTGTAGGAGTCAGAAAGGAGATGTTCTCAAAAATGTCTTTTGAACAGATTAAAGAGTTGTATGATTCAGAGATGCTAAAGCTTCAAGGGAATGAAAAAGCCAGAGTTGAAATGGAAAAGAGAATGAAAGAAAGTAATGATTTTCTGATAGAAAAACCTTTCCCTGATGAGCAAGAAACACCAAAGAAAGAAGCAACACTAGGTGAAAGTCTGAGGACTTTAAAAAGAACTAAGATGATGGCAAGAAGAAAATCAACCAAGAAGCCTAGAGTGGATAAAGAAGAAGCTGAGAAGGTTGCTGAAGAAGAAGGGGCACCTAAGTCAATTGAACAGAAAGAACCATCAAGTACTGATGATGTGAATCTGTACATGGTAGTGATGGACAAAGTTCCTGAACCTATTACAGCTGAACCTGTTGGTGTTAAGTCTCCAGAGATCATTCACTGGGATATACTGGAAGTTGATTGAAAAGAATATATCAGGCTCAAAAGAAAAGATGAGAAGTATGAAGTGTATAATACTTGGGCCAAGATTGTCAGAACATGTTCCAGGTCTGATCTAGAGGAGATGTTTGAAATAGGAATGAAGTTGTATGCTGATCAATTAAAAGCTCCAGAGATTTCAATCACAAAACTTATGATGGAGTATCTGTGTATGTTGTTCAAGCCTGAAGAAGTGAAGGACATCATCAGAAATGTGTTTCAAACTGTTAACAACTGGACTCTGTATGAAACTAGTGGAGTATATGCTTTAACTATGGATTCAAATCACACAGAATACTTCCTAGTGGATAGAGTGTACAACCACAGTAGATTGAAACTGCATACAATGTTGAAAAAGAGGCTTAGATGTGTTCCAGATTCAGAAATGGCAAAGTATTTGATTCAAAGGACAATTAATCAAAGTTTGGGGTTGGATGCTAATACAGTGATATGAGCTATGAAGTTTTGGGAGCATCTTAAAGACCATCTGAAGAACTTGACTTCTCTTCCTAAAAGTCAAGTTAGGGGGAGATTGTTGGGAATTCAAAATCATACAAGTATGGTTAATGCTGCTAGCACTAAATGGTTATTACTTCTGAAGTTACTACTGCTGATACAGGTTAATGCTGCTAATCAAGATTAATACTGCTAGTAGTTAGTACTGCTGAACTTAATACTGCTCAAAGTATTAATGCTGCTGAAGACTTAATACTGCTTATGAGATGAAGACTTCATATGGCAAGGATGACAGCTGTACTGAATGGAGATATTCATGGAAAGCTTGGAGATAACTTTGGAAGATTATACAGAAGATCTTTTATTCTTTGTAATTATCTTTTATCTTCAATATATGTACAGAATAGTTTTGTATCTTTAGCAATAGAGAATTAATTCTGAATTTTTAGTTTTCTTAGAGAGAATCAACCTCAAGGTTTATAATCCTAGTTCTAGAGAAGTAGAATTCGTATTGGTGAGCCTGTTCATCAATATTGAGGTTGAGTGTTGAATCTTGTAGCTTTACAATCTTTCAATAAAAGTTTACAAGTTGTTATTCTGATTCACTGTTTCATTGATCTTTGAATATTAAAGTGTTGTTCCGCAAACTTCTTTAATATTGTTTCTGAGTGTTTATTCTTGTTAAGAATTCAGATCCTGACACTCTTACTATCACTGAGTTAGATTTTGACTTAGAGGATCCATCAGACACTGACCTTTCAGAGTTTGATGAATCTCTGGCACTCTTGACAAACTCTTTTAAGAGATTTGCAAGAAAGAGCAATTTCAGAATAAATAAGCCTCTCTTCATATTTGACAAGCCTAAGTCAACACCTGTTGATAAGGCAACTGCTACTTGCTATAACTACGAGAAAGTTTGACATTTTACCAATGAATGCAGGTCAAAGAAAGTCTTCAAACCTTCTTCATCCCGAAAATCCAGCGATGACGAATACCTAAAGCTGAAAGAAAAATATCAGGAGCTGAAAGGCTTCAAGCGAAAAGGTAAAGTTCTAATAGTTGAAGAACACGAATGGCTGAATCAGAATAGTCAAGTTCTGATGAAGAAGATGCAGCTAATCTCTATCTAATGGTTGAGATTAAAGAAGAAGTGGAAGAACCATTTGGAACCTCCATAAGCATTATCACCTCTTAGGTATTAATATCTTCTGATCCAACTCTTACTGAAGCTGAGAGACGTCGTGCTGTTGATGTGCTGACAATTGATTTATACAATGCCCTGAATGGCAAAACTCAAGTTAAAAACAGAAATATTGATTTATTAGAGCAGCTTGAGAAATGTCATCTAAAGATCAAAGAACTGACTCATTTAGAGGAAAGTTTAAAAGACCAGGTCATTGTAAATGAAATTATCAGCATTGAATGCGAACAAGCTATCGTTGCTCTCAAGTCTGAGAAAGCTACAGTTGAAGGATGGTGCAAGTCCTCAGCTACGATCATTGAGATCAGAAGTCCTCAAATCCCTGTTCATGATAAAACTGGTCTTGGTTATAAATCTGATAAGGATGAATCTAGCAGAGGTTGTTCCAGGCTTAAGTTTAGAATGTTTGTCTCTTCCATTCACGACACTTCTACCTCTCAGTGCAATTCTTAAGGGAAATTTGTTTCCCATCATCGTCATAAGGCTACCAAAGCACCTAAGCTAAAGATGGTTCCTCTCAAACCTTCAGCTAGTCAAGCCTCTAGCTCTAGATATAAGATCACTAATAAAACTCAGAGATTTACTCCAAAGCTGAAGATTGAAATTTGGCCTAAGAAATCCGAAGAACTGAAAGTTCCTTCGAGATCAAATGCAAAGGGCATTCTTGGAGCTGGCCCGACTCATCTAAAGTTTTATAATGTAAATGCTCATGTTCTTAAGACCACCTTCAACTATAGAAAATGCTATCACTGTGGACTTACTGACCACATTGCCAGTAAATATCCCACTGCCACAATAGCTGAAAAGTCAGCTAAAGTGAAGATGAATGCCGCAAAGGCAAAGAAGGTCACCAAAGCTGAGAAACCTGCCAAGGTAAAAATGCCACTAAAGTTAAGAAATTAACTAAAGTGAAGATTGTCACTGACGCTGAATCATCAGATGCTGTGAAGATTGTTGAACCTTCCATCTCCACTAACTTATCTAGACCCATTGTAAAGTGGGTACCAATCAAAAAATAATATTCCTTTTGTATGCAGGACTCGAAGGGTATCTGATATCTTGATAGCGGATGCTCTCGACACATGACTGGTCAAAAGAACCTGCTCACTGACTACAAGGAAGAGAAAGGTCCCTCAGTGACCTTTGGTGGAAACGGAAAAGGCTACACCAGAGGGTTTGGTGTACTCAACAATGGTATGACTACCTTCCGAAGAGTCGCTTACGTAGACGGACTGAAGCATAATCTCCTCAGCATCAATCAGCTATGTGACAAAGACTTTAAAGTATGCTTAACTAAGAAAACATGTTCAGTCTTGGACAAAGATGGAAAACTTGCTCTCAGCGGTTATCGTTTGGAAAATGTTTATTTTATAAACATGGACTCAACAACCACTGAGAACATATGTTTTCTGTCTAAAGCCTTATCAGATGTCAACTGGCTACGGCACAAGAGGCTCTCTCATCTCAACTTCAAGACACTGAACACTCTATCCTCAAAATAACTAGTCTCCGGTCTACCTTAGCACTCTTATGCAAAGGAATCTCTTTGCTCAACTTGTGAAAAAGGAAAGCAGACTAAAGCTAGATTCAAATCAAAGCAAGTATCATCAATGACAAGCCCTCTTCAACTCTTACATATGGATTTATTTGGCCCTGTCAATATACAGTCCATTGCTGGAAAGAAATATACTCTTGTCATAGTAGATGAATACTCTCGCTATACCTGGGTCATGTTTCTACGCTCTAAGAGAGACAACCTAGATGAACTTATCTCTTTTGTTAGAAAGATGGAAGTTTTGAATAACATGACAGTTCGTTCAACAAGGAGTGATCATGGAACTGAATTTAAAAACAGTTCTCTTGATAACTTCTTTGAGAACAAGGGAATCTCTCACAATTTCTCATCTGTGAGAACTCCTCAAAAAAATGGAGTCGCTGAAAGAAGAAACAAAACGATCATCGAAGATGCTCGATCGATGCTCAGCGATTCTCATCTTCCAACTCAATTCTGGGCAGAAGCTGTTAATACTGCTTGTTTTACTCAAAACAGTTCGTTGATTGTCAAAAGATTTAACAAAACTGTCTATGAACTTTTCCATGGAAGAAAGCCTTCTATCATCTTTCTTCATATCTTTGGTTGTCAGTGCTTCATTTTAAACAATAGAGATACCCTTGGAAAATTTGATCCAGATCCAAAGGATGATGATGGAATTTTCATTGGATATTCTTCAGTATCCAAAGCCTACAGAGTTTTCAACAAGAGAAGACAAACAGTAGAAGAAACCATTCACATCACCTTTGATGAATCCAAATCAACAAATTTAAAGCCTATCGCTGATAATGATGAACTTAATGTATGGATGTTCTCTCACTATGGAGAAGCTGAACCTATCTTCAACACACACCATCATGTAAATCCTACAAATTGTTAGGTCCTAGATCTACAACATCTTAAGTAATAGTAACAAGTTTAGATAGGAGAGGACTATTTATTTATTGGAAATATAAAACTAATCTAGAGAGAACAAAGCTTGATTAGAAGGCTACATTTTTGTATTATGAATTATGAATGAAAACATTACAATACAAGGCTATTTATAGTCCACTACACTCTCTACCCTTGTTACACATTTAAGCCCAAGCCCATTTAACAAATAAGCCCAATAGGCCCAAGGCCTTTTACAATACATTTACTTTACAAAACTTTCTACAAAATAATACACTAACAATCTCCCCCTAAAGTTTTGGAAAGTAAATCATCTTCAAGTCTTTAGCTCCTCTCCCCCTTGATTTTCTTGAAAAAACTTTAGGGGTGCAACTCTTCAAATGTAGGCTCGGCTCCCCCTTGAAATTTGCTCTTACTCTTCATGTTTTCAACTTTAAAATTGGATCCAATGTGCACTATAACCTCGACTAAGTGCACGAAAAACATCTCAAAATGTAGAAACTCGAACTCGTTCCGATAAGCCCACAAGAATGATAACGAGTGAGTTTTACGTGACAAACCAAGTGCATTCTTAGTTTATAACAAAGAATCAGTCAAATAATCGCGAGTCAAGTAGGAATTCGGCTTAAGAGCGTAAACATTTTGCTTGAAGGAGGAACAATAAGGCACACACTACACGGTAAGGGATTGAGGAACAAATTTTGGCCAAATTAACGGATTTTGGACCAAAAATGTTAGAAAAAAAAAAACTAACGGGACTAATTGAGCCGTTAATTTTACTATTCATTGTCTCTTTCAAATGAAAACCCACGATCTGTTAATTTTCTACTTCACATTACTTTCAACATTTCACAATCAAGTAGGCTGTTAGTTGCATCAAATGACTTTTTAATCATCAATTAAATGATTTTAGCAACAAAAATTTTCATGCATCGTGAAACAGTATGGCAGTGAGAATATGACCATGTAACAGAAAATTTCCGGCGATAACAAACTTTTTCCGACCAGATCTTCTTCCAACAACTCAAAACCTTTAATTTCTAGATGAATCCTTTGCCATTTACTTGCAATATGATTGAAAAGAACAAAAAAACAGATTTGAACAATTTCACAGAAAAATTCCGGTTGAAACAGTCAATTTTCGGTGACAGATCGTTTTTCCGGCAAGGTGATTTTCACAGACCACAATACTCGATTTCATTCATGAAATTCCATCAAAAAACTCACAAACGATCGAGATAAACATTATTAGCAGGTCTGTAATGAAAATTTAACAATATCACAGCTCAAAACCTCGATTTTCTGGCGATGAACAGTGAATTTTCCGGCAATAACGTTTTTCCGATATATCGACTTCCAACTCTTAGATCTATCTTATTTCTCTACCAAAATTGATACAAAAACTTGCGTTCTGCTCTAAAAACATATACAAATAGATCTGAGGTAGATAAACATCACAACTCCGGCTGAAAGTCGGTTTTCCTTCTTAGCTCCGGTGAGATACGTTTTTCCAGCGAGAGGACTTTAAAACCTCATATCTCACTCATTTTTCGACGAATTTTGATTCTAAAAGTTGTAGAATGCTCGAAATTCAACAACGAACAGATCTAAGCAAATTGAATCATCTCATGCACAAAAATTTTCGGATCTTAAAAAGTGAACGCGAAGAACACCGAAAATCTCGAAAGAAAATTTGAAAATCCTCAATATTTGACGAAATTCGATTCTAAAAATTGTAGGAGATCTGAAATTGTTAACAATCCAATCTTCAAGAGCATGAGAGATTTGAACAAACTTACACGTAGGTCGGGCTAAATCACTTGAAATGTCGAGATTCGATAATCGTTTCGAGAAAAATTTCATCGATTTGGCTCTGATACCACTTGTTAGGTCCTAGATCTACAACATCTCAAGTAATAGTAACAAGTTTAGATAGGAGATGACTATTTATTTATTGGAAATATAAAACTAATCTAGAGAGAACAAAGCTTGATTAGAAGGCTACATTTTTGTATTATGAATTATGAATGAAAACATTACAATACAAGGCTATTTATAGTCCACTACACTCTCTACCCTTGTTACACATTTAAGCCCAAGCCCATTTAACAAATAAGCCCAATAGGCCCAAGGCCTTTTACAATACATTTACTTTACAAAACTTTCTATAAAATAATACACTAACAACTCAGAATCGATCACTGATCGTAAAGAGTTTTAAGAAGACAGCCTATGAACTTTTCCATGGAAGAAAACCAACTCTAAGTTTTCTTCATATCTTTGGTTGTCAATGCTACATCTTAAACAACAGAGATCAACTTGGAAAGTTTGATCGCAAAGCTGACGATAGAGTTTTCCTTGCATACTCGTCAGTGTCCAAAGCTTTCAGAGTCTTTAATAAGAGAAGACAAACTGTAGAAGAAACCATACACGTCACCTTTGATGAATTTCTCTCATCAAATTCAAAACCTATCTTTGAAAATGAAGAGCTGAATGATCTCTCACCTCAGATATGTTGATACATCTTTTAGCAATAACTATCAAGCAGATCTTCCAAATGTTGATGATGATCCAATCATTGTTTCAACCAAAGCATAATCTACTTCTTGGGTTTCGGCTGTTCTCATAAACACTATGCACCCTTTTGAACCCTCAACTTCTGTATCACCTCTCACCTCTGAACAACAATCAGTGGATGATGTTCAATCTGAACCTCATCGACTAATAATTGATGATCATACTGCTGAAACCTCTTCCTCAGCAAATATTCCCATCCATACCACTCCTTCAGATATAGATACTCAAACTCCTGCTCAGAGATGGACAAACAATCATCCTATCGAACAAATACTTGGTGATCCAAACACTGGATTCAGACTCGACTTGGTTCAGGTAACATCTGTCTATTTGTAAACTTTATCTCTCTTCAAGAATCCAAAAAGATAGATGATGCCCTCAGAGATCCAAATTGGATCAACGGTATGCAAGAAGAGATGATTGAGTTTGAAAGAAACAAAGTTTGGAATCTCGTTCCCAAGCCATCTGATAAGACTGTTATTGGCACCAAATGGGTGTTTTGTAACAAATTAGATGAACATGGGACTGTGACCTGCAACAAAGCTAGACTTGTTGCTCAGGGATACAGACAAGAGGAAGGCATAAACTATGATGAAACCTTTGCCCCTGTGGCTAGGCTCGAAGAAATTCGATTATTCTTAGCCTATGCAGTTCACAAAGATTTCAAGGTATATCAAATGGATGTCAAGTCAGCATTCCTAAATAGAAAGTCGAGTGGGGAAGTCTATGTTGAACAACCCCCAGGATTCACCGACCCTAAGCATCCAAGCTTTGTATATAAATTGGATAAGTCTCTCTATGGGTTGAAACAAGCCCATCGTGCTTGGTATGACACCCTATCTTCTTTTCTAATCACTGAGAAATTTGAACGTGGAATGATTGATAACACTTTGTTTTTCAGAAAGATTAAAGGTCATAATATTCTTGTTCACATATATGTCGATGGCATTATATTTGGTTCTTGTTAGGTCCTAGATCTGGATCATTTCATGTTTGTATAACAAGTTAGGATAGGAGAAGGATTTTATTTTCTAGAGACAGAAAGTAAATCTAATCTAGAAAGAGAAAGTGCTTAAGGACTACATTTTCATTAATTGGAATTATGAAAAATTACAAGCTAAGACTTCTATTTATAGTCCAACACCTACACTCCCTTGTTACAACATTAAGCCCAAGCACATCTACAACTAAGCCCAATAGGCCTAAGGCCTTTTACAAATACAAATCAAATACAATTAAATGTTATTTACTTTCCAACACTTTTATACACTAACATTCTTCCCCTAAAGTTTTGGAAAGTAAATCATCTTCAAGCTCTAATATTCTCTCCCCCTTGATTTGCTTTGTAAAACTTTGGCACAAGTTGACAATGATTAGCTCGGCTCCCCCTTTAATGTTGCTCTCACTCTTGAATTTTCGATTTTAAAACCGGATCCGAAGTACTGCATAAGCTCGACTAAGTGCACTTCGAAGCATCTTAAAATGTTGAAATCCAACTTGTTACGTTAAGCCCACAAGAATGACAACAAGAGGATTTTACGTGACGAACCGGTGCATACTTAGTGTTTAACAACGAATCCGTCGTTAACCGCGAATCGAATAAGAATTCCGCTTGAGAGTCGTAAACTTGTTGCTTGAAGAGGGAACAAATAATCATGCACCACTCGGTAGGGGTTGAGAAACAATTTTTGGTCAAATTTAACTGACTTTTGGACCAAAAATGTTAGAAAATTAACGGGACTAACGGATATCCGTTAGTTCACTATTCACCTTCTTCACATGAAATCATGTACTATTCACTTTTTCTTTCACTTTTATACATGAAGTCACAATCAATTAACTTGATTATTGCATCTAACAGCTTCATGAATCATCAAGTAAACATTTTTAGACAACATTGCAGCTCAAACTCGAATTTTCCGGCGATGAACAGTAAAAATCCGGTGACAACAACTTTCCGGCGAGATTTTATAATCACAGACCATATTTCTCGATTTTCATGCTCTAAATCGATCCAAAAACTTATATAAACGTTGTAGAACAGATCTGGAACATAATTTTGACAATATCACAGCTTGAATCCCGTTTTTCCGGCGAGTGAATAGTGCAGATCCAGCAAAAACGTTTTTCCGGCGAGGTGATGCTCACATATCAAAATTTCTCGAATTTGTTGCTCAAAAATACATCAAACAATCGAGGTAAACATTTAGAACATATCTTGAACGATATATGACAATATCTATGCTCAAACCTCAGATTCCGGCGAGATTCCGGTCAGATCTAGATTTTCCGGCGAACTCTCTTTAAAATGCTCATAACTCGCTCAATTTTCGACGAAATTCAGATCCCAAACTTGTAGATCGCTCGAAATTCAATAAAGAATAGAGATTGACAATTCAAATCGATTCATGCAACGATTTTTCGGATCAATAGATTTGACGCGAAAAACGATACCGAAAATATGGAAAAATCTCAAAAATTATCGAAATGCGATTCTACGAATTGAGATAGATCTGGAATACGATTAAGAACAATACTTCAAGAGGTTTTAAGAATTCGATGAACTTAAAAGTAGATCGGGCTTAAAAACGCATGAAATGTCGAGATCCGATAATCGTGTCGATAAAAATGTTATCGTTTGGCTCTGATACCACTTGTTAGGTCCTAGATCTGGATCATTTCATTTTTGTATAACAAGTTAGGATAGGAGAAGGATTTTATTTTCTAGAGAGAGAAAGTAAATCTAATCTAGAAAGAGAAAGTGCTTAAGGACTACATTTTCATTAATTGGAATTATGAAAAATTACAAGCTAAGACTTCTATTTATAGTCCAACACCTACACTCCCTTGTTACAACATTAAGCCCAAGCACATCTACAACTAAGCCCAATAGGACCAAGGTCTTTTACAAATACAAATAAAATACAATTAAATGTTATTTACTTTCCAACACTTTTATACACTAACAGTTCTACTAACCCTTCTCTCTGTGTGCGATTCGCTGAGAGAATGAAGAAATAATATAAGATGAGTATGATGGGTGAGCTAACCAACTTCCTTGGTCTTCAAATTAAGCAATCTGACAAAGGTACATTCATACATCAAGGTAAGTATGTTAATGATATGCTGAAGAAGTTTGATCTCACTCAAACTTCAGCAATGAAAACCCCTATGGCTCCACCGCTGACACTAAACAAGGATTCATCTGGAAAACTTGTTAATGTCACCACTTATATAGGAATGATCGGGTCATTACTCTATCTGACAGCTAGTCGACCTGACATTATGTACTCTACCTGCTTATGTGCACGATATCAGTCTGAACCCAATGAATCCCATATGATCGCTGATAAGCGTATCTTCAGATATCTGAAGGGAACTCCTAACCTAGGTCTTTGGTATCCCAAAGACCCAGGGTTCGATCTAACTTCTTATTCAGACAGTGATTTTACCGGATGTAAGCTAGATAGAAAGAGCACCACTGCAGGCTGTCAGCTTCTAGGTGGAATTGGTGAGTTGGACAAGTAAAAAGCAGAAGTCGGTATCCACATCAACTGTTGAAGCTGAGTATGTAGCCGCTGGTAGTTATTGTGCTCAAGTCTTATAGATGAGAAATCAACTTCTAGACTATAACCTTCAGCTATCAAGGATTCCTATCTATTGTGATAACACTGGTGCAATTACAATAGAAAATAATCACGTGCTACACTCAAAGACCAAACACATTGAAATCAGATATCATTTTATCAGAGATCATGTGATGAATGGAGATATTGAACTTCATTTCATTCCTACTGATTTTCAGCTCGCTGATATCTTTACCAAACCCCTCGATGAGATAAGATTCAACTTTCTCATCAGCGAGCTTGGAATGTTAAATATCAAAGAATAACTCTTCAAATATTATGCATTATATCAACGATTAAACTTCCAAGTTCATCATTCATCATGTAATCGTTGACTATATGTTATTCGATAGTCAGGTAGGTCTTCTACATCTCTCCCACTGAAGATCTCTTCAGCGAGACAATTCTTGAAAATTTCAAAAGATAATCACTAATCTCTTCAAGTGATTATAATCTTTTCTTAAAAGAAATCTTATCATTGACTTTCTTCTCAATGATACTTTTAAAATTCAAAAATAATCACTGATTTCTTCAAGTGATTAAAAGCTTTTTGAAAACTGAAAAGACGTTTCCTTTATGACGTCATTATTTTTGGATAACTGTTGGCACGATTTTTCTGACAACGTCTCCCGTTCCTATTCTATGACCAATCACACATGAGCGACGTGTCCTTGTCATGATGATCTTTCTCTCTCTATCATCATTCGTTTCTCTCTCCTACGTATAAATACCTTTCTTCATCTCACATTAAAACTTTATGCACTCAAAACTCTCTCAAGCAAAAAAATTATCTCAAAGCAAGGAAAACACCAAGAACACGCACTAACACCTACTCTATGATTCTCAGTTTCTTTCATCCTCCTTATTATTTTTTACTACAAAACACTATTTAATGCTATAATCTTTGTTTACTAAGATCAAATAACCTGTTTTTTTTTTGCAAAATCATCTCCTTCATGATTTTCATTTCAAACCCTAAAATCTTTGTTTTTAGAAGAACATTCGTTTTAAACTGGACTCTTAACCAGTCTTTGTTTTCTTTTCTTCTCTTAAAACATTATCTATATAGAAAAGGTAGTATGTTTCCATAAATACTCACGTTTTCATATAGTTTTGTTCCTTATAACCCAGAATACCATTTCTTTCTTAAAATAGAAACTGGTAATCTAACGGTTTCTTCATCTCCTTCCAAACTTCACAAATGGCATCCCAAGTAGTTAACCTAACCAAGGCCTCAAATGTCACATTTGACTTTGATAAGATCATCTTCAAATGCAATAATCACCATGGACTGCTCTCCTTCCCACCAAGAAACCATCGATTCATCTCCTAAACGATGTTGTTTTTCTAAAGACCTGCCCAATTAGCTATGCGCTTACAATTTACCCTCCTGCCTGCTCCTCCCCGTTGAAGCAATTCTGGTTTACTGCTGAAGCAACTACTAAGACACTGGCTTCTGGACGAAAACTACCTGTCATTGCCTTTCAAACTGAACATGGAAAAGGGAGCCTCGGACTTTCAGCTCTAAGGAACGCTCTCAACTTATCTGTTGCCAAGACCTATGAGTCTACCCCCACTGATGAAGAGCTTATGTTGGTCCCGAAGGTGCTTAACAAGTTTGTAGAAGGGTGAGGGGTTGAATACAAACACAAATTTAAAGTTTAATAAATTGTTTATTGATAAATCAAAATACAATTTACATGTTTGTTGCAGTATAAGATTAAGGAAGAATCCTAATCTAAACAAACTTAAGAAACACTAAGATAGTTGCACAAGAAATAGAGAAAGGGGATTAAGGGAATATAGAAAACAATGGTTTCTATATTTTATAGAAAGATTGAAGGTAGAAGATTTATGAAACTAGAGAAGAAGAGTCTTGATCTTTCTATTTATACCCTATGCATTAAATGTATGGCAGGGTAATTTACACGTGTCCTTCTCTGATTGGTTGCGTGAGTCTGACTTTTGGAGACATGCTTTTGGCCGTATGATGAATAGTGTAGATATCAGAGTTGTTGTACGAAATGTTGCAGAGGTATGTCCTTTCTGACACTCGTACTATTTGCGCATAGATAAGACAACAAAGACTTGAGGTATAAGCAATGTGATCATCGATTGCTGAATATCTCTTCCATCTCAGAGATAGAAAGAAGTTCAGTTATCGCTGAAGCTTTTCCTCAGGCTTCTTCGCGTGTGAGTATACTTGTCTTGTTTTCGCTGATATCATCATCAGGTCATGAGTAGACTTGTCATTTGTTCAGTAGCTTCCTCTTTGATTCAGCAGTGAACATCTTTTGTCGTGAATCTTGTCTTCAGGGATTACGTCTAACTATTTACAATAGAAATTATCAGCGATACTGAACATACTCAGTATTTGATCGCTAATGGTGAAACACTAATACATACATATGTTAAATGTAATTTTCACTAAGTATTATAAAGGGTCATTATCAAATCACTGAGATAGTTGGATCAACAATCTCCCCCTATTTGATGATGACAAAGTAACTATGAAGAAAATTACTTAAGTCAAAATAAAGGATAATCAGGGCTCATAACATACACGTCTCAATTACTATTTTGAGGGATCTTTTACAGTACTGATAGAGTTAAGTTCACTGAAATTTTCATTAATTCAAAGAAAGAATTACAAGAAGAGAGATGAAAATTATAAGTACAAGTGAAGATCTAACTACTGTAAGTCTAACTAACATATTACAAGAGAGAAAATCTATCAACTATCTAGATAAGATTTCAGGACCTTGATCATATAATATGGTACTTCCTCTCCTTTTTGTCTTCGATCAACTGATTCTTGTCGAATGAGAGTCTTGATCAGTTCATCTGAGGGAGAATAGGTACACCATAAGTACAGAAGGTCCTTGATATGATTTAGAGGGTAGAGAGGGATTTTAGAGACTCTTTAAAATCTGATCTGACCTTCATCATCTCTGAAAAAGATTCCAAAAGGGTTCTTCAAAACTTTCCCTGGGATGAATGGACCACAAGGAAGCAGGGATAGATCAAGAACTGAGAGATCAGGAGGAGGACAGAACAGTGCTTCTTTTGAGAACTTGATGGAGGTGTCATTTTTTTTATCACTGCGACATTATCAGAAGAGGAGGTAGGCCTTCTTTTGATTTGCTTTGGCTTTGGTGGAAGAGTTGAAGGCACTTTCAAAATAGCAGCGACTCCGTTGATTAGAGCTCCAACGAGACTTTCAACATAGCCTTTATACGTTGATTTCGATTTCTTCAATGCTTCTTTGAACTCTAGCCACTCAACGTAACCAAAGTGTTCAAGCCTTGATACGAACATTGCTTTTGAGTTTCCATCCTCTCTGGTGATCTCCATAGTCACTGATGTTCATTGATCTCCATTGAGTTTCCTTCTTCTTTCTCCCAGAGATAGTGACAGTGACGATCTTCATTGGGTCAGAGCGATAGTCTATCTTTTGTTTGCACCAGTCTAGACTTTTATCACTGACCTCTTTTTCTTTTGAGCGCTCCTCTTCAATATCTTTAAGTATAGTATCCTGAACAACAACTACATTCTCCTTCAGCTTGTCGTCTTTAAACATGGACACATGTAACTTGAGAGCTAAGTCAACATCTCTTCGGCAGTCAGCGAGCAGTCTTTCAGTTCGGATAAATTCTTCATATTTGGTTTCGGAGAGAAAGTTGAGTTCTTATGGAATATATTGAGGAGGAATCGTTAGTCGCTGACTCTCTAGGTGAGAGATCATCTCTGTTCTTCTTTTAAGTTCATCCTCTGACCATTGAGCTAGTCCAGAGGGCCTTCCTGGATGGAGCAGGGTTTCATCTTCTTCTTCCTCTTGTTCATCAACCTCATTGAAGGAGGTTGGAATTATTTGATTATCAACTGTGAGAGCTGGGATTATTTGCAGTGATGGAGTTCCCTTAAGCAAGGAAGAGAACTGTTGAGCAAAAAATAGGGGGTTAGTGTATAATATAGGAAGTGAAAGATAAAGGTTTAGAATGAGAGGGGTGATAGGTAGGAATAAAAGGAGAGAGGGACAATGGAAAGGCATACCTGAGAGGGTTGCTCCCCCTCAGATGGTGATAGTAGTTTCAAGTTTCCTTCGGCAGCGATCCCCTTCTGCTTTCCTTGAAAGGAGGAAACTGGAGCACCATCCTTTTGTCTCCCCCTGCTTCATTGATGACAACGCCTTTGGTCTGAGGCGCTGATGTTGCTGAAAACCAAAGAGAGGGGTCTTCATCTTCATCATCATCATCAGCTGCGTCATCATCACCCTGATCATGAAGATCAAGGTCTTCCTCTTCTTCTTCTTCTTCTTCTTCTTCTTCTTCATTCTCTTCTTCTTCTACAGCTTGAGAAGAAGAAGGAGGGACCTGAACTTCAATTGCTGAAACTTCAGCTATCTTCTCCCCCTCAGATTGAGAAGGAGGTTCTTCCGCAGCTACCTGAGCCTCAGCCACTGTATTTTCTTCAAACATCATCTCCCCCTCTTTGTCATCATCACGGGGGAGGTCATCGTTTGTAGGAGAAACAGCATCAACAACAGGTGTTCGGCGGGCATCAGCCTCCATCTTGTCCAATCGTCCATCAATATCAGGAATAACTGAAGTTGCTTGATGAATTAAATCAATAACTGCCAGCGACATCCGATCGTCATGCGTAAAGGAAGGAGTTAAGGCAGGAGTTGGTTCATTCAGCTTGGCCAACAACTGAGAGAGCAGCTGATTGGAAGAACCCATCTTGGTGTTAAGACCATGGACTTCGCCAGTCAAGTGTTCAACATGGCCAGTGAGGAATTGGAGTTGACTTGTGTTGCAGGCCATGTTGTCCTTCAGCTGATTTACCTCGTCTTGAAGGGAGCTCAACTGAGAAATATCAACTTTAGAGGCGGTTGCTGAGGTTAAAGTCTTCATCTCTTCACCTGACTTATTAACAGCATTGGTGTTGGTGTCGAGAGAGGCAGCGAGACTTTCCACCTTATCAACAAGCTTGTTGACGTTGGCGTCAACAGTTCCCAAAGTAGGACCTGAAAAAGAAGTTAGTAGTTGAGCGAAATTATGCTCAGGCTTATTTAGAGATATGGGAGAAGTGTATATGGTTTTGGGGTTACCTGAGTTGTCAAACATGTTGAAAAAGTGCATGTCCCCCTCAAAAGGTGAGAAGGGCTGAGAAGTTTGAACAACAATAGGTCCTGTAGTAGCAGCAACAGAAGCTGGTTGCTGTAAAAATGAAGGGTTAGGAACCAAAGAAATAGAAGAAGGAGAAATTATGGGGATAGACGAAGGAGCACTGGTGATTATAGTAATTACATCAGTTATTTGAGAAACTGGAGGAGTTGGGGTGATCACCGGTGGTGTATCAGCGATGGATGTCACTGATATGGTTGTAGTAGCAGTTGTGGAAGAGCGAGCCATGAAACCATCTAAGGTAGTCTGTTGAGAGACCACCTCAGGTACCTTTGTGGAGTGGGATTGCTCCACAGTCTTCTAGGCCTTTTTAGAAGGACCAAAAGGAGCCGTTGATTTGCATTTTTGAGGGGTGGTAGTTGAGGGGATAACTGATGAAGAAACCATCGGCGTAGCCACTGAAGTCGAAGAAGTTTGAGAAAGGAGAAAGCGAAAGGTTTGAAGACTTACCTCTTGTTCAGCGGGCTTAACTTCCAAGGCTCGAAGTCCAACCTTGGAGAAGTTGCAATCTCCTTCCTTGGGGTATTTGTCAGCTAGGAAGAAGTGGAGAACGGCGGAAATGAAATGGACGTAGGGAATTTTGATGTCCCTTTCAGTCTTTTCAATATTTGACAAGAGATCTTCAAAGATCACTCCTGCATAGTAGAAATGCCGCCCAACAAGCACTGAGTATCCCATCTGGACATGAACTTTGCTAGCTTGGTCCAGTGATCCAACCTTTCCGCTCACACATTGAATGATATGAGTGAAAATGAAGTTCAACTCCGAAGGCATGTTCGACTTTTGAATCTTAGTCAGCTTCTTGTTTGGGATTGTAGTGCGAGGCCTGAAATCCCATTGGTAGCCCATGAAGTCAAGAAACTGAATGAGTTCAACGTCAGTTGGTGGAGCATCAAATCCTTTGGAGGTATTCGAAGGAAGATGAAGTGTTGTGCGGATGGCGAGAGGGGTGATGTTCCTTGGACCATGTTGAGTATGGAAAGTGATGGCAGGGATTGGTTTGCCTTGCTTGCTTAGAACTTCACCCTTATCAGCGGTGAACCAGAATTGCTGAAGAAGACATTTCGAAGGCTTAGGATCAACCTTTAATGCATATCCTAGGCATGATTCCTTAAGAAAGTTTGCAGCATGCACAAGATGAGGATATTTTTTAGCGTCGAAGTCCAAACGTGCTAAGTGGTTGTTCTTAGCAACTTCCGAATTAGCAAGGGCGAATTTAACGTTCTTAGAAGGAATGAGATTTGCTTGGGCCATTTCTGGAATAAAGAAAAAGAATAGAATAGAGTAGAAGGTTTAGTTTCTAAAAACATGATAAATTATTTTACCAGTTTCCTTTTGAGGAAAGAGACTTGAAAATAAGTTTGTTTTTAGTTTAGAATAAAATTCTTAAGGATAACAAAGAAGAAGAATATTCTTAAAGACCAAAGGTCTTTGCATAGAGTAAAATCATAAAGAAAATGATTTTAAGAATGAAAAACACTTTGAATCAAAAACAATAGAAGTTTTAGAATCAAACACGTGTTTTTATTAAGAAAAAGATGAAGAACAAAAACCTGAAAGTCTTGTGAGGTTGAAGATTTAGGAATTTGCTTGTTTACTTGAATGTCGAGAATATTTTTTTTTTGCCTTGGAAGTTTTTGAGAGCGTAAAAGGCAAAAATGTAAATGGCATTCCTTTTATATGAGGATAGAGAAGGAATTTGGAGCGGGAAAAGGAGGTCATCATGACACGGACACGTCCTATGAAATTGATTGGACATGAAGTGCAACGGACGAACGTGTCATAAAAAGGTGTGCCATGGATTATCATTTAGAATGACGTCATAGGAGAGAGAAAATGTTTCGTTTTTAGAAAGTATCACTGATAGAAATTCAGAGATAACTTTTCTTTTCAAAGGATCACTGACTAGAAATATCAGTGATAAGATTTGTTTAAAAAAGCTTTTAACCACTTGAAGAAATTCAGTGATTGGAGATTTTGATTTTTGAAAAACGTCTTACTGAATGTGAAATTTAGCGAGAGAGAATGAGAAAACATACCTGAGAGTCAGTGATATGTAATCATAGATTATGAGAATAACTGACATAATGCATGAAGGCTAAAGAATTAATCTTCGAGATTCAGCATTCCAAGCTCACTGATGAGAAAGTTGAATCTTTTCTCATCAAGAGGTTTGGTAAAGAGACCAGCGAGCTGATAATCAGTAGGGATAAAGTGGAGTTCAATATCACCATTCATCACATGATCTCTGATAAAATGATATCTGATCTCTATGTGTTTCGTCTTTGAATGTAGCACGGGATTGTTTGCTATAGCGATGGCACTAGTGCTGTCGCAATAGATTGGAATTTTGGATAGCTGAAGGTCATAGTCTAATAGTTGATTCCTCATCCATATGACCTGAGCGCCACAACTTCCAACTGCTACGTATTCAGCTTCAGCTGTGGAAGTGGACACTGAGTGTTGCTTTTTACTTGTCCAACTTACCAGCTTTCCTCCTAGAAATTGACATCCACCAGTGGTGCTTTTTCTATCAAGTTTGCATCCTGCAAAATCACTATCTGAATAACCAGTGAGATCGAACCCTAAATATTTGGGATACCAAAGACCGAGGTTAGGAGTTCCTTTAAGATATTTGAAGATTCTCTTTATAGAGATCAGATGGGATTCCTTGGGTTCTAATTGATAGCATGCATAGAGACATGTAGAGTACATGATGTCAGGTCGGCTCGCTGTAAGATACAGCAGGGAGCTTATCATTCCTCTATAGGCAGTGACATTCACAGGTTTTCCAGCTGGATCCTTGTTTAATGTCAGGGGAGGTGCCATAGGAGTTTTCATCGCTGAAGTTTGAGTGAGATCAAACTTCTTCAGCATATCTTTAACATACTTACCTTAGTTAATAAATGTACCTTTATCAGTTTGCTTGATCTGAAGTCCAAGGAAGTAAGTTAGTTCACCCATCATACTCATTGTATATTCTTTCTTCATTCTTTCAGCGAAGTGAGTACACAGAGATAGGTTAGTAGAACCAAATATAATGTCATCAACATATATTTATACAAGAATAATATCTTTCTGAAAAACAAAGTGTTATCAATTTTACCACGCTCAAAGTTTTCAGAGATAAGAAAAGAAGAGAGAGTTTCATACCAAGCACGAGGAGCTTGTTTTAGATCATAAAGAGCCGTATCCAACTTATATACATAATTTGGATGCTTAGGGTCAGAGAACCCTGGGGGTTGTTCAACATAGACTTCTTCATTCATCTTTCCATTTAGGAATGCTGATTTGACATCCATTTGATATACTTTGAAGTCTTCGTAAACTGCATAGGCTAAGAATAGTCGAATTGCTTCGAGCCTAGACACAGAGGAAAAGGTTTCATCATAGTCTATGCCTTCCTCTTGTCTGTATCCCTGAGCAACTAGTCTAGCTTTGTTGCGGGTCACAGTCCTATGTTCATCTAATTTGTTTCTAAACACACATTTAGTGCCTATAACAGATTTATCAGATGGTCTGGGAACGAGATTCCAAACTTGGTTTCTAGAGAACTCAGCCATCTCTTCTTGCATAGCGCTGACCCAGTTTGGATCTCTGAGGGCATCATCAGTCTTCTTTGGCTCTGAAAGAGAGAGAAAGCTAATAAAGAGACAGATGTTACCTGAACTTCGTCGTGTCTGAATACCTGCATCAGGATCACCAAGAATTTGATCTATGGGGTGATCTCTGGTCCATCGCTGAGCTGGGGCATGATCGCTTACCTCAGAAGTTGGATAATCAATAGGGATGTTCACAGATGAAAAAACTTGAGGTTCTTCAGCTAAGAGATGTTGAGTTTTAGATAAACCATTATTTACTGAGAGGTTTTCAAAGGAGGGAAGTTCTGATGGAGGAAGTGTGTTTAGAGGAATAGCTGAAACCCAAGAGGTGAATTCAGTGTTAGGAGGTATGATGTTTGGATCTTCATCAACATTAGGATAGTTTGTATGCTGATGATTGTTGAAGAGAGGTTATGTTTATTTATAGTGAGAGAACATCTAATCATTCAGTTCTTCATTGTCAGCGATAGGTTTAGAGTTCGTTGAATTGGATTCGTCAAAGGTGACATGAATTTTTTCTTCTACAGTTTGTCTTCTCTTATTGAAGACTATGTAGGCTTTGGAAATTGAGGAATAACCAAGAAAGATTCCATCATCAACTTTTGGGTGAACTTTCTAAGAGCGTATTTGTTGTTTAAAATGAAACACTGACAACCAAAGATGTGAAGAAAGTTGATAGAAGGTTTTCTTCCATGAAAGAGTTTGTAGGTTGTCTTGCTGAAACGTTTTACTATCAGAGACCTGTTCTGAGTAAAACAAGCAGTGTTGACAGCTTCTGCCCAAAATTGAGTTGGAAGATGAGAATCGCTGAGCATTGATCTTGCAGCTTCAATGATCATTCGATTTCTTCTTTCAGCAACACCATTTTGCTGAGGAGTTCTTAAAGAGGAGAAATTGTGAGAGATTCCCTTACTTTCAAAGAAATTGTTCAGGGAACTGTTTTTGAATTCAGTTCCATGATCATTTCTTATTGAGCGAACAGTTAGATTATTCAACACTTCCATCTTTCTAACAAAAGATATCAGTTCTTCTGTAGTGTCACTTTTACAGCGAAGAAAGATTACCCAAGTGTAGCGAGGTTATTCATCTACAATGACAAGTGTATATTTCTTTCCAGCTATGGATTGGATATTGACAGGGCCAAATAAATCCATATGAAAGAGTTGAAGAGGACCTGTCACTGAGGAAACTTGTTTTGATTTGAAACTAGCTTTAGTCTGCTTTCCCTTTTCACATGTTGAACAAAGAGATTCTTTGGCATATGAGTCCTGAGGAAGACCGGAGACTAGTTCCTTTGAGGAGAGAGAATTCAGTGTCTTGAAGTTGAGATGAGATAACCTTTTGTGCCATAAGCAGTTGACATCTGAAGAGACCTTAGAGAGAAAACAAACGTTTTCAGTGGTAGTAGAGTCCATGTCTATTACATAGACATTTTCCATACGATAACCACTAAGAGTGAGCTTTCCTTTTTCATTCATCACTGAACATGCTTTCTTACAAAAGCGAACTTCATAGTCTGTCACATAGTTGGCTGATGCTAAGAAGATTATGCTTCAGTCCATCTACGTAAGCGACTCTTCTAAAGGTGGTTGTTCCATTGCTGAGAACACCAAACCCTCTGGTATAGCCTTTTCCATTTCCACCAAAGGTCATTGAGGGACCTTTTTCTTCCTTGTATTCAGTGAGCAGGTCTTTTTGTCTAGTCATGTGTCGAGAACATCCGCTATCTAAATACCAGATGCCCTTCGATCCCTACAAACATATAGAAGATTAATTTTTGATTGGTACCCACTTTTCAATGGGTCCAACAGTGTTAGTGGAGATGGAAGGTTCAACAATCTTCACGACATTTGAAGATTCAGCTTCAGTGGTAACCTTCACTTTGGTTATTTGAATAACCTTAGTGGCATTCTTCACCTTGGCAGATTTCTCAGCTTTGGTGACCTTCTTAGCCTTGGGAGCAGTCATCTTCACTTTAGCTGTCTTTTCAGCTTTTATGGCAGTAGGATATTTACTAGCAATATGGTCAGTAAGTCCATAGTGATAGCATTTTCTATAGACAAAATTTGCCTTGTGACTATAAGTAGTAGAGTTAGAAAACTTGAGATGAGCAGGATCAGCTCCAAGAATGCCTTTAGCATAAGATCTAGGAGGAACTTTCAGTTCTTCAGATTTCTTAGTCTTAATATCAATTTTCAGCTTTGGAGTTGATCTCTGAGAAATATCAGTGATTTTAGTTCCATAGCTGGAAGATTGACTTACTGAAGGTTTTAGAGGAACTTTCAGTTTTTCTTTCTTGGTAGCCTTCTGAGGATGGGAAATGTATTTCCCTTTATTAGCGAGCTTAGAGCTTTTTGATAAGTCCTCAGGAATAGAATTGGAAGATGAAGAACAATGAGTAGAAAAAGTGTCAGGGATAGAAGAGACAAACATTCCAAACTTGAGCATGGAACAGTCTCTGTTAGATTCGTCCTTTTCAGGATGATAACCGAGACCAGCTTTGTCATTAGAAGGAATTTAAGCCCTGATGATTTCAGTGATCTTGGTTGACGATTTACACCATCCCTCAAATGTTGCCTTTTCTGATTTTAAAGCAGTGATGGCTTGTTCGCGTTCAATGTTGATAATTTCATTTACAATGACTTGATCTTTTAAACTTTCCTTTAGAAGAGTTAGTTATTTGATCCTTTCATGACATTTCTCTAGTTGTTTAGTTAAATCAACGTTTTTGTTTTCAGCTAGAGTTTTGCCATTGAGAGCATTGTATAAGTATATTGTCAGCACATCTACAACGCGACTTCTCTCAGCTTCAGAAAGAGAGGGATTAGTAGAGATTGATACCTGAGAGGAGATATAGCTCATGGAAGTTCCTGTTGGTTCTTCCACTTCTTCTTTAATCTCAGCCATAAGACAGAGATTAGCGACTTCTTCTTCATCAGAACTAGATTCTTCAGATTCAACCCAGTCATGCTCTTCAGTGATAAGACCTTTACCTTTTCGCTTAAAGCTTTTTAACTTTTGGTATTTCTCTTTCAGCTTAAGGTATTTGCTATCGCTGGTTTTCCTGGAGGTAGAAGGTTTGAAGACTTTCTTTGACTTGCACTCACTTGTAAAATGTCCAACCTTTTCACAGTTAAAGCAAGTAGCAGTAGCCTTATCAACAGGGGTTGATTTTGGCTTGTCAGATATAGAGAGAGGCTTATTTCTTCTAAAATTGCTCTTTCTTGCAAACCTTTTGAAAGAGTTTGTCAAAAGTGCTAAGGATTCATCAAACTCTGAAAGATCAGTGTCTGATAATTCTTCAGAGTCAGAATCTAACTCAGTGATAGTGAGAGTAGATCGTGAGACGGAATGATCTCTGAAGAGACTAAAGCAACAAGAGTGCTTTTGGAGTCTTTAGAATCTTTTACAATATTCTTCTTTAGAAGATTTGATTGCTCATAGTTGAGCAATATTCCATATAAGGTGCTAAGAGAGAGAGATAATTTAAGTCTTTTGTCAGCTTAAGACACATTGAGTAACTGTCCCAGCTTTCAAGAAGACATTCCAAGAATTTAGTTAAAACCTCAGAGTTAGAATAGGTCCTACTAGCAGTCCTTAGATCAATGATTAGACAGTTAAATCTCTAGTGAACATCAGATAAGGATTCATTCTTACCAACGATAAAACTTTTATATTGTCTTACCAAATTAATCTTCCGGGTTTCTTAGACTTCAGAGGTACCTTCATATTGAACACATATAGTGTCCCACATTTCTTTGGTAGTTTTAAGATGCATGATGGAATGGAAGGCTTCATCAGGCAGAGCCATAGAGATAATGGTTTTTGCCTTAGCATCTAAACCGACTTTATTTTTATCTTCATCACTCCATTGTCTTATTTCTTTTATATCATATCTTTCAGGGACAGCAGGAGTGGTGGAATAGTTCATAAGGACCATTTGCTACGTATTCAGGTATAGTGGGATCTACACCTTCTAGAAATAGCATCATTTGATTTTTCTAGAGAGCAAAGTTATCTCTCATAAATCGAGGAGGTTTTGAAAGAGAACCATTATCATAGTAGTTTGTGTTTGTGTTGAGTGCCATATTAAGAATAGCAAGGAAGAGAATAAAGCAAGATCTTGTTTATGAGATTAAACCACTTGTTGGTCCCGAAGGTGCTTAACAAGTTTGTAGAAGGGGGGGGGGGGTTGAATACAAACACAAATTTAAAGTTTAATAAATTGTTTATTGATAAATCAAAATACAATTTACAAGTTTGTTGTGGAATAAGATTAAAGAAGAATCCTAATCTAAACAAACTTAAGAAACACTAAGATAGTTGCATAAGAAATAGAGAAAGGGGATTAAGGGAATATAGAAAACAAGGGTTTCTATATTTTATAGAAAGATTGAAGGTAAAAGACTTCTGAAACTAGAGAAGAAGAGTCTTGATCTTTCTATTTATACCCTATGCATTAAATGTATGGCAGGGTACTTTACACGTGTTCTTCTCTGGTTGGTTGCGTGAGTCTGACTTTTGGAGACATGCTTTTGGCCGTATGATGAACAGTGTAGATATCAGAGTTGTTGTACGAAATGTTGCAGAGGTATGTCTTTTCTGACACTCGTACTATTTGTGCATAGATAAGACAACAGAGACTTGAGGTATAAGTAATGTGATCATCGATCATTGAATATCTCTTCCTTCTCAGAGATAGAAAGAAGTTCATCTATCACTGAAGTTTTTCCTCAGGCTTCTTCGCATGTGAGTAGACTTGGCTTGTTTTCGCTGATATCCGCATCAGGTCATGAGTAGACTTATCCTTTGTTCAGCAACTCCCTCTTCGATTTAGCTGTGAACATCTTTTGTCGCGAATCTTGTCTTCAAGGATTACGTCTAACTGTTTACATGAGAAATCATCAGCGATACTAAACATACTCAGTATTTGATCGCTGATGGTGAAACACTAATACATACAGATGTTAAACGTAATTTTCACTAAGTATTATAAAGGGTCATTATCAAATTACTGAGAGAGTTGGATCAACAACTTATCAGTTTCCTGGACTCGATGAAATATGAATGGAATTTGGAGAAGGGATTACTGAAGATATCACTGACAAATATCCTCAAGGCACGCATGCCCACAGAACTCGACTATGTCTTTGCCCATTTCATCCAAAGCATGGGTGGAAAGACAGGAAGCATGGACCAAGCCAGCAGAATGGATCTTGATATCGGCTTCTCAGTCCTCACTGGCCAAAAGATCAATTATGCACGCATCATCTTTGAAGACATGGTGACGAATATCACTAACTCTAAGAGGGAACCAATTGTTCCCTACATACGGTTCATCAGCGTTCTTCTCCAACATCTTCTCGATGATCTTTACCCAGCTACTGCAGATTATAACTTACCCAAGTTGGGGTCACGACTCCTCGATCGAGAGCTGACAGAAGAAGAGGTAAGCTTATCTACCTTTCCCCAAACCATTTCTTCTTCTCCTTCATCGGCGGCTATGACTGGGCCTCATCCATCTCAGTCTTCCCTAGTTGCCACCACCAAATCGAAAAAACGACCATATGAAGCCTCCCTTGGCCTCTCAAAGAAAGCCAAGAAGCTCCTATAGGAGAAAACCCAACTGTCAGTGATGGAATCTCAATCCTCACTTGATAAATTCGTCGTTTGCTCCACAACATCTGCTGAAACCACTCAAACCACTTCAGCGATGAATCATCCCATTGAAGCAGCGTTGGCATCTTCCTCATCAACCTCAGTGGATCAAACCACTAAAGGTGTAGCTTTGGGCATCTCCAGTACCCCTCCTCCACATTGCACAACCATCTTCACCATAGTTGTATCCTCTCCTTCATTGGTGAACACCTCAACACCGCCAATGTCAGCGCCTGTTTGCGTTGATACTCAAGGTGGCCTATTGCAAGAGTTGCTATCTCCCAACTTCACCACCGGACCTGGGGAACTCCTTTCAACCTTCCTTAGCACTCACGTGTCTTGACTCCTTTCGAGCAAGACATTTCAGATATCTTTGGTGGAAATCATTAGAATTCCACCTCTGACCCCTCAGGTATTCCATCATCCCTACCCCTTATTCTTTTAGTTACTAATCCCGAGCACAAATTTGCTCAATTAAATTATAATATTTTAGGTCCTAAATTGGAGGCCATTGACTCCTCCATCAAGGAGCTCAATTCTACCATCTCAGCTCTCTTCGCAGCAGTCACATCTAACAGCGCTGCCATCTCCACAGCTGATGAGTCACTGAAGGCTCTCACCAATTCTATCTCTTCGAAGGTTGATGCATCGCAACTTTCCACTCTCCATGAAGAAGTGAATCGGTTGAAAACTGATGTACGAGCCAACACCGCCACCCTCAACCCCCTCACCACTTCTGTCGCTGATTTACACTCAAAGGTGGACACTCAGAATAGTCTTCTCAGCAACATTCTAATTGTGTTAAAGAATCCTCCTCAGCCAACAACCATCATCACAAATGAAGACTGTCATGATCTCAAGACCATTACCGAGTTTGTTTTCATTGTCAGTGATGCTATTACTGATGTTGTCGCGGCATGTGCCTCCTTCACATGCGATGATCGCACCTCCCTCCACTGCATCAAAGCAGCGATATGTCCTCCCTCTAAAGATGATGGCAAAGAGGGGGAGATAGTACCTACTATTGAGGGGGAGAAGGAGAAAATTGATGATAAAGGAAAAACAGTTGAGGGGGAGTTTGAAGATGATGATGTTGATGTTTGGGTAAAATTTCACAAGTCACGACCGACAAAAGAAAACCAAACGTCTCCAGCCTAGCGACCATTCTTGTATTAAGATAAGGTCCTGTCGACAATGTACGAAAGTAGACATCGTCATCCTCAACGACGATCATCGTGAGTTTCCCATGTCCACGACTAACAGGAATCACTCGACAGGCTTATATCTTACGATCTATGTAATGTTACTAACAATCATTGATCATTCATTGCACACAACCGTTTTTCCCTTGTGGATCTTTCATTACAGGTTTAATGCAGATAATGACCAATGGATATAACGGACGACCGCCATCAATATCAATCAATATTAGTACCGTTGGACAATTAATGCTCATTTATGGAAACCAAAGCTATATATACAACCTTGAAGATCAGTACAAGGACAAGATGAGCATCTAATAACAAGCAATTACGAAGATACAACTCTCACGCATTCTTTTAAGCAGAATCTATCGACAGAAGTGTTCCATTGCATGACTTGTAATCACTCCTTCGAAAGGACGACGTCCCTGCATTGACGTCCATAGTGCACTTGACGATCCTCACTGTCGTCCGCGGTTTTTACCCTCGACGGGGTTTTACGCGTCACCAAATCTCTGTGTTCAGTTTACTTTATGTCATTTTCGTACGATTTGTCGAGTGATTGCCTAATTTAGTTGTTAAAGCTCCACACCGACCTTAGATCTTCCTTTGGACGCTTTTTGGCATTAACACTTTGGTGCCCACCGTAGGCCCCCAGCTAGAGTAACATCCTCGGCAGAAAGTGCGACCTACTAATGGTTTTAGTGCAGGATTCTTGTTTGATAGGATCATGGCAGCACAAGGAACTCAAGCTAGTATCATTGCTCAAATGTGCATGAAACTCGACTCTACTCGCAACCAAATTCATACTTTGGACGAGCAAAATCGCAAGGCTAACGAGGAACTCTCCGCCATGAGAAATCCATCAATGAGAAATCCAAACATGGGTAACCAATTTGGACCTTCGTTCGGTCCAAGACCTCCCTTTAACATGTCTTTTGCAGGTGTTCCACCTTCACCTCCTCCATACTCTAGGCCAACGCAAGGTATGGGAGCAACTACTGGAGTCGCTACTTTCTTCATCCCAACAATCCCTATGATGCCACCTCCTGTAACAGCGTTTCCATCAGTAACCATGCCTTACATGCATGCACCAATGAATGGAGATAATAGGGGCACATCGCAAAACAATGACTTCTTTACCAATACATGTCCTACGTCTCAAGACTCTGGATTCATGCCCAACAATGGTGTCAATCCAGACGATCCTGTCGCACAACGCTTAAAACAGTTGGAAGAGCAGAATGAAAAGATGTTATCACTGCTTGCAAAGCAACCTGGGGCTGATGTGCCAGTAGACGTCGAACCAAGAACTGGATTTTAGGCATCACCTTTTTGTGACGAGATTGCTCTAGTCGACGTGCCAAAAAAGTATAACATCCCGGCATTTACGCCAAAATATTCGGGAATCAGCGATCTAACGGAGCATATTGTGCAGTATAAGCAACTAATGTGGACCGTGTCGATACCTCACCAATATCAAGAATTCTGAAGGTGTAAAAGTTTTGGTGCGACCCTCACTGGAGTTGCCTTGCAATGGTTGATTAACTTGCGACCCAAGTCAATCGGCAGTTTCGCAGAACTGGTCAACCAATTCTTCCAGCAGTTCGCCAACAGTCGCAAGATGGAGAAGAAAACCAGTGACCTTTATTACATCACTTAGAAGACAGGTGAATCAGTTCGAATCTATTTCAATCGCTTTAACTCTAAGATGATCAGCGTACAGAACTGTGATGTTCGAACTGCAATCGAGGCGTACAAGCAAGGTCTCGATGATAGTTATGATCTATACATGGATTTGACAAAGTATCCCCTAGAAAACTTGGAAGACGTACGAGCTCGCACGTTAGCTTATATGCGAGTCGAGGATGATGCAGCTTTCCTTCGTAAGCACTCAAGTGACAAGAATGCGTTGATTGTCAAGAAACCGGACTTCAAAACAAGTTCGACTGCTCGTGTCGAGACCTCTAAACAAGTCTCAAACGTGAGATTCGACAAAAAGAAAGTCGCTCCAGCAAATAAATTCTCCCAGCATCTTAAGATCTCTTCTTACGGGTTTAAGGGAACGTCTAAAGATATTGTCAAAGCTCTTAAGAATGTTCAGACTAACGTCAAATGGCCATCAAAGAGTGAAAAAGACGATGCCAAGAAAGACAAATCCAAGTGGTGCGACTTCCACAACGATCATGGTCATGTGACGGACGACTGTATTGCTCTAAGGCGAGAATTGGCTTGGCTCATCCCCAAAGGTCATTTGCAAGATTTATTGAATGTAAACGCGCGACCAACTTCACCTGAACATACAAAGGTTGTCAACTTCATAACCGAAGGATCTGATGTTTTCGGGTTAACCTATTCGGCAGCAAAGCGCCATGCTAGCCAAGGATCCGGAGAATCCCCTGTTTCACGGACGTCACGTCCTAAACAAGATTTAGAATTAGAAGCCATGCCCATTACTTTTGATCAAGAAGATCTTGGTGATCAATGGCAGAAGCATCATGACGGCTTGATAATCTAGCTCACGATCGGTAATTGCTCGACAAAAAGAATCCTGGTCGACGGTGGAAGTTTTGCTAATATTATCTTCCTCGACATAATCAAAGCAATGAGAATCGATACATCCGAGATCGTACAACGTTCGATGGTCCTTGTGGGATTCAATGGCGACATGGATGACACCATTGGGGAAATCATACTCCCGGTATTCGTAAAAGGAGTCAACAAACAGACTAAATTCAACGTCCTCGACTGTTCATCAGCATACAACGTTATCTTGGGGCGACCCTGGATACATGACATGAAAGTTGTGCCTTCAACGTACCATCAGACGATAAAGTTTCTTACAACTTGGGGCGTCCAAGAGATCAAGAGTGAGTGGAAGATCACTCACGAGTGTTACAAAATCTCTATGAAGCCTAGAAGGCAGAAAATTTAGCAATTACAGAACCAGGTAGATCCTGAAACTGCCAACGACTATCAATTGGAAGAAGTCGTCCTAGATCAGGAGAAACCTGACAAAGTGGTCTACATCGGTACGTCGCTTGACCCTACCTTAAAGGGTTCACTAATTTCTTTTTTGCAGGAATATGCCGATTGTTTTGCATGGACACAGGAAGACATGGTCGGCATCGACCCATAGGTCATCACACATCGACTCAATGTTGATCCTTCGTTTAAACCTATTAAACAGAAGCATCATAAGTTCGCCCCAGAATGCAACAAAGTAATCAACGACGAAGTTGATAACTTGCTCAAGACAGGAACAATTTGGGAAGTCAAATATCCCGATTGGCTGGCCAACGTCGTGGTCATGCAAAAGAAAAATGGGAAATGGTGAGTGTGTATCGATTTCACATATCTCAACAAGGCCTGTCCAAAGGACCCATTCCCCTTACCGCACATCGAAGCCATGGTCGACACAACCGCTAGACATGAGTTACTTACATTTATGGATGCGTACTCGGGATACAACCAAATTCTGGTGCATTGAGACGATCAAGAGAAGACGACGTTCATGACAGGCGAATGGATCTACTATTATAAAGTTATGCCCTTTGGTCTTAAGAATACAAGATCAACATATCAACGATTAGTCAACAAGATGTTCAAAGAACGTCTTGGAGACACAATGGAAGTATACATCGACGACATGTTGGACAAATCAAAGGAGGCGATCGATCATATCGATCACTTAAGACAGTCGTTCGATATCTTTAGACAATATCATACGAGGCTTAACCCTACAAAATGCTCATTTGGAGTAAGCGCAAGAAAATTCTTAGGATATATGGTCACCCAACGAGTAGACCTGGCAAAAACTGACACGACACGCTAACCCGACACGAACTCGACACGAAATAAATGGGTTTGAGTAATACATTTCAACCCGTTTAAGTAAACGGGTTGACACGACACGACACGAAAATTAAACGGGTAAGGTCAGGGTCAACATTTTCAACTCGAAAATGACCCGAATAACCCGTTTATATATATATATATATGTATATGTAGAGGGATGATCAAACGAGAACAATAACTATTTAAAAGAACACGAGAACTAACAAAATCATTAGTGATTTTACCTTAATGCGCAAAAAAGCCACGCGGACCTGAAACTGTGGCCAAAGTCCATTTTTCGTGTGTTAATGTAAAATCAGAATTGATTTTGTTAGTTCTCGTATTCTTTTAAATAGTTACTGTTCTCGTTTGAACCCGACTCTATATATATATATAAGTTTTCCTTTTAATGTTTTAGATTTTTAGTGTTTTAGATTTGATTATAATTTTGAACTATAAAGTTTGGATTTCTAATGCTTTCATTTGAATTTTGTATTTGTATTTTTTTGTGAATTTTCGATTTTTAATTTTAATTTTATAAATGTTAAACGGGTTAGGCGGGTCATGACGGGTTAGGCGGGTTGGGTTAGGGTTGGGATTTTCTGACCCGTTTATTAAACGGGTCAGGTTAGGGTTAGACACTTTCAACCCGTTTAACTTTGAACCCGACACGACACGACACGTTTGCCAGGTCTACCGACGAGGGATCGAGGCCAATCCTGATCAAATAAAAGCCATCTTGGATGTCAAATCTCCACGCAATATCAAAGAGGTCCAAAGACTTACAGGTCGTGTCGTAGCACTAAACATGTTTATCTATCGATCTTCAGACAAATGTTGTTTATTCTACAATGTCTTGAGAAAAAAACAGGGGTTTCGAGTGAACGGACGATCACGAAAACGCACTCCAAGAGCTCAAAAAGTACATGGCGTCCCCACCTTTACTATCGAAACCTGAGGATCACGAGATCCTCCAGCTATATTTAGCAGTCAGCCCGAAAGCTGTAAGTGTCGTCCTCGTTCGAGAAGATGACAAACAACAACGACCAACATATTACGCGAGTAAGTCACTTCTCGACGCAGAAACCAGGTATTCCTCCATGGAAAAACTCTTATTAGCCTTGATCACTGCAGCGAAAAAGTTACGTCATTATTTCGAAACATACCCTATTACTGGTGTGACTAACTTTCCTCTTAAGTATGTCTTAAGAAAACCAGAGTTGACAGGTCGGCTGGAAAAATGGAGTATCTACCTTAGTAGTTACGACATTGAGTATAAACCAAGAGTTGCGATCAAATTGTAGGCATTAGCTGACTTCGTCGCAGATTTTAGTCTAGAACTGGAAGCATCGACAGATATTGTGGAAAATCTTGATGAACCAACATGGACTCTACATGTCGACGGATCATCCAACATCCGGGGGACGGGACTTAGTGTCGTCCTCAAGTCGCCACAAGGGGGCAAGATGGTGTACTCCATATGATGTGACTTCAAAGCTACCAACAATGAGGCTGAATATGAAGCTTTGATAACATGATTGAATATGGCCCACGATGTGACTTCAAAGCTAACAACAATGACGCTGAATATGAAGCTTTGATAGCAGGATTGAATATGGCCCACGACTTGGGGGTAACAAAACTTCATGTCAAAAGTGACTCAATTTTGGTCGTGAATCAAATGAATGGAGATTTTGCCGCTAAAGATTCCAGAATGACGACTTATCTCAAGATAACAAAAGACAAATCTGAGGAATTCGAAGAATTTTCTATTTTACAGATCCTAAAAGATCAGAATACTCAAGCCAATGCATTAGCCAACCTTGGGTCGACACTTGGGTATCATCCATTCGATACCATTCCCATAATTCATCTGACGACATCATCCATCGACAAAGGAAAAAAATGTACAGATGATCGAAAAGGAAGACAATTGGTCGAGTGATATCCGAAAATTTCTAATACACGACCAACTTCCTGAAGACAAAATGGAAGCCAGAAAAATTCGATTTAAGGCATCCAAATACATTATGATTAGAGATCAACTCTACAGACGATCATCGATAGGACTAAACTTACGATGTGTTACCAACAAAAATCAAGTCCAAAGCATTATGTGAGAAATGCACGACGGAGAGTGTGGCAACCACTCAGGAGGTCGCAGCTTGGCTAATCGTGTCTCCCGACAAGGGTACTACTGTCCAAACTTGTGACAAGACGCAACAAGGTACGTCCAAAGTTGTGACGCATGTCAGCGACATTCAGGTATGTCCCATAAACCCTCCGAACCCTTGCATTCGACCTTAACTCCATGGCCCATCATGAGATGGGGAATGGATATAGTCGACAAGTTACCTCCAGTCCCCGGGCAAAAGGTATACCTTCTAATCCTTATAGATTATTTCTCAAAATGGATAGAAGCGACTGCTTTCTCCCAAGTTCGGGACAAGGAAGTCATTTCCTTTATCCATAATAATATCATCTGCAGGTTTGAAATTCCATCTGAATCGTATGTAATAACGAGTCACAATTCATAAGCGACAGAACCAGCAGTTCTGTGAAGATCGTAACATCAAGCTTACGACTTCGACACCCAGATATTTTCAATCCAATGGACTTGCCGAGTTAAGCAACAAAACGATTATCAATTCAATTAAGAAGAGACTCAAGGTAGCAAAAGGCAGATGGGTTGAAGAACTTCCGACAGTTCTTTGGGCCAATCGTACGACACCTCATACATCTACAGGATAAACTTCATTCTCTCTTGTCTATGGTTGCGAAACAGTCTTGCCTATCGAGACTCAAATTCCAACCTCACGACATTCAACAGTCGATCATAACTTAGTCGATCTAAGTTATGACCTCGATGTACTAGAAGAATTACGAGAGTCAGCATTGATCAGAATGGCTTCTCAGAAACAATTGGTCGAACGACACTTCAATAAAAATGTCAAGGCCAAAATCTTCCAAACAGGTGAACATGTCTTACAACGTGTGTTTCAAAACACACAAGAGCCTGGCTCAAGTAAGTTATCCACCAAGTGGGAAGGACCGTATCAAATAACCGAGGTTGTCGGAAAGGGAGCTTAACGACTACAAACCCTTGACGGTCGTGACATTTCCCGAATTTGGAATTAGGGCTGGCAATGGATAAGGGTAAACCCGTTACCCGCTATATTTCGACCCGTTGGATAAGGGTATTGACAAAGGAAAAATTATCCATTTATCCATTACCCGTTTACCCGCTATTTTTATGGATAGGATATGGATAAAACATTTTTTTCGTTACCCGTTACCCGTTTATGTATATATATATATATATATTTATATATATATATATATATATATATATATATATAATATTAGTATACTATTGTTTTGTATAAAAAAATTAAAAAATAAAGTCATTATTAAAGCTATACTAGACTACTAGTAGTTAGTAATAATTTTCATTACCGATGTGAGCGTTTCTTTATCAAATTAATTTAATATTCATATATATTTACAAAAAGTCTTTTAGGTTTCTCTTGACTCTTCATCTCTTTAACATAATTTATAGACTTCTACGTTCTACCTGCTTTTACTTTTACATCTCCATCTCCAGGTCTCTTTTCTCTAGTTCTATCTCCCTTTTACATATCCATCTCCAATTCTCTATTCTCTAGCACGTTCTCCAGCAGCAAGGCACCAACCAATTCCTTCTTTGGTTTCTTATTCAACAATACTATTACTGGAAAGAGGTAAGTTCATCACAATTTATTTTACTGATTTGTCCCCCTTTTGTTCTTTAATATATGAATTCAAAGACGAATTTGTTTGATTTTATATGTTGATTTTGCTTTTTTCTCTTCTGTTTTTTACTAAAAAAAATGAGATTATTTGCTTATATATGTCGAATTTTGTTTTGTTAGTTTATAATAGCTTTTATTTCACTAGTATTCATGAACAACTTAATTGTGTTATAAATTTACATGTTCTATATTGTATTTTGTATTTTGATAGTCATGTCTGGGAGTGAAACTACGCAAAATGATAAGGAATGTGATGCTAACCCAGACCCGGTAGAACCTGCTTTGAAGAAAAGGTCGACAAGATCTGATGTTTGAGATGATTTTAATATAGTATTTAAAGATGGTCAACATAAGGCAGAATGCAAAATTTGTAAACAAGTTTTTACTGCCAAACCCAAAGATGGAACAAGTCATTTGCAATACCATAGAAATAACAAACATCGTAAAAAAAAGAGTACCGATGTTGATCAACTTCTTTTGAAACGAGGTGACAAGAAATCTGTGGGTTTGGAGGAATTAAAAAACTTCAAATTCGATCAAGAAATACGTAGAAAAGATCTTGCTCGCATGATAATATTGCATGAATATCCTTTCTCCATAGTGGACCATCATGGTTTCCGTGATTTTGTCCAAAATTTGCAACCATTATTTAAGTTGGTGACACGTAACACAATTAAGAAAGATTGCATGGGAATATTTCTACAAGAAAAGGAAAAATTGTATGCCATATTAGACTCATTGCCTTCTCGTATCAGTCTTACATCAGATATGTGGACATCTACGACAAATAAAGGTTTCATGTGTTTGACATGTCATTATGTTGATGGTGATTGGAACTTGCAAAAACAGATTTTGAATTTTGTTGTTTTAGAGACTCGCCATACAGGAGCGGCAATTGCAAATGCAATTTTAGAGAATTTGTATGAATGGAATATAGACAAGAAGTTGTTTTCTTTGGTGCTAGATAATTGTTCGGTCAATGATTGTGTGATTAAAGATATTCTTAGAAAATTGACACCTACCGGGGATTTACTTTTGGATGGCCACTTGTTTCATGTCCGTTGTTGTGCACACATTTTGAATTTGATTGTTCAAGATGCCATTGAAACGATTAAGGATGTAATCGTAAAGGTGCGTGAAAGTGTTAAATATATTAATTCTTCTACCTTAAGGTTGCAAAAGTTTGAAGAAGTGGCTTATCAAGTGAAGGCTCCAAAAAAATCTTTGCTTTTAGATGTATCCACAAGGTGGAACTCCACATATCTTATGCTATCAAGGGCTCTAGAATTCAAGAAAGCATTTGAACGAATGAGTGTGGTTGATAATCAATACATTTATAGGCCTTCTACAAAAGAATGGGATAATGTTGAGGTTGTTTGTAGTTGTTTGAAATATTTCTATGAGGTGACAAAGGTTTTCTCGGGTACTCTATATCCTACATCAAACTTGTATTTCAATCATATTTGTGCTATACATCTTCATTTAAAGGGTATGAGTAAAAGTGGTGTCTTGTTTGTGCAAACCATGGCCGAGAAAATGAGAAGCAAAATTTTGAAGTATTGGGATAACACATGCAAAGTATTAGCTATTGCTTCTGTCTTGGATCCTAGAATAAAGATGAATTCTGTTGAATATCATATGTTGAAAATCTATGAAGAAGAAAGTGGAACGAAAATTGCAGAAATAAAAAGTTGTTTGTATGATCTTTATTTTAAGTACAAGTCTACTTCTGAGGACTACTCAGTTGATAGATATACAAACATGGGATCTTGCAACAACATTGGAAGCATGGGTAATAGTTATGGTGTGGGCAAGACGATCGAAACCGATGTCGAAGATATTTTAAATGATTTCGACAATTATTTACAACAAAAATCAGCCTCTAAGCCTCAAATATCAGATCTGGAAATGTATTTAGATGAAGTTGTTCATCCTAAGCAAAAAGGTTCAGTTGATAACTTTGATATTTTAGCGTGGTGGAAGCTTAATGCAACAAAGTATCCCATTCTAGCTCAGATTGCTCGTGATATATTAAGCATCCCGGTTTCTACCGGTGCATCGGAGTCTTCATTTAGCACGGGAGGTAGAGTGTTGGGAAAGTATCGTTGTTCGATGAAACCAACTACTTTGGAGAGTCTCATATGTGCACAAGATTGGATTAGACGTGGATTACGAGGTACACATTTTATTTTTAGCCAAATGAATTTTTCTAATATTTATCTATCGAGTTGTGTTTTTATTATTGGTGTTTTCGTATTTTTTTAAAAATGAATTTTTATTATATCTCTTTGTTTTGTTTTGGATGTTAGAAAAAGATGTTCAATTTGCATCACTTTCAACAATATTTTCCGAAGAAGAGAAAGATGAAGAAAATGAGAATGAAGAAGTGTAAATAAGAGGAATTTAAGTTTGGTGAATGGTGAGTTGTTTGAACTTTGTAACCCTATATGCTTATTATTAATAGCTTAATATGCATGCTTTTGTTAAACAAAGTAAGTGATATCATACTCATTTTTGTTTTGCAGGAATTCTTTTTTGTCTAAATGTGTCTTGGAATAGAATGAGCCACATTTTATAAAAGGTTTGTCTTTGAATAATTTTATGTTTTTTTTATGTTTAATTATTTTGATCAATATGTGACTAAAAAATGTAGTCATTTTCAGATTAATGCCGAAAAGGAAGAATTTGTTTTGCTCAACTATCATTGGAGTGATGAAAAAAAGACGAGAAGAAGAAACTATTTTTTTGTTATTTCTTTTGAGTAACATTTTATTTATATTTGAAACAACTTTGCGATGTTTTGTTAGAACAAGTTAGATGTGGAATTGTTACTCCGACGTACCGTTATCATTTATATGTTTGATAGTTAGCTATATTATTTACAATTAAGAATGTTTTTGTACCATTTATCCACTACCCGTTTCGTTACCCGTCATCCTAATGGTTAGGGTAGGGTATGGATAAAGGTTTTATAATATGGATAATTATCCGTTTCGTTACCCGTTAATTTTAGTGGATAGGGTAACGGATTAACCCTTATCCAATCCATACCCTACCCATTGCCAGCCCTAGTTGGAATACGGTACATCTAAAGAGGTATTTCTTCTAAAACCTATTTTCTCTTTCCTTACGATTATCTTTCTACAAACCTTAATGACTTAAGCATCGGAGAATCATTGGTCAAGCCAACGACCCCCTATGAAGTTATTGCAGGATTGGTCGATCATTCGACTATATTTATGCCTTACGGTTATCTTACGATTTTATCGTATGACCTAAAGGATCTGAGGTCAAAACCTTATAACAATCGTAAATCCTTTGTGGAATTATCTCCAATAACAAGTTAATCAATTTGTGTCGAGACACAAGTTCCTTGTTTACTAGCTTAAAATCATAAGCTCGACTAACGTTCGATCTTACTTCGAAAATGTTTGGGGTACTTCATACTTTTTATTTGTGCTTGTCGTGAGTTACTTAGATTTTCATTTAATCTTTGTTATCTTACGATCGTTTTCTTATACTTATCTTGGATTGCTTAGATTTTCATTAAATCTTGCTTATCTTTCGATTAATTCCCTTACGTTTGTCGTAAGTTACTTATGCAATTACTTTGTTATTTGTTTCGACAAGGTATAAATTGTTGCGATAGTTCGATCTGTTCAAAAGAAGTATCATTAATACCACAAAAGGTATTACAATACGTGGCACGACCACCAATAGTCGCCCGATTAAGAAACAAAAATTTTAAAAACTCAATTAAAGAGCCTGCTGCTCCTGACCCTCTTTAGCCACGACCTCAGTGGCATCATCTTGAGGAGTCTCCTCAAGCAGCTCACGATCATGCTCGTCTTCCGAGTTGAGATCCTCCTCATTGCCGACGAACTTCAAGAAAAAATCTAAGTCACCTTCTCTAGAAGCTAGAGGATCTTCTCCTCTTCCATGACGCCTAATCATGGTTGTAAGAATTTTAAGACGAGTGAACGCCTCAACGGATGACTCTCTTTTCTCAAGTTCGTCCACTCATCGACGGTCCAGGTCCCGCTCAAAGCTCAAGAGTTCGGCTTCTTTTGAAGTCGCAGTCGAGATCATCTTGGTGGCGTCCAACTCCGAACGATCGACGGAGGCCTCGTCGAGCACTTCCTTCATGCGACTCTTCAGGGTCTCGTTTTCATGCTTGGCATCTTCCAACTCGCTCCTGAAGATGAAGAGAGAGTTGTTCCCTCTCCTTCTCCGCTGCCTCAGCCTTAGCAGTTGCCTTCTTTTCCTGCTCAAGAGAGCGGGAAACTAAGGACTTCACGTCATTAAGACGTGAATGAAGAGCCAGCGACACCTGGAAGGCCTGAAAAAACATACAATAAGTCAGTAAAATACACGACTAAACAAAAAATAACTCGACAGTTCTTACCTTGAAGCGGAATCTTGCGACACTAGCATCCACGTCCTCGATTGCCAGATATTTATACTGCTTGCGGACGGTCGACAGGAAGAAACTGTTCGCATACGGGAACACCTCCTTCCTATCTAGACCACCGGTCGACATAAAGTCCACCAGTAGCCTGATACTCATCAACATGGTCTTAGGATCCTAACCTGTTTGAGGACCCTTCCCCCTGTCTTTCGACGAAGAATATTCCACCACCAGTGGTGAGACCGAAGAGACTGGTGCAGCCTCCACAACTGGTGGCGTAATCGTATCCTTGGAAGTAACGACCTTAGGGTCATCGTTCGTTGGAGACGGTTCCCTCACGACCGTCTTCATCTTCTTGCCCTCCGACCCTACAGTCAAAAGGGCCCTTCTTTTCAAAGCCCGACCTTGTCGAGCTAGTTGAGCAACCGACTCCCCCTTCAAAGGACTCGTAGTTTGTACTGATGGAATCAAGTTTCCTAAAAACAAAAAAAAATATATCAATAAGTGACGTTTTCATAAAAACTAGAGCTTACTAAATGACCTAGGGATTAAAAACGTCTTACGACCAGAAATCCTAAATGGTTTTACAACTAGTGAGTGACTTCTATCGACTAGACCCTCAAATACCAAATGGTGACGTTGAACGACTAGTAAAACCCTATTGGGTGATGTCTGCTCGACTAGACCCCAAAGATCTTACGATCTATAAACACGTCCTACTAATGAAGAGAGGAAACTTACCTGGGGCAGCTTCCCCAGTATCATCATCTTCCTCCTCTTCTTCTTCTTCAGCATCTGTGTCGATGTGATAAGAGGGCTCAACGATGACCACATAATATTCATCATCTTTGTCCTCCCTTATCGACGCCATGGGGAAGAATGAACGTTCCTCAATGATGAATTCAAGAAGGCTCTCGACCTTCTTGGCCGAATCAGAATACGACATCGAAAAATCGATCGCTGAAATATCATCAGTCGTTAGATTATCAAAAATAGAAAAATAACAAAAGAGAAAAAAGAGACAAAAAGCTTACTCACAGTATTCCACCTAGTGGTGATCCATCGAGCGTTCTCGTCCAACAGCGCTACACGACCAAAGACATATCGTGTCTTCCACTTACGATCATTTACCTCCATCGCTTGAACCAAAACACGGTCAACTCTAAGTCTCGAAAAGAGACTGTACATATGGTTTGGCTCCGCTTTGACCGAGTAAGTCACCAGCAAGTCGTTAACAGTAAATGGTGATGTCCATTTTACTGTTAATCGTTCAACGACTTGAACAATACTCCAGAATTGGGGCATCATTTGCCCCGGTGACAACCCAAAAGTCATCAAAAAATCCCTCGACAAGGGAGAAAAAGGCCATGAAAAGCCTATCTTGAAGGGATATTCATACAAGACGAAGTACCCCTTCGGGCATTGTTCCGGATTCCATTGACCCGGAGCATTCAGTCGAACGTCGACTGGAATCTTGGCTAGACACCTAAAATCTTTCATTTCGACCTCTCCTTTCACGGTGCTAAAAGGGTCGACTGCCATTTGAAAAAGTTATTGAAAAAATTAGAGTTCTAAAACACTCTTAAGGGAAAAACTCGAAAAGGCAACTAAAATCTTTTCCTAAAGCGTAGGAAAGAAAATATCTGGTAAAATCCTCTATTTATATGCCCAATCGGTGGTGGCATGAACCAACAGCCAGATGCCACCTATATCGACTCTTCGCCCTCCTCTACGGATGAACGACACATGTCCCTACACCTGACACCATGCACCCCATGTCGTCATGACGTCACAACAGTTAAATGGTTGCAAGCTTCCCCCCAAAATCGCTTTGGTTCTCGAGGAAACGATTTAGTTACAAGAAATCGACACATGTCCCACCTGGTTACAAAATTCGAAAAAATGACTTATCATCTAACTTTCCGAATTTTGGGGGCAAACTGTTTGGGTAAAATTTCACAAGTCACGACCGACGAAAGAAAACCAAATGTCTCCAGTCTAGCGACCATTATTGTATTAAGATAAGGTCCTGCCGACAATGTACGACAGTAGACATCGTTGTCCTCAACGACGATCATCGTGAGTTTCCCACGTCCGCGACTAACAGGAATCACTCGACAGGCTTATGTCTTACGATCTATGTAACGTTACTAACGATCATTAATCATTCATTGCACATAACCGTTTTTCCTTTGTGGATATTTCATTACAGGTTTAATGCACATAATGACCAACGGATATAACGGACGACCGCCATCAAGATCAATCAATATCAATACCATTGGACAATTAATGCTTATTTATGGCAACCAAAGCTATATATACATCCTTGAAGATCAATACAAGGACAAGATGAGCATCTGACAACAAGCAATTACGAAGATACAACTCTCACGCATTCTTTCAAGCAGAATCTCTCGACAGAAGTGTTCCATTGCATGACATTTATCATACGACGCACGATTACATTATTTTCTATTGTAACATTGTCATTTGTACTTGTAATCACTCCTTCTAAAGGACGACGTCCCTGCTTGACATCCATAGTGCACTTGACGATCCTCACTGTCGTCCGCGATTTTTACCCTCGAAGGGGTTTTTCGCATCACCAAATCTCTGTGTTCAATTTACTTTCTGTCATTGTCGTACGATTTGTCGAGTGATTGCCTACTTTAGTTGTTAAAGCTCCACACCGACCTTAGATCTTCCTTTGGACAATTTTTGGCATTAACAACTAATGACTCAAAAGTCATCAAAGAACCATCTTAGACAAATACCGAGGCTGATGAACCACCAGTGGTTGAAGAGGACAAGGGCAATGATGATGATGAAGAAGATACCGCAGATGATGATATCGAAGATACTAGAAAAGATATCGGAGGCACAAATGATAGTGATGACGATGACGACGATGATGGGAGTTGTTTTATTCCCAACGCCATCAACGCTCTAGTCAAAGGAATAATCATCAGAGAGTCAGGGGAGAGGGCCTCAGAGCCTAAAAAGAAGACCCCTCAGCAAGGAAAACAAAAACATCTTGCTGTTGACGGGAACCTAAAAATTCTACAAACATCTGAGGGGTAGCTGAAAAACTTAGAGGTATCCGTCGACCTTCAACCTTACTCCCCTCTAAATATACAACCTTTAAAGATGATTCCCTTCCCTGAATCTTCTTCTCCATCCTCCTTTTCCAACCCATCCTCTCTCCTAAGTGATATTCCATCACCTTTTAACGTTGATGAATCACCAAGTCATGAAGACCCAATAATCTCAATCCATGCTGCTGTGACTGATGAAGAAAGAATGGATGCTCTCATTGTTGATATCGAGAGTCAGCGAATAAAGATTCCCTCTCATTCTACATCAGATGAAAATGAGCTAAATTTCCTCTCCAAGGAAGAAATTGAAGAATCAATTAGAGTTGAGCAACTTGTAGAGGCATGCAAAAATGATGCAAGGGTTGTTCGAAGGATCGCAAAGAACTCAATATCTGATGAACAACTGAAGAAACATCCGATTCAGGTTCAGAATCAACTGCTAAAGGAAGCCAGGGAAGAAGTTGAAAAAGAAAAGGCCACCAAAGATGCAGAGATTGAGTGGTGCAAAAACAAATGAAAAGAAGACAAGATCCTGAGAAGATCAATGACATTACCATATCGGGGAAATCAAAGAAAGGGTTGATAATGGTCACAATGACTATCTACAGAGTAGATCGCTCAGCAAAGACGATGTTCCTGTCAGAGTTAGAAAATTTTGGCTTCGCAGAATGGATAGAGATCAAAGATGTGCTTAAAAAGTCAAGATGCAAGTACAAGGGTTATGTAGAATCCATTCTAAATTAGGTCATTGAACGAGTCTCAACTATCCTGAACATACCCTTAATATCTCCAAAGCCTAAAAGAAGAAGACATCGCGTATCTACTTTATAAGAAGAAGCTCCTTACAAAAATGAAACAAACATCGAATTCTCAAAGGAAGTTGTTCTTGGACCACCACCCGATCTATCAGCCCTTGACCTATCACTACCACGAGAAGGTCCCTTCACTCATGGTCAAGTACTTGGTGATCCCTATGGTATTATCTTCTATGATCATGAAGGACAAGCAAATTTCAGAGATTCCTTGAGTTTCATCTCTGCCCACTCAGTCATCTTAAAAATCTAATCTACTAATGCGAGCTGACACCTTGTGGTGAAATGTTCAAAGTTCAAATCCTTCTGCAATGCGAGGCACGACTAAGAAGAGGTGAAGAAGTCCCATACCACCTAATGCCTAAAGAAATTTCCTTTGGAAATTTTAAAGAAGAAGATCTTTAGATGATAGATTCCCTTTTTTCTCTTGTAATTTATCAGTTTGTTATCTTTTGTAATTGTTTTATAATCACTCGTACTTGTAAATTTTCAATTTCCCTTTGTAAACCTTTTACGAAATTAATGAATATTTTCAGTGACGTACTTAACTCCATCAGTACTAAAAAGATACCTAAAACAGTAAATGGACATGTACTTTACGCATCCTCTTTATCCTTATGTTTTAAACTTAGAAATTTTCTCTTGTTGCTTTGTCATCATCAAATAGGGGGAGATTGTTGATCCAAACTATCTCAGTGATTTGATGATAATCCTTTTTTACTTAGTGAAAATTACATTAAGCTGATTGTATGTATTAGTGTTTCACCATCAGCAATCACAGTGAGTCTGTTTAGTTATCACTGAGTGGTTTACTTTGTAATCAGCTTATGTAATATTTGAAGACAAGCCTCACGCTCAAGAAGATCATCGCTAACATTGAAGACTAACCTGATGATGAAGACAAGTCTACTAATGATCTAAAGCGGCATTCAGTGAAACCAAGACAAGTCCACAATGCGTGACAAATCAAGATCAAGCCTCAATTATTGCCTCTCAACGTCAGTGATCCCTGATCACTGGTCACCAGCTATAGTTGATCATAAAGCTTGCTTATCAAGATTTGTTTGTCATATCCTCTGCACAAAAATTACAATGGTATAAAAGCAAACTTGCTTTAGTCCATAATCGTACAACCACCCCTTTCCACTACACTGTTCACCATACGGTCGAAAGCATGCTAAAGATAAAGTCAAAAGACATGAAGCCAATGGAATATGAACACGTGAATTGTACTCGCTGGCATGCATTTAATGCATAAGGTATAAATAGAAGAGAATCCTTCATTTTTGAAGGGTCCTCAATCTTCTTTGTGATATTTGCAGAAACTCTATTTTCTGCAAACTCTCTTCTCTCTATCTTTTAATTTTGTGCAAAAAAGCTTAGTGATTCTTAGATTGGTTAGATTAGGTTTACCTTATCTAATTCTGCAACAATCTATAGATTCTGTTTTTGATTTACTTAATAATCAATAAACAAACTTAAAAAGTAAATTTTATGTTTGTATTCAACCCTCCCCCCTTTCTACAAACTTAAACCCTTGTCAAACCTTAATCGGGTCCAACAGAACTTTACTCTTTCAAAATTTTCACTATCTATTCCATTTTTTTCATTTTGGCAAAAGTTTTGAAGAATCTGTTTGGGTAAAAAAATTGCCCAAAATTTTCATTTTGAAATTTTTTTAGAGATATTCTAAGGAACTTTTTTTATCTAAAGTTTTGATTTTTTATATTTTCCACCCTTTTACCTATTGAGTAAATTACAAATTTGGTTTTTGTACTTCTTCTTTTTCTTTCTCAAAGGGGGGATTTGGTTCACATGATGGAATCTGTCGGAATTGAAATCTATCAAACAAATTAGAATCTGAATGAATTTGAATGGAATTTAATCAGATTTGATCATGCATTTGGATGGAAAGAATTGGAATGCAATCGGTTAAAAGAATTAAAATTTTTCAGTTTTGTTTGTTGAATATATTAATAGTGGTGGTGGGGTGGAGGCAGTAGTGGTGGTAACGATTACTATGGTGACGGTTGGTGGCAACAGTGATGATAGTGGTGACGACGATGGTGGTGGTGGTGACAGTGACAGTGGTGGGTGAAGGCAACATGGTAATGACGGTGTTGGCAAGAGCCAACAGCCATGATGGTGGTGTCTTTTGTACTGTATAAATACTTTATAGAGAGTTTGTTGTGTAAGCTTTTGATAATTAATCAGTTGTTTTGTATATAATATTTCTCTATCTAGATTTTCTATCTGTGACTCTGTAACCTGTAACTTGTTAAATATCAATGACAGATGATTTCCAAGCCCCAATTCATGTTCTTATCTTTATTCATTTCTTATTGTATTGATTACATTGCTTGATCAGATCTATTTGGGAACCTACAGATATCACTTTCCAAATAATATATTTCACCCTTAGAAATGCTTTAGGTTTACACGAAATTAGTACTGAGATAATCCATAAATTACATACACAAATTAAGGCACAAATTCATATATGTATATATATATATGTATATATATATATATATATATATATATATATATATACTAGAAAGCTTGATATAGTTTTATTTTATAGTGAGACTTGAGGCTTAGTTGACCTGACTAATTGGAATTATCGTGCACAATTTCTACCACTTTCACAAATTACAACCAATCCTTGTTGTCATATGCCCCAAGGCCAATCTTATTGATTCTTTTTTCTTTATTTTTATATTAATCAACAACACATTAATCAAAGACGAACATTTTCTTTTGATTCAAGCTTGCTTTTTAGTGTAGTTTTTTTGGTTCTCTGTTGTTATTGACTTTTGACGACATTTTTTATTGGACAATATATGGTGGAGTTTTTGAGCTACAATTGTATGTCTTTAGTATTGGATTTTTTTTCTTCCTATTTTTGTTTTATACAATTTGGATAATGTGCTAGTTTTCGAATGTATACATGAGATATTTGGTTCCATTATCATTGTACAATAATGTATTTGATTTTTTTGCTTGTTCGACCTACAATGCATTTAACTTTCACCTCAATTTTTTTCTTGATTCAATTCCTTTGCATCGCACAAGGTACCTAGCCATCTTAGTGAATCTTGAATCCATTTGAGCCAGAAAAACTATTTGATCATTAATATCCATTTGGTTGGTTGGTAGGCAGCATTCATCTTTTGGATGCTTTGAAGCCATCAGAAGCATATGGTATGAGCTTATACTACATCTTCAATACAATGTTATTGACAATGTTGTTGATTGTGTTGGTGAGAGGTCCACACAATAAGATTTCAATCACAAATCTGAAGTTTATTTCATGAATCTTGAGCTTTCTCTCTCTACAGATTTTCTCTCTCTAGAATCTCTCTAAAACGTGTATTTGACAGTATCAAAGAATCCTTACCTAATTACACGCTTACAAAACCTATTTATACCTAAGATTAACAAAAGCACTTAAACTTAAACACACTTTGACTTTACAAGACTTTAACACTAATTTGACTTTTACAAACAATTACACAACAAGACCTTTTAATCTTGAATACAATTCTGACTCAACATTCTCCCCCTTTGGATTCAAGATTAAAAAAATTTGACACTAATCTTCAGGTCTTCTCTCTCTTCAGAAAAATCTTCAAGAATGAATCTTTCATAGCTTTGACATCTTTAAATCTTTGACGCTTTGATTATTCTTTGATAGCTCTTTAAATGCATTTCCGTCTTTGGCTTTCCTTTTAATCTCCCCCTTCGAGTAAAAATCCAATTTCAGATAAGCTCAACATTTCTTGACTTTAACTCCTTCTCTTTAAAACAATCAACCATCTGACTTTAATTTCTCATTCTTGTATTCTCTCTTTTGTAACATCTCGCTTTACTTTCGCTTCGAAATGGTTCTGACTTTGAAATCTCTAATTATTTCCCTTTCTGATAAGATCAACTTTAATCTGACTTTGAAATCTTGAAATTCTCCCCCTTTTTGATGAATTATGAGAATCATAATCATCAAAACATTTCAAGGTCAACACAGTCTTTGAAGTATCTCCCCCAAATAATCAATTTAAGCACAGGCTTCATGAACAATCTCTCCCATGTAGAAAAATATTCAATCTCCTCCAATCTGATCTGATATAAAGTTTCTGTCGTCAATTCATAAATGTATTCATCCGAATCTTTTCAAATTCAGACAAATTAGAAATGGTAACCCTGAATCAACGAATGAAACAGTTAAAATGTCTGTCAGTAACACAAAGTTACTAAGTACAAAGGATGTACTATATAAGGAGCTTGTGTGATGTTCACTCCCCGGGACTTCCATTCAATCATCGAAAAACACAAGGTTAATCTATGAACGTTCTGACAGAAAAACAAATTTTTTGTGTGCTCGTGCTTGTGTATGAAAGAATTAGCACAATGATTACTTTTTAATAAGGCTCAAAATTATGTAAGCCATTGAGACAACAACAGTTATACACAGACTCAATGTGCATGAAAAAGGGTCGAAGGTGTGGCAACTTTCCTTCTTTTTCAATATTCGAGTCTTCCAAATGAAGATCAAATAGAATATGTGTTGTTTCCCCTTGAAAAATGAAACATTCTTTTGTTAAGAAAAGAATGAGTAGCAGGTAGGGTTTTATACAAGAGTTGGAATGGGCCAGTTGCCTTTTTCAATGAAGGTCACCAAAGAATGTGAACCAATCAGATTATGCGGCTGCCCGACTCAGAAAAAGTTTGGTGCAGAGTTTATTATTCTTTTACTCTGATCTCTCACCCTCTTTCTTTTAAACATTTGAGCTCACTTCTAACCAATCTCTCTTTTACATTTTACCTCAGCACACACCCACTCTCAATTCTTTTGACCCCTCTCCTCTCAATCACTCAAGGATTACTTCCGGGGTAGGAAACACTGGTTATCGTGAATCCATGGAAGTCTTTTAAGCTCACACACTGAATCCTATGTATTTTGTCCTAAAAGAATATGTTGCTCAACAGTTTATGTTGACAATTAAGCACAAGAAATCATTATCAGAAATGTATGCTCATGAATAATATGAATGAAATTTGAGCATTTTAAACATTTAAGATCTCTCAAAATTTTGAACATTTATGATCATCCAATTTCATTGTTTTGAGAATCTGACAATGATTTAATCAGATCAAATATCATGAAGAAAAATAATTTAGGGTATCAAATAACGAATGTTGTTTAAATGAATGAGATATAAACAATTTAGCAATGAAAGCACATTTAAAATAGAAATGACGTCTGATTTCAAACAACATTGAATACAACCGGGAGTATTACCATCAAAAGATTTATCTTTTGAGACATGGTAATAACAAAGTCAAAAATAATGTACTGAACCGATGTGTGTAAGAATACTTGACAGTATATAGACAAGATAATACACAAGTATTAATCTTTTAGAAACACACAGTCAGATAATCATTAAAGTATCCAAAAACATTGAAAATCACATTTCTCAATTCATGAAAACAATTTAAGAATAAGAAGTGGTTTGAACATTTAAGAAAACGATTTTCACAAGCGAAAGTTGTTCTTCTTTCAACAAGTGATAGAGTTTAAAAATTTAGAAATATATACCTTTAGCTTAGAAATTCTCAACTCCCCCAAAAATAAATATTATCTTTTCAGCATCCTTGACAAAAACTTCAGATATGCTTCCGCTCAATATCTGTAAAAAGTCAAGTCATCAGAAAAATATGACAATCAAAGTATAATGAAATTCTATCTTCTCCCTCTAAAAGATATGACAGTGAAATTTTCATTAACTCCCCCTCGAAATAAAAACTCCTTAAAAAAATGTTATCTAGTAAGCATCCTTTAGAAGAAAAAACATTGAGGGTCGGGTTCTGAACTGAAGTATTCAGAAGCCATTGTCACGTATTCTTCGGTGAGAATAGTAATTGTTCATCTTTATCATTGAAGACCGGGTCTTGAACTGCTTTGTTCAAAAGCCAATCATCTTGACATTGAAGATCGGATCCTGATCTGTTGTAATCAGAAACCATTTTTCGTTGAAGTACGAGTTCTGAACTGTTGTATTTAGAAGTCTATTTTGATCTTTTAGATAAGGGTCCTAAACTGTAATGTTTAGAAGCCATTGTTCTTTCTCCCCTTAGTCTTTAGGTGCCTGCAACACAGATTTAGCTTTTAGTACCCACTGGTATTTGGGTCCTGATTTGTTAGTTGCAGTTCTAGTAGGAGAAATGTAGTAAGAACCATACCAGTTATCCACATAATTTTTGCTAACAAAATAATGTGTACCACAGTAAGAACAATTAATTTTCTTCTGTGCTAACCTGATCAATTGATTAACAGTATAAACAAGATCAGGTTTGCCAAAAGTTTTACCTTTAGGAGCATTGTTCTTCTTTGCAATCGATGTATGCACAAATGATTTTTGATCCTTCTTCTCATCTGTAGATCCTTTTACTCTCCAAATCCACTTTTCTTTTTCTTTCTCATCTTTCCTTCTCCAAAACATTTTCTGCTGAGACTTGTTCTTCTTGATGTTACCTGAACCATCAATAGATTTGCCATAGAAAAGGTTAGAAGGACAAATCTGTTCTTTATGTTTAGAAGTATGATTATCATTTGCATCAAACAAAGGATTATTAGAAACATTTGTAAAAATTGAACTTGCAGCTGATTTAAATGAACACTCTGATGCAGCTGGATCATCTCTTGGTGATTGAATAATTGATTCTGGCGTATTTTGCTCAGTCAGCTTCACCTTGAACATGATCTCTTCAAGTTCTTTGATCTTGATTGACAAACTGTTTCTTTCCTTTGAGAGTATATCAAACTTCTTGTGCAATTCAGACTTCGTCTTCTTCTCCTTCATAACAGTTGATGACAGTTTAGATAATTTTCCTGTCAGCTTCTTTATCTCATCCTCAAATACTTTTCTTTCTTCCTCAAAGTCTTTCTCTACAGATATTCTTTGTTTAGACATTTCTTTGAACACACCAACATTTTTTTGTTAAGCTTTCTTCTTCTCTTTATCAAACTTATCTCTTTCCATAATGATAACTTTCTCAAAATCTGACACTTGTTGAGAAAGTTTTATACATTTGAGTTCAACTGCCTTCTTTTCTTCAAACGCTTTTCTTGAAAACTCAGAAAATTTCTGAGCAAATCCTCTTCTTTCTTTCTCAAATTCTTCTCTTTCTTTCTTTGACTTCTTTTCATCTTGAGATATATGTTCTTTCAGTTTAGTAATCTTCTTCTGAAGATCAGTATTGTCTCTTTCTAAATCATTTCTCTTCTTTTTAATCTTCTTTATCTCCTCTTGAGCTCTTGAGTTGTTCATCTCTTTTGTGGCTTTTTCTTTAAGCATGTTTATTTCAACTTCAATACTGAACACTCTGTCTCTTAACTTGTCTCTTTCAGAGAAGATTTGTGAATTTATCTTTTTCATCTCGTCACACGTCTCTCCACTACGATATCCACTCCTCGAGCACACAACTATCACTCTTCGCTTCACAGTGTCACTAGGACTATTCCCAACTGAATCCTGTTGCACATGCCGATAAATAAAAAGGTTAGGCTAACGCCTAGTGAGTTCAAGAGTTTTAACATGAATAAATATGTCTTTAAAAAGAAAGGAAATCAGTTCAAATCAAGATCTTTCAAACTAATTTACTTTAGAAATAGAAACGACTCGTTTTCCCATAATATGCACCTTTACAGACAACGTTCCAATACAAGCATTCTTTATAAATCGATGCAACCCAAAACTCGCTCAAAACGTGAATATAAATCGACTCCCAAGTTGTGAAACCGTGAATAACACTTCATATCCCAAACACCCAAAACACGGGTGGGGCATAACACTCAACCCATAAATCATGGTTAATAAATCCCATATACAATATGTCACCGAAAACATGGATACCGGACTCAGTACCCAAAACAACACCTTTCGGTGATGGGGGAGACCCGATTCCATTGAATGTGGCGGGCACACAAAGTTAAGCCACATATCTATGTTATAAGCGTATCTTCAAGGATAAACAACCATTGACATCAACCCTATCCAAGTCTTTAGTCAAGGTAGACATCAACCATATCCAGGTCTTTAGTCATAATAGGCATCAACCCTATCTAGGTCTTTAGCCGTTTGAACATCAACTCTATCCAAGTCTTTAGTTCAGTTCAAACGTGGGTTCAACTATATCCAAGTCTTTAGCCCCAAAGAATCACCAAGTTCAACCCTATCCAGATCTTTACCTTGGGATCTCGCCATCCTTGACACGCTTGATTATTTAGGACTTACATCGTATCACCAACGCCTATTTCCATATTACAACACAAGAATCTCATCCCACTTACACGATAAGTACGACCTCTATGCCTATGGATCCAATGCATTACAGTCTAAGACGTTACATGACTCAAACGAATGAAGTAACGCATTCAACACATGTAACTCTCAAATAAGATACAACTAAGTACACCATACGTCCAAGGCTCCTTAACGAGCTACCAAAACCGAACAAATGTTCCAAAGACTCAACCGAGTACAAATCAAGCCCTAAGAGGCTTAATAGACGTTTGGCTAAAACACGAGAACCAATATGGTTACATAAACCAATTTACCTCTTTCCCCAAAATCTTTGTTTATCAAATCACCATTGGCCTTCGACCCAAAACCCAAAGAGATTATTATTTCTAAAATGTTCCTCGGGTCGGGAATGACCCAATCCAAAGGACCCACCCACTCTTACTTTCAAAACGTCCCATTTCATGAATGATGCATATAACCCGAACAACACTAAGAATTCATTTGTGACCAAATGTCCATTTATGCAATAAATCATTTAAACACTTTCGTTTATGACCTATTTATCAAAATGCCCAAAAATCCCAAATGTGGGTGTTTTATAAAGTTTAATAGGCTAAACACTTCAAATAATCAAAAGTTACCAAATAACTCAACAGTTGATAATTTAATGTAAAACACATAAATGCTTTAAAATAGACAATATGGCATGTACAACGTTTTCACAAATCAACTTGAACTCACCTTGCTAGATTTAGGTTAAATCTAGGTTTTACCCCCAAAACTTGAATCTCCTTTGGCGAAGGCTTGAATCTCCAAGAAATATCCCTAGACCTTAGATCCAACACATCTACAAGGTCACTTTCACTACACAAGTCATCAAAATCACACCCAAGCTGAAGGATGAAAGAGAAAATGATGAAATCATCAAACCCAAGCTTAACATTGAGAGAGATGAGGAGATTACCACCACAAAATACTCTTGTATTATCCAATAGACTTCAAATATCTTGATATATCCTTGAAGAGCTCTCAAAAACGAAACCATGGCAACTTGAATCACCAAAAATGGAGTTGTGATGCAAAAGTTATGAAGAAATGAAGTTCTAGGGCTGAAAATCGGGTTTTATGCTCGAACAGGGCGTTTCGCGACTTACCACGCGGCCATAAGTCGCGGCATAAGTCGCCTGCTTCCCCCTAAGTCGCGTGGGTGGCTCTAAGTCGCGGCACAAGTCACGTAGTGCACTGTCCTCCCGGTTTTCTTCTCGTTCACTGTTTTGGCCGTAACTTCTTCGTTATAGCTCCGATTTTGCTCCGGAAATAACCTTTGGACTCGTAATTGAATCATTCATCCACCAAGACTATAAAATATAGGATTCAATCCCAAAATCCTATATCTTATTTTTCCCTTAAAATTACCGATTTCTGTATTAACTTGAAACGATACTTTTCGAAATTCGGGGTGTTACAATCCTCCCAACCTTAAAAGAGATTTCGTCCTCGAAATCTGGAACCAACCAAGCACCCAACATTGCACTTGGCAAGATTGATTGATTTACTATCCAAAAGGAATGCCTTCACGAAACCTTACCTCATATACGTACTCGATTACATCCCGGTTGAGGTTATCGCTGCGTTTCTCATACGAGCCATCTCAAACTCAACTTCAAAGTTCGATATAACTCACCGATGTCGAGATGAACGTTGAGTCCTTGCTTAATCACTTTCTTAACATTAAATCTTGGTTGCCTCCCAACCTTATGTTGCTCATAATGCCTCAAGAGTAACTTACGACCTTATTTAGTCATTTCCACCAAGAATACCCCAAAGCAAACCTTTCCCTTAGATACCTCTAAATACGACGCATCAAGGTCTCCTCAATAATTGATTCATACTTAAAGTCTACCTAGACATTCTCACCAAATGCCTCCAATAATCATTACCACCAAAGAGTTATCGTCCTTCGACGAAATTTCCTAACAACTAGTTTGGTCTGATCCAACACAACCTTAGATCCGTTCCTCAAGCTGACACAGACACGATGACTGCAAGGGCTCCCAAACTTCCATAGACCCAAGCATTGGCCCGATGTTTCCTCCATAAATGTACCATTACGCTCTACAGATAGTCGATTATCCCAAACCTCATGGTTACTCAACTCCCATAATGCTTTCAATCATTGATCGATGAATCAACGAAAGCCTTGACGATTACCGAAACACCAATGATTGATTCTTAATTATCAGCATCTAAACTCTTCAAGGTTACCACCTGACTTGCAGACACACCAGGTCTAACGGAAGTGCACTGAAACACCAACAGTCATTGTCCGCAAAACCGAGCGTCGACACCTATCCCCGGAATGGCCATTCTGCAAACGTGGGTATACCACCAAATATTTTGCTCCAGGGTTGCTATGTCGAAAAGGTTGACGCCTACTCAAGGAAATAAAACCCCAAATCAAACAGCTTCACTAGCCAACCATAACCTCATCATTATTCACGAATACCCATCAAGATAGTACACCACCGATAGATAGTATGTCGTCGTACCAATGGCCCACAAATTCAAAACCAACCATACCCAAACAATCGCACACGGTTTTAACCCGAAGGTTTATCGAAGCATAAAGATCATCACTTAATTAACTAGGAGAGAGTATAAGTCTAACGCCTCAAATACTTCTGCGTGAACTAGTTCATGAGCTGAAGTCCAAAGATTCAAAACTAACCAAAAGTCAGGTCCTCTGACGCTTCAAACCCCGAGGACTCCTTTAGTCCTTATGTTATTCCCTATTTCATCAAGTTCTAATCAATAACAAAATACTCAAGATAAGAATCACAAATCATATTCATTGATTCCAAACTCAAAGATTACAAATTACAACTTTCTCTCTCTACAAGATACTCTCTCTCTAGAATGATATGAATTATGATCTTCTCTAATCTGCTCTCTCTCTCTCTCTCTCTCTCTCATTCGTGTACATCTCTCACAAACTTCCTTCCAACTGATTTACAAAGACAAGAAGGTATTTATATCCTCAACAATTACAAGGAAAGTAAAATACAAATACATTGACTTTGACATTTATTAACAAAAGGCTTTGACTTTAATGAGATTTGACTTTTCCAGCTTTGACTTTCTTGACCTTTGACCTTCAGTCTTCTTGATCTTGTATCCAACAGATTTATGCTCTAACAATCTCCCCCTTTGGATTCAAGATCACTGTTGAAAGATCTAGCAATTCAGTCTTCACTTTTTAAGCTCTGTCAGTACAATCTCCCCTTTTCTTTGACTGTATTCTTTCCAAAAACTGTCTTCAAACGATTAACAATCTCCCCAAAACTTTCACAATAATACTTTCAGACTTTGATCAAAGTATTTCAAACTACCATGCCAATTTAGTTTCCATACGTCCAAGGCTCCTTAACGAGCTACCAAAACCGAACAAATGTTCCAAAGACTCAACCGAGTACAAATCAAGCCCCAAGAGGCTTAATAGACGTTTGGCTAAAACATGAGAACCAATATGGTTACATAAACCAATTTACATCTTTCCCCAAAATCTTTGTTTATCAAATCACCATTGGCCTTCGGCCCAAAACCCAAATAGATTATTATTTCTAAAATGTTCCCCGGGTCGGGAATGACCCAACCCAAAGGACCCACACACTCTTACTTTCAAAACGTATCATTTCATGAATGATGCATATAACCCGACCAACACTAAGAATGCATTTGTGATCAAATGTCCATTTATGCAATAAATCATTTAAACACTTTCGTTTATGACCTATTTATCAAAATGCCCAAAAATCCCAAATGTGGGTGTTTTATAAAGTTTAATAGGCTAAACACTTCAAATAATCAAAAGTTACAAATAACTCAACAGTTGACAATTTAATGTAAAACACATAAATGCTTAAAAATAGACATTTTGGCATGTACAACGTTTTCACAAATCAACTTGAACTCATCTTGCTAGATTTAGGCTAAATCTAGGTTTTACCCCCAAAACTTGAATCTCCTTTGGTGAAGGCTTGAATCTCCAAGAAATCTCCCTAGACCTTAGATCCAACATATCTACAAGGTCACCTTCACTACACTAGTCATCAAAATCACACCTAAGCTGAAGGATGAAAGGGAAAAGGATGAAATCATCAAACCCTAGCTTAACATTGAGAGAGATGAGGAGCTTACCACCACAAAATACTCTTGTATTCTCCAATAGACTTCAAATCACTTGCTATATCCTTGAAGATCTCTCAAAACGAAACCATGGCAACTTGAATCACTAAAAACGGAGTTGTGATGCAAAAGTTTTGAAGAAATGAAGTTCTAGGGCTGAAAATCGGGTTTTATGCTTGAACAGGGCGTTTCGCGACTTACCACGCGGCCATAAGTCGCGGCATAAGTCGCCCGCTTCCGCCTAAGTCACGCGGGTGGCTCTAAGTCGCGGCACAAGTCGCGTAGTGCACTATCCGCCCGGTTTTCTTCTCGTTCACTGTTTTGGTCGTAACTTCTTCGTTATAGCTCTGATTTTGCTCTGGAAAGAACTGTTGGACTCGTAATTGAATCCTTCATCCACCATGACTATAAAATCTAGGATTCAAGTCCAAAATCCTATATCTTATTTTTTCCTTAAATTTATCGATTTCTGTATTAACTTGAAACGATACTTTTCGAAATTCGAGGTGTTACATCCCGCTACCCGGTTAGCGGGTGGGGTCGTGGGGCAGCGCCCCTAGAGAAAAAAATTTGACAATTAAATCTCATATTGAAGCTTGTAAAAATTTGACTAAGTATAGATTTCGCAGGCTAAAGAACTTTTCGCACACACACTTTAATTCGCACACCACAAGGAATTCGCATGACTTGAGATGCGAATTCTCTGAAATTCGCACGCTGCTGTATGTGAATTCTAAGCAATTCGCATGCTATTATATGCGAATTCTTTCCTTAGCCAAAACTTGAACCTCAAACTTTTCATATCGATACGAATTCCGTACTTAGAATTTTTTTTAACAAAGTATGCGAATTCTTGACAATTTGTATCACTCTTATATGCGAATTATGCACTTTTCGCACGCAGGCTTATACGAATTCTGAACTTTTCGTATATAGGCCTATGCGAATTCTTCACTTTTCGTTCAACACTGTTATGCGAATTCTGTCCTTAGAACATTTTCAATTTGTTTCATGCGAATTCTTCACTATGTGAGTTCTTCGTGCGAGTTCTTCATAGATTATGCGAATTCTTCAGATCTCAACTCCAAAAATCACAAATTCAGCCTAAAATCGATCTTAACCTCAATCAATTGATGTCAAACTTCACAGGATTGATCACGATTATGTTCTGAACAAACCTTTGGCACCAATTTCACCAAAGCAATACATAATCTATGATCTTGATTTGAACACAGTACGCAAAATGTCGAACTCCAAAAACTTACATATTGAAGAAATTGAATACGAATTACAGTGAATTAGTGTATACAATTTGAACAAAAATTGTTCTAATACATTGTGCGCATACAATACAATCAACAATTTGACAATTACAACATCAAATCTCAAAATCAATCTAAACACAGACTACGTGCGAATTCTTCAATTTCTGAGTGAAAAATCAATCCATTTCTGAATTTTGTTAGGCTCTGATACCACTTGAGAGGTCCACACAATAAGATTTCAATCACAAATCTGAAGTTTATTTCATGAATCTTGATCTTTATCTCTCTACATATTTTCTCTCTCTAGAATCTCTCTAAAACGTGTATTTGACAGTATTAAAGAATCCTTACCTAATTACAAGCTTACAAAACCTATTTATACCTAAGATTACAAAAGCACTTAAACTTAAACACACTTTGACTTTACAAGACTTTAACACTAATTTGACTATTACAAACAATTACACAACAAGACCTTTTAATCTTGAATACAATTCTGACTCAACAGTTAGTGTTTCATATCTAGGGTTAGGTTCTGGTGAGAAGTTGAGGTAAACGTGAGAAGTGTGAGAATGAGAAATGAACGCATATTAGGATGAGATGCACCGAGATGCACTAGATCAATTCCTTCTAAGTCGTAATTCATGGGAGGGAATTTGATTAAAAATGATCAACCGTTCAGATCCACTTCTCACGCTTTTCACGTTAACTTCAACTTCTCACACGATCATTCACTTTCATATTTATTGGTGGATTTTCATCTTCAATTGTATCTATCTCTTTTAAAACAAGGTTGAAGTTCCCTTACTTGTCTGACTTGGTTTTAAATTACATGGTTATGAGTACATAAGGATCAAGGAGGTTGGTAAGAAGTTGTATGGGTGCTGTAACACCCCAAATTTCGTGCGTATTATCCCTATTGTGCGTTATTATAAGATGCAACTTCGACTCATAGTGCATGCATATCTTTTGGGTTTTGGATTATTGGTCAACTTAATTTCATCGTTAACGGATCAGTTCAGTTAGTATTCGGGATTTTCGGGTCATGTCACAACCCAGGCAACAATGCCTGGCGACTGTGACATGTGTCAAGGTCGCATGGGCAAAGTCGCGGGGAGATGAGGGTCTACGGTACGTGCGGGGCGACAATGACCGGTGACCTTGCCCTGGTCATTATCGCGGGATTGGTACCGCAAGGGCCCCCGAGCGGGCGACATTGCCCTGCGACTATGACATTGGCTTTATCGCGTGTCATAGTCGCCGACGGAGCCAACCCTCTTAAAACCTCAGACTTCGGGAAATTTCAGTTCATTTGATTTTGGGAACAGATTTGAGGGGTTTCTCAGATGCGATTTTGGTAAGTCTCAAACCCTAACTTCCATCTCTTCATTTATTACACTTCATTTATTACTCTTCAACCACCATTAATGAGGAGTAAATGCTTGTCTAGGATGAACTTTGGTGAACTTAGTTTGTGATTAACATCTCAAGCCTCCAACTCTCCATCCTCCATTTTTAGGGTTTGGTTCCTTGTGAGAAATCAACAAGGTGAGTGTAGTTCTTGACTCTTCTACTCTCATATATGCTTAAATAAGGTGCTGGTATTATGTACATCTTGTTATCTACTTACTTGATTTCGTGGAGTTAACCTAATGCCCCACTTGTGGGCAAAATGCATACGGAGGGTATAAGAGAGGCTATGTGGTCTAGACATGAATCAATATGTTTTGTAAGAATAACAAGTTGTATGTTATGTCATTTGGAATATGAGGTTGATCCATAAGTCTCGGTTTGTATTGCCATTGTAAATGAACTAAAGACCTGGTTTGGGTTGAGGTTATAAATGAACTAAAGACCCGGTTTGGGTTGAGGTTATAAATGAACTAAAGACCCGGTTGGGGTTGAGGTTATAAATGAACTAAAGACCCGGTTTGGGTTGAGGTTATAAATGAACTAAAGACCCGGTTTGGGTTGAAGTCATGATTAGACTAAAGACTCGGTTTGAGTTGAATGTCGGATCGGCTAAAGACTCGGTTAGAGTTGATGTCACGAGAAGGCTAAAGACCCGGTTTGGGTTGAGTGCTTAAATAGCTATAGATCTCGCTTGGATTTATGCTAATCAAGTTAATTGATTTCGGAGAAATTATAAATGTAGTGATGATGTTATATTGGGTTTTTCCTGTTTTAATGTCAGGTGAAGCACTATGGTAGAGCGCTGTGAAAGTATCATGTTATTGTATTGAAGCTCTATTTTTACTCTAGAAATTGTGATTATACTTCTCACTAGGCTTTAGCCTAACACTTGTTCTGTGGTTGTCATGTACGACAGGAAATCCTAGTGGCGGGAATACTCGGGGATGAGTGGTCGATCGGGTGATCGAGAGCGGTCCTTTTTGGGAAATCTAGAGACCGGTATATATGATGAACAGTCTACATTTTGAAAGAATAGCGACACCCGACTGTAATCTATTAGAGCAACCTAGATTATTTAGGTTGTCGTTCATTATTCTTCATTCGTTGGGTTGTATGCATAATATTATATCCCCCGTTTGGGATGATGCTTTGGGATTCCTTGGCAGTTTTGTACAACAGGATTTTTATCAATATACAACCGTCATACTGCCAAAATTTTAAGTTTTAAATTTACCCATTTTTTAGGGTGTTACAGGTGCAATTCAGGCTGTATCGATCAATACCAACAGATAATTAAATTAGTTTGAATTCATCCAATATTTGGAGCAATCGCCAAATCTTTTAAAACATGTTCATAGATGCAAAAAGGCAAAATGCAAATATAATTTTTGATCTATCGGTTGTAGTTGGAACCATAACTCTTATCTATTTAAAATGTATTAAGTGGTAAAAACTATGCGTAAATCGTATCATTGTAATGTCTTAAAATCTCCTCTAATAAAACCACCAAAGTTTCTAAGTCGTTTACATTTACACCTGCCGCCACATTGCGCGGGTTGACAACTAGTATATATATATATATAGGCGAAGGATCATGTGAGGAGTTGAGTTAACGTGAGAAGCATGAGAAATAGATATGAACCCTTGATCACTTATAATCTCAAACCCGCCCATGAATCGCGCTTCATAAGGGAATTGATCTAGTTCATCTCTATGCATCTCATCCTAGTGTGCATCCAACCGTTGATAACCACTTCTCACGTTAACTTAACTTCTCACCGGAACCCAACCCTATATATATATATATATATTCACCAGATGAATTGTTTATGTATTTATAAGAGAGATCGACTTACAGTTACAATTGTTTACCGATAAGATTAGAAAACAGTTACAACCGACTCAGAGGCCCTGTGTTAAAAGTAACATGTCAGAAGAAATCCAAAGCTATGAACATAAGCCTTAGTGAGATACATCAGAAGCTCTCAATAGTAAGTCGAGAGGCTCTGATCACGAACCTTGGTAACCCACTCAAGGTCAATAAGCTAATGAGTCAAGTGGCTCTGATCACCATTTAGGCTGTGAAGACTCAACCTCTGATCAGAAGGATCAGAAGCTCTCAGTCCAAAGGCTTTGAACTATACTTGGACGAATTTTCACCAAGTTTAGGAACAAATTCAAGAAGGCAACCTTCTGGATTTCAACTAGATCGTTTCGAAAGTTAAAATTCATAAGTAAACCTCGTCTTAAAATTTGTAGAGGTTTCGGAGCGTTGCCTCAATCCTGCGAGGGCATCGCCCTTTTGAACTCCGTTTTATAGTGATTTAAAGTGATAGGGGAAACATTTGTGAGTGTTTACTTCACATCTCATAACTCAAGTTGTTTATCTTATCTCTTTAATCAATCTCGAGTAAATCACAATCAACAAATGATTGATGATAGTAAAATCTCCAACAATAACCCTGTCTTCCGGTTAAATATAGCCAATATGTTTGGTTTGTTTTAAGTTTGCTTTTGAAAAACATCGAAAGACAATGAGTGGAAAATATTATATTGTAAGGCAAATGATCGTGTGGGAAGTTGAGTTATTGGTGAGAAGCGTCAGAAGTGGATCTGAACCGTTGATCTCTTTTAATCTCAAGCCCTCCCATGAATTGCGGCTTAGAAGAGAATTCATCTGGTGCATCTTATCTCGTGCATCTCATCCTAATGTGCGTCCATTTCTCATCCAACGGTTGATAACCACTTCTCACGCTTCTCACGTTAACCTCAACTTCTCACCGGAACCCAACCCATATTGTAAAGGGTCCGAATTCAAACATGATGAAATTGTTAATAGAATTTTCGTTTAAGCAATATATTGTGATGTTAAAAACTTAAAGGACTAAAAGTGACATAGTATGATAGTTGAGGGATCATTTTTACGTCATCTATAAAATGCGAAAGAAATGTGTTTGTGAAGGAGGGAAGAGCATGGCAATCGTTCATCCCTGTTCGTCCTATCTGAACTTGCGAATCAGCACACAGTTCACACAGCAGAAATTTACGATTATAAGTGGAAGCAGAAGGAACTACAAACCTCTAATCACTAGCTCAAGCCTTAATCACAACAATGTCTTATTGTTTGAAGCTGCTAAACATACGGTAATTTGGATGTTTTCCTTAAACTATTATTTTTCGAATTTTGTAGTTCAATCTTTAAAATTCCACTGGGATTTGCATCTTACTGTGTTCAATAAGTAAAGTGGTTCAATAAATTATGGATATTTACCTTAGAGTGACGTGGACAACTATATTGTATCATCTTTCCCCCTTTTTAACATATTCGATAAGGTTCCTTCGTGATCGTAAGGTTATTGGTTCAAGTTGCATACTGCAAAGGAAAGGCTGCATACAAGAAGGACCTCTTTAAACCTTGCAAATTCGCCCTTTGTTTGATGTTCAATGTAACTTAATCAAATCAGATGTACTATAAAATGCAACCCTAACTATTTTTGCCATTTTATTGCTTTTAAAAAAGGGGGAAAATTGGTGTTAGAGTTATAAAGAAATCATTTCATCTGAAAAGTGCAGTGTAGAATGGTAATTGCCTTTCAAAAGTCCAACATGGACCTCAGGACCTTTGTCTTCTTTTATTTCCTCCTGGAGAATGTGTGTGTGTGTGTGTGTGTTGGGGGGGGGGGGGGGGTTATAAATACTTATTATATTTTATTTATTTATCTTGCAAATTTTCTGATATTCCATTCTGATAATGGATTATTGAAGGTAATAGTTTTTTGCAATTTTTCTGCTGTTCCATTAGGTGGATACATATCTACAAAGTGGCATGGTTGTTGGATTAGGGTCTGGTGTAGCCTCATCCTTGGCAATACAGTATTTGGGTCAGAAACTTCGTGTTGGTTTACTAAAAGATGTAGTTGGAATTCCCACGTGAGTCCGTTCATACATCATTTTTAGCTATTATTATTATTATTTATATATGCAAGACCTTTTGATATCCCATCATATATTGATAAATGATAACTCTCATTTTATATAATCATTTAAATTATGGGTTGCTACAGAGTTACCACTTTTTGATAGAATATTTTGTTCATCTACCCTAATTGTGTGGTTTTCTATTCAACCGAGTGCTCAGCTCTCAAGTCTATGGCAATGCTATGTTGTGCCATATCTTATGCTATCTGAATTTGCCATTGATTGCTGCAGATCTGTTGGTAGTGCAAGTGAAGCAGAAAAGGCAGGAATACCTTTGCATCAGTACCAAGATGGTTCACAAGTGTGCACAAAATCCGAGTATCCATTTACTTGGTTGCCTATTAACTTGATTTTACATGTCAACTCTTTGGAGTGGTTAAGCTGCTTACAATTGATACGATTTCATATTCTACCTTTACAAATCAGAGCACATTACTAATCTGTTGATAGATATCCGAGGTCAAAATACTCAGTGTGCTGACATACATCAAGCGAACTACATTGATCAATAACTAAAAGGCTAGAACATCATGTAATCCAGTAACCTCTAAATGGCAAAATTGTTTTTACGTAATTGGTTAGTTATTCTTGCTTCTTTATAGTCACCGGCCTTCCAGCTACCTTATTTCATCCTCACGGTCGACATAAAAATGTTAGTGTTATGATCCTATGTGTGTACCAATGTGCTGGTCATAGAAAAATTTGGGGAGAGATATTAAGCATCCAATCTATGCAGTATTATGAATATGAAGATGCAGTATCTTGAAGCATATATAGATTTCTAGCAATACAACATGTTCTGTTGGCAAAACCATGTGATACCATTTTTCATATCTGAGAATTGAATATACATGTAGAAGAAGGAATCATCTCTACAACAGACAAGTCAAAACTTTTATTGGTACTTGTCCATCTCTTGACACACTATGGTTTCATGAGCTTCTCCTTTCATTGAAATAAACCATATGTAAAGTCTTCCTAATAAATGATTTATGGTCATCATCATACTTGATGAACAGCATTATGAGAAAAATAGTATGAAGCAAGGTTCGAAAAATGGTAGATGCTTGATCAGATGATGAAGACCATACCACCCTAGATATGTATCATTCAAGATTATCAAATTAAGAAGCTGAACATAATAACATGGTACTTGTGTAATAAAGCTAAGCACTATTGTTAATAGCCCAAAATAGAAAATAGCATGGAATTCTTTGGTAGAAATGAGAAAGCTAGCCATTAAGCCACGAGAGCAAAGGCATATACTTCATAAATGCATCAATTAAAAATGTAGCCGAAAGGATGCTACAATTTCATTTGACACTTGCATTCAAACTTGAGAAAATTTATGATTTCACTAACATATTTCTAAGATATCGATTCTTATAGCAAGTGAAAATGAGATAATGAAGAACAGGATGAAGATGGTTCTGAAGATAGACAAAAAGAAGAAACTAATAACTCATTGAACTACAAAGAATGAAATTGTAAGGAGTATCTTAGTATACCATAGCTGACTATCAAGGCTTCTGCTACTTAAGCTCTAACTTCACTATTCCCAGGTTTCCGTTTTTCTCTATCTATTGTCATATTCTGTGATGTGACCTAGAGCATAAATTGGCAAGAATTAAGTGATTGAGGATGGAAAAATAGTTGATAAAATGATAACAAGGAATTACTTTAAGAAATACCCTAGAGGGTTTTATGCCCTATGCCAAATCAAAGAAAAGGAAACCGAAGCACAAGCACCCCATCTTGACTTCCCCCGTGTTATGCTCACACGTTGAACATGCATGTAGAAAAATGTTGGTTGATGTTTGTACATAGAAGGCAATTACTTGAACCTTGTTTTGCTTTTCTGTTGTTGTGTATATGCTTCCACTTGGGGAGGGGGGGGGGGGGGACTTGCATTTTCTACCTTATAGAGCTTTAAACATTGAGCCATACATTTCCTTCTTACAGGACCTGTAACAATCTGCTGGGCCCTCCACCCTAATGTTTGATTACGAACTAGGCTATGCCTGGCCACCTTAAAATCTAAAGGTCCAACTGGATATTGACCCCTTAACCAATTCGATGGTATAGGAAACCAATAGTTCATAGGAAAAGACAACTCAGAAAGGTTGTTGCAGAACAGTTCAGAAGTTCATAAATGTATTCTGCATTTTGATGGATACCAAGAACTAGATGTATAAATTTTAATCAGAAGAAGTTTAAGGAAAAATCATGAATATAAAGCTATCATTTTGCTGTATTCAAGAGTTTCAACTTGGATTTGTTACCACAGAAGATTTTAGAGGTTTGAGAATTGGTAGCAATCAAGGAAGCACTACACAAGGTAGTTTGGTCATATTCAAAGTAGGCCTTGGAGTGGATAAAAGCTTGCTTAAGTATGACAAGAGTTCTTATGATATATCAACCAATGCGATACACAAACTCTACAATAACTGTAGTTATAGCAAGCATTTTGTCTACACATATCCAAAATTGTATTCATTTTCAAGATTCAACTTCCGTACCTTATTTGGACCAGTTTAATGAGGATATTAATCTCCACAGATACACATATCATTAGATATCATTACAGTTTCGATTTGCAAGCAAAATAGCCTTAAATAAAGTAAAACATTTGTAGTAATTTGTGCTTGATTAGGCATTCTAAATCCATTGAAAATCCTTATGTAGTGATTCTCTGTTCTATCTGCTTCCTCATGCCCCTGCCTAAACATATCCTTACATGCTTTAGAATGAAGATATGCCCCTTTCTGGGCCACATGTAATCCTACTACACCAGCCATTAAGATTAAGTAAATTTTAAAAAATTACACACCTTTGCTTACCTACATAAATGTTGAGGCTTGGGACGTATGCAGACCTTGCGTCAAAAGTTTGAAGTGCATGCAACATAATACTTCGTGGAAGATCTTTGCTTATTAGTAATCAGTTTCCCTTGGAAATTAGAGTAAATAATTTGACTTCCTCAATGATTAATATAATCCAATGACTCACTTCTAGATTGATATGACATTCAATGATGCTGACATTGTGGAAGAAGGAAGCCTAAATGCAGTCATTGGGCATCAGAGATTTCAGGGAGAGGAGTCTATAATGGAAGAGAAGGTCAGTAAAAAATTATGTAATTGTTTAATATTTATATCTCTGATCTTTTATTCCTGTGCATTGGTCCATTCATCTCCTAGCTCTAATATCTCTATAATACCACTTAGAGTTGACTACATTTTGAGCACTAGTTATTTTTCAAAAGTCAGGCATACTTCTCTCTTCTGAATGCTCTCTGGTAAAACACTTGCATAAATATATTTCTGATTTTTTGTAGGGAAAATAGTTGAATCCTCTGTTTCTCAAAAGAAGTACTTGAAAATAGTTCCAAATTGAAATAATAAATACTGAAACCTTCTACTCTTCCATATCTTCATTTTAACCTTGGTTTAGTGGTGAGGCCTATACTAATACATTACCTGCTTCATCGTACAGAGAATATCAGATGTGACAGAGAATCTTATCCTAATGCTCACAGAAAAACAGTACAAAAGTGCTATTGAGGGTTCAATACCTGTTTTAGTTAAATCTGTAAGTTTCTGTATGTGTTTCGCCTTACCTTACCTTGTGTATGTTTTCAATGCACTTACTCGTTATCTTTCTCTCATCTTTCTCGTTCTATGTTTTACCATGTGCCTTTTACCTGTTTGATCACACTCTTGCACAAGCCGAGGGTCTTCATGGAAACAACCGCTCTACTCTTTGGGGTAGAGGTCATGTCGGCATACTTTCAAGTGGGACTTACTGGGTCAGTTTGGTTTTGTTTTTAATATATTAATGATGTTTAAAACTTACATTCAGGTTAGCTGGATGGACACTGCAGAAGAGATAGATGACCTTTTTGTAGGTGATGCTGAGGTACTATTTTGTAGACAAACTGAATTTAGTCATAATCAGGGAAAGGAAAGTAGCACACATCTGGATCTGGATATACATGCATAGCACATCACAAGCTATTTACAAAGGCATACTTTGCATATCACAAAAGCAAGTTTGTTGACACAATTAACCTTGTGAGAATGTTGAAAACGAACTTTTCTGGCCAAAACATCAAACAGGAGAAAAAAAGGGGCTGCTGATTAATTTATGTAGCCTCTAAGTTGTTGATGTTCATATTTGAGAAAGTGGTTGGATTGGTCAGTCAGATGATGTTTTCATGTGAAAGAGTTTTCTTATGTAAATATACTTAGGGGCTGTTTGTTTTTTTAAAAAAACCTCTTAATGGCTCTTAAGTCTGAATCGTTCAGACCTTTTTACACACCACCTCTTATTAATCATAACTAAAATAAGACTTCAGACTTTAGACCTCTTAAAAAACAAACGGCACCTTAATGTCGAACCATATGCTTATTATGTATCAACTTCTTTCACTGAAATTTTAGCCCAAAAGCTTTCCATTGATGAATGAAAACAAGCAGAAGTTGTTTCTCTCCAATTTTTTTTTGTTTTTTTAATATAGTTCTACTAGGCATCCATTTTAGAATTCTCAACATTACTATCCTAATCTTATTTTGCACACTTCTTACAATCTGAGGGTCTTCACTGAAACAACCACTCCACTCTTTAAGGGTTGAGGTCAGGTTTGCATACATCCCACCCCCAGACAGTCAGACCCTACGTCCGGGTGATATATTGGACTCATTTGGATTGGTTTTGGTTACTACCCTAATCTTTTGAAGTTATACCTTATTGATATTTCATGCATTGTGTCTCGCAAGGTGCGAGTGTATTGCAGTCCTGTGGGCAAAAAACTGATACACAGGTTATGTATATGAAGGTATGGAGAAGAGCATCTATAGGGCATGCAGGTCCTACGGGAGGCGACTTTCCACTAGTCACAAGAGAAGGATATAATGTTCTAGATGTCATATTTACATCTCCTATACCAAACCTTGGTAGTACCATTTGATTCCCTAACAAGTATCTATGATGTTATTTCATGTGCTTCAGAAAATTTCATGAAGAAAATTTCAAATTTCATGCAGCTGAAGTAGCAAAACTTCTTAACAACATAGATGGGGTTGCAGGCCATGGGATCATAACCAAAACTCCGTTAGTTTCTCTTTGCTTTGATTTCGTTTATGTACATTGTCAATCCTCACCACGTAGGTGTTACGCCGCAACTCGTTTGGCACAGTCTACTACTCCCTCCTTCCCAAAATAATGTCTAAATTTCTGTCTTAGTTTGTTCCAAACTTTTTAATTACTTTCTCTATTATGAAGGGTAAAATGGTCAGTCAGTTAATTAAAAAGTGTAATAGTTACACATTTCTAAAACCGTATGTCTTTTTCATCGTGGACATTTATTTTAGGATGGAGGGAGTACTTATGATGTCGATGGTAGTTATTTATGCCTAAAACTACCACATTTAATGATATTTTTCTTCATAAGGTATTATCGATGGTAGTTATTTATGCCTTAAACTACCACCTGCCTTTAATGATATTTTTCTTCATAATGTATTATCAATGGTAGTTGTTTTTGTGCCTCACAAGTCACATGCACAAGCTGCGGGTCTTCACGGAAACAGTCGTTCTACTTTTTTGGGGTAGAGGTCATGTTTCAGCACATCCCCCCCCCCCCCCCCCAACACACACACACACACACACACACCCCAACCTACCTAAAGACCCTACTTTCAAGTGGGATTTCTTGGGAAAGTTTGGTTTGGTTTGGTTTGGTTTGTTCAAATAAAATCTCTATCTGGTTTATTACAATTATAAAAACCACCCTCATTCTCTTATTCTTGTTACTGGTTAATTGTGGATTGCAGTTGTACGGCAGTGATGACTACCGATTCAGGGCTTTGCATCATTGATAATACAGTAACCAGCGATATAAGAAGCCTTTGAATGCCATAAGCTTCTACATTCAATACTGTATAACCATTTACATCAGATAATGAACAAACCTACATACAACTAAGAAGCAAAAGATTCTTGATTATTAACTTGTACTCTCATGAGATTGGTAATTCGGTTACCCTATCCATGAAAATTACACTACTCTACCCGTTAACATAACGAATATCGGAAGTACGGGACAATTATCCATGTCGATTGGCATAAACGTTACTATCTAAACAAACTATAGAACTTGTAAATTTACAACACAAAACTATATAGGAAATAAAAGAGATAAAAACTATTTTGATCATCACTATATTAGTAATACCATCATTTTATGCAAGATTTTAAAAATCTCTTAATTTACAAGTATCAAAGCACAAGATACATATTACTATTGCAGACTTTTAACACCCACTAATTTGGTATGTGCAGGGTCTTCCTTTTATGCAGACCTTTCCATGTATCACTATTAATTAATATATTATATTACTATAATTTTGTTTTAATTATATTATTAAATATGTAATTGGTTATTTTTTCTAGATGTCATTAAAATATATAAGATAATCATTGAATTCTAACAAAATACTTAATTTTTTTTATATAAAAAAACATTATATTATTAAGTCTAAATTAAACAAATTTATATAAAAAAAAACATTATCACTTTCTTAAAACCATCCCAAATCGACAAAAAAATAAAATGAAACATTAAAATCGTGATGTATCTCGTTGAATTATACGAGTACGTTTCTAATAATTTATAAATAGAATCGAAAAACACAAAATAATGATATTTTTGAAATATTGAAACCATGATTACTTAAAAGCTGCAAGTCTGGAAGGAATAGAACAACAAAAAATCTAGGCCAAAACCCAAAAGAAAAAAATGGGTAATGACTAATCACACTTTATTTTCTATGTTTATTATAAAATTAAATGGATTTGATATTGTGAAATCAATCAAAATAGGCTCTCTCCAACCAAATTCACTTTTTAATCATTTTTTTAATTGAATTCCGTTTTAGACAGAGATTATGCAACGTCTTATGCATTTGCATAAACGTGATTTTTAGAGTAAAAAAGAAAAATGAAGTCCATACGTAAATTTGCGTAAGGATTCAAAAAATTTGAGTAAATAATTTACATAAGGATCCCCATTTGTATAAATAAAAATTTTTAATCTGAAAATAAGAACGTAAGGCATTTGCATAAACTCCGGCTAAAATGGAATTTTGATTCGAAAAGCGGCTAAAAAATGAAGTGGGTTGGATAGATCGACTATTTTGATCAATTTCCCTTTGATTTACATCATCAATACATATATACATGTAGGCATGGGCGGAGCCACCAAAGCACCAGGAGATGCAATGGCTCCCACTAAAGTTTTCTTTTGTAAAAAAATATGGTAATAGCGATTTTATAAAATGGTGGAATTAGGTTTGATTCCCTCTCACTTCTCATGCTTCGAGCCTCTCTCTTAATATTTTAGGATTTTTGTGGTTTCGATTTAAGGGTTATGTGGTTTACCAAATGCTTACTTAGTAAGTGTTTACCGGCAAGAGCAGTGCTTTATCGGGTAACATTTTCAGCCATCAGAATAAATTATTGGTAAAATATCTTTTATTCAATAAGTGCTTACCGGGTAGGTTTCTAGGTCTTTGCCATGCTTATTCGGAAGTAAGTGACACCCGTAAGCACTTGGTAAGAGTTTAGTAAACGGTCCCTTAGTAAAGAACAAACAGATTTTAATAAACTGCTAAACAAATTATGCAGAAAATCCGGGAAAAAATATATTTAAAAACTTATGTGAATTGACGTTACAAATTATCCATATAGGTTCACATATGCATTTTCAATTTATTTTTTTAATGACTCACATATGAACATTTCCTTAACGTTACCATCTTACATTCTCATGATATTTAGTTTTCAAATTTAAACCTCCGACTATATATATATATATATGTATATATATATATATATATATATATATATATAGGGAGAGGTTCATTTGAGAAATGGTAAATATATGAGAAATAGAGAAGTAATCTTAGCCATTCATCTGGTCAACATTTGCGGCTTTGACCGCGAAGCACCGGATAATTCCTTGTGTGGTCTATAGAAGGTAGAGGGGTAATTTCGTAAAATACACGGGATGAGTTCATATATGAATCTGTATGAATCACAAAGATTCATATGTGAATCTGTTAATTAGTTCAACTGATTCATATATGAATCTTTGTGATTCATACAGATTCATATATGAATCACAAAGGTTCATATATGAATCTGTTAGTTCAACTGATTCATATATGAATCACAAAGGTTCATATATTAATCAGTTAAAAGAGTTCAGTTGTGAATTGCACTGGTTCATATATGAACATATAATTCATATGTGAATTATACATGTTCATTTATGAACACAACCCGTGTGTTTTGTAAAATTTACAAAATTGTCCTTCTATTTTTGGGAAAGCCGCAACTTTTGACCGGTCAAAGCCGCAACTTTTGACCGGTCAAAGCCGCAATATTTGACTAGTCAAATCCGATCTTGACCATATGAATGGCTAGGATTACTTCTCTATTTCTCATATATTTACCATTTCTCAAATGAACCAAACACTATATATATATATATATATATATATATTGATGCTCCCCTTAGACCCAAATCCTAACTCCGGCCCTGCATATGGCTATGACTTTCATAATTATTTTTTATATTAGAGCATATCCAACGGCTTCTCTAAAATAGAAAAAAAAATGAGTTTTTGTTCTTTAAACTTCTCCAACAGCTTTGCTATCGTATTCTCTATGATAGAAACTTGAAAATTTTCCAAGTTTAGAAAATTCTCTAAAACTTGATTGGGGCGAGAAAAATTATTATCTTATTCAACTCCACCAATGTGATTGAAGTTTAATCATTTTTGTTGGTCCCAAAAGTAAAGGCAGAAGTAAAACAAGTATTGTAGATGGGAGGGTTGAATACAATACACAAAAAATTTCACTTAATTTTAATTCTTTATTAATATAACTATCAAGAATTACACATAGAAAAACTTTTAAGATTGTTGCGGAAAGAACAAATAAACTATTCTAACAATCTTTCACAAAGTAACAAGAACACAACTAAAAAACACAAAGATTAAAGCTATGAAGATGAGAGAGCAAGGTTGCCAACTTTCTTGAGTGCACTGACTTCTCTTCAAAAAGCGTAGTTTGCATGGAGAAATTCTTCACCTTTAAATACAATTTTGTGCATTAAATGCAAATGACACTTGTCAACTTGATATTGGATGCCAAAGATTTTCTATCAAAAGGAATAAGATATTTGACATGACTTATCAAGAAGCAAAGTAGACATTTGTACCTTGATAAGATAATACCTTAATAAAATATATCTGGCACGTATCTTTTTTCTGATCTTTTGGAGAAGGTCTCCATCATTTCAGAACTTAGGTGAAAATCTTCTGTGCAATAGAATGTTCCATCCTTTTTGTCAGAAGAATGTTGGCAAAAGGGGAACTAGCCAAATTATGATAATTCGGCTAGTAGGGGGCCCTATAGAAAATGGGATGAAAATTCGGTAGGTGGAATACATGCCGATTAAGGAGGGGAACTTCGGCAGGTAGATAGCTTAGTAAGGTTGGAAGTTTGTCTTGATCCGCATCTGAGGACTTACTTCTTACTGACTTCGGATGGTCTTCGACTTCACCGATCTTTTGAGGCACGACTAAGCTATTACAAAGAACCTTGAAATAAACTAAGTATAAGGATAATCAACAATTTACAAGTATGAGTTAACAAACTGAACGGGAGGTCATCTTCAAATCCTTGATGACCCAACAATCTCCCCCTATTTGATGATGACATCCCATACTTAGGAAGAGTAACTAAATGAATAATGAATTTTGACCCTATTTTACTCTTTTTGGGTTCTTTTTCACATAGACCATTCTTTTTGCCTCTTTTTGGATTTTTTTAAGGTATCCGATACATACAAGTATAAAATGAATGAAAGAATAAGCTATAACCACTATTTACTAAAGAAAATTGCACTTGTATTAATCTCATATGATTGAGTACAAGACATAGCAAAGTTCAAGTACAATTCAAATAAAGATAAAATTTCTAAGATTCTTCAAAAGGATCATTTTGAATGCACTCCCTCTTCTTCAGTTCATCAGTTACAACATTGAAAAGAGCAATCGCATGAGCCCCGGTTGGGATGATCTGAAGAATCCCAAAGAAAAAGAGGTTGTCGGCAATATCGACTTGATCAGCTCTGAAGAAGCAGATTTGGCCGAAACCATCATTGAAAAATATTCCATAAATCGGCTGAAGGATGACCGTGGTTGAAGGTTGAGGCACGACAGTAGGCAGAGAAAGATCAAGGTTGGAGGTTTTTGGAACCTTTCCTTCCTTTGCCATTTCTTGAAAAACACTCTCCTTCTTCACCAACCGAGACTTAGGCTTAAAGGAGGAAGAGGATTGATGATCAACCTTGAGTTTCTGAATGAACTCATTTTCGGTAGTAGAGTGCTCGATTCGGTACTTGGTTCGGTAGGATTTCAACTTCTTCTGAAGTTAGTCGATGTGATCAATGACTTGGTCTTTGAAAGCACTCCTACTCTTGTTCAAAATTTTGATAATTTCGAACCATTCACTAAGGCCATAAGCTTTGAGCCATTCCAGCTTATCCGTTTGGCTCATCCCATCCTCTCGTGAAATAATCAGCCAGATTGAGTCTTTTGAAGATTTTGGCCCTGAGATTTTAACACCCGAGATTAGGGAGCTTTCATATCGGATAATGAGTGACCTTCTGTATCACCGAATGCACTTAGCTTTTTGTTCATCGGTTTCCTTGGCCAATTTTTCCAAGCTTCCAAGCTCTTGCTTTTGAGCCTCAATTGGATCATCAGAAAGTTTAGCTGCCTTAGCCTCATCTTCGATAATTTTCCAAGCAAGCTCTTGAGTTTCAACGTAGAAACTTGAATTATTTTTAGCCTTTGTAATCGTAATCTAATTTCAATAATTTTTTCCATAGGTTAGTTTCTTTATTTTAGAGCTCGGGGAGTGTCGAAGAGGGATTTGGGAGGCAAGATGGATTATTGAGAAAGGGGCGATCAAGATGAAAGGGAAAGACAATAAGAAAGATTCAAGATAAAGACTAGAAGAAGGGAATTTCTTAGAAGCCGTATGTAACACCCTGAATTTCGAGTTGATTTCTCCTTGTATGACTTAGAATTATTCTGATAATCCCATCATTAATCTTTTCCGTTTATCGCCTATTGAGTCAGCAAGTTTTGAGAGGTCAGGACCACACGACGACAGTGCCCTTGGCACTCTCGCGTGTCACAATCGCCGCACACCCACACACTCGTGGTACAGATTGGGCGAGAGTGCCCGACGAGAGTGTCAAGCTCTCGCGTGTCACAATTGTGAGAAGGGTTGGGCTGAGACTTTCGGTACAATCTCAGCGAGAGTGACCGACGATTATGCCCATGTCACTCTCGTTGTCGAGTACAGGGACATTAAATGAGGTTTTTCTTTGTTAAGTTTCATTTGTTTTCTATCCAAGGGGTTTGAGGTCCGATTTTCTCTCAAGTTAGGGTAAGTTTTTCATCATTTTCCATCATCTTCCCTCATTTAATGCAAACTCAACTCCAAGATTCTTGACCTTTATGATCATTAATGGTGTCTAGGGTTCTTGTGTGGTTGCTAGCTATTTTGGGAAGAACTTCAAGTCATCTCCTCTATTATTAGGGTTTCATCATTTTAGGGTTTTTGCATCACAAACCCATTTGGTGAGTCTCCTAACCTTGAATATACCATACATTCCATTATTACTTGCTTATGTGAAGATTATGAGAAATTTGAAGTTAATCTAAAACTAGGGTTTTGTATATCCTTCTTGTCAATGAATAATCTTTCTACTTAAAGACCTTATATGCCATGTGGGTTCCTTTGTGCATATAAAGTTGCAAAATGAGCATGTATTAACAAAGGGTCACTCTTTACAAATATGGGTTTTGGTTATAAATGGTTATGTTTGTAACTAGGATCACCACGTCATCTTGATAATAACTCTTGTTAATAAATACACTGTTTGACTTAATTATAAGTATGAAATGTACATTAACTCGCTTTGGAATGTAATAGGTTATACATGAGAAAATAATCTCTACTTGGTGGTGACCTAAATTGTGAAGTAAATATCTATCTCTTTGTGCACGAGGATTTAGATGGTATATATTATGGGTTTTATATGTTGACCTTTTTATCACTAGCAGGAAGGCCAATAGGGGACGTAAGTCCTTGAGGTGCAACTCGTCTAGATTGGATAAAAACCTATGTCCGTAAGTCCTTGAGGTATAACTCGACGAAGTAGGTAATAGAGGCATAAACGGTTTGAGGATTGTGATGTCTTTTATGGCATGGGAACTAGAACCGGGATATGTGGTGAAATCCAATAACATCAAGGGTGGCCCCATTCACGTGTTCTCGTCACCCAAGATGGAAACGAGTCTCCCCCATCTTTCAAGAGTTATCTCTTGTGTATTTGTACAGGCATGGAACATCATTTACAAATTGAACGTTGGCTTTGGTCCAACCTTCGAGTGATTCGGTAACAATTAATTACATTGTAGATATTTACATTATCAACGGTTAAGTCTTGCTATGTCTCTAGACTTTGGTTTAACACTTGTTTTGGTGCTTATTGACTCAAAGGTTCTTCTAGTGGTGTGCATAGGGCACCTTGATTCGCTGGGCGCGCATCTAGGATCATTGAAGGACCGGGCATTTTGGGAATTTGAGAGAAGATTTGAAGTCATAGCGACACCCATCTTAATCTAGTTTGATCAATGTTTTAGATTAAATAGGTTGTCACGTATTATGTCTTAGCCTCCCGCTACTTTAATGTTGCAACTATCCCGACTTCATTGAGTTATAGTCATTCATATTTATAGGTTTTATAAATCCTCACATTTTAGGCGTCATATTGCCGAAATTTTAAGTTTTAAATTTACCCAATTTTAGGGTGTTACAAGTTGGTATCAGAGCGCTAGTTTAAGTGAACTTGGTATGTAAACTCGATGCTTAGACTTAAGCTGAGACCATTAGGTTCTGAATTGTGAGAATTGGGTAAAACTTCTAAGACGAGAAGACCTTAGGGTCAACAGAAACTACTTCGTTGATAATTATAAAAGTAGTTGTGATAATTTTTATGTAGTGTATGTTCATAATTTCAATTAGCTACTGCTATTATGAATGTATGATTACGTGAATATGCTTGAATTATTATGATTATGATAATTGGTGCATCGTATTAGTACATTTCTTGTGTATAATTTTGTGCAACTATCTCTTACTATCTCTCTCAATTGTATGACAGGCCGAAATGGTAAATACTCGGAGTCATCTTCAATCATCTCCGGAGGGCCAAGTCGTGACCGAATCCACGGCCGACCGACCAAATGAAACGGTAACGGTAGTACCTCCTCAACTTCCACCCTTGACTGGTGGAAGGGTGGAGAACATCCCAAGGAGAAATATTGCCACCACCGATCCACTTATGACAGAAGTAACGCCTCAAACGTAGATGTTAGACATGATGAGGGCCATGAACGATACAATGGCGAAGCAACAGGAAATGTTTATGAAACTAATGGAAGGCAGAGAAGGTAGCAATCGCCGACATGAGATCATAGAAGAGAACGTGGTTGTAACGGGTTCCGGGGGTATCGGAGGTGAGAGCCGGACTGAGGGGTTGGTGACTCTAGAGACAAGACAACCCGGAGGAACTTGTTCTTACAAGTCCTTCATAAGTTGCAAACCGCCGGAGTTTGCCGGATCTGACGAGCCCGTTGCTTGAATGAATTGGCTCAGAGAAATCGAGCACGCCTTTAGAGTTTGCGATTGTGGGGAGAATCAAAAGGTAAAATTCGGTTCTCAAATGCTCTGGGGTTCAACCTTGATTTGGTGGATCGTTTTCACCGCAACCATTGAAGAATCAGTGTTGACCAAGATGACGTGGGCGATGTTCAAGAAAAAGATTTTAGAGGAGTATTGCAACGAGCAAGAGATGGATTTGATCAAGGAAGAGTTCTGTGCGATGAAGAAAGGAAATTTGTCGTTGAGGGAATACACTCGACTTTTCATGGAGAAACCGAATCTTGTGGGGCATGTGGCCCCAACCGAGAAGGAGAAGGTGAAAGCTTATCTGAAAGGCTTGCCCGCGCACATGATGTCGATGGTTCGCAACTCGAAATCTACAAATCTTAGAGAAACGATAGAAGAGGCCAAGATCATGGAAAGGGTCTACGCGCAAGACAAAGAAGAGAAATCAAAGGTTTTTGAGAAGAGAAAGTGGGAGAACTCGTCGAGCTCGTTCAAGAAGCCGAAATTCCGGTAGGATCTTTGAAAATCGCCAGGAGGCGAAATGGTGTTCCAAGTGCAAAAGCAAGCACTTTGGTTTTTTCAACCCTAACCCCAACCTAATCTCATGCTTCAAGTGTGGCAAGCCGGGTCACACTAGTCCAAATTGTTCCATTCAAGGGGCAACATGTTACGAGTGCAAGGAGGTGGGGCACGTGAAGAGGGATTGCCCTAAGCTAGGGGGAGCAAAAGGATGAAGCTCAGGAAGCCAACCGAAGAAGGATATCATTCCCAAGGCTCAAGGGAGGGCCTTCCATATAACGAGAGAAGAAGCGAAGGAAACCACCAATGTGGTGTCGGGTACGTTTTTACTCAACTCCATCGCCGCTAAAGTATTATTCAATTCCGGTGCCAATTTCTCTTTCGTGTCCATTGAATTTTGCAAAGCCTTGAATGTGACTCCTAGTACTCTTACTGATGCCTTGGTAGTAGAGATAGAGAATGGAGAGCAAGTGATCTTGCGAGAAGTTTTAGAAAAGTGCCGCTTAGATATTAGTGGTGAACTTTTTGAGGTAAATTTACTTCCTATGGCGATTGGCAGCTTCGACATGGTGATCGGGATGGACAGGTTGTCTCGACACCAAGCAGAGATCTTTTGTTCAAAGAAACTGATCTGATTACCGACCGTAAGCAGGGATTTCGTCTTTTTCTACGGAGAGAAGCGTAAGGGTGAAGTGGCTCTCATTTCATCCATCAAGGCAATGAAATATCTAGTGAAGAAATGTCCGTCGTTCCTCACCTACGTATTGAACGCCAAAGCGGAGAAGAAGAAGATCGAAGACGTGTGGATCGTTAGTGAATATCCAGATGTATTTCCCGGTGACCTTTCGGGCTTGCCGCCCGAGCGCCAAGTAGAGTTCCGGATCGACCTAGTTCCGGGAGCGGCACCAATAGCCTATGCACCTTACCGCCTTGCTCCGACCGAAATGGAAGAGATGATGTCTCAACTTCAAGAATTTCTAGAGAAAGGATTTGTGAGGCCGATCTCTTCACCTTGGGGAGCTCCGGTACTTTTCGTCAAGAAGAAAGATGGGTCGATGCGAATGTGCATCGACTACCGGGAGTTGTACAAAGTGACCGTAAAGAATAAGTATCCGCTACCCCGAGTTGATGATCTCTTCGATCAACTACAAGGAGTCGGATGTTTTTCTAAGATCGATCTTCATTCGGGCTACCATCAAGTGAAAGTTAGAGAAGAAGACGTCTCCAAGACCGCCTTTAGAAGCCGCTATGGTCACTACAAGTTCTTGGTTAAGCCTTTCGGGCTAACTAACACGCCGGCTGTGTTTATGGATTTTATGAACCGAGTTTGCCGACCAGTTTTAGACAAGTCGGTCATTGTGTTTATCGATGACATATTGGTGTATTCGAAGAATGAAGAGGAGAACGAGCGACATCTCAAAGAAGTATTGGAAGTGTTGAGGAGCGAGAAGCTTTATGCCAAATTTTCCAAGTGCGAGTTTTGGTTGCAAGAGGTTCAGTTTTTAGGCCACGTGGTGACAAGAGATGGAGTAAAAGTTGATCCGTCAAGGATTGAAGCCATGACAAATTGGGAACCACCCAAGAGTCCCACGGAGATTCGGAGTTTCTTGGGTCTAGCCGGCTACTATCGGAGATTCATTCAGGATTTCTCCAAGATCGCCTCTCCCTTAACAACTTTGACAACGAAGAACGTGAATTCTTTTGGACCGAGAGCCAAGAGCGAGCCTTTCGGACTCTACAAAGGAGATTACGCGAGGCGCCAATTTTATCCCTACCGGAGGGAACAGAGGATTTCGTAGTCTACAGTGATGCGTCCAAGATGGATTTAGGGCCTGTCTTAATGCAAAGGGTCAAAGTAATAGCTTATGCATCAAGGCAATTGAAGGAACATGAGAAGAACTACCCTACCCACGATCTCGAGCTAGCGGCGGTAGTGTTTGCTTTAAAGTTATGGCGACATTACCTTTATGGCACGAAGTGCACCCTCTATACCAACCATAAAAGTCAAAAATATGTCTTGACCAAAAAGAATTGAATATGCGGCAGCGAAGATGGCTCAAGCTACTCAAAGAGTACGATTGTGAGCTTTTATATCATCCCGGAAAGGCCAATGTCGTAGTGGATGCTTTGAGCCGACAATAGTATGGTCGTGGCGTTCAAGCCACCTTTGCAAGAGTGGAAGTCGTCTCAAGCCTAATTGACATAATCAAGATGTCCCAGTCGAAAGCACTCCTTGAATCGAATCTCAAAAGTGAAGCCATGGGGAAGCAACATCTCCAACTCACTGAAGACGGAAGAGGACTAAAGTTATTCTAAGGTCGAATTTGGGTGCCGAAGATCGGAGGATGCTGGGACTTACTATTGGAAGACACACATAAATCCAAGTACTCCATTCCTCTGGGAAGCACGAAAATGTATCGGGACTTTAAGCTTAATTATTGGTGGCCGGTAATGAAATTAAATGTAGCTAGTTACGTGGAGCGATGCATAACTTGCCTACAAGTGAAGGCGGGACACCAACGACCTTACGGTAGTCTACAATCCTTACAGATACCGGAATGGAAGTGGGAACACATCATGATGGACTTTGTGACCAAATTACCGAAGACCTTGAGGAGTCATGACACCATTTGGGTGATAGTGGACCGTTTAACTAAGAGCGCACATTTCTTGCCTATGCGAGAGACTCTTCTGATGGATAAGTTGGTGAAACTCTATATAGATGAGGTGATCTCGAGGCAACGGGTGCCACTCTCTATTGTGTCCAACCGGGATAGTCGTTTCACTTCTCATTCTTGGGATAGCTTGCAAAAGGAGTTGGGTACTAGGATTAAGTTGAGTACCGCATATCACCCTCAGATAGACGGACAAAGCGAGAGGACCATCCAAACTCTCGAGGACATGTTAAGATCGTGCTTCATCGATTTCGAGGGAAGTTGGGATTCACATCTTCCGTTAGTGGAGTTCGCCTACAACAACATTTATCACTCTAGTATCGGTATGGCACCATTCGAGGCGTTGTACGGAAGAAAGTGTAGAACACCCGTGTGTTGGCTAGAGGCGGGAGAGAAACAATTTTTCGGATAGTGCAAGAAACAGCCGACAAAGTAAAGAGCATCAGAGAGCGATTGAAGGCGGCACAAGACCACCAAAAGAGTTACACGAACAAGAAAAGAAGACGGGTCGAGTTCCAAGTAGGGGAACGTGTTATGTTGAAGGTTTCACCGTGGAAAGGAATTATTAGGTTCGGAAAACGTGGGAAGCTTAGTCCACGTTTCCTTCGACCCTTCACCATTATTGAGCGCATTGGGATTCAAGCCTACAAGTTGGAACTGCCGCCCGAAATGGACGGGATCCACCCTACATTTCACGTATGTTACTTAAGAAGGTGCCTAGATGAAGAGGAGAGCGTCATTCCCTTATCAGAGATCAGAGTGGATAACGATAGGTGTGTAGAAGAACCCGAAGCTATCCTAGAAAGGAAGACAAAGAGGTTACGACACAAGGAAGTGGTTATGGTGAAGATTCAATGGAAGCACCACCACGGAGCTAATGTAACTTGGGAATCGGAAAAAGATATGAAGAGGCGATATCCCCACCTATTTCGAGTTGATTTCTCCTTGTATGACTTAGAATTATTCTGATAATCCCATCATTAATCTTTTCCGTTTATCGCCTATCGAGTCAGCAAGTTTTGAGAGGTCAGGACCACCCGGCAACAGTTCCCTTGGCACTCTCGCATGTCACAATCGTCGCACACCCACACACTCGCGGTACAGATTAGGCGAGAGTGCCCGGAGGCACTCTCACGTGTCACAATCGCGAGAAGGGCCGGGTTGAGACTTTCGGTACAATCTCAACGAGAGTTATGACCATGTCACTCTCGCTTGACAATCTCGCCGTCGGGTGTAGGGACATTAAATAAGGATTTTCTTTGTTGAGTTTCATTTGTTTTCTATCCAAGGGGTTTGAGGTCTGATTTTCTCTCAAGTTAGGGTAAGTTCTTCATCATTTTCCATCCTCTTCCCTTATTTAATGCAAACTCGACTCCAAGATTCTTGACCTTTATGATCATTAATGGTGTCTAGGGTTCTTGTGTGGTAGCTAGCTATTTTGGGAAGAACTTCAAGTCATCTCCTCTACTATTAGGGTTTCATCATTTTAGGGTTTTTGCATCACAAACCCATTTGGTGAGTCTCCTAACCTTGAATATACCATACATTCCATTATTACTTGCTTATGTGAAGATTATGAGAAATTTGAAGTTAATCTAAAACTAGGGTTTTGTATATCCTTCTTGTACATGAATAATCTTTCTACTTAAAGACCTTATATGTCATGTGGGTTTCTTTGTGCATATAAAGTTGCAAAATGAGCATGTATTAACAAAGGGTCACTCTTTACAAATATGGGTTTTGGTTATAAATGGTTATGTTTGTAACTAGGATCACCACATCATCTAGATAATAACTCTTGTTAATAAATAAACTGTGTGGCTTAATTATGAGTATGAAATGTACATTAACTCGCTTTGGAATGTAATAGGTTATACATGAGGAAATAATCTCTACTTGGTGGTGACCTAAATTGTGAAGTAAATATCTATCTCCTTGTGCATGAGGATTTAGATGGTATATATTATGGGTTTTATATGTTGACCTTTTTTTTCACTAGCAGGAAGGCCAATAGGGGACGTAAGTCCTTGAGGTGCAACTCGTCTAGATTGGATAGGCACCCATGTCCATAAGTCCTTGAGGTGTAACTCGACGGAGTAGGCAATAGAGGCATAAACGGTTTGAGGATTGTGATGTCTTTTATGGCATAGGAACTAGAACCGGGATATGTGGTGAAATCCAATAACATCAAGGGTGACCCCATTCACGTGTTCTCATCACCCCAGATGGAAACGGGTTTCCCCCATCTTTCAAGAGTTATCTCTTGTGTATTTGTACAGGCATGGAATATCATTTACAAATTGAACGTTGGCTTTGGTCCAACCTTCGAGTGCTTCGGTAACAATTAATTTCGTTGTAGATATTTACATTATCAACTGTTAATTCTTGCTATGTCTCTAGACTTTGGTTTAACACTTATTTTGGTGCTTATTGACTCACAGGTTCTTCTAGTGGTGTGCATAGGGCACCTTGAGTCGCCGGGCGCACATTTAGGATCATTGAAGGACCGGGCATTTTGGGAATTTGAGAGAAGAGCGTTTTGAAGTCATAGTGACACCTATCTTAATCTAGTTTGATCAATGTTCTAGATTAAATAGGTTGTCGCGTATTATGTCTTAACCTCCCGCTACTTTAATGTTGCAACTATCCCGATTTCATTGAGTTATAGTCATTCATATTTTACAGATTTTATAAATCCTCACATTTTATGCGTCATATTGCCAAAATAAGTTTTAAATTTACCCAATTTTTAGGGTGTTACACCGTAGTACTTACCCTTAGAAGACAACTTTCACAGGCTTTTGAATAAAGAGAAGCAAATGATTTTCTAAGCAAGCTCGGCTGCCTTAATTTCATTGGCCGACATCCCAAGTTGGGATGTTATCTTTTGTCTGGATCGAGATTCAAAACAAGAATTTAAATAAACACTCAGAAACTTTGTTAAAGAAGTTGCGAAACAACACTTTAACAAGAAATCAATGAAACAATATATAAAATCAAATCACAAGTTATATTGAATTAACTTAATGATTACAACCAAAGCCTCAATCTGTTTTACAGGCTCAACAGACGTTCAATACTTCTCTAATGAAAGGATCACTAATAATCTTGAGGCTAATTCTCTCTTGGAAAACAAAAAAACGTGTATGCTATAATCTAATACATCTAGACTATATATATAAAACAGATTACAAGATAATTATGAAAGTATTGTTGATCTTCAGAATCCATTCCATAATTATCTTCAGCTCCTTGTCTTCCGCTTTGAGTAACCAACCATCCTTATCAATATAAACAGCATCAATTCCTCTAGCAGCATCTTGTTATCATCAGCAGTACTAACATGCTAGCAGTAGTAACTCTGTTGGTAGTACTAACTCTCCAAGCAGTACTAATACTACTAGCAGTAGTAATCTCTTTAAGTAGCAGTACAAATGTCTTCAGCAGTAGTAATCTTTCAGAATCAGCAGCACTATCCAGACTTAGTATATTTCAGACCCAACAATCTCCCCCTAACTTAACTTTTTGAAATCAAGAAGTTAAGTTCTTCAAAATAGGAACTTCATGATGCTTTCAAAACTACTGCTCAAATTCCTAGATTAGGATCTAAACCTACACTTTGATTGATTGTTCTTCTAATCACAAATCTGGCCATTTCTGAAACTGTAGGGCAGACCAACTTAGCTTTCAGCATCCCTTGCAACTTTACTTTGTTGTGGTCATACACCTTATCAACCAGATAGTACTCATGAAAGCTTTTATCAATGGTTATGACATAAACTCCAGATCTTTCAATAAGCATCCAGTGATCAATGCTTTTAAATCCTTCTCTGTGCACGTCTTTGATAAGATATTCAACTTTGGTAGGGTCAAACATCATGCACAAATATTCCAGAGCCATTTTTGTTATGCTCATCCTTGCTCCTTTTAACAAGTCACCATACAGATTCAATCCAACCTTGTACATTTCTTCCAAATCAGATCTGGTACAACTTCTGATTATCTTACCCCAGGTTGAATAAACCTCATACTTATCACCCATTCTTTTGATTCTGAAGTATTCTTTGCCTTTATCTATCAAAGTATCCCAATGAATGATCTCTGGGGCTTTCACTGAGATAGGATATGTTTTCAATGGTTCTTCATCTGTCACTGTCATATACAAGTCAAACTGCTCATCAGATTGTCTTGACTGTTCTGAAGGTTGTTGTCTTGATTGCTCTTGACTCAACTCTTAAGTTTCAACATGCTCTGCTTGTTTCTGCTGCTCTTGTTGTTTATGCTCTTTCTCACCTTCCTCAGTTCTAGGCCTTTTTGCCTTTCTCTTTGTAGCAATTGATTTCATTTTCTTTGCAGCTCCAATCTTCTTAGCTAGTGTCTCTTCTTTCTTCACTTCTGCCTTTTCTTTAGTAGGAGTGCCTTCTTCACTGTCAGGAAAAGGCTGTTGAATGTTCAGATCATGTCTTTCTTTCAAATTCAACCCTCTGATTGAAGTCTCCTTGCAGCTTGGCCATCTCCTTTTTGTATAAGTCTTCTATCCTACTAAAAGACATTTTTGTAAACATCCCTTCAGGAACTCCAACAGATCCTTTCAAGAAGTTTATCATCTTTCTTCTTTCCTGTGCAGCTAAAAAGGTCTTTGAAGGCTGCCTTTGTCTGGTTGCTTTCATTGTAATCCTCTTTGCATCAGTCTTCAAACTCTTCTTATATTCTTCATTTAGCCTTGTTGCCAATTCTCTTGCAATCTTTCTGTCTTTGGCCTTTTGAATATCATCCTCCTTTTCAAGCTCCTTTTTAAACTGTGCATTTAACTCCTTTGCCAACTCTGCATCCAAATCTATTTGCTTCTTCTTCTTTACAGGCTCAACCATCTTCTCTTTCCCTTTCTTCTTGGCCTCTGACACACAGACCTCTTCCTTTTTCTTCTCTGAGCCTCCTTCTTTAATCACTACTCCCTTAGCCTTTTGAGTATCCTTAGGAGTGTCATTCTTTGCCTTCACCAAAGTTTCTGTAATCTCTATTTCTTCTATAGACATTCCAGTTTCTGTTGCTGCTTTCTCTGTTTCTACTGCTGGTTCAGTAGTTACTGCTGCTGCTTCAGTTTCTGCTGCTTTCACATCTTCCTTCTTCTTCTCCTCAACATTCTTTTCAGCTTCTCCACCAATCTCCCCCTCAAATTGGAATTCCATACTGTCCTTTTCAACTTAAGCTTCTTGATTCTCCCCCTTTTTGGAAGCATCATTAGCACTTCTCCTTTTCTTCAAGATAAATTTGGTTCTCTTCTTTTTGTGCACCAAATTCAACACCATCTTCTTGAGTTTGTCTATCTGGCCTTGTTGAGAAATGATCACCTTTTTCAGTGCCTTTATCTCTGAACCCTGATTGAGGACATCCAGGTTCACATTACCAATGGTTTCCATCAATTCATCATAGTTATATCTGTCCTCACTTCCTTTAGATGTGTTTACCACCCGTGAAGGATCATGGGATCTTTTAGTAGAGGCCTTCTGCCTAGCAGAAGCACCTACTACCCCCTTGGTTTCTTGGCACCTGGGTCCCTTAGATGATTTCTCATCCAAAGTTGTCGTGGGGAAGGTCTTAGTCATGTTCACACTGTCCTGATCCACACCTTGTGCAGAATCAGTAGTGTGCGCCTTGCTGCCTACATGCTCATCCTTCTCCTTAGAGAGCACCTTCTCGGGGTTGGGAGACACCCCTGTGGATTCCCTTTGGATATTCTCTGATGGAGAATGCTCCATCAGAGGGCTTGTAGGCTTATGGGGTGTAGATACATGAAGGGAAGGAAACTTCTGTACCTTTTTCCTTGCATATTTTTGAGTGATTGGGGGAATTGGCTTATTAACAGGGAGCTGAGGAAGAACATATGAAGTGGATGGTGTGGGTAGGTCATCAGTGGGTTGGTCAGATATGGGTTGTGACCCTGATGCCTCACCATGTGGGTGGGACACAACCATCATTGTAGAGAACAATGGTGTGTCTTTTCCAGAAAAGTCCTTACTAGGCCTTTTCATATTGGAAAATACCTTCCCTTTGGGAGGTTTAGGTACATATACCTCTTTAAAAGAGGGTAAGTCCGTCAATTCCTTGTTTAGTACCTCTTGTACAAACCTTGGATACATATAAAATCTTTTGTTTTTGGTTTTGGTATCCAAGTTTGACAGCAAATCATATAAAATCATTTGGGAAAAATTGAACTGTCTGGAGGTAGCTAAGCAGACAAGAGCATAAACTATGGTACTGCTAAACTCACTCCATCCAGTTGTCTTGCGAGATATACAGTGTTGAAGAGTATGAACAAAGAGTCGCCACTGAGTTGAAAATTTTCTTTTGTAAAACTTGTAAACATTAGTAGGACCTTCATACCCCATTGTACCTATTTCTTGAAATAGATCTTCTTTTGAAAGAGTAGAAATACCTGAGGCATCATCTAGACGTAGATGAGTGCGTATGCAGCCTTCTGTGATTGTGATAGGTTTATCACAGACCCTTAAGTGAATGACCTGATTGCCATCAACATTCTGAATGGATGCATTTGCCCAGAACTGTCGCATGTGCTCCACATAGATGGTAGGATTTACCGTTAGCGCATAAGCAATATGTGATTGGGATAAGAAATCCACAATTTCATGAAAACCCTCAGCTTGTTTGGGTTTTTGTAAAATTGCAAGCTCATTGTGGTCATCAACGAAATCAAGCTCTGCCATCTTCTTGATTGATTATAGGGTTCGAATCAAAACTAAGGTTTACGCACTGGTAATCAAGAATTCTAGAGAGAAAGAGAGAGAGAATATGCAATAGAAATTCAAAGAGTCGTTTGGGTTTTGGCGGTTTAGAGAGGGAATTTATAGGTTAAGGGTTTCAGTTAAAAGCAGTACTAAGTACCCTAGCAGCATTAACAAACCCGCAGTATTAACCTATATCAGCAGTAGTAACACATACCGGCAGTATTAACACAGACTAGCAGTATTAACATATACCAGCAGTATTAACAATGTCTGGCAGTAGAAATAAGGCAAGCAGTAGTAACCTTGCACTGGCCGTATAAACCACCTAGCAGTAGTAACCTTACTTAACCATATTTGAACTGTCAGCTGGAGTAATAGTGAGAGCAGTATTAACCTAACCAGAAGTACCAAGTATCTAATCAGCAAAGCAATCTGAAACACTTAAACACAAATGGTTATCAGCACCATGCACAATGAAATATAAGAAAGTAAGCATTAAAGAATCTATACATAAATGGTACATAAAGAAAATCAAAAGAGGCTTATTCAGTGTTTATCATGCCTACACTTGTGACCAAGAATGTGAATCTACCCACATCAAAAGCTTTGGTGAATAGATCAGCAAATTGGTTACTTGTGTGTACTTTCAAAACCTGAATTAACTTCTTTTCATTGCAATCTCTAATAAAATGGTACATGATTTCTATATGCTTGGTTTTTAAGTGCTTCACTGGATTATTAACAATGCTTATAGCACTGTTGTTATCAATGAATATGGGAGTGTGAATAAAAGTAATACCATAGTCTAACATCTGATTCTGAATCCATAGCACTTGTGAACAACAGCTTGCAGCAGCTATATACTCAGCTTCTGTTGTAGAGGTGGACACTGTGGTTTGCTTTTTATACTGCCATGAAACTAGCCGTGCCTCCAAAAACTGACATCCTCCTGATGTAGACTTTCTATCCAAGTTTGCACCACCCAAATCACTATCAGAATATGCAAGCAGATCAAATGATGAGTCATGAGGATACCAAAGACCTAATCTAGGTTGTCCTTTGAGATATTTGAAGATCCTTTTGACTGCTTGAAAGTGGGATTGCTTAGGCCTCACTTGAAATCTGGCACACACACATACAGCAAACATAATGTCTGGTCTTGAAGCTGTTAGATACATGAGGGAGCCTATCATGGATCTATAATGATGAACATCCACATCCTCCCCCTCAAGATCTGCAGTGATCTGTTTGTGTGTTTCCATAGGTGTGCTTGCAGTCTTTGCTTCTGAAAATTCAAACTTTGTAAGTATATCCTGCACATACTTGGATTGACTTATGAAAATGCCATCTTTCTTCTGTTTAACCTGTAGCCCAAGGAAGAATGTGAGTTCACCCATAGAGCTCATCTTGAATCTTTTGTGCATCAACTCCTCAAACTCCTTGCACATATAATCTTTTGTGGATCCAAAGATGATATCATCCACATAGATTTGAACAAGCATGATGTCCTTCTTCTTCCTTTTAATGAAAAGAGTCTTGTCAATGATTCCCCTTTCAAAATCATTTTCCAAGAGATAGGTAGACAGAGTGTCATACCATGCTCTTAGTGCTTGATGTAGCCCATAGAGTGCCTTCTTTAATTTGTATACTTTGTTAAGAAAGTTAGGATTCTCAAACCCTGGAGGATGACAAACATATACTTATTCATCGATTTTCCCATATAGAAATTCACTCTTAACATCCATCTGAAATACTCTGAACTTCATGAAAGAAGCATAGGCTAGAAACAGCCTAATTGCTTCAATTCTGGCTACTGGTGCAAACACTTCTTCATAATCTATCTCTTCTTCTAGTGTGTACCCTTGTGCCACAAGTTTGGCCTTATTCTTTATCACTATTCCTCTATCATCTTTCTTATTCCTGAAAACCCATTTAGTTCCAATTGCTCTTTGTCCTTGTGAAAGGTCAACCAGATCCCACACATTTTGCAGCTCAAACTGCAACAACTCTTCTTGCATTGCTTCTATCCAGCTTGGGTCTTTCATTGCATCATAGGCCTTCTTGGGTTCAATCTGAGATATAAAACAAGATAACAAACCTGACTGCAAGTCTTTCAATCCTCCTAACTTACTTTGATGTCTTGTGATCCTGGGGGAATTGATATCACCAATCACCAACTGAGGAGGATGATTCTTCTGAGTTCTTGTTTGATGGACAACCTCCTCATTAATATTTGCATCAAGATTGGAGTCATTCTTTTCAGGAGTGTTTCCCCCAAAAACTGAAGAATTTTCATCATCAGTATCATCCTCTTTTTCACCTTTATCCTCTTCATCCTGTTCTGGGTCAGAATCCTCTGTTTCTGAATCATCTTTCTTTTCTTGTTGACAAAATTCAACAGGATCAACTGTAGGTATTGGGAACAGCACAAACTCTTGTTTCTATTCTTGTGCCTTTTTCTGAACTTGTTCCTGCAATTTGCTCATTACTAAAACCCAAAGAATTAGTTAGTGAATCAATGTCAAACAACCAATCAGGGCCTGTACCAATCTGATTTGGTGTGCTCTCATTGTATTTGACATTGTCACTAATCTTGGAAGAACTGTTGAATACTCTGTATGCCTTGCTCTGAGAGGAGTACCCAACAAGAAATCCATCCTCAGCCTTGCTTTCAAACTTGCTTAAATGAGATTTGGTGTTGAGGATTGTGCAAGGACACCCAAAAGGTTTGAAAAATCCAATAAAAGGTTTCTTCTTTTTGAAAAGTTCATAAGGTGTCTTTCCTTTGGATTTGACTACTAGAACTCTGTTTTGGACAGAACAAGCAGTATTAATTGCTTCTGCCCAGAAAGTAATGGGTAGCTTTGAATCTGCCAACAGAGATCTAGCAGCCTCAATCAATGTCCTATTTCTCCTCTCAGCAACACCATTCTATTGAGGAGTCCTAGGATCACTGTATTGTCTCTCAATACCTTTAATCTCACAAAAGCTGTTTAAATCACTGTTTTTAAACTTAGTTCCATTATCAGATCTGATGACTTTAACTCTTAGATTTGTTTGGTTTTCAATCCTAAGGACAAAGGATTTGATCAGTCCACTTGTCTCATCCTTAGTCCTCAGAAAATATACCCAAGTAAATCTAGAGAAGTCATCAACAATGACTAAGCAATAGGATTTCTTACCAATACTCATCACATTTGTAGGACCAAAAATATCCATATGCAATAACTGAAGGGGTGAAGAGATTGTGTTTATTTCTTTGGACTTATGAGAAGTTTTGTGCTGTTTGCCTTTAAGACATGCAACACAGTGATCATCACATGAAAACACTTTTTGAGGCAAACCTCTCACAAGGTTGTTTTTCACAAGATTGTTCATAGTTTTAAAATTCATGTGACACATCCTTCCGTGCCAAAGAGATGATTCATCTAAAGAAGCTTTTGAAAACAGACAGTTTAGTGATGAATCAGATGAAACACTCCCTAAGTCCAAACAATAAACATTATCCTTTCTAGGAGTTCTAAGTAGTATCATATTTTCATCAACTACCTTGAATCCTGGAGCAAGGATAATACATTCAGTATCACTAAATAATATACTATGTTTCTTGTCACAAACCTGTGATACACTTAACAGGTTGTATCTCAATTGCTCAACATAGTAAACATCTTCAAAAGTCATCTTACCTTTTGAAACCATACCTTTACCACTTATCTTACCTCCTGCTGGATTGTCACCAAAAGCAACACGTCCTCCATCAAACCTTTTGAAAATTTGAAGGCAGGACATGTTACCTGTCATGTGCCTAGAGCAACCACTATCTACATGCCAAATGCTCTTCCCCTTCAGCTGTTGGTTGTCCTGCACATAAGATAAAACAGTTAGTATCTTGAGGGAACCCAAGCCAAAGTGGTCTTGGGTTGCCCTTTCTCATCAACATACTCATATTCATTAATCTTAGTCTTGATGAGATGATCAGAGTTAGGAATCTCATGACTGGAATACTTTGTCTTAATTATAGGCTTGTCAGTATTAACACTGATAGCAGTACTATCCTCGTTAGCAGTATTAACTTGGTCAACAGTACTAACTTTGTTAGCAGTACTAACCTCATTAGCAGTACTAACTTGGTCAGCAGTACTAACTTTATTAACAGTACTAACTTGGTTAGCAATAGTATTACTATCAGCAGCACTATTTCTATTAGCAGTACTATTTGAGGTAGTAGTACTAACAGGTTTAGTTTCTTTTGGAACCCAAATTAAGACAAAGTTGTTTGCCTTCCTATTCTTTGAGGTACTCCTTGATTTGCTTGGAGTATTTTATTTTGCTTTAACAAACTTATTCTGAATATGAGATTTTGCAGTACCAGTTTTCATTGGTGCTGTTCTCACATTATCAGCCATGTGGTTCCTTGATTGTTTTGATTTCTTCCTATAACCAACAGAATTTCGTGTTTGTCTTTGAAAAGTAATTCTTTGGTTAACAGGATTGAAATAACAGTGTTTGGCTAAATGATTCAACTTGCCACAAATAAAACAGGGTTTTGGTCTATTGATTTTGCTTAGATCAATTCCTTGTTTTTGAGCCCACTGGTTATTTCTGTTTCTCTGATTTCCCCTAATTTTATCATGTTGATGGGGCTTGTTCTGTTGACAAGTACAGGGATTTACAACAGTAGTTTGCCTATAGTGGACTCCCTGTACCTTTGCCTTCTCTTTCCTGGAGGTCTCAGCTTTCTCACTCTTAACATTCTCTTTCCCTATCTCCACTTTCTCACTCTTGACAAATGGTTTACCCTATCTCTCATTAGTAAGAATATGTTTTTCTAAGGGAATTTTTTCTGATCTTCCTTATTCTTATCCTCAGTGTTATCTTCTTCAGAATCTACTTCAACCACTACTTTGTCTAGTGGATCTACTTTTGTGGCTCCTGCAGGCAAGTCATTCTTATCTTGCCTTTCTAAGAGGTCTGAGGTGGGTGGTATATAGTTGTTATTGTAAGGTGGAGGGGTGTTGTTGTAGCCTATACCTCTCTTCAGTTTGTCATGAACTTGAGATTTGAGTAAAGTGTCCATTGCTTTAGAAGCATTGGAAAATTTCTCAATGTCTAATTTGGCTTTCTCAAATTCACTCCTAACTTTCTCACATTCTTCTCTAGCCTTCTCTAGCTTAATCTCTAACTCCTTCTTCTCCCACTTCCAATAGTTTTGATCATATGAATGTTGAAGTTCATTGGCCTGATATGCCTTAATTTGTTCTTCAAAATTCACAATGATCAAATTAGACTCTCTCCTATGTTTCTCCAACCTTTTAAGATCATCACACATGCTCTGATTGTGATCCCTGTACTTTCTAACAGTTTCAAGACAGGCTTTAGAGCAAAGTTTAGATTTTACCTCTGTGGGGATTGCTGTGCTTGAAGACTCGGAAATCTCAGCCATCAATGCTTGATTCTAGATTGCCTCATCAGCTTGATCACTCCAATGAAATCCCATTCCATCTTGTGAGACAAGTGCTTGAGATGAGTTCCTATTGTTGTTGTAGTTTGTGGACTTTGATTGTTGATTGTTGCTCTCATGTTGTTGAGAGATTCCTCCTCTGCATTCTCTTGCAAAGTGCCCCAGTTTATGACACTTGTAGCATTCCACCTTGGATTTGTCAAATCCAGCACCATCTTCTCTTCTCATGGCAAAGTTGTTTCTTCCTGTTCTTTTAATGAATCTTTTGATTCTCATTGTGAGCATTGCCATTTGCCATTTGATGTCCATCTCTTCAAGATCATCAACATTAATCTGCTTCAAATCTTTATTAATAAGAGAAGATTTAGCATGACTAGCAAGGAAGGCTTCCAAAACAGAATCATTGGGTCCATCCTGTTTTGAGCCATAAGCAGCACTAACTGATTATGTATTAGCAGAAGAATCAGTAGTAGATGATAGGAGAGCAGCATTGTGAGAATATCCAGATGGCTTCTTCTTTGATTCAACCTCTTCTTCAAACACCCTGAAATGATTGTAGAGGTCATCAAGTTCCTTATCCTCCAGATTATCATTCTGCCTGAAGGATACTGTATACATTATCCATTCTTCACCAAGAGATCTTAGAAACTTTCTGTTGACATCATCCTGATCCATCTTGACACCAACAGTGGCTAATTCTCCAATCAACTTGTTGAACCTATCAAAGGTTTGAGTCATAGACTCATTCTTTGTAGACATAAAATTTTCATATTGTTGCTTGAGAATTGCTTTCTGATTTCTCTTAGTGCTTTTGGTACCTGAAAACCTTTTCTCCAAAGCATTCCACAAGATTTTGGCATCACCACAGTTGCAAAACTGATGTTGATATTCATTAGGAATTGCCAAGAGCAGAGTGCTCAAGGCTTTCATCTCAGTCTGCCTCATCTTTCTTTCTCCATCAGTCTTTGGTTGAGGTCTCTTTCCATCTGCTCCAATCTCTCCTGCATTGGAGGGACCATTCTCAATGATGTCCCACATTGAGTAGTTTGTAAGAAGTATATACTGCTTGATCCTGATTTTCCACATGTCAAACTCATTAGGTTTGAGCATGGGAACCTTTGAAACAAGAACACTGTCGTGTGATCCGTCCATGATGATTATTGATTTATGAGTTCCTTAGCTCTGATACCACTTGTTAGGATCGAGATTCAAAACAAGAATTTAAATAAACACTCAGAAACTTTGTTAAAGAAGTTGTGGAATAACACTTTAACAAGAAATCAATGAAACAGTATATAAAATCAAATCACAAGTTATATTGAATTAACTTAATGATTACAACCAAAGCCTCAATCTGTTTTATAGGCTCAACAGACGTTCAATACTTCTCTAATGAAAGAATCACTAATAATCTTGAGGCTAATTCTCTCTTGGAAAACAAAAAACGTGTATGCTATAATCTAATACATCTAGACTATATATACAAAAAAGATTACAAGATAATTATGAAAGTATTGTTGATCTTCAGCATCCATTCCATAATTATCTTCAGCTCCTTGTCTTCCGCTTTGAGTAACCAACCATCCTTATCAATATAAACAACATTAATTCTTCTAGCAGCATCTTCTTATCATCAGCAGTACTAACATGCTAGAAGTAGTAACTCTGTTGGCAGTACTAACTCTCCAAGCAGTACTAATACTACTAGCAGTAGTAATCTCTTTAAGTAGTAGTACAAATGTATTCAGCAGTAGTAATCTTTCAGACTCAGCAGCACTATCCAAACTTAGTATATTTCAGACCCAACATCTTTGGGGGAGGTTTCAACCTTAGAACATCTGAGGAGCGTTTGGTTCTTTATTGTGTCTTCTTTTTCATTTCTTCAGCCTTCTCCTCAGTTGCCATTTTCTTCTTGCCTTTATCTTTAGTCGGCTCCCCCTTAGATACCTCGGCCCGAACGGTAGGACCTGAACGGTTGGTTTCTTCACCTTCGGCCAGATCGGTTGGAGCCGATCTGCCAGTGCCCTTTTCTTCTTCTTGGACGTTGGTTATAATGATTCGAGGGGTTTGATGCTCTCCCTCAACAGGTTTCTCCCCCTCAGCAGCTGAAGGAGAAGAAATTCCTAAATGAGTCGATACACGAACCATTCGACAATCAACCCTACGGAGACAAAACCTATCATCTTTGTCGAACACAACGTCACCAAGATCAATGTCCCATTCCTTTGAACGAGACTTGGCAACGGAGACAGGAAGATTATCGACCTTTTGATGAAGGCGGTTGAGAGAATCCAATAATTGAGAGTTCACCATGTCCTGGGAGAGGACCTTGGTCTTCAAGGACTCAACCTCCTTATCCCTGGCATCAGAGAATGCCTTGAGAGAAGAAATAGATAATGTGAGATGAAGGTTTCAAGAAAGAAGCATTTCCAACTGAGTATTTATAGCTCCAACCGAAGACATAAGGGGCTCAACCAGCCCCGAGATATCCTGAGCCATAGCATCCATACATTTAAAGAAATCATATTGGACCCTTATAAGTTCATAATTCAGCTCCTTAAGAAGTTGAAGGAGTTCAACCAAGGAAGCGTTGTTGTTGTTAAGATCTCAGGAGATCTGTTTCTCCTTAATGGAGTTATGTTCCAGAATAATCACCCGATGACCCGTAGCAGCAGTAAACCGATCGAACTTGGCTTGAAGGTTGGCGAATTGGGCACCGAGTAACCAGTGCTGTCGATTTGTGTACTGGATATCGGCAAGCACCTCAGCCGAAAGATAAATGGGATTTTGGGAGAGGGAAATGGAAGGTATTAACGAAGAGGTAGAGGGTCGGCAGGTGGGTGGGGTAGGTGGGTGGTGAGGTAGTATTCGGTAGGGAGCAAGAGGTCGTCGATGAGGAGGTAAATCAGGAGAGGAATTGGAGGAGGAGGAGGTGTCGGATGGGGAGGCTTGGGGTGTATTATTTGGTGGAGGTGAAGTGTTTGGTGAATAAGGGGGTGTCGGCTGAGGCGTGGGTTGAGGGGTGGATAGAGGAGTATTTTTGGGAGTGGGTGTGGGAGTAACCTCTTTGCTACTATCCGGGGAGGGATCCCGTACTTCCATAAATTCGTGGTCAAGCCGAGAGGCAGACCCATAACCTGTGTCACTGAGAAGAAAATCCAAAAAGGTATCCGGCCCCTGGAACGACCGATCCTTCCTTGGATCGTGCAAATTCATCAAGACTAGAAGTCCCAGGTGAAAGGTTGTGTGGTGGAGAAGAGGGGCCTTGGACTAGGGAAGTGTCCAAATCATCCTCACCAACTAAGGAATAAGTCGATAGAGGTTTAGTGAGGGTACCCTGATGTACAATCGCACCTTGTTGAGAGGGTATAAAGGCTGCAGGGTGAGCATATTCCCTTGGCCCAGAAGGGAGAAGTTCAACACCTATCGATTGTTGAGAATCGGTCGATGGAGTGGGTGGCTTGGCCAGAAAGAGTTTCCTAAGTCTCTTACAATGAGAATTAGGAGGGGATTTGGAGCTCCTCCACTTTTGTGAAGAAGGGGGTTTGATTTGGGTAGCCTCCGAAGGCTTCTTCGGGGGCAGAGTCATTGAGGCAAGTGCGGAGGGACCGGTGGCCTTTGACTTCTTCTTTTTAGAGGCCACCGTTTTAGCTCGGGAGAGGGAAGCAGGGGCCACCGAAGAGGGAGCAGCCGAAGGTTCCCTCAGTTGTTCAGCCGAAGGTTCCGAAGGTGAGCCGCACTCCGGATTGTGAGAAGAAAGGAAAGAAAGCATACCTTTGGTGAGCGGTTGGTCGGTGGATGAGGGGCCTTTCCTCAATACCTGCTTCCCAACCTTTGGAGCAGAAAAATCATAGCTGATTTATGGCTCCAAAAGTTTGGCATCAGTCTCTAGAGCATCCTTCAGCTATTGATAATCAGAGAGATAAAGCGAGGAAGAGCCACTTGAGTGCCTCGGGGGGGAGAAATCACAGTGACCATTGCATTAAAGAAGAATCGAGCAAAGTCGATTCGTCGCTGGAACATGAGAGCGTGTGCCAATTGTGTGATGTAGGAGGGAGATTGGTCCCATCCAGTTGTCTTACGGGAGAGAAAGTGAATGAGATGGGAGAAAAAGAAGTTCTAGACTCCCCCCATATTCTTGCGGAGAAGAGTCCCAGAACCCTTATCTTTGCCCTCCGACAGATAGTTTGTAACACCCTCAAATTTGGAAAGAGCAACTAAATTAAAATTTTCATTAATGCCTCAAGAAGATAAGATCACTTACAACAAGTTCATACGTGAAATATTAAACTAGCTCTAACCATCAATAAAGGTAAATAAAGTCTTACACAAAGACTAATTAGAGGTCGGGTATTACTTAACCCAAATACAAATTATTCTTCCTGATACAAAAGCGGAAGACTTCACCAAGCTATTCACTCCCCGAGCACACATCTAACACCCCTCTCTCCATAGTGTTACTAGAACTATTCCCATCCAGAACATGTTGCACATGCCGACAAATAAAAAGGTTAGGCTAACGCCTAGTAAGTTTAAGAGTTTTACATGAATGAACATATTTTTAAGAGGGATAAACTCCACATAAAATCATAACCTTTCAAAAGGTTTACTTTAAACCCGAAGATGACTCTTTTCCAATATCATGCATTTTCGAAGATGAAAACTTCATTACAAAGCATTCTTTATAAAATGATACAACCCAAAACTCACTCGAAACGAGAGCGGAGATTGACTCCCAATTTAAGAAATGTGGATAAAACGTTGTATCCCAAAACACCCAAGCACGGGTGGGGTAAAACGCTCAACTCATAAATCATAGTTAATAACTCACCAATACGATATGTCACCGAAAAACATGGACACTAGGCCCAATACTCACGCAACCATAAAATGGAAGGAAACCAAATACCAAAACTTGGGAATGACGTATTTCATTCAAACCTTAATATACGCGGGGGAAACCCAATATTAAGGTCATCATTTACTATCGACCACACAAATCCAACGATAGTAAGATACGACGTTAACATTTAAAATATTAATGGTCGACGACGGGGGAGACTCGTATACCTTGAGAGTGGAGGAACACACAAGTAGGCCGCCTATACGACGTTACTCGCATGACACCTCAACGTTTCCATCTTGGGTGACGAGAACACGTGAATGGGGTCACCTGTGATGTTATTGGATTTCACCACATATCCCAGTTCTAGTTCCCATGCTATAACAGACATCACAATCTTCAAACCGTTTATGCCTCTAGTGCTTACTCCGTCGAGTTACACCTCATGGTCTTACAGACATGGGTGTCTATCCAATCTAGACGAGTCACACCTCAAGGGCTTATGCCCCCTATTGCCTACTCGCTAGTGACCCAAACGGTCAACAATTATAACCAAATATCTCTTGCCCTCCAAAACAGACTGACTTACGTGCATATGGATCCAATGCAACACAATCTATTAGTATGTAAATCATAATTGGGCTCTACATTGAGCCATTAAAATAGGACAATCATCCCCAATACTCTTTTAAGTCAACACTGAGCTAAAATGCTCAAAATTCTTTTTGACCAACGATTAACGTTCTCCAAATAAAAACACACTCTACCCACATCATGCAAACACATGCTTCAAAAATACTTGGATAAACTCCAATACTGTTTAGGTTGGGACAAATAGTTTTCCAAATAGATCTATACTCTTTATTCTTTCAAAACGTCCCATAATACGAAATCAAACCTTTTTTCCAAACAAACACTAAAAGTGTCTTTTTACCAAATAACTTCCATTTATACAATAAATCATCAAAACCCCTTAAAATGACATATTTTTTTAAGATATCCAAAAATCCCAAATGTGGGGGCTTTTACAAGATTTTTAAAGCCAAACACCTCGACTGATCAAAACCCACCAAATAACTCAACAAGTAATAATTTCATGATAAACACGTAAATACTTTAAAATGAAAATTTTGGCATGTACAATGTTTTCACAAATCAACTTGAACTCCCCTTGCTAGATTAAGGCTAAATCTAAATTTTATCCAACTTGAGCTCCTTTGAAGAACACTTGGATCCTCTAGCCAAAAACTTACAAAAACCTAGATCCATACATTTCCAACCATAAATAATCATATTCAACCACAAAGAATCGTTCCCCAAACTTTATACATGAATATCTCAACTTATGTCAAAACCCTAATTTCCATAGATGAAGAAAAGAGAAGGTTACCTTACCCCACAACTTTAATCCATCAATAATTCACTTCTAGGTCACCAAAATGAGCCACAAACTTCCCATCTTCAAAATAGATAAAAAAAAGGTTGGGTGAAACCCTAAGAAGCTTGGTGGAGAAGATGAAGATGGAAGGATGATGGTTCTAGCTCTCAACTTGTTAGATGGAGAAGAAACACTTTGATTTAGGAGGAAAACTCTCAAAAATGAGTTAGGGTTCGATTTGGAGGTTGGAGGGTCGATTTGGGAGAGAAATGGGGAGAAGATTTAAGGTTTGGGTGAAAAATGGGGTCTGGGGCCGGTTTCTCTCTTTTAAATGCGCACAGTGGCTCCGCGCAGATGGTGGCGTAGATCGATCCGCGCAGAGAACAGAGTCCCGTGCTGATGGTGGCACTGATCCATCCACGCGGAGATCCGTACGGAGCACTGCCGCCCGATTTTCTTCATTTTTCTTGCCTGATCACTGTTTTGGTCTTAACTTCTTCGTTTTAACTCCGATTTTACTCCGAAAAGGACCGTTGGACTCGTAATTTAACCCTTCATCCAACAAGGGCATAAAATATAGGATTCGAATCCAAAATATTATTTCTTATTTTTCCCTTAAAATACCTATTTGCATTAACTTGAAATTATATCTTCCTAAAAATCGGGGTGTTACAATCCTCCCAACCTTAAAAGAGATTTCGTCCTCGAAATCTAACCCCGAGCAAACACCCAACGTCGCATTTAGTGAGATCAATTGGATCTCTATCCAAAAAGGGATACTTTCACGATACCTTGCCTCATATACGAAACCAATTACATCCCGGTTAAGGTTGTCACTGTATTTCTCATGACATACCGCCACACACCCGATCTCAACGTTCGATATACCTTACAGATGACGGAATGTACATCGAGTCCTCATCGAATCACTTTCCTATTCTTTAGATCTCGGTTGTCTCCCAACCTTAGGTTGCCCTTATCACCTCAAGAACAACTTACGATCTTAATTAACCACTTCCACCAAGGTCACCCCAAGGCGAACATTACCCTTAATTACTTCTAATTCCAACACATCACGGTCACCTCAATAATCAATTCTACTGAAGCTCTACTTCGATGGTCTCACTACTTCCTCCAATAATCAATACCACCAAAGATTTATCGTCCTCTCCCTGAGGAAGTTCCTAACACAAGATTGGTCTGATCCAATCTTCAATAAATTGGTTCCTTAAACTAACACAAACACAACATGTGTAGATATCGGGTTAACCCAAACTCCACGGTTACACAACTCCCGTAATGCATTCAAACATCGACTGGAAAATCAGCGAAAACCTTGCTAATTATAGAATTACCAATGATCGACCCCTAATTGGCAACTCCTAGTATTCTTAAGGTTACCACCTAACTTGCAGTCCCACCAAACTCAACGAAAGTGCACGGAAGCTCCCCAACGGTCTCTGTACTCAATCGAGTGTCGACACCTATCCTCAAAATGGTTACACCTCAGCCGTGGATATACCACCATAAAATTCCTTCTAGATTTTGCACTGACGAATTAAAGTTGATACCTATCATGGTACTAAATTCCGACAAACAAATTGCCATAATTTCTTTATTCCGGCAGACTCACCCGAATGGTACACATCCGACCCATCGACTCCTATCCCACTGAAATCAAATAACCACCCAAAGATTTATCCCGAAGATTTACCGACAAAGCAAGATTACCATTCAAATAGCTAGTAGATTGCATAATTCTAATATACCAAACATTCATGTGCGCACCTATTCACAACCGAAAACCCAAATTTTCAAAACTAACCACCAGTCAGTTCTCCGACACTTCACTTCCAAGGACCCCTCTAGTCCTTACTAGCTACTCGTTCTACAGAAAGGTTTAAACCTATAGCCACGATTGAGTTCAAGGTTTTTCAAACTAATTTGCCAATTTGAAACTTTATAAAACTCCTAATTGCAAAGCTTTATAACAATTAATCGTACAATTAAAATCCAGTACCGCTTACTCGGTAGGTGTATAAAGTGGTCACAAACGTCGCACGTATAAAGTCCTTTCGAAAATCGTTTAATTATCATTCAAGCTAATAATGTTGACAACGAAAGACATTCAACAAACCTTTCAAAGGAACCACTATGGTCCCAACATGCATCTCTTTGTGCCATGAATGAAAACACTTATACGTACTAAGACAGTGTATAACAAGACCTTTGTACAAAACCCCAGAAGGGAAATCCACATAATCAGATCCCAAAATTTTCTTATTTAACCATATAATGACATGGGAAAAAATTTCCAACAAGACCCACATACATCGGTTTATTTCACAAGCTTAGTAAAACGATAAGTGCTTGCAATTTGGTCAAACATAAAATAATTCAAATTGACTTCAACTTTTAACCGCACGGGTAAAACGCTCTTTGGCCTAAGATGGTGGCTATAATGCCATGCACACGAGTAAATCATTATAATGCATTGCGTGAGACTATAATAGTAAAATCAACAACCCAAGGATGTTAAAAGCAAAAGTTTAACACAAACCATCATAAATCATTCATATGCTTACTCACACCAAAGCATAAATCATTTATAGTACTAAGTAGTGTGCAGTGTAATATGCTCGTATAAAACTCAAAAGAGAAATCACACGATACTGAAACTCCAAAAATAGCATATGGGGTAACATCCACCAACAAAACTCTCGTGAAATAAAATTTTCAATATACCATAAACCAACACACGCCAAGAATCTAGCCCACGCATTTCAATGTTCGATCATGCGTTGCAAGACACCGTAAAATAATACATAAGACTCATCAAAACCCACACAGAATAAAATTTCCAATAAACATCAAACATCAAAATAATGGAGGATAACTCTTCGTCCAAACCCTAACATATGTGGAGGAGACCCAATGTTAAGGTCATAAACCATAGTTACTTGTCCAAGACCCTACACAACGTCAAAATACGAACATCACAATATCCGAAAATAGCGTTGGACAACAATGAGAGTAAAGAAAGTCTCAACAATGTTTGCAACTACATGTAATCAAATGGTCTTATGCATGTTTAAAATCATGGTTTAAAAACCCTATGTGTGCTAAACATATTTCCAAATTTTCGTTATAAAATTTCACATGATGATTTCAAAAACATGAGAGATATTTGATGCAATTCATGTTAAACTAAAATTTTGTGCATGAATTTGATCGGCACTCAACGTCTCGAAACCACACGCCTCAATTTTCCCCAGACCAAAGATCCTCAATTTCCCGGCACACTATTGTCATTTGGATACTCAAACATGTTAGGACAATAATTCAAGGGTTCCCTAGGTTCACCTTACAACTTCTCCTCGAATAATGTCGATTCCAAAAATCTATGGTTCTAATCCAACCAATTATTCCGACCCAAAAGGGTCCACTTAATGCAATTACCATGCTTATTGTCACTCCAAATGACGAACGCTAAAATCATCACCAGCTTCTTCTAACAGCTACCTGCTTAGAAACTTCTTCACTACCCCAATGGTTGTCACATCCCAGTAGTCCAAGTATACCCATGTAACTCGTAGGTTCACCATAACACTGGCCAGGTGAAATTATAAGCGTACTGTACCTGATCATCCTTGCAACCTTCGACGTGACTCCCGTTCCTAGGGACTCCTATCAGCCTCAAAACATCAAATCTTAAAGTGCCTATTGGTGAAATTCTATCTCTCGATCACTTAAAAGAACACTAGTTTGAGTCTAGGCATCCAAAATCAACACCTAAATCTCTCAAACTTAAGCTATGATACCAACTTGTAACACCCTCAAATCAGGAAAGAGCAACTAAATTAAAATTTTCATTAATGCCTCAAAAAGATAAGATCACTTACAACAAGTTCATACAGGAAATATTAAACTAGGTCTAACCATCAACAAAGGTAAATAAAGTCTTACACAAAGACTAATTAGAGGTCAGGTATTACTTAACCCAAATACAAATTGTTCTTCCTAACACAAAAGCAATAAGACTTCACCAAGTTATTCACTCCCCGAGAACACATCTAGCACTCCTCTCTCCATAGTGTTACTAGAACTTTTCCCAACCGGAACCTGTTGCACATGTCGACAAATAAAAAGGTTAGGCTAACGCCTAGTGAGTTCAAGAGTTTTACATGAATGAACATATTTTTAAGAGGGATAAACTCAACTTAAAATCATAACCACATATTTTTAAGAGGGATAAACTCAACTTAAAATCATAACCTTTCAAAAGATTTACTTTAAACCCGGAGATGACTCTTTTCCAATATCATGCATTTTCGAAGATGAACACTTCATTACAAAGCTTTCTTTATAAAATGATGCAACCCAAAACTCACTCGAAACGAGAGCGGAGATTGACTCCCAATTTAAGAAATGTGGATAAAACATTGTATCCCAAAACACGCAAGCATGGGTGGGGTAAAACACTCAACTCATAAATCATAGTTAATAACTCACCAATACAATACGTCACCGAAAAACATGGACACTAGGCCAATACTCACACAACCATAAAATGGAAGGAAACAAAATATCAAAACTTGGGAATGACGTATTTCATTCAAACCTTAATATACGCGGGGGAAACCCAATATTAAGGTCATCATTTACTATCGACCACACAAATCCAACGATAGTAAGATACGACGTTAACATTTAAAATATTAATGGTCGACGACGAGGGAGACTCGTATACCTTGAGAGTGGAGGAACACACAAGTAGGCCGCCTACACGACGTTACTCGCATGACACCTCAACGTTTCCATCTTGGATGACGAGAACACGTGAATGGGGTCACCCGTGATGTTATTGGATTTCACCACATATCCCAGTTCTAGTTCCCATGCTATAACAGACATCACAATCTTCAAACCGTTTATGCCTCTAGTGCTTACTCTGTCGAGTTACACCTCATGGTCTTACAGACATAGGTGTCTATCCAATCTAGACAAGTTACACCTCAAGGGCTTGTGCCCCCTATTGCCTACTCGCTAGTGACCCAAACGGTCAACAATTATAACCAAATATCTCTTGCCCTCCAAAACATACTGACTTACGTGCATATGGATCCAATGCAACACAATCTATTAGTATGTAAATCATAATTGGGCTCTACATTGAGCCATTAAAATGGGACAATCATCCCCAATACTCTTTTAAGTCAACACTGAGCTAAAATGCTCAAAATTCTATTTTACCAACGATTAACGTTCTCCAAATAAAAACACACTCTACCCACATCATGCAAACACATGCTCCAAAAATACTTGGATAAACTCCAATACTGTTTAGGTTGGGACAAATAGTTTTCCAAATATATCTATACTCTTTATTCTTTCAAAACGTCCCATAATACGAAATCAAACCTTTTTTCCAAACAAACACTAAAAGTGTCTTTTTACCAAATAACTTCCATTTATGCAATAAATCATCAAAACCCTTTAAAATGACATATTTTTAAAAAATCCAAAAATCCCAAATGTGGGTGCTTTTACAAGATTTTTAAACCCAAACACCTCAAATTATCAAAACCCACCAAATAACTCAACAAGTAATAATTTCATGATAAACACGTAAATACTTTAAAATTAACATTTTGGAATGTACAACGTTTTCACAAATCAGCTTAAACTCACCTTGCTAGATTTAGGCTAAATCTAGATTTTACCCAACTTAAGCTCCTTTGAAGAACACTTTGATCCTCAAGCCAAAAACTTACAAAAACCTAGATCCATACATTTCCAACCATAAATAATCATATTCAACCACAAAGAATCGTTCCCCAAACTTTATACATGAAGATCTCAACTTATGTCAAAACCCTAATTTCCATAGATGAAGAAAAGAGAAGGTTACCTTACCCACAACTTGAATCTATCAACAATGCACTTCTTCACCAAAATGAGCCACAAACTTCCCATCTTCAAAATAGATAAAAAAAAAAGGTTGGATGAAACCCTAAGAAGCTTGGTGGAGAAGATGAAGATGGAGGGATGATGGTTCTAGCTCCCAACTTGTTAGATGGAGAAGAAACACTTAGATTTAGGAGGAAAACTCTCAAAATGAGTTAGGGTTCGATTTAGAGGTTGGAGGGTCGATTTAGGAGAGAAATGGGGAGAAGATTTGATGTTTGGGAGAAAAATGGGGTCTGGGCCTGTTTCTCTCTTTTAAATGCGCACAGTGGTTCTGCACGGATGGTGGCGCTGATCGATCTGCGTGGAGATCCGCGCGGAGCACTGGGAACAAAGTCCCACACTGATGGTGGCGCTTATCCATCTGCGAGGAGCACTGCCGCCCGATTTTCTTCATTTTTCTTGCTCGATCATTGTTTTGGTCATAACTTCTCCGTTTTAACTCCGATTTTACTCCGGAAAGGACCGTTGGACTCGTAATTGAACCCTTCATCCAACAAGGCCATAAAATATAAGATTCAAGTCCAAAATCCTATTTCTTATTTTTCCCTTTAAATACCCATTTGCATTAACTTGAAATTATATCTTCCTAAAAATCGCGGTGTTACATAGTTGAGGGCATCAATGACTTCCTCTTGTTCATGTCCGGTGGGGAAAACATCATAGGGAGAGTACACGGAAGCTTGACAACGTCTCTTACATCATCACACCCAAAATTCAGATCGTGATCGTCCTCATCCGTCAAGATGGAAGCAGAGATGGAGTCATTGATCGGGTCATAGATACAGGTGAGCCAAAAATTCCCAAGAAGCAACTTGCTCATTTTGGGAGCGGCAGTGAAAGCATACTGAAGAGGTGATCGTTGAAGGAACAAAGATAACTGGTTAAACTCTGGATGCGCGAGATCAAGCTCAAAACAAGCAACATGGTTGCAGGAGGGAAATGACAGTGAGTCCCGGTTGAGTGGTTCACCTTTGCTGGATTTGGAGGTCCTAGAGAGAGTGTTGGAGGATGCCAATGTTGAGAGTTCAAGAAACTTGAAAAAGTTACAGGTTACAGAGAGTGAGAGAGCTTGTAAACAATATTGAAGAATCTTTTTTACAACCGATCCGAAAACTAAGAATCGTCCTTAAAGGAAATGAGGCTTTTATTTGAGAGAATAAACAGGAAGTAGAACCAATAAAACCAATAAATATGGGGCTCTTGATATAGCCGAAGACAAGGGAAAGATTCTTTATACCGAAGATGAAGATGAAAATGAAAATGGTAAAAGATAAAAGTGGGGTAAATGCGAGTATTTATATGGAGAGGAAATGAAAGGATTTAAACAGTTTTTTAAAAATAAATATAAATATAAGAGTAAGAAAGATTCATAGGGGGTTATAGGTTCATAAGGAATGAGTGAAGGTGGCATACGAAAAGACAAGGGAATGGCCGACCTTTTTTAGGAACGTGGGGAAGTGGAAAAGGCTATGCGTCGTAAAAAAATAGGGTAGTGGAACGTCTTGACTCTGACACATGACGTGGCATACGTCATGAGGGGGTTATGGGTGGATAAGGAGAAAGAAAATTGAGAGGCGTCGAAGATTGGTTTCGGTAAATGGGTTAAGGGTTCAGGCGACAGAGGATCTATCGAAGATTTGTTTTGGTAGATGAGTAGCAGTCGAATAGAAGAGCTGCTCAGGACCTACCGAAGAGTTGATTCGGTAGGTAAGTGGTTAGCCGAAGAGATAGTGGCCGAATGAGGGTTTAGCCGAAAGTGGCTTAGCCGAAGTCGGCTAGCCGAAGATAAGATAGCTGAAGGATGGTCTTGCCGAAAGAGGACTAGCCGAATGATGTCTTGCCGAAGGAATGCCTTACCGAAAACCTGTCGAAAATAAGATTCGGTAGGCAATAAGAGCCGATAGAGAGACCTGCCGAAGGATAGCCAAAGAGATAAGCTACCGAAGCTTGTGGCTGCCGAAAAGGAAACCACTGAAAACTCAACCGAAGAGAGGTTCGGTAGAAGTTTTGAGGATCAAAGGGATAGTAACTGAAAATTGCCAATATATATATTTATATACATCAAAATTTAACATACCAAGTGATCCTATCAGAAAATTGAATCGAGCTTCATCCAGAAGGTTTTGTGAAAAGATCAGCTAGCTGAAGATCAGTTGGGATGAAGTGTATTTCAATATCACCTTTTGAGATGTGATCTCTGATGTCAATATGCTTGGATCTTGAATGAAGCATAGGATTGTTTGCAATGGCTATTGAACTTGAGTTGTCACATAGGATTGGGACTTTGGAGTAGAATTGGTTGTAGTCTTAAAGTTGATTCCTCATCCACAAGATTTGAGCATAGCAACTACCAGCTGCAACATATTCAGCCTCAGCGGTAGAAGTAGAAACTGAGTGTTGTTTCTTGCTGAACCAGCTGACCAAATTTCCACCAAGTAATTGGCAGCTTCCTGTTGTGTTCTTCCTATCTACCTTAGATCCTACAAAATCAGAATCTGAATACCCAATAAGATCAAAACCCGAGTCCTTGGAATACCAAAGACCCGGATTTATGGTACCTTATAGATGCCGAAAAATGCATTTTACAGCAGCTAGGTGAGATTCCTTAGGATTGACTTGATAACGTGCACAAAGACAGGTAGCAAACATGGTACCAGGTCTGCTAGCAGTGAGATAGAGAAGAGAGCCTATCATCCCTCTAAAATTTGTGACATCAACCGATTTTCCATCAGGGTCAACATGAATTTTGAGAGGTGGTGCCATGGTTTTCATGGGAGAACAATTTTCAAAATTAAATTTCTTGAGGAGATCACGAATATATTTTCTTTGATTTATAAAGATCCCCTCAAAAGTAGGAGTAGAGCGGAGAATCTTTTTTGATTCTAGCCGAGAAGACTAGTAAAAGGAAGGATCATGAATGTTATATATTTCAGGAGCTAGATCAGTTACCGATGAACAAGTCAGAATTGCCTCAACAAAAATAGATGGAATTGGGCCTAAAAAATCCATTCTGGTTCAGTTTGTTTATTTGAAGGCCTAAGAAAAATGTAAGTTCTCCCATCATGCTCATCTCATATTTGCTTTGCATGAGAGAGGCAAACTCTTGACAAAGAGTTTCATCAGTGGCACTAAATATGATATCGTCCATATATATTTGAACAAGAATTATTTTACCTTTAGTCTTCTTGAGAAAGACGGTGTTATCAATTTTACCTCTAGAGTACTTGTTGGCAAGTAGGAAGTCTAACAAGGTATCATACCAGGCACGAGGGGCCTGTTTGAGACCATGAGGGCTTTGTCAAGCTTGTACACATATTCTGGATGAGTGGAGTCTTCAAAGCTAGGAGGTTGTTTCACATAGACCTCTTCAGCAAGTTCTCCATTTAGAAAGTCACTCTTGACATCCATTTGAAAAACTTTGAAATTTTTATGAGCAACATGGGCAAGGAAAATCCTTATTGCCTCAAGTGTAGCCACAGGAGCAAAAGTTTCATCATAGTCAATCCCTTCCTCCTATCGATATCCTTGAGCAACAAGTTTAGCCTTGTTACATATCACAGTACCTTCTTCATCCATCGTGTTTCTAAAGACCCATTTGGTGCCAATTATTGTTTTTTCAAGGAGGACAAGGCACAAGTCTCCAAACCTTGTTTCTTTCAAATTGGGATAACTCTTCTTGCATGGTTGTTATCCAACATGGATCGACCAGAGCTTCTTCAATCTTCTTGGGTTCAATGATATAAAGGAAATTCACATAGAGACAAATATTCCCTATTCCTCTTCTAGTTTGAACACCAACTTGTTGATCACCAATAATGTGTTCAATAGGGTGATCTTTGGTTCACTTGGTAGCTGGTGGAAGTGGTGCAGAAAGCATTAGGGATTGAGAGGAACAAGGTTCGGTAGGTATGATGGATGTAGAGGCAGGTGAAGAAGTATGATGAGAGGGAATAGTATGAGTGATGGGATCGGCTGGATCCTCAGATATGATGATCTGAAGGTTTGGGTTTGAAGGTGAGGAAGAGGATGGTTCATTTGTTTGAGAAGATGACTCAGCTATGAAGGGAATAGAAGGTTGAGGTGCAGAAGGTTGATTTCGAGAGTCTTCTCCTACACAAAAGGTTATCCATTGATTCAATTCATCATCATCACATGAGAGAGAGGGTGATTTTTGGTCATCAAATTTTACATGTATTGACTCATCAATACATTTCCTCGGGAGGTTATAGACTCGGTAGGCTTTATAGGTAAGAGAGTATCCCATGAAAATTCCTTCATCAGCCTTGGGATCAAATTTCCCAAGATTTTCTCGGTCATTGAGAATGAAACATACGCAACCAAAGACATGAAGAAAACTAATGTTGGGTTTTCGGCCATGAAAACTTCATAGGGACTTTTGTTATGCCTCTTCGCAATTACCAACCGATTTTAAGTGAAACAAGCAGTGTTAATTACTTCGGCCCAAAAATAGGTAGGTAGGTTGGATTCACTGAGTATAGAGCGAGCTTCCTCACACAGAGTTCTATTCTTCCTTTCCACAACGCCAATTTGTTGTGGAGTCCTGACAATGAGAAGTTTTGAGAGATTCCCTTGTCATTGAAGAAAGCTTCCAAGGTAGTATTTCTGAATTCAGTGCCATTGTCACTTCTTACAGATCTTACCAGTTGCCCATTTATCACCTCAGATTTCTTGATAAAGTTGATGATTTCTTCAGAAGTATCACTTTTGTACCTAAGTAAAGATACTCAAGTGTAACGTGTGAATTCATCAACATTTACAAGAATGTACCTTTTTCCTCCAAGACTTGGAGTGTTAACTTGTCCACATAGGTCCATATGAAGCATTTGAAGAGGATTGGAGATGGAAAAATATTTCTTTGTTTTGAAGGAAGATTTTGCCAGCTTTCCCTTCTTACAAGTTGTACATAGTTTCTCTTACACAAAGGATAGCTTTGGCATTCCAACAACAAGATCTTTGTTGGAGAGAGTGTTCAAGGTCTTGAAGTTGAGATGTGATAGGCGTTTGTGCTAGAGCCAGTTCCTTTTGATAGAATCTTCTGAAATGAAGCAGATGCTTCCTTCAACTGACTTTTGGCTCATGTTGATGACATACACATTGTCCTTTCTAACACCAGATAAAACAATATGATTGTTTTTACCTAAGATGGTGCAGTCACTAAGTCTGAAAGTGACAATGTATCCCAAATCACACAGTTGACTAATACTTAAGAGATTGTGCATTAGTCCTTCAACATAGGCTACTTTATTAAAAATGATGGAACCATTTGAGAGAGTTCCATAACCTCTGGTGGAACCTCTAGAGTTATCTCCAAAGGTTACAGTAGGTCCTTTTTCTGTCACATAGTTAACAAAATGAGATTTGTTGCCGGTCATGTGCCTTGAACATCCACTATCGAGATACCAGGTCTGTTGATGTTCAAATACATGCAATCACAAAGAAATCAATCCTTTGGTACCCATTTTGAGGTGGGTCCTCTAGGGTTATAGGAGGAAGAAGAAGAGCCATCAAGATTCTTTCTTTCTATCCTTTCTTTGGGATATTCCTTTGCAAGGTGAAAGGTGTCCCCACAATTATAACAGTTTCTATAAATAAACACCTTTTTAGACTTCTGACCCAGATCCTTTTATTTCCCTTTAATGTTGACTTTAGAAGATTTCGAAGAGGAAGGTGAAAGGCTTTTTTTAGGTCCAAGGATTCCCTTTTCAGAAGAAGGGAGAGGAAAGGTAGATATACCCTTGGATTTGGGCTTCTTTAATTTCACAGATCTGGGAATGAACTTGGTAGGATGAACAAGAGGTTCATTTTTGGAATGAGATGGTAGTTTTCTTTTTAAAGGTAGGTTAGTAATTACTGATTTTCCTTTATCAGAGTTAGAAAACTTCTTTGAGGAGGACTGGGAGTTTTTCTTTGGGAGTTTAGAGGGTTTAGAAGAAGAAGAAGTAGCCTCATCAAGATTTAGATCATGAATAGTCTTGACAAGCTCATTTGATCCTTGAGCTTCTCAGATTAAGGCTTAGGAGTAGATTCTTTGGCCTTGACAAACACTCCAAATTTTAAAGAATCACGAAGATCTAAAGAATGCATAGAGTGAGAGTCTTCAGAATCAGACTCGGTATACTCAGAGATAAAGAAGGAAGTTTTGAAGAGGAAGAAGGAACTTGAGTAGAAGAAAAATCAACTTCCATTTTTCCAAAACCAAGACTAGACTTATCATCACATGACATTTGATCTTAAAAGATCTTTTCAAGGTTTTTGGAAGAACTTGTCCATTTACTTATAATTTCTTTCTCCTTTTTAAGACGTTTAAACATTTTATTTTTCTCTTTGGAAAGAATGTAGTTGATGGTTTTTAAATCTTCAAGTTTAGCCTTGATTTTGTCAAAATGTTTGAGCTGAGAGAGGCAAATTTGGAGCTGAGAAGAGAGAGATTTAACTTGAGCATTGGCCTTTCTTTTTGCATCCTTTTCGTTATAAAAGTCAACAGTTAAAGAATCAAAGGCCTCAATCTTTTCAGAGTCGGAAAGATAATGAAAGGGATGTACCTGAGAAGAGGAGAAGGAACATTCAGTTGAAACAAGAGCAACAACCATGTCATGATCCTCATTTTCGGCCATATCATCAAGTTTGGCCATGAGACATTTGTTGGAGGTTTCTTTATCACTTTCAGAGGTAGCCTCATCAGCCCAATCATGAGATTTTTCCATAAGACCTTTTACTTTTCTCAGAGCACCTTCATTCATTTCCTTCTCTCTCTTGTCTTTGGTTTTGTATCTTTCAGCACGGTCGGTACTCTCTTTGAAAGCAGAGGAGGAAAATTTTCGAGAGTGGGAGTTATTGGCAAAGTCAGATCTCATTCTTCTCATCTTATAGGAATTTTGGTTTGAAGAGGTAGATTTGAATCTTCCTGAGGAGTTTCTCCTGCACTCAGAGGCAAAGTGGCCTTTCTTTCCACAAGCATATCATTCCTCATTTGTCTTGTTAGAGGAATTTCTAGAAAAAGATAGAGAGGATTTCCGGCCAGACTTGAACCGACTAGAGGGAAGATGAGTTTTTGAACTTTGAGAAACCAGCAAGCATAGTCATTTCATCAGTCATCTGATCTACGGAAGTTTCTTCACCTTCATCATCAGCCTCATTAAGGTAAGCCTCCGAATGGTGATTTGAATCTTCTTGGCTTTCTTGGTCCGATTCATCAGAGGGATATGTGATCCTTTGAATACACACAGATTTCTTGGAAGAGTCACTGATAAGAGCCATAGACGGGTTCTTTATCTCTTTTATGACTGTCTTCCTTTGGATCCTTGTTTGTTCATAGTTGAAAAGAGATCCATAAAGGAAGGTAAGAGGTAGATGATCAAGATCCTTGGTTGTCTTGATGTAAGTGCAGATGTTTTCCCAAAATCCAGGAAGACCATCCATAAACTTGCATAAGACTTCCCTATTGTCATATACTCTTCCCAAGAGTTTAAGGTCATTAAGAAGGTTGTTAAAGCGGTTGTAGTAGTTAGAGATAGATTCTCCCTTTTCATGGGAGAAAAGTTCATATTTTTAGAACGAGGGAAATATTTTTACTTTTCTTGACTTCGTCTATTCCCTCATATATAACACATAGGGTTGTCCACACTTCCTTGGCAGTAGAAAGATTTACCAAAGAGTGGTACACCTCATCAGGGAGGGAGAGAGCAATGATGGCTCTGACTCTAGTGTCGAGAGCGACAAGGCGTTTATCATCATCATTGTACTTTTTAGGATTTTTGGTGATGTACCTGCCAGTAGCAACAGTTCTTTCCTCATCTGGAGAATCATCAAAATCATCAATAACAGTATCCTTGTCTTTTGAATCAGAACGAGTCTTTTGAGAATAAATCTACTGTCAACTCATTCCAAGAATAACATCATATGACTTTTCCACAGAGAAAAGTTGTTTGGGTTAAACTTGGATGGTTTGGTAATGAAGCCATTGTCATATGAAGTTGTGGAAGAGTTTTGAGAAGAAGAAGGTGATGCCATTTCAGATCTAGTTTATTGGATTAAACTAACATGCTCTGATACCACTTGTTGGTCCCAAAAGTAAAGGCATAAGTAAAACAAGTATTGTAGAAGGGGGGTGAATACAACACAAATTTTTTCACTTAATTTTAATTCTTTATTGATATAACTATCAAGAGTTACACATAGAAAAACTTTTAAGATTGTTGCGGAAAGAACAAATAAACTATTCTAACAATCTTTCACAATGTAACAAGAACACAACTTAAAAACACAAAGATTAAAGCTATGAAGATGAGAGAGCAAGGTTGCCAACTTTCTTGAGTGCACTGACTTCTCTTCAAAAAGCGTAGTTTACATGGAGAAGTTCTTCAGCTTTAAATACCAACTTATGCATTAAATGCAAAGGACACTTGTCGACTTGGTATTTAGATGCCAGAGATTTTCTTTCAAAAGGAATAAGATATTTGACATGACTTATCAAAAAGCAAAGTAGACCTTTGTACCTTGATAAGACAATACCTTAATAAAATATATCTGACACGTATCTTTTTTCTGATCTTTTAGAGAAGGTCTACATCATTTCAGAACTTGGGTGAAAATCTTCTGTGCAATAGAATGTTCCATCCTTTTTGTCAGAAAAATGTTGGCAAAAGGGGAACTAGCCAAATTATGATAATTTGGCTAGTAGGGGGTCCTACCGAAAATGGGATGAAAAATCGGTAAGTGGAATGTCTGCCGATTAGAGAGGTATATCGCCAGGTAGGATACCTGTCGATTGAGGAGGGGAACTTCGACAGGTAGATAGTTAGTGGAATGTCTGCCGATTAGAGAGGTTCTCGTATGAACATGACTCTCTCTCTCTCTCTCTCTCTCTATATATATATATATATATATATATATATATAGGGTCCCCTTCATTTGCTAACCAGGGCATTGGTGTTAACCGTGCTAACCAATCTGGACCGTTGGTTATTTAGATCAATGGTTCACAATTAATTAGAATTTTAATTTTAGAAATATTAATCTAAAAGGCTAGGAAATTACGGTGCATAAGAGCATAGGGTTAAAAATGTATAAATGCAAATAGCCTTCCAAAATCATATTAACACGTTACCAAAAAAAAGAGGCGCAAAAGTAGGGATTTTTTAAACTAATAATTCTTGTTTTTAAACCAAAAAAAAAAAGAAAAAAAAAGAGGTTCACAGTTTAAAGTGTTTGCTATTTATGTGAATATGTGCATTTTTTAAACTAATAATTCCTAATGTACATTTTCAAAACAAACATATGTGCATGATTTTTGTGTTGTACATATGGGCATTGTCTACACTAATAAGTGTTGATGTGCATATGTACAATTTTAAATATGCATATCAAAATGATTAGATTATTTGCTCTTTCAATGCATATGTGTATTGTTCACGTTAATAAGTTTTGATGTACACTATGAGCCTTTTGTATATGAATACGGAAAATGGTTTAAGATATGCACATATGCATATGTGCAAACTTAATAGCATAAAATCCGGAAAATGCATATGTGCTCACTTGGACATTTGTTCATTGTCAAGTAAATATGTGCATTTTTTAAACTAATAATTCTTAATATACATTTTCAAAAATACATATGTGCATGATTTATGTGTTGTACATATGTGCATTGTCTACCCTAATAAGTCTTGATGTGCATATGTGCAATTTGAATATGCATATCAAAATGATTAAATTATTTGCTCTTTCAGTGCATATGTGCATTGTTCACATTAATAAGTTTTTATGTACACTATGAGCCTTTTGTATATGCATATGAAAAATGGTTTAAGATATGCACATATGCATATGTGCAAGCTTAATAACATAAAATCTGAAACAATATCAAAGTTACGTTTAAAAATATTAGATTTAACTCTTTATAACATAAAATCCATATATATCTCTCATTGTGATATAATGAAAAATATATGTAAAGGATATATTAAGATTTAAGATAATCTTGAATAATTTAAAATTTCAAACTTTTATATTTAATATGGTATATCATTACCATAACAAACATTGCTATAATTATGGTACACATTAAATAGGCGATAATGATTACTTAATTTGAATATTCCGATTTTATATAAATTACTTTATTACCCTTGTAAGTTTAAAATAAAAAAAATCATTATCTAATCTCTAGGAGCATTCTGATTGCCCGAAAATGGGTTAGCATGGTTAGCACTAATAGATTGGTTAGCAAATGAATGGCCCTCTCTCTCTATATATATATATATAGGATTAGGTTCATTTGAGAAATGCTAAAAATATAAGAAATAAAGAAATGATCCTAGCCCTTTATTTGGTCAACATTTGCGGATTTGATCGTGAAGCACCGGATAATTCTTTGTGTGGTCTGTAGAAGATAGAGGGGTAGTTTCCTAAAATACGCGGGACGAATTCATATATGAACCTGTATGATTCACATATCAATTATATGTTCATATATGAACTACACATTCATATATGAATCAGTTAATTAGTTCATATGTGAATTACAAAGGTTCATATATGAATCTGTTAATTAATTCAACTGATTCACATATGAACCTACAATTAATTAGTTCATATGTGAATCAGTTAATTGGTTCATATATGAATCGGTTAAAAGAGTTCATATGTGAATTACACTAGTTCACATATGAACATATAGTTCATATGTGAATCATACAGGTTCATATATGAACTCGTCCCATGTATTTGTAACTTACGAAACTGTCATTCTATTTTTGGAATAGCCGCAAGTTTTGACCAGTCAAAGCCGTAATTGTCGACCAGTCAAAGATGCAATATTTGACCGGTCAAAGCCGATCTTGACCGAATGAAAGGCTAAGATTACTTCTCTATTTCTCATATATTTACCATTTCTCAAAAGAATCTCTCCCTATATATATATAAGGGCAGTTTTATTTGGAAACCACCATAATTTTGAAAACCATGGAAACTGTCGATTTCATTGGTTAAGTTAATGAAATTGGTTCATGAAATTTTTTAATTTAATGAGAGTGTTTAATTTAATGAAATTGTGTTATATAATTGTTTTGTTGATGAAATTGTTTCATATATTTGTGTTTCTTATGTAAAAATGAAAAAGTTTCATCAGAATGAGGAAATGTATGAAACAATTTAATAAATAATAGAAAATACATGAAACAATTTCATTTTTACATAACAAACACAAATATATGAAACAATTTCATCAATATGACACAATTTCATTAAATTAAACAATTTCATGAACCAATTTCATTAACTTAACCAATGAAATTGACGGTTTCCACGGTTTGCAAAATTATAGTGGTTTCCATTTGATCTCTCTCATATATATATATATATATATAAGGGTGTTTCATTTGCAAACCATGCAATCCGTACAAACTTTGCAAACCACTATATTATGAAATAATAGATATATTTATGGATAATTATTAATCATTCATTAATAATAATTGTGATATATATGGATGATGATAAGTTCATTCATTATAATCACGACTTTAGATTAAGAAACATAACAAAACTATATATTTATTAGACTTGATGAACGGCTAAAATTGGTTTGTATAGTTTGTACGAATTGTTTGGTTTGCAAATGAAACGCACCCCCTCTTATATATACATATAAATCCGCAACTTTAACTTATCTCTCTAATAATTGGTTTTAATTTTCGGTATGTTGTTAATGATCGATTAGTGAATCGGTGATACCATTTAGCCCTCACTATGGTATTTCAATATAACCATATTTGTATACTTTTGTTGTAGGATAAGTGTGTCATCGTCTAAAGGATATGACGATAGAGATAGAGATAGAGATAAATATATCAGAGTTAGATTAGAACTGAAATATCTCCTAACTATCTACTTGTAACTCCTCCCTATTTAAAGGGCTTATGATTAATGAGAAATATAGACTTCTTCTCTCTGTCTTATTGTTATTCTCTCTATATTGTTGTTTCATTTGTTTTTCCCTTTAACACGTTATCAGCACGTAAGCTCAATCGGTTAGTTCGACAATCAAATTTCGGGTTTCCAACTTCATAAATCTATCCCTCCGTCGATGCTACAATCCAAGTAAGAATTCTTACACACGTATAATATTTATGTGGCGTAATATTCATGTCATAAACCGTAAATCTGTCTCGGTTAACTTTTTGTTTTGAAAATTTTATATACATATTAGCTTGTTTTTAAAAGTGTTCGCTTTTGAGTCTCGAAGTAATTTGTTATGTATGTTGTGTTTTGTTGGTTATATTTGATCTTTTATTCCAATTGAATCAAGATATGGATAAGTGGATATAAATGAATGTATCCCTCCGTCGATGCTACAATCCAAGTAAGAATTCTTACACACGTATAATATTTATGTGGCGTAATATTCATGTCATAAACCGTAAATCTGTCTCGGTTAACTTTCTGTTTTGAAAATTTTATATACATATTAGCTTGTTTTTAAAAGTGTTCGCTTTTGAGTCTCGAAGTAATTTGTTATGTATGTTGTGTTTTGTTGGTTATATTTGATTTTTTATTCCAATTGAATCAAGATATGGATAAGTGGATATAAATGAATGTATGAAGTTCAAAGACATATTAGAACCCTAAATCTAATCATTAGCTAACAAACATTAAAATATTGGGCTTAGACGATGTTTGGCCGGAATTTTCTTTTATCATTTTTTTTGTTGGGTTATAAGTCGCGGTTGTTAGACATCAATAAGAGATAAATTAAGTTTTTTTTCCACCTTGAGAATGATTTGAATACCATATGTCTTTTATTATTATATTATTTTTGTTATTAATATTATTATTAATTAAGTGGTTGCCCAATTTAATATTTTTATATAAAATTAAAATGTCATTTGTTTTTATCAAATTAGTATTAATTTATTCATTATATTACATATTTGCTTCACCATGCTAAAAGGAAAAAAAAATGGTTCATGGTTATTTGGTTTTAACAATCTATAATTAATTAAAGCTTTACTTATAACTTGTTTTATATATATATTTGTTAACGTTATTTAATTCTTTCGAGATTTACTCTTATAATATTTTTTTTCATTCTGGGTTGATTAGGATTGTTATTGATATTTGAAAAAAAAAATTATTTATTTATTGCAATATTTGGTTGTTATGTTACATTAATTTTGATTCAACATATTTTAATTTCATGTGAGTATGATAGTTTTTATGGATATGATAGCTTTTATCGTTTTAAACTAATATTAATATTTATTAATGGTTATCCAATTAGTTTACAATTTATTTATTTGTTTATGTTAATATTTAAATGTTTATCTTCATTATAATTCATAATCTTAAAATTAATTTTTAGAAGTTACACTTCCAACCCCCATCTCCAAAAATCATATGAAAATATTAAAATCAAACATTTATCTTGATTGTAGGTTCTTACTCATAATTTTAAACTATATAATTATTTTTTGGAAGTTACACATCCAAACTCATATATTTTGATCTTTACCAAAAACTCCAAAAAATGCTATTAAGGTATTAAAATTGTTTCATATGCCAAACTCATAGTCACTTTGGCCTCTTGCCAAAAGATCCCAAAATACCAATATGGTATGAATTTTTTTGACCTCATGTCAAAATTTACCAAATAACAAATGTTATCTATGTATTTCATTGATGAATTAATCGCAATACATCGAAAGGATTTTGTCAAACAGGTGTAAATAGCCCTAAGGTTTGTAGGGATTTAAGAAATTCATGTGATTCCCCTACTACCTGGAAATTCAATAGATTGAGTGATTTCTTTTTCGCAAAAATTGAAATATTGATGAAGTATTATCAATAAAATTAAAGCATACAAAATCCAATATTGTTATGATAATGAAATTTCATAACCATAATCCATTTTCTTATCAAAAAGAAAAATCATATATTATCCTTTATATATGTAAATGGTTGAAACAACTCATCCCAAAATCAGCGTCGTAAACTCAAAAGAATCTGAATATTATAAATGAGTATATAAACCTTCTTTTGAAAAGGTACAAGAAAATACATAAAGTTCATCAACTCCCTATTGACTCTAAAACCAACCTCTTGAAAAGGTACAAGCAAACACCTTCATGTTTTGAGACGACATATAAATCATAAATTTCAAAGGAATACCTTTATTATAAACCCCCAAAGAAATCTGGGATGTCTCGAAAGGGATAATCGGGAGTACTCATGAATATGTACTTCCCGAACTAATCGTACAGTGGAATGAAATCCACTTACTCGATTACAAAAAGGTAACTGATGTCAACAAAGAAATGTTATATCCAAAACGTGTCTCAATCTCTATGGCAAGGAACTCACAGAAGATAATATGATTTTTAACATTATTTCCACCTTTCATATATAAGTAAATAATTATAAGTTGGAATGCAACCTTTAGACAAACTCATCAACCTAATGAAAGTGGGTGAGAGACATAACAAGGTTCTTTCGAATAACACCACATATGTCAGGATAAAGAAAATTCCCGATATCGATAGTGAAAGTGTTAGAGGTGGAAACAACTCCAAAGGATTGTGAGTTAAAAACAATTTCACACATGTGACATTTCTGCACCATGTGGACGAGACCCTATAAAGGGTCAAGGTATTGGTAAGAGTCAGGAAGGATTTTTCAACACCTGGAGTAGGATACAACTACTACCTAGTTGATAATGGACAATCAAATAAGATATGCACTAAAAAGTGCTTCTATCAAAAAGGGAACACGTTGAAAATGAAATATAACATATTTGTTTTAATATTTAATATTGATTATGCATATGTTTCTTTGAAATTAATTTTAAGTACCAAAATTAATTTCTTTGCTAAAGTAAAATCGAATATGTAACCATTATAGATGTAAAGAAATACATCAAAACAAATTAAAAAAATTCAATACTCTCCGTTCTGTTTAGGAATGTATCGAGGAGAATTGATTTTTTTGACCTATCACACAATCGAAAAAAAAAGATAGACTAATACTTGTTTTATAATACATCCAACCAAATTACTTAGACGATGGACTGTCACTTTCTTGGTGGAACAAGTTTAATAGGAACCTTGTAAAGATATTCGTATCAAATGGAAATGAAAATGAGCATATATACATAAATTCCAATAAATATGAAAGGAAACATAGATCATGGAAACTAATGTGTCAAATTAGTAGATTATTGGGTCATCGGAACATATTTTGTCACCAATAAAGAAATTTTGGGGGCAATAACACATATATATGTTTCGACATGACCATGTTGGACACTATGGTTATGACATAGTGATCCGTGTATTGCAAAATACACATAAACACATTCTATTTCGAGTGAAAGGCAAAACAAGGCAAATTGCAACTGTTGACTTCTGCAACATAAGAAACAACATTGCTATCATAATATGCCCTCTTGAATACATAAAACTTTTGTATATACCCTAATCCTTAGCCAATACAGGAATGAGATCGTCCTAAAGCTAAGGACATTATACAAAAAAACATTACATTGTTACAACGAATACAAGGTGATATTTATGGACATAAACATCCAGAATGCGGGCCATTAAAGTACTTTATGGTTCTGGTTTCGACTCGATGAACGCATGTCGTATTATTGTCCACATGAAATATTGCACTCCTAGCACTAATTATACGTTTAAGGGCTCACTACCCTTATTATTTCATCAAGTCTACATGACTTGGAATGCTGGAGAATTTACATCATATGGATTTGATGTTAATTGCATATGTATTAGGATCAATGTAGAGTTTCCTATACCCCATGTGTATATATAAAATGGTCTCATAGAAGTTGTTATCAAAAGAATATGATGACATCTAGGGTATTAGTAATGCGCATCAATTTACCCACATTTACCTGGGGTTATGCAATTATTATATGAAAAAAAATTTTGTCGTTTTTAGACCCACTACTTGTTAACCAAACTCATGCGTACCAGTTGGTAACTGGATATAAGCCTGATACTTTACATTTACGCATGTTTGATTATATGTGCCAATTGCGCCCCCACAGCGCATCAAAATGGGTCCTTAAAGACGATTTGGTAAATGTTGGATATGAACCCCCAACAATTATTCGCTAATTAGAATATTTGACTAGTGATATCTTTACCGCTAGATTTGTGGGTTGTCACTTTCATGAGACAGTCTTCCCGTCGTTAGGGGGAGATAGGAAAAAGGATTTTCCATGGGAACGACAGGAAGTGTCATTGAATATTCTCACTCTGTCTCATTTTGATCCCCAAAACTTCACAACGTAATGTTGAAATGAAACGAATCAGACTCGATACCTGATACGTTTAATATTCCAAAAGTGACAAGATCACATATACGAGCTGCAAATATACTCGCAAGGTTAAAAAGTCCCCAACAGGGGCACAACGCCACTGGAAAGTGCGTTGCAATCACACATAGTGGAGGTGTGGTTGAGGTCGTAGCTACCAAATGGAAGTGGTGGAAGCTACTTGGTTCGATGGATACTATTCTAAAGGAAGAGAATAGTTAGGCACATCCATTTATCATCAATACACAAAACTCTCATGAGATTGTCTCTAATTATAATTATGTCCATGAATCATCACTGGAGAACGCTCCGAAGTTAATATTGATTCTAGAGATGAATATTAATCTCAAATGAACTATGAGAGTATATATGAGTTGATGGACAGATCATATATAATCATTGATGATTTATTCACATATACGATGGCTCAAAAGATGATTGAGCACGACGACATCGAACCAGGCTCAGTTGAATAATATCAACAAAGAGCATATTGGCCTAAATGCAAAGAAACAATCCAGAAAGAATTATATTATTTGACAAAGGATCGGGTATTTGGTCAGGTAGTGCTAACCTACCAAGTGTAAAGCTCGTAGGACATAACTGAGTCTTTGTCAGAAAGCGTAACGAGAATAATGAAGTCCTAATGTATGAGGCTCTCCTTTGGCGCAAGGTTTCTCACAACACCCCCGATTGACCATGAGAAGACTTACTCTCTCGTGATGGACGTTATAACGTTATGCTAATTAATTAACCTAATAGTTTCCGAAGGACTGGAAATGTAGCTCATGAATGTGGTTACCACATATCTCTACGGGGATCTAGATTTAGAGATATATAAAAGTACTTGATGATATTACATTACCAAAATCAAGTAACTCTAAACCACGAAATGCGTTTGCAATAAAATTGAAACGCCCACTTTATAGATTAAAGCAATCTAAGCGGATGTGGTATACCCGCCTAATGGAATACTTGATTGAGAAAGGATATATAAGAACGATGAACTGTTCTCTTGCGTATTTATTATGGAAAACAAGTTCCATATTTTCAAAGTAGCTCTATATGTCAATGTTATGAACATAATAGGCACTCTTGATGAAAGGAGAGGAACCACAAGCTACTTGAAATCTGATTTTGAGAGGAAAGATCTTGGGAAGACTTGGTTTTGTCTAGATATTTGAGTTAGGACACCGAGTTTGTGAAATATTAATTCACCGATCACATATGTCCAGAAAATAATCAAACAATTTAATATGGACAAAGTGAATCCGGTTAGCACTCCCATGATCGGTCGAAGTGTCGGATATAAGGAAAGATCCATTTCGTCTAAAGGATGATGACGAAAAATGCGGGGAGTTAGAATTCCCTATCTATGTACAATATGCGTATTATCGTACTTAACATAATACACTTGAACATATATTGTATTTCTCAGTGAACTTGTTAGCTAGATTTAGCTCAGCGCCAACGCAAAGTCATTGGAATGATATCAAATTAATCTTTTGGAACCATTGACATGGGTATATACTTTCCCTATAGAAAGAAAAATGGGATTAATAATGGAACTTCAATACCTACTTAGAATGTAAGCAGCAAAAGTACTAGGTCTTATAGAAAAACACCAAACAATGTCTTGGTATGTGTTTGCTGATATTAGGTATCTGTCTGATCCATACAAAGGTTGTTCCCAAACTGGATAAAGAATTACCACAAGGAACACGTCGATGGCTTGGAAATAAACTAAGCAATCCTTTGTAACTACCTCCTTGAACTAATCCAAGAATATTACTCTCCATGAGATAATAAAATAATGTATATGATTAAGGACTATCATTACATATATTAGAGGAGTTAGTAATTTTGGGTTTAACCAGTATCCTACTTGCATATATGGAAATAATGCATCATGTATCGAAGAAATGAACATAAGATACATCAGAGGTAATAACACAAAGCATATTCTGCTTAAGTTTCTATACAATCAGCAATAAAAGACTCTCCTTTAGATTCAAGTGAATCAAGTAAGGTGTCAAAAGAATGTGACATATTTTACCAAGTCATTACCTAAAACCATATATTGGGAAACGTGTAGAAAGTAAATGGAAATGTTTTTCAAACTCTCTTGATTAATGCACGAATCAGGGGGAGTAGTAGACAAAAGGGGGAGTCTACTATATATTTGATATTGGTATGTTGTGCTCTTTCCTTCAACCAAGGTTTTATTTTTTCCATTGGGTTTTGTTCCTTGGTGTAAGGTTTTAGTGAGGCAACTGTTTATATACCATCATGCTTTCTTAACTCTCAAGATTAAAGTATGAATCTAAAAGAAAACTAGACTGAAGGATAACTCTATGTATTGCAAAGAAGCTGGTGCGTTGTACTCTTTCCTTCGTCATATTTTTATTTTTTCCCACTGGGTTTTATTTTGGCGTAAGGTTTTAACGAGGCAACAACTGTGCACCACCACTCCTTTAACTCGGCACAAGGGGGAGTGTTGTAGGATAAGTGTGCCATCGTCTAAAGGATATGACGATAGAGATAGAGATAGAGATAAATATATCAGAGTTAGATTAGAACTGAAATATCTTCTAACTATCTACTTGTAACTCCTCCCTATTTAAAGGGCTTATGATTAATGAGAAATATAGACTTCTTCTCTCTGTCTTATTGTTATTCTCTCCATATTGTTGTTTCATTTGTTTTTCCCTTTAACAACTTTCTTATTTTAACATCTTTTTTCGTTTAATTCAATGTATAATTTATGTAATGCTTTGTTCTTAAATTCGGTTGTTATATCTAGCAACATATCTACGTCTTCTAAATATGAAAAAGGAGTCGAATCAATAGCTTCATGTTGAAATTGATTAATGAATTCAATACCACTATTCGAAATCTTAGTGAAACATTGGATTTGCTTCCAAGTCCAAGCGCTAGCTGTAGAAGCTAGTCGACAAAAGCGAATTTTCAGACCGTGACTAAGTCACTGGTTTGTGAAGAATTCTAGTTTTCTTCTGTTCTCTCAATTCCTGCATCGTTTCTGGGAAAAAAATATTTTTGTTCTTGACTCAATCTTCGATCTGGATGGTGTGACTAGTCTCTTAGAAGATGTGTTTCTAGTCTCGTTCTCAATTTGGTATTGTTTTCTTCTCGTGGTTATTTCTACTTTGTTGATCGAGGGTTGTGGGTGATTCCCACTTCTAGGCTTTGTGTGTGTGCAACTATGCTAGTTTTATTTGTACTCGTTTTTGCTTTGTGCATGGGCGACTCTATCAATAACCAATCATTTAGAAAAATCATATCTTATAGGGATTGACCGGTTATCCTCACTAACCAATCAAAATTCGACGAACCTAGTATGGATCTAAACTGTAACCGATTTTTAGACCTTCATGCCCACTTCTACTTATGGGAGTACCATTTGTCCTTTCGATTCCAACTTTCAAACGATCTTCTTTTCTTCTTTATGTAGAAGAAATTGTAATTGTAATTGTGAAAATAAAAATACAAAAAGGAATCTTTGATATATAATAACATTAGACATTTTGTATGTATTAAGCAATATTATATCTTGTTTTTAGTAAACTGTATTATATATAACTAGTTGTGTACTTATGTAATGCAACAAACATAATATTTTGTTGGGCAAATGATTGCATGAGAATTGAGAAGTTGAGTTAACGTGAGAAACGTGAGAAGTGAATTGGAACCCTTGATATTACAATCTCAAACCACCCATGAATCGCGCTTCACAAGTGAATTGATCTGCTATATCTTATCTCAATGCATCTCATCCTAATATCCATCCAACAATTGATAACAACTTCTCACATTTATCATGTTAACTCAACTTTTCACCGAAACCCAGACATACTTTGTTATAGTCTGATAATGAAAAATTAATGAAATTGTCATTAAATAATAACTGACTTTTAGTAGAAATTATTTTTATTAAATACTTTTTATAATGGTAGAAATATAAAATATAGTATTTTATTAAAAATATTTTGTTATTGTTCATCAATCCCAATCTCCATTGTCATCATTATCTGTGATCTCTCTGTCTCTCTTCTTCCACCTGAATTGATTCCCTCTGTTTCTTGGTCCCATAAACATTTTCATCCAAAACTTTCCAAACCCACACACATAGATCCTCTTCTCAATTACTTACTACTATACTATTTTATCATTCCATCTTTAGATTCATAGATATATGCACCTACAACCACCGTACACTCCGTCGTTGACGGCGGCGGAGGATGAAGATGAAGCCACCGATCATTTTGACCACCTCCCGGACTCTCTCCTCCTCTTGATCTTCAACAAAATAGGCGACGTCAAGGCGTTAGGTCGTTGCTGTGTTGTTTCCAAACGATTCCAAACCCTTGTTCCTCAAGTCGAAAATGTGGTCGTTAGCGTCGATTGCGTTATATCTGACGACGGATCATCCTCCGTCACCGGCTCCTTCGAAGAATCTCGTGGATCCATTTCTAGTTTCTTCAACATTGTAGTCGCTGGAATCGTTAAGCCAATCCAAGCACTTGGCCACTTCCTAGGTCCAAACCCTAACAGATCCTCCTCCACTTCTTCTTCTTCGTTATCTGTTCACGATGATGGTTTCGTTCAACAACGCGGTGGTGTAACTCATCATTCTCCCACTCAAGTTCTCAGAAACTTCAATCAGATCCGTTTCCTCAAAATCGAGCTCCCGAGCGGTGAATTAGGTATAGAAGACGATGTTCTGTTGAAATGGAGGGCTAATTTCGGGTCGACTCTCGATAACTGCGTGATACTCGGCGCATCCTCCGTGAATCACGACGGAATCAATCGGAATCGGAATTGGGAAGATAACGGTGATGATGGAAGTATACCTGATTCGTTTTACACTGATGGTGGTTTAAGGCTACGGGTGGTGTGGACGATTAGCTCATTGATTGCAGCGTCTTCGAGGCATTACTTGCTTCAACCGATAATTGCAGAGCATGATACCTTGGATTTGTTGGTTTTATCAGATGCAGATGGGCAAGGATTGTTGAGTATGAACAGAGAGCAGTTGGAGGAGATGAGGGTTAAGCCATTATCGGCTTCTTCGGCTTCGAAAAGAACCCTAGTTCCAGCTTTGAATATGAGGTTATGGTATGCTCCATGTTTGGATTTACCAGATGGGACTGTGCTGAAAGGAGCTACATTGGTGGCAATTAAGCCCACCCAGCAATTGGAGCAGAAGGAGATCTTGGATGGTTCTTGGGTGTCATCTGCATTTGAGGAGCCTTATGGAAGTGCTGCCAGGATGTTGGTGAAGAGGAGGACTTATTCCCTTGAGATGAATTCCTTTTGAGGTAATCACTCAGGTTTAACTTGCAAAGTTCTGTTTGATTTCAAGAAACAGTTGTTAAGCATGTTGTATGTTTCTTTAGTTTTGTTTTTGAATATATGGTGTTAGTTTGAATTGTGGAAACAACTAAGGAACTTTAGATAGTAATCTTCATTACTAGCTGTTTATGCTGCAATGTTTGTAGATAGCTTCTATAATTGGGATTCCAAATACCAAATTTAACGCCAAATTACTCCAACGGGGACACTAAAACTTACATCAAAATTTGGGGTGATGAATAGTAACACACCAAATTTGGTCTGACACTGTTCATTTACACCAATAGGAAAAGATAAAAAAAAAAGTATATACCACGAATCTTACATTTTGGTATAAGATTTGGTGTTACCTATTGAAGTAGATTTATTGTTTGCACCAAAATTTACACCAATTTTTATGGATTTGGTGTTACCCATTGTAGATGCCCTAATTCGGTCGGGAGTAGGGTTGTAAACGAACCGAACGAACACGAACGGAGGCTTGTTCGTGTTCGTTCGTTTACTTAACCGAACGAACACGAACGGTAAACGAACGAAAATTTTTGTGTTCATGTTCGTTCGTTAAGAAAATATGTTTGTTCGTGTTCGCTTATGTTCGTTCATTAAGAGCTAAACGAACGTAAACGAACGAACATAAATGAACATATACGAACGAACATAAATGAACATAAACAAACACAAATGAATAAAAAACAACCACCGTTACTCATAATTTCGTTCGTAAAAAATAACATAACAAAATAAAAAAAATGGATATACTTAGGAGGTATAAAAAAGGAATTTTAAAAAATTAATTTAATTAATGCTTTGACAAATTAATGTTATAATACATATAAATATATTTATATATATAAACAAATATAAACGAACATAAACGAACATAAATGAACGAACGTTCACGAACGTAAATGAACGAACCAGACCATTGTGCATGATCGTTCATTTAACTAAATGAACAAAAAAATGTGTTCATGTTCGGTCATTTATTAAATAAACGAACTTCCCGCCGAACAGTTCACGAACGGTTCTATGAACGTTCGGTTCGTTTACAGCCCTAGTCGGGAGTAGTCTCCCTCCGTTGATATTTTTGTATCTTACTAGTTGTGTATTCGTGCAATGCAACAAGATTTAAATTTTTATTATAAACCGACAATGAAAAATTAATGCAATTTCTTGTTAAAAAGAAAATCCAAAATTTATAGAGTATTTTGTCGAATGGGAGGGCTCAGACGCTTAACATGTATTTGAAGGCGTTTATCAGTTGGTTGTGAGTGAGTTAATTTCATGGAGTTTAAAAGTGGAGCCTTAAGAAGCTGTGAGTATGAAGTAGCGAGGTGTAAACTTGAATTTTAAGTATAATAGCATGACTAGATGGTTAAAGAGCATCTCCAACAGCTATGCTATAGTAGGAAAAAAAAGGGATTTTAGCAATTTTTGCTCCAACAGCTATGTTATCTTGTATGCTAAAATAGAGAATAGAGGAGAGAGATGATAAAAATCTTCAAATTTGGAGAAATCTCTAAAACCCACTTTTTAAGAAAGAGAAATAATATTGTAATATTTCCACCAATAAGAGGCATTGAATTCTAATGTTTAGGGGAGAGAAATAATATTTTATTAATGTATTGATTATTTTAATAATATAATCAATGTTATAATCTCTAAAATAGAATAACTGTTGGAGTTGGAAGTGAATTTTTTTTTAGAGATTTTGACTTTTGATACTCTATTTTACTCTATTTTAGAAAAAAATTAGTATAACTATTGGAGATGTTATAATAAGTTGCTTTTAAAAGTTTGTGTGATATGCTTTGGAATATAGTATAGAGATTACTTAGGGCTTGTTTGTTAGCAAGTTTGATGGGACTTACAACTTATTCGCTTAGTTATACATGACTCTTTGGTAGTGACTTAATGATATAGAAAGTGACTTATTAAGTAAGCTTCTAGGGGGAGCTTTATGTAAAAAGCCAAGTTTTTTCCAAACCTGTCCCTCTCAATTAAAAGACACATTCCTTCCATTTATGAAAAAACTCACCCAAACAAAAATCTCCCAATCTATATAGACAGATTAATCCACACGGACAACTTTATCCCTACAAGACTTAATGAAAAATCAACCAACCAACCCCTTACTTTTGAATGGTATGTTTGGATGTATTGTTGGTAATGGCTTAATTTATTAGACATCACAGACATAAACTGCAAATGCTTTCTTTGTCAATTATTACTTGTTCGATTTGGTTCAAAATGTCCTGAGATTTGTTATTTATAAGAAAGATTATGTTGTTTCCTTGTGATCTAATATGATATCATGTGCTTGCACCAGAATGAATGAAATCAATGAAAGCAAGTATGCCCCTATGTTTGGCAAAGTAGCTAATAAGCTAGCTATTAGCTGAAAAACTAGGCAATAAACTAGTTGGTAGTCACTTTTGGTGAAAACTACTCACTCCGTCTCAAAATAAGTATGGCATGCAATTTTAGACATTAATATCTAATAATTATAACACTTTTTAGTTACCAAACGACAACTTTACCTTTACTTAATGCATCTATCTTATTAACTCTTAAATATTTTTGCACTAATTAAGGCTAGATTTGGAAATTTAGTTATCTATTTTTGTTATCTATTTTTGAAAATGGACACTTGTTTTGGGACAAACATAGATAGCGGACACTTATTTTGGGACGGAGGGAGTAGTTGTTAAGCTAGATGACAATGTAAAATGACCAATAAGGACATGTTGAAAAATTACTCAAATCTAAAATATAAATGGCATAATTGGAGAAAAATTGGAAAAAAATCCACCTTTTTGTTGTTTATACATGCTTACCAGAGGGTCCACGTTATAATTTTTTCAATCTTGCAAATTAGCATACTAGGGTATGTATGATCGTTTAAAACGTTAATGCCTTGATTGTTGTAAAGAAATCACTCAACTTGTAAGATCTTTGTACACATTTCTTCAAGGTCACACATTTTCGTTCTAACACTTCTACGATCATCAAATTTATTACGTCATCCCGTTTATTTGGTACAATCTTCTCTCTTTTAACTTTCAGGTTTCAAGCATACATAGGGACAATCTCTTTGACTGCTTCTTAGGGGGCATTTGTGAAGGAATGAAATTTGTCTTTGAATTGGAATCTGAATGGAATGTTATCAGGTTTGACCAAGTGTTTCGATGGCAGGAAATGAAATGTAATCTATCAAAAGAAACAAAAAAGGCGCAATTATGTTCGGCTACAACGGCCTATTGATGTGCTTTAATTGATGGTTGATATCAGAATAATCTCCGTTTCTGTCTTGAAAATTGCGCAAAGATTTGCAGACAGAAGGCATGTAAGTGATTCTTTGCGTTTTTAGTCATCTTTATTCGTTAGACTACGATCTCTGTGAATATTTGTCATGGGTACGAAATATGTGTAGTGTTTCTTTGTTAGTGTAGTGTCACATAACTAATTAGATACATATATTGTGGATCTTAATTGTGTCAATAACATCGATTCTGGCAAATGGTTTATTATCTCTTTGACTCTAGAGACAGACTCATTTCCTTAACCCTTTTTTCTGGTGTCGGTGCTCTGAATTGTCGTCCTATGTCCTTTGAATGCGCTTGTTTCTGCCCAATGTTTTGATGTTTGAACTTTGAACTATAAATCGGTAGGTGTACTTAAAGATGAATACCTCTTGTTTAGTGCTATGGCTGTTTTTATATAGCAGAAAATGGTTTTTGGTGATCTCGGAATCAGCCGGTTCAGCTGAAGATATAGGTGGTATACAAGACACTACCTAAAAAATATCGAACATATTGATTTTGGGTACTTAACTACTTATCTCGATCGAAGGTAGACCAGAGAGTGGTGATGATTGAAGGTTGAACAAAGAATGGTGGTGGACTGGTGGTCGAAGGCTGAACTCGTGTGCCCCATGGTCGGGGAATGGGATGCTATAGAATATGATGGAAAGATGGAAAAAAAAAGAATATTTCAAAACGAAATGAGTATTTGATTTGGTTTATTGCCATGTCACCATTTGCTTATGCCACATCAGGTTAGGCGAAAGATCGTGTGAGAAGTTGAGTTAACGGTCAGAAGCGTAAGAAGTGGATCTGAACAGTTGATCTCTTTTAATCTCAAGATCTCTCATGTCTTAGAAGGGAATTGATCGGATGCATCTCGGTATATCTTATGTGCGTCCATTTCTCATCCAAAGGTTGATAACCACTTCTTTCCTATTGAATGGAAGGGTGTTTATTAAGTAAATTTATTAAGAGAATTTGGAATCCCACAAATATTTTGACCGCACATCTTTCCTATTTAGGACCATGTTTGGCAAACAATTAATTTTTTTTCTTTGATAATTTTTATTTTTTAGCTTATTTGAAGAAAGAAAACATAATGGGAAAATGGCCCAAATTGCCCTTTTTACAAAAGTGTATTAATGAAATGGTCAAAAAAGAGTTGTTGAAGAAACATGGGTTTTCGCCGGTAGCACTCTACCTGCCGTCGGTGAAAAGACAAGTGGGTCCCACATGAGACGTGGTCCAACCATATAGATCCACGTGGATACCATTTGTCTTTTGTTTCCACAAGCATTTATGAAAAGGTGTGAGAAGTCGCCAAGTGTCTGACAATGTCAACTCAAAGAAGGGAATCTCAGCAAGTGGACCCCGCATTTGACAACGACGCCAGCAACCAACCGGAGGCTACCACGTGTCCTATTTTGGTCATTTTGCCGGCAGCGAAAATAAGAGAAAATGTTTTCACGGTCTTATGTAATTGATAAAACTTTTGAACTCGCTAGGCGTTAAACCTAATCATTTTTATTTGTCGGCATGTGCATCAGGTCCTTGTTGGGAAATGGTACTAACGACACCGTGAAGAGTTGAGTGTTAGTTACATGCACGAGAAGGATACATAACCATTGGATGATGTCTTCCGCACATTTGGATATAGCAATTGTTTTTGGGTTTAGTAACACTTGACCTTTATTCAGTCTTTATATAAAACTTGCTTTATTATTTGTTGAGATTAAATCTAGACTTCTATTTGAGGAAATTCGAGTATTGATTTGTAGGAAGGGATTGTATCCTTTATTCGATGTATCATTGAAAATTTTAAATTTGTTGTTCTTTCCAAATCTGAGGGTGTTATAAAAACCTAGTATTGGGAGTTCATCCTAACATTTCTAAATTGTATACATGTCAAAACATTATAATTTTGATATCCTAAACTTTTCCTGGCTATATTTTCTTATTTGATGGGTTTTGACCTAACTTGTGCATTTTAGAGACTTTAGGGTTTGTAACCCTCTTTATGGTAAATGATGAGTTGTATGAAATGTTGTATGAAATGAGGTTTAAGATATAGTTATTGTAGATGTTTGGAGATTTTATCTTTGGAAACCTTACAATTTCATATGATAAATATTTACTTGTCAAAAGTCGGATTTTGGGGAATGAGTTGGATGGATTGTTTTAAAAGTAAACTAAGGTTACTCTAGACCTTATGATTTTTTGGAAAGTGGTTTTGAGAACATATTATGATGGAAATGGAATGGTCTCATTTGGACACTTTTATAAACTTGGTTCTATGTGATGATATTTATACAAAAGAAATGTTTTATGAAATTCATGATGTTGAGAACTATATGTGTGATTATAGTTTTGTCACAATGTAAATGTGACGAGCCTTTGACTAATACAAATGGATCCATAGGTATAGGAGTCAGCTTATTGATTTAGGATGATCCCCGTTTGTAACTAGTTGAGACATTGGGTCATCGTGGGCAACTTAGTATGGTCATGTGGAGCCAGATACTAACCATTAACCGTAAATGTATTTGATAAGTAGCAACCACTTAGGACTTTATTTTACCTCATTTTACATTTTTCGCAATCCTATAGTGAGTCTTTTAGTCTTATTTTATACTTTTTGTTTGATTGAAACTAGGATGTAGGAAGTGGTACTGTTCTATTGTAGATACCAGATTTGATCAAGTGACAATGAATCAGAACATAATCCTCCATTAATTCTTTGAGAGAATGTTACAAATGTGAGTTACAAGCTTTCTGTCTCTAGACCCTCTCTCTCTAGAACATGAACAATGAAATGCTCTCTAATACTCTCTTGATACGTGTATGTTCCTACTACAACAATCGAACTATTACAAGCTATTTATACTTCTATAAAAAACAATGCAAGTAAACTACAATTAAAGACTTTTACATTTGACTTTCTTGGCAACTTTGACTTTCTTGATGACTTTGACTTTAAGCTTTGACCATCCTTCAACATTTTAATACTTCAAGGCATTGTGATCTCACATACAATATATTTTGACCAAACATCTATGATTATTGGTGAATACATTACTAAACTGACTGTTGCTGCAGCGGGCATTGCTACAACACTGATATTGGCAGCAACCGACTTAATCCTTGGAAATTTTCTTTTTGTGAAGATCTTTTTGGAAGGCATCTTGGAGTACAAGTGCAGATGAAGAGTGATGGAAGATACCTCTAAAGATGTCTTGCTTTGTCCCCTTAAGCATCTTTTACTTTTTTTAATTAGACTTAAGATGCTTGGTTATTATGCTTTGGACAATTTACTTTTGTACTAGTGAGCATCTTTTTTAGTCCTTTAGCTTAGTATAGATAGGAGTTTAACTTTCAGTTGTAAGCATGAACAAAATCTAGATCAAAGCTTCTCACAATGTTTGTATTCTAGTAATTTTTAATTGCAGTGTTTAGTACTTGATTTTATTTTTTGTCATCTGTTGCTACAACAACCTTTACAACATTCAATTTACTTTTCAAGTCATTTACCTTTAAGTCATTTACATTTATGTCTTTTACATTAATGTCATTTACTTTTGAGCACTTACATTCAGCCATGCTAGGCTAAACATCTTAGTGTGGGTGTAAGTGAAGGTTGTGAGATTAAGCCAAAGTGTTAGTGGATATTTGCTTGTTAATAGCAATTTACTTCACTATTCACAAGTGGTACAAACAGTTCATGTAGTAATCTTTGACAAATTGACACATGTTATTTTATTTAGATAAGTTGGACTTAAAATTAAGACAACGCAAATGTTTTTACTAAGTGTGTTATAGAGGCTACAGAGAGTTGTAACAACCTTATGAGTTGCAAAACTATATGGAAAGAAAGGCAAGATTTGTACTAGTTTGGTTCTTGATGCATCACTATGTGCACTTCCAACATATGGTATAATTTACACTTCCTTGGAAGTCTATTCAATCCAATAGTGTTTGTAGAGAGTTATTGTTGCAACACTCTTGTGATGTTGTAGCAATGTCCACTACACTCTGTTTACTGAAATCTAATCTGATCTTGCACTCATACTATCTTTTACTTATTCTTACATTTCAGTATTTTAGTTACCAACTCTCAAAAGATATTGCTTCATTTTTACTCTTGAAATCTTGTTTTAAAGTTGACCTTGGTTACTCTTCTTACTTTGAAAATCCCTGAGGTACGATATATGGTATTACTTACCATTATTACTTGCTTTGGACGATACTGGTGAGCCATGTATACTGGCATGATTTGCCAGTTGTTATAGCCTTTTGGGGTTATATCCAATCCGGTACAGTAATCACCACATTTAAGTGAGTGCTCTACCCCTTGGTATGGTACCAGAAGCACATGGTATTGGTAGTAGTCTAAATGTCTTTCCCTACCGCTAGGAGTGAAGCTCAAGGAGATGAGGGATCTATTCCATCTATTCAATTTCCCAAATCTCAATCCCTACTTATTGAAGACTTCCCTTTTCCATGCTGACTTAATCAAGCAATTCAACTTGAACTCTAGGGGAAAGTGCTCACTCTTAGTAAGTCCAGAAAAGTCTAAAAAATACAGACTTTATTCAATGACTTGACTTACTTTTAGAGTAAGATCCAAAAGTTGTTGAACGACAAACCGGGGAGTTAGAGACCTTATAAGTGAATGAGCATGATTAGGATCATCGGGGGCCCATATCAACACATATATTACGGGTCAGAGAACTCGTGGCTATTGATCCTAGTATGAGCTCTATAACTTAGAAGGTAACTTACGTTTATGTTCCGCTACAATCCATGGAAATCGGGTCTCCCCCATCATTGTAAGATGAATTTTGGACCTTATGGTTCTTATGTGAAAATGTGAAAAATGAGACTTATATTCCACTTATTTACTTTTTACTACGTTACTTATGCTTTCTCTTATTTTAAATGTTTATTCTCACTAGGCGTCAAGTCCAACACTTTTTCTTAAATGACGTGTATATCAGGTTCTCCTAGCGACGGGGCTCCAAAGTCTTGAGTGGAGAGTTGGTTGCCGTTAGAGGCACTTTTGGGATAGACGAATTTTGGTCAGATTGGCGTACATATTCCTTTGGAGTAGGGATGGCAATGGGTCAGGTTGGTTGGGTTCGGGTTCAACCCATTTATTAATTGGGGTGAAAATCTCAACCTAACCCAACCTGTTTAATTAAATGGATTCAGATTTTCAACCCAACCCAATATGTTACTTAAATGGGTTGGTAGAGGGTTGACATGTTTATGATTCTCACAACCCAACCTGTTAAATAAATGGGTTGAACCTGGGTTGACCCATTTATCTTTAAAATTTTAAATAAAATAAAAAGGATTAAACTACTTAATTTCATGACAAATACACGACCACAAAGTCAAATAAATTATTCAAAGTTTCAATAAAACACAACTACAAGGTCAAATAAATTGTTCAAAGTTTCAATAAAACACAACCACAAAGTCAAATAAATTGTTCAAAGTTAGTAACTCGACTTCCACTTTCACCGACTCCAATTTCACTCTCGGTGTTACTTTCCTCTTGATCTTCTATCTTCTCTGTCATGATTGCTCTACATAGCACCTCAAGATGCGATTCCATTTGTGCTGTAGAAATAAATAAATTAACTAACTTACTTATAGAAAATACATAGTTTTATTCGATAATACAAAATATATAAATAATAAATTAGAACAAACCTTCTCCATATACCAATCTCTTAGACGAATAATAGCTTCAACTGTAGAAGAATTCAATGAACTTTTATAAGCATCAAGAACCCTACCGCCAATGTTGTTGATATTGGGATAGCTAAGATGTCCCTAGCCATCCAAGGAAGAATTGGATATCGAATCTCATGAGTTCTCCAATAGTAAAAAATGTTTAGATTGTTCACGTGAGGCATGTGATTCTCCTATAAAAACAGAAACATTATAAGAAGTACTTAAATTATGTAACACCCTCAAATTTGGCAAGAGAGACTAATTTAAAATTTTCAATAATACCTCAAAAAGATAGAATCTCTTACGACAAGTCCATACTTGAAATATGATTCTAGAATTAACCATCAACTAAATGAATAGAGACTTACACAAAACTAATTAAAGGTCGGGTGTTACTAAACGCAAATACAAATTGCTATTCCCAAGATAACTGCGAAAGGCATCACCAAGCTACTCTCTCTCGTGCACATAACTAGTACTCAACTATTCACAGTGTCGCTAGTACCATACCCCAACCGGGGACTGATGCACATGCTAACAAATAAAAGGTTAGGCTAACGCCTAGTGAGTTCAAGAGTTTTCAACGCTAATAAATATATCTTTAAAAGAAAGAATGTAACTTAAATCATAATATTTTAACACGATTTACTTTAATTATGAAAACGACTCATTTTTCAACAACACCCCTTTTTAAGATGAACGTCCCAATACAAAACATTCCTTTATGAAGTGATGCAACTCAAAACTCACTCAAAACTTATCAAACTTCCCAATAATGTAAACGGTAATAAAAATCCATTATGCAAGACATCCAAACACGGATGAGTCATAAAACGCAACCCATAGTTCATGGGAAAATAATTCATATATGTAACACCCTAAAAATAGGGATAACAAAAATCCGGAAAACGGACATGAGGTATACTAAAATTGCCATAGCAAGAGCCTCCCAAAAATGGGGAATATATATTTAAATAACCTGTTTAATCACAATTGTAATTTAACGGACAATGAACAACAACCAACTAATCTAATTTCTACATCTAGAAAAGAGATTACAAAAAGGGTTGTCATCTATAGACTCAAACGGTCTATATCCAAAAGTATAACGCGTCCATGTGCAATTCCCCAAGCTCTCACCCCAATGCAACTAAACCTGCTTAAGACCGCCGCCGCTAGAACCTGAGATACACATCGACACCAAACAAGTGTTAGGCCAAAAAGCCTAGTGAGTTGAACAATAATAAGCATGCATGAACAAGCATATTTCTTATCAGCAGTTAACCATAGTTCAACAAATGTGGAGTCAATAGGGGAGACCCATAGCACCAATCAAGTCCCACCCAAGAGTCGATATACCTTGATGCCCTTAACAAGGAACACCCCAAAGGCCCATCCCACCCGAAGACTATCGCTAAGAAAATTCCCCGAATGGCGGAGGTCTAGGCACATACCATCACAGTGGCACCCAAGACTATATCCTCCTAGTGTATTGACTTGGTTCGTCCACATAACATTTATAAGGGGTCCTTTAGGTATATTTCAACCCACATAATTCAATACCAACTACGGGTATAATATTACCACCTTATCCTCATGATGTCTAACAAAAGACCCAATGTAAATCGTGCTCATCATAAACATAAACATATCACCAAAATGGTGTTCCAACTAGAATCATCATCATGCCCATATATGCATACATTTAACATATCAAGGTACCCACATTATGTATCTATGAGACAAATCCCAAATAATGATGCATATAACAATAATCATGGCAAATCACCCATATATATATGCATCTTCCAACTATTATCATGAAGAATCCCCAAACATTTGAACACATAGAGATAAAGTAACAAATAGGAGATTATGATGTGTATCTAGTTTTAACAAAGGGTTAGTAAACTCACAATCTAGGTTTTAAACCCAAAACCTAGAAAATATGGAAACCCTAGAAGTTGGAGGATGAACTTGAAGATGAGAATGAGACTTGGAGAAACCCTTGAATCTTCCTTGGAAATGAAGTTAATGCTTTAATACAAAACTCAACCACCAAAGGATAGTATTTATGAGGGCTAGGGTTTGGTAAGAGAAGAATGGAGACTGAAATGGGAGCTCCAAAAAATCGCAACCAAAAGATAGGTTTTGGGAGAAATGAGGTTAAAATCTGATAAGGGTTCATTTAAGGCACTGCACCCTGACGGCGATAGTGCCCGGCGATAGTGCCAAGGGCACTATCGCGAGTCACAATCACGAGCACACACACACTTACGGTACATCTTCCGCGAGTATGCCCGGCGATAGTGACAATTGTCACTATCGCGAGACTCCCCCCCTCTCGGTACAATCCTGACGATTGTGCCCGGCGATAGTGACAATGTCACTATCGCGCCAAGCTCATCCCAGCCCGAAAACTTAGCAAATTTCGAAAATGAGCACTGTTATTCCCAGATTCTAGTTCCTAAATGCAATGAATCAAAACAAACACAAACAAGAATCAATTACCTGTTTGATTTCACTTTCAAATTCAAGATTACAAACTTTCTCTCTCTAGAACTCTCTCTCTCTACAGATTTCTCTCAAATTCAAGATTACAATCAGACAATGTCACACAAACAAACAATACAAGATAAAAGCTATTTATACCAACTCCTAATACAAGGAAAATAAAATACAAAAACAAATACAAAGACACTTTGACTTTTATTACAAAAGACTTTGACTTTAATGAGATTTGACTTTTCCAGCTTTGACTTTCTTGACCTTTGACCTTCAGTCTTCTTGATCTTGTATCCAACAGATTTATGCTCTAACAATCTCCCCCTTTGGATTCAAGATCACTGTTGAAAGATCTAGCAATTCAGTCTTCACTTTTTAAGCTCTGTCAGTACAATCTCCCCTTTTTCTTTGACTTTATTCTTTCCAAAAACTGTCTTCAAACGATTAACAATCTCCCCAAAACTTTCACAAGACACTTTCAGATTTTGGAAAGAAATTATCTTCAGAATCAGCTCGGTTTGCTTTAGCAAGTAATCTTTAAAGAAAATTTCCTCAAATCTTCAGAAATTCTTTGATCTTCTTCGAATCTTTACTTTTGAATCTTCTGACTAAGACATTTCGGAAAATCTTCTCTCAAAACTTTATCATTTCTTAATACTATCTCCCCCAAACTACAAAACTTTAACATTTCTTGATATCATCTCCCCCTTTTTGATGATTTGAGCAACTATATCATCAAAACTTTTCTTCCAAGAAATGTCTTTGACCAATCTGATATGTCAAACTGAGCCTCTGATTCTGTGATCCATAACCAGGTATTCATCTAGATCTTTGCAAATCCAGACAAAATAAAAACAGGTAACTCCTGAATCAACAGATGAATCAGTTAAACTGCTTGTCAGTAACACGAAGTCACTGTGTGTAACGAATACACAATATAAAGGAGCTTTTGTGATGTTCACTCCCCCAGGGCTTCCATCCAATCATCGAAACACCACAAAGGCAATTTCTATGAATGTTATGACAAAGAAACACATTCTTTGTGTGTTCGTGCATGTGTAGAAAGAATTAAGCACGAATGATTGCTTTTATAAAGGCTCAACATAGTGTAAACCACTGAGACAACAGTAGATAAACACAGACTCAATGTGCATGATTGAAGTGCGAAGGTGAGGCAGACTTCCTTCTTTTTCAATATCCAAATTTTCCAAATGAAAATCAGATAGATTATATGTTGCGTCCCCAGAATAATATGAAACATTTTCTTTTTGAGAAGAAAATGAGTAGCTGGTGGGGTTTAATCAAGAGTTGGCATGGGCTAGTTGCCTGTTTCAATAACGTTCACCAAAGAGTTGTGAAACGCTAGTAATGTGGTTGCCCGACTCAGAAAGTAGTTGGTGCAGAGTTTGATATTCTTTTACTCTGATCTCACACCCTCTTTCTTTTTATCATTAAGCGCACATCTAACCAAACTCTCCTTTACATTTTACCTCATCACACCCACACTCATTTCTTTTAGACTCCTCACACTCAATCTCTATGGATTAACTTCTTGGGTAGGAAACACTGGATAACGTGAATCCATAGAAGTTCATTTAAGTCCTAGCACAAAGAACCCATATAATCCTAATAAGCATTTGTTGCTCAAGATGGTTTAACTTTATCAGTTAAAGCTCATATACAAATGTCAGACGAATGTATGCTCATAAAATATAATCATGAAGATTTGAGCATTTTTAGACATTGAAGTATTTTCAAACAAGTATACTGAATGAATGAACATGAATGCAAAAGACTTGTTTGAAAATTTGACATTGTATGAAAACGGATATTGTCTATACGAAACAAAAATATAGACATTCTCGAAATAACGTTTCGAAATGAAATATCGCTCAAAATTTTTTAAAGTACAAGCGAGGTGTCTTACCATCGAAAAATTGTTTCAATTTAGAGACATGGTAAGAACTATTTGCACAAGAAATCAAACCAGTGTGTGTGAATACTTGAAAGTATGTGAAAAGATAATACGCAAGTATTTATCTTTGGAAACACACGGTTTGTTTATCAATTAAGCACAAAAAAATGAAAACATTTAAAATCACACTTCCAAATTATAAAATCTGTTTAAGAATCGGGAAGTGGTTTGAACATTTCAGAACATGTTTTCTATATCTGAAAGTTGTCCTTCTTTCAGATACATTTGAGATTAAGATAAGAAATTTACCGTTTCGCTCAATCTTAATTCTCATGAAGTCAGCTGTAGTCAATAAGATATGACCGTGTCATCCTCTCTCATCCTGCAAAAATCTCAAAGTCTAGTCAAAACAACTTTTATTCACAAAATTATTCGAAAATAAAATGACATAAAGCAGTAAAACGATTAAAGTACGAGTCCTGATTTGAAATAATCAGAAATCATAGTCTTACTCCTTTTGATATTAGATGCTCCCCCTAAAATCATGCATCACAAAAATTTTGTCATTTAAGCAAAATGCAGAAATTAGTTATGCTCCCCCTCAAAACAATGTAGATCATCTTACAAATGCATCTCACTCTCCCCCTGAGATCATGAACAGTCATGTTAAAGTGCAGATATCCTTCAGAAATAATAATAAAGAAAAATGATGAAAAACAACAATACGTAACTTTATTAGGTAACAACCGATTACGTCTTAAGATTTAACATACCAAGCTTAGAGACAAGAAAATTAAATCTCTTTTCATCTAAGGGTTTGGTAAATAAATCTGCAAGTTGATAATCTGTTTTTACAAAATAAAGTTCAATTGTTCCTTTTTCTACATTATCTTTTATAAAATGATACCTGACGTCAATGTGTTTGGTTTTCGTATGTTGGACAGGATTAGCAGATATTGCAATCGCACTCTTCGAGTCACAATAGATTGGAATTTTGTCGAACTTGAATCCATAGTCTCGTAGCTGTGTTCGCATCCACAGGACTTGAGAGCAGCAACTGGCAGCAGCTACATACTCTGCTTCAGCAGTCGATGTGGAAACGCATAATTGTTTCTTTGATGCCCAACTAACGAGCTTGTCTCCAAGAAATTGAACATGACCAGAAGTACTCTTTCTGTCCAACATGCAACCTGCATGATCTGCATCTGAATAAGCAGTCAGTTGTAACCCAGTATCCTTAGGATACCACAGACCAAGATCTGCAGTCCCCTTCAGATATCTAAAAATCCGTTTGACAGCAGCCAAATGGGATTCTTTGGGAGCAGCCTGATATCTAGAACATAAGCATGTTGAAAACATAATATTTGGTCTACTAGATGTAAGATACATTAACGATCCTATCATACCTCTATAAGATCTAACATCAACACTTTTACCCGGAGGATCAGTGCTAATTTTAGTACTTGGTGCCATTGGGGTTCCAATAGGTTTACAATTTTCCATATTGAACTTCCGAAGAATGTCCAAAATGTACTTAGATTGGTTAATGAAAATCCCCATAGAAAACTGTTTAACTTGTAATCCGAGAAAGAAATTCATCTCTCCCATCATACTCATTTGAAAACGTGACACCATGAGGTTAGAAAAGTTTTTGCAAAATTTTGGATTTGTAGAACCAAATATTATATCATCAACATATATTTGAATAAGAATAATATCGGCTTTTTCCTTTTTGATGAATAAAGTGGTATCAACCTTACCTTTAGAAAAACCAGACTTGACCAAGAATTTAGATAAAACGTCATACCATGCTCGAGGGGCTTGTTTTAAACCATACAGGGCTTTGTCCAAGATATAAACATGATCTGGCTTCTCTGGATTGACGAACCCTTCTGGTTGAGACACGTATACTTCCTCCTTAAGAATACCATTCAGAAAGGCTATTTTCACATCCATCTGAAAGACTGTGAAATTCTTATGAGCTGCGTAGGCTAGAAACATGCAGATTGCCTCTATATATACGCGCTACTGGAGCATACGTCTCATCGTAATCTATGCCTTCCTCTTGCCGGTAACCTTTGGCAACAAGTCTAGCTTTGTTTCTTATGACGATACCATCTTCATCCTTTTTATTCTTGAATACCCATTTAGTGCCTATCACGGTTTTACCTTCCGGTTTTGGAACTAATCTCCAAACCTTTAGGGCTTCAAACTGATTGATCTCTTCTTGCATAGCAGATACCCAGTCCGAATCAGCAAGAGCCTCTGATACTCGCGTTGGCTCAATCTTACTGATGAATGAGTCATGCATACATTGATTAAGAGTCGCTGACCTAGTTTGTACAGGCTTGTTGAGATCTCCAATTACTTGATGTAATGGATGTTCTTTGGTCCAGCGATGCTCATGAGGTAGTGGAGTAGATACTGATTGAACATGATCATCATCTAGAAATCCACTATCAGGCTCTTCAGTTTGAATAATAGGAAGGGGGTTTGCAGTTGAAGTTTCAGGTACAGAAGTATCAGTTGGAACAACAGAATTGAGTTGTTGAGTAGACATTGTATCACACCCAACTGATATAGTTACTTCTGGCTCAGCATTTACTTGTATATCTTCAACTGTAGGAGTAGATTTTGGAATGTGAGTTTCTGACTGAACGGAGGATTCTTGTTCAGTTATGACTTATGAAGTGACTGGATGATTGCAACTTGTGTCTTCAGACCTGTCAGTCACAGCAGATTTAGATACATTAGAACCTAGAAACTTATCATAAAAGAATTCAAATAACAAATCTAAATCAGATAAATGTGAAATAGAAGTAGAAGCGTTATTCGAATTATTCGCTATAGAAACAGGTTTTGGACTGATCTGCCCAGAAGCTAATACTTCAGTGATAACGGGTTCTGAACTGAGTTGTTCAGAAGCCATATCTTCATCGAATGTAACATTTACGCTCTCAATGACTGTCTTAGACTTCTTTAGATAAACACGATATGCTGCCGATGTTGAAGAATAACCAATGAAGATACCCTCGTCTGCCTTAGCACTGAATTTATTCAGACTCTCTCTGTCGTTAAGCACAAAACATTTACTCCCAAATATGTGAAAATACTTGATTGTTGGTGTTCTGTTGTTGATCAGCTCATATGGAGTCTTTTGAAAACGACGGTGTATCATGGACCGATTTTGAGTATGACATGCAGTAGACACACCTTCTGCCCACAAAAATAGAGGTAGATCGGATTGGCTGAGCATAGTACGAGCGGCCTCGACTAGCGTTCGATTTCGCCTTTCGACTACTCCATTTTGTTCAGGCGTACGAGCAGCAGAGTACTGATGTGATATCCCAACCGATTCGAGATATTCTTCAACTGTCTTGTTTTTGAACTTTGTGCCATTGTCCGTTCGAAGAAACTTGACGTGTCTTTGCATATTCACTTGGGTCTTTTTTAAGAAATTAATGAGAACTTCCGGTGTCTCATCTTTTGATCGAAGAAATTTGACCCACGTGTATCTTGAGAAATCGTCTACAATAACCAACACGTATTTCTTTCCACCCAAACTCTGAGTTCTCATTGGACCACACAAATCCATATGTAACAATTCTAACGGAGAACTAGTGCTTGGTTCAGGCTTCGGTTTATGCGGAGCTCTCTTCATCTTACCCTTCTCACATGCAACACATAAGTGTTCTTTCTCGTATTTCAGCTCAGGAAGTCTTTTTACCAATTTCCCACTAACCAGCTTGTTGATATAACGAAAATTCAGGTGTGATAAACGTCTGTGCCAGAGCCAACTTTGTTGCATTGAAGCTTTTGTCATCAAGCAAACTTGATTGTCAATCTGAACTTTGGACAGGTTGATGGTATAGAGGTTTGTCTTTCGATGTCCACCTAAGAGTTCTGTGCCGTCTTCAGTACGAACCGAGCAACTCTTAGATTTAAAATTGACCTCTAACCCTTTATCGCAGAATTGACCAATGCTAAATAAGTTGTTCCCCAAGCCTTCGACATAACTCACCTTACTTATCGTTATGTTGTCTTGAATGATGTCACCATATCCTAAGATAGGTGAAAGTTGATCGTTTCCAAATCTGACATTTCCACTGAATTTCTCTGTATAGTTAGACAATAAAGCTTTTTGCCCAGTCATATGCTTGGAACATCCACTGTCCAAATACCTCATATGTCGGGTCTGCAAGAGAAATCAGGAAACAATAACTTTAGGTACCCATTTAAAAACGGGTCCTAACAGATTAGCACAAGATTTTGGTATCCATTTGAAAATGGACCCTCTGTCCTTTTGAAAACCTTTAAAAATATTTGATCTTGAAGAATAAACATGATAAGATCCGAACCAATCAGAAGAATTATGAGAGTAAGCAAAATCATTTCTCTGATAATGATAAGATGTAGTAGAAATAGGAGATAATTGAATCAATTGCTTTATTGAATATCGCTTGTAAGAAGTTACAAGGTTTTGTTTATGTGAAGCAAGTTGATCAATTACATCATTATCACTACTAACTGATCTAGTACAAGAATTATCAGAAACTGATCCAGCTATCTCATCATTCTTCCTTTTTGGTCGCCATTCAGTTCGAGCTTTCGACCTTTTCTTTCTTATATCTGAAACAAAAGATTTAGATTTATTAGGAAAAGCAGATTTCTGAGACTGAGTTTTCTTTTGTGTACCAGTGTATTTCTGTTTCTGTAATCGCTGTTTCTTATGTTTCTTACCTTGAGCATAGTAATCAGCAGTTACAGAAACTGATTCACCAACCTTAGTTGATGATTCATCAATATTAACACCACTTGGTAACACTTTTTCATTTATAAGACAAGTAGAATGATCAGGAAGTGTAGTATTGAAGTCAAACATATCAATTTCTTCTATGCACCCATCATCATAATTAAGAAAGTCATTTGCAGACTCAAATAAGTCATCAAAATTATCAGACAAAGTTTGAGGTGCCTTAGAAACTTTAGAACGCTTTGTAGATGTAGATTGAAAAACCGTGTTCTTTAAAACTGTAGAAAATACACTTTGTTGAATATCAACCAAAAGTTTTTCATCAGATAAAACATTTTCCAACTCAACTATTTTGCTTTCAAGAATGAGTGGAGGAACATAAACCTTTGCAATTGTAGGTTTCGCCTTCATCTCAGAAACAGAATAACTAGCAAAATAATCGTTTGAAAGAACTTTTGGTGTTTCTGAAAGATAACTATCATTTAACTTTGCATAGTTAAATGGTAGTTGCATTTTCTTCACATTCTTTCTATTTTCAGTTTCTTTGGCCTCAACTTCTTCCGGTAATTTGGTAACAAATTTGGGTTTTAAATGAGTATGTTTACCAGCATAAGCAAGAAAATCAAAGTTATATAATGCTGGTTGTTTTATGATGGCTTTCTTTAAGTAATGGAGATTTTGAAAACCAAGACCCCATTTTTCTTTAACATCAGCCTCTTCGTTAGGTGCATTAAGAAAAATAGTTTGATCTGTTTGTCCTCTTGCATAAAGTTTGGCTTCCAGACCATTTACCTTCTTATTCAAAAGCTTGTTCTCAACCTACAATTTATGAACAGTTAGTGCAGATTCTCTTTTCTCAAACTCATACTTAGAAATTTTAACTTCAAAATCAGAAATCTTCTTTTCAAAACAATCTACTTGAAGTTTAGAATCAGAAGCAGACTTGCGTAAAGAATCAATCAGATCTTTGTTCCCAATAACAGACTTATTGAGTTCAAAGATCTTATTGTTTCTTTTAGCAACTCTGTCTTTTTCTTTCTTCAGTTTTACTTGAAGATCATTAAGCTCAACCATCATAGCTTCCATTTTGGTTATAAAATATTTTTCAGTTAAGTTTAATACCTCATCAGCTGTCTCGTCATCTGACTCATCATACTTTACTTCTTTTCCCATTAGACAGAGATGAGCAACTTCTTCTTTATCTTCTTCTTCACCATCTGAATGATCCAACCAAAATTCGTCCTCAGCCATTAAAGTTATGCCCGCTTCTTGCTGTTGGGCCAATAACAGTTTGTTCTGATAATACTGAGAATTACGAACTTTTGGCTTTCTACAATCTTTTGCAAAATGACCAATCTTGCCACAGTTGTAGCATTTTACTGGATCACTTGCTGGCTTTTCGGCAACAGTGTAGTCATTCACGAACTTCTTCCTTTCATCAGGTTTCTTCTCAACATATCTGTTCTCTTCATATCTCCTTCCTTCCACCCTTTCTCGGTGCTCGTGATTCTTAGAACTTGATGAAGAATATCGTTGAGAATTTGATCCCGGCTTTTTGTAGAATTTCTTTTGAAAGGCACGGGTTAGCAACAACATGGCTTGCTTCAGACTTTCTCCATCATCACCATCTGATTCAGATTCAGATTCAGATTCAGAACTTGTAATCACTTTCTTCTTTTTCTTCTTATCTTTCTTTTCTTTCTTTTTCTCTCCAGCTACCAAAGCAATAGGATCAGGAACTTTTTCTGCATTCTTCTTTTCAGCTCTTTTCTCCTCAACTTCCTCTTCATTTTTCCTCAGAGTCTCATAGACTTCGTGAAGAGGTATTTCACTCAAGTCTTTCATCTGCTTCATCCTACGTGTATGTTCTTCCATTCAGGTCGTAGGATACTCAGAAATTTGACATTTTTTTCTAACTGCTTCTTTGTCACTTTGTTCTTCGTCAGTTCATTCAGAAGCAAAGTAAACCGTTCATATCTGTCTTCCAAACTCTCATTCTCTTTCGCTTTGAATTCCTCGTAGTTATTGATGCAGTTAGCCACTTTCATCTGATTCCCTACCTTGGATCCCATCATCATCTTTTGTAATTTATCCCACATCTTTTTAGCATCATCCTTGTAGCTATCAATCTTGATGTAAATCTCATTGGGAATGCTTTGAAGTAGAAGAGATATTGCTTGCTTGTCAGCTTTATAACGACTTTTCTGTTCTTCAGAATACTGTGATAAATCCACTTTAACTGGTTTTGTCTTTTGTTCTCTCTCTTCATCACCATGTCCACTATCAGAATCATCATCATCATCAGGTACTTGAACTATGATTGGTTTCATAGGACCTTCTATAATTGACAAAAGAATATTCTCCCCGTTTGCATGTCTATCAATAAAATCCAGAAACCTATCCTTCCACTGCTCGTACTCTCCTTTGAACAGAACAGGAGGCTTGACATCAGTACCAATTGAAAGTGCATCTTTTGATGTCATCTTGTTTAAACCTGTTTGAAAATATATCCAATAAGAAACTAGAACTGATCGTTAGACCAAAATATGAAATCAAAAAAATACAAGAAATCTTGAAATAGAAATTCAGGAATTTTGATCACTATCAGAATTTTGTCCCCCTCCGCAGACTTAGCACGGGGGTCCCTATCAGAAAAAAATTTCACTATTAAAGGGCATATTACAGTTTTAAAAATTTCTCAGAAAAAAAAATTTCTAAGTATAGAAACTCGCAAGTCACTATTAAAATATGAAACTTGCAGACGCTGAAACTCGCAAACAACTGTTTATTGAGAAACTCGCAGGCTTAAGCTTGCGCGTTTGTGAAACTCGCACGCAAAGACTTGCGTGTTCTGAGAAACTGCTAGTCAATGAAACTCGCTAGTCGTAGAAACTCGCAAGAGACTATTCACTTGTGAACTCGCAGATAAAGGTGTGCGCGTTTGAGAAACTCGTTAGTCGCTACTAGCGCGTTTTGACCAAACTCGCAGATCAACCAAACTCGCAGATCGACCAAACTCGTAGATCGAACAAACTCGCAGATCACTATTCCGGCTCAAACTCGCACCCTTCGATTAGCGCGTTTGTAGAACTCGCTAACCACTACGTGCGCGTTTTGGTCCTTAGAAAATTTTCCAACTTTTCCAAAACTCGCAGACTTCGATCAGCGAGTTTCTAGAACTCGCTAACAATGCCTTGCGCGTTTTGACCAAAATCTTCCACTTGCGCGTTCTTACGAAGAACTTGCGCGTTTCTTGGATCTAGCGCGTTCTTCAGAATATCGATCAAAAACTTCACTTTTCTCACAGATTTCGATCCAAACCTTGTCCAATTAACTTGAAACTTTGTATGAATGCTCGATTACAAGATTAGAACTGATTACAACACAAGAATTACAACAACAAACTCAAATTGTAACATATTGGTGCGATTTACAGTGCTCAAGAACTCGTGAACAGAAAAACATCAATTACAACAAATTTAAGATCAAATACAGTGCAATACTGAAATTAAACCATACAAAATCGATCTAATTCAATTAACAATCATAACCTGATCAATTACAACACCTAATTCGCACTAAAACTCAGAATTCAATTCTCAACTCAAGAACACAGTGTCGAACCACACTTTTTCTATTTCTTGATCTGATTTCACTATTGGATCTGCTCTGATACCAATTGTTATACCCAGATTCTAGTTCCTAAATGCAATGAATCAAAACAAACACAAACAAGAATCAATTACATGTTTGATTTCACTTTCAAATTCAAGATTACAAACTTTCTCTCTCTAGAACTCTCTCTCTCTACAGATTTCTCTCAAATTTAAGATTACAATCAGACAATGTCACACAAACAAACAATACAAGATAAAAGCTATTTATACCAACTCCTAATACAAGGAAAATAAAATACAAAAACAAATACAAAGACACTTTGACTTTTATTACAAAAGACTTTGACTTTAATGAGATTTGACTTTTCCAGCTTTGACTTTCTTGACCTTTGACCTTCAGTCTTCTTGATCTTGTATCCAACAGATTTATGCTCTAACAAGCACGAGGTCTAAACACATGCAATTATTATATAATCAGATAGCATCTTAGTCCCATAAATAAATATCATATGCATATATGAAAAACTCATATTTTTAGATAAACACAATTAAAGTATTAGGGAACAAATACTTACCTTATAAACTTAAGGATGTTACAATCCTCCCCACCTAAATGGGATTTCGTCCCCGAAATCTTACTCTAAGCAAACAAGTGAGGATAACGCTTCTTCATATCATCTTCAGACTCCCAAGTAATGTTAGCACCCCGATGGTGCTTCCATTGGACTTTAACCATGACTACGTCCTTATGTCGTAACTTCTTCACCTTTGACTCCAAGATCCCCTCCGGTTCCTCAACGCAACGATTCCCATTGTCCACCCGAATTTCTGTCAAGGGAATAACGCTTTCCTCCTCGGCTAGGCACTTCCGAATGTAGCATACATGAAATGTAGGATGTATTCCATCCATTTCCGGTGGTAAATCTAATCGATAGGCTTGCAACCCAATCTTTTCCAAAATAACGAATGGTCCAAGGAAACAAGGACTAAGCTTCCCACGCTTCCCGAAACGTATGATCCCCTTCCACGGAGACACCTTCAACATGACCCGGTCACCCACTTGAAACTCAACCGACCTTCTCTTCTTGTCCGCATAACTCTTTTGTCAGTCTTGTGCCGCCTTTAGCCTCTCCCGAATCTCTTTCACCTTGTCCGCCGTCTCTTGTACTATTTTCGGCCCGGCGAATTGCTTTTCGCCCGCTTCTAGCCAACAAACTGGGGTTCTACACTTCCGCCCATACAAGGCCTCGAACGGTGCCATTCCGATACTAGAATGGTAACTGTTGTTGTATGCGAACTCTACCAAAGGTAGATGTGAATCCCAACTTCCCCCGAAATCTATTACACACGACCTCAACATATCTTCTAAGGTCTGGATCGTCCTCTCACTTTGACCATCCGTTTGAGGATGATACGCCGTGCTCAAATTCAGTCGAGTACCCAACTCCTTTTGCAAACTAGCCCAAAAGTTCGAAGTGAATCGGCTATCCCGATCCGATACTACAGATTTCGGAACTCCGTGCCTTGACACCACCTCGTCGATGTACAGTTTAGCCAATTTATCTATTGGCAAAGTCTCCCGCATCGCAAGAAAGTGCGCGCTCTTGGTCAACCGATCCACGATCACCCAAATGGTGTCGTGACCACGCAAGGTATTCGGTAACTTTGTCACGAAATACATAGTAATGTTGTCCCATTTCCACTCGGGAATGGACAACGGTTGCAAACTCCCATACGGTCTTTGATGCTCCGCCTTGACTTTGAGGCACGTGACACACTTCTCCACATAACTTGCCACGTCTAACTTCATCACCGACCACCAATAATTTAACTTTAAGTCTCTATACATCTTGGTGCTACCGGGATGTATAGAATATTTTGACTTATGTGCTTCCTCGAGAAGCAAGCCACGATTTCCCCCAATCTTGGGCACCCAAATTCACCCTTGGAAGAGTTTGAGTCCACGACTATCTTCTGTTAAGAGTTCCTTTTGCTTGGTCATAACCTCGGCCTTGAGGTTCTCTTCTTTAAGTGCTTCCACTTGGCTCGTTCTTATACTTTCCAACAAACTCGACACCACATCGATTCTGGTAAGGGACATTTTGACACCTTCGCCATGATTCCTTCGGCTCAATGCATCCGCCACCACATTAGCCTTACCGGGATGATAGAGTAGGTCACAATCGTAATCCTTCAAAAGCTCTAGCCATCTCATTTGTCGCATGTTGAGCTCCTTTTGGTCGAAGATGTACTTGAGACTCTTGTGATCCGTGAAAAGAGTACACTTGGTTCCATACAAGTAGTGTCGCCACAACTTCAACGCGAAAACTACCGCTGCCAACTCCAAATCATGAGTCGGATAGTTCTTCTCATGATCCTTTAATTGTCGCGACGCGTAAGCTATTACCTTCCCCCTTTGCATTAGTACGCATCCAAGTCCCATCTTGGAAGCGTCACTATACACCACAAAGTCTTCCGATCCTTCAGGTAAGGACAAGATCGGGGCTTCGCACAACTTCCTCTTGAGCGTCTGAAACGCTTGCTCTTGTGCATCGGTCCAAAGAAACTTGACGTTCTTTCTTGTAAGGGAAGTGAGCGGTGTAGCCGTCTTTAAGAAATCCTAAATGAAACGTCGGTAGTAACCCGCTAAACCCAAGAATCTTCGGATCTCCGTCGGACTTGTTGGGGGTTCCCAACTCATCATTGCTTCGATCTTTGCCGGATCCACTTTTACTCCGTCCTTTGATACCACATGCCCCAAGAATTGCACTTCTTGAAGCCAAAATTCGCACTTCGAGAACTTCGCGAACAGTTTCTCCCTTCTTAGAACTTCTAATACTTCCTGTAAGTGTCTTCCATGTTCGGACTCATCCCTTGAATATATTAAAATATCGTCGATGAAGACGATCACAGATTATCCAAAAATGGGCGACACACACGGTTTATCAAATCCATGAATACAGCTGGAGCGTTGGTTAAGCCAAACGGCATCACCAAGAACTAATAATGACCGTATCTCGTTTGGAAAGCCGTCTTCGGAATATCTTCGTTCTTCACTCTCACTTGATGATAACCGGACCGAAGGTCAATCTTCGAGAAACATCCCGCCCCTTGGAGTTGATCAAAGAGATCGTCGATGCGAGGTAGAGGGTACTTGTTCTTCACCGTGACTTTTTTTAACTCTCGATAATATATGCACATCCGCATGGATCCATCTTTCTTCTTCACGAACAAAACCGGTGCTCCCCAAGGTGACGAACTTGGTCGAATGAAGCCCTTCTCCAACAACTCTTGAAGTTGCGTCATCATCTCCTTCATTTCTGTCGGTGCCAAACGATATGGAGCACGAGCTATCGGAGCCGCTCCTGGTGTGAGGTCAATCTGAAACTCCACTTGCCGTTCCGGCGGTAAACCGGGTAAGTTTTCCGGAAAGACGTCCGGATAATCTTGCACTACCTCCACATCTCCCACCGACTTTTTTTCTTTCTTTGCGTCCACAACGTAGGCCAAGTACGAAGGGTAGCCTTTCGCTAAAAACTTGCGAGCCTTAAGAGATGAGATAATAGGATTATTCCTCTTTCCTTTCTCTCCATAAATGATTGCCACCCCATTTTCCGGCAATGGTACTTGGATCATATTTTTGGAGCAAAAGATGTCCGCCTTATACCTCACTAACCAATCCATGCCTATGACTACATCAAACCCTCCTATAGCCATAGGTAGTAAATCTACTCCGAAAGAAATTTCGTCGATCTCTAGAGTGCAATCACAAAAACGGTCACGAATGATCACTTGATCTCCATTAGCTATTTCTACTACTAACGCATCGGGAAGAACACTAATAGGAGTGGTGAATCGTTTACAGAAAGCATCCGACACAAAAGAACATGTAGCACCCAAATCAAACAAGACACGAGCAGGCATGGAGTTTACTAGAAAGGTACCCGAAACAACATCCGCGGTCTCCTTTGCCTCCTCGGTAGTCATCCGGAAAGCTCGACTCGGTGCCCGTGATGGTTGCTCGACCCTAGACGTCGAACCCACAGAATTCCCACCACCTCCTCTAACTAGCCTTGGACACTCTCGCTTCATATGCCCCGACTCTCCGCATTCATAACAAACCGCCCCACGGAGGGAACACTCTCGAGTCGTGTAGTTTATCTTACCACACTTGCTACACCTAGCTGGACCAGAGGGAGTCCTTACAGCGCACGGCCCCGAGTGCTTCGACCTGCACTTGTAGCACCACCGATCTTCACGGCGTTGATCACCCGATATCCCGCTTACAAAGGGTCTAGATTGACGAACGGGCCCATATGGCCCCTCCCACTTCCGTTTCTCACCAACGTACCTCTTCTCATCCCTTTCCGAATTGATGTCGTCCTCAATGAGTAAGGACTCCTCGATAACCTCTTGTAGAGTCGAACACTTAGCATTCCTTACACCCGTCCGCATTCCGGCCGGTAAACCCTGTTGATATGCTTTCATCTTTGACTTTTCGTCGGGGACTAGATGTCCCACTAAGTTTAGATTCTCCAAGAAGAGCTTGGAGTAGCCAACAATCGACATATTCCCCTTCTTTAGATCTCGGAACTCCCGCTCTAACCTGTCCAACGACCGCTCGTTGCAGTATTTGTCCATGATCTTCTCTTTGAACACCGTCCAAGTTAGCTTAGCCAGAACTTTCGGGGTGAGGGCGGATCGGGTGAGGTTACACCAAATCAGAGCCTCTCCCCGAAGTAGCTGAGAAGCAAACTTGACCTGTTGAGAAGGATCGCATTCACTGGACTCGAAGGCCATCTCTAATTCCTTGAGCCAGTATATACAAGCAACCGGGTTGTCTGAACCCGCAAACTCCTTAGGGTGACACCCCAGAAACGTCTTGTAGGTACACCCTTTAGTCTTCGATCTGATTCCCTCGACGGATGGTTCTTCAATCATTACCACATTCGGTCCACCCGATCCCACAATAACGTTTTCAGCCATAGTCTCGGGTTGACGGTTACTGACGTCTCGATCCTCTAGAAGTTTCATGAAAAACTCTTGCTGTTGGGTCATGGCCGAAGTCATGGCCAACTGTTGTTGAGCCAAAGCCGCATTCATGGCCAACATCATGCTATCCCGAAGCCGGGTCTCCATGGTAACTTCCTCCATGATGGCGTCACCTGTGTTGAGGTTCCGGCATGGAATAAGCTCAGGCCCTCCTGCCAAGATTCTGGGTATAGGTATGTCATCGGAGGTTGCCCCCACCGGGGGTCGTACTGTTGCAGATTCCACTTCTGGTTGCCCTTCTGGCATGTCCAGTAATCTACTTCGAGTGTTTACCATTAAAATCTGTCACGCACGTACGAGAAATAGATTGAGAAAAGACTAAGCGAGTTGAACTCATTGTACGTACTACTACTTTCATCAATTATCATAATAATAGTAAACCAAGTATGCTCACGTAACAATGCATTCATAATAGCAGTAGCTAAGTGAAATTATGAACGAACCATACACAAGTATTCTGGTCACCATCATCACAACTTTCAATTACAGTAATTCCGTAATCCTAACGCTCTCCCCACCTAGGATTCCTACCCCAAGTGGACAGTGAAGTCATAAAGTCTAAAGCTTAAGTCTAGATATGCTAAACAATACCTAGTTCACTTAAACTAAAGCTCTGATACCAACTTGTAACACCCTAAAAATAGGGATAACAAAAATCCGGAAAACGGACATGAGGTATACTAAAATTGCCATAGCAAGAGCCTCCCAAAAATGGGGAATATATATTTAAATAACCTGTTTAATCACAATTGTAATTTAACGGACAATGAACAACAACCAACTAATCTAATTTCTACATCTAGAAAAGAGATTACAAAAAGGGTTGTCATCTATAGACCCAAACGGTCTATATCCAAAAGTATAACGCGTCCATGTGCAATTACCCAAGCTCTCACCCCAATGCAACTAAACCTGCTTAAGACCGCCGCCGATAGAACCTGAGATACACATCGACACCAAACAAGTGTTAGGCCAAAAAGCCTAGTGAGTTGAACAATAATAAGCATGCATGAACAGGCATATTTCTTATCAGTAGTTAACCATAGTTCAACAAATGTGGAGTCAATAGGGGAGACCCATAGCACCAATCAAGTCCCACCCAAGAGTCGATATACCTTGATGCCCTTAACAAGGAACACCCCAAAGGCCCGGCCCACCCGAAGACTATCGCTAAGAAAATTCCTCGAATGGCGGAGGTCTAGGCACATACCATCACAGTGGCGCCCAAGACTATATCCTCCTAGTGTACTGACTTGGTTCATCCACATAACATTTATAAGGGGCCCTTTAGGTATATTTCAACCCACATAATTCAATACCAACTACGGGTATAATATTACCACCTTATCCTCATGATGTCTAACAAAATACCCAATGTAAATCGTGCTCATCATACACATAAACATATCACCAAAATGGTGTTCTAACTAGAATCATCATCATGCCCATATATGCATACATTTAACATATCAAGGTACCCACATTATGTATCTATGAGACAAATCCCAAATAATGATACATATAACAATAATCATGGCAAATCGCCCATATATATATGCATCTTCCAACTATTATCATGAAGAATCCCCAAACATTTGAACACATAGAGATAAAGTAACAAATAGGAGATTATGATGTGTATCTAGTTTTAACAAAGGGTTAGTAAACTCACAATCTAGGTTTTGAACCCAAAACCTAGAAAATATGGAAACCCTAGAAGTTGGAGGATGAACTTGAAGATGAGAATGAGACTTGGAGAAACCCTTGAATCTTCCTTGGAAATGAAGTTAATGCTTTAATCCAAAACTCAACCACCAAAGGATAGTATTTATGAGGGCTAGGGTTTGGTAAGAGAAGAATGGAGACTGAAGTGGGAGCTCCAAAAAATCGCAACCAAAAGATAGGTTTTGGGAGAAATGAGGTTAAAATCTGATAAGGGTTCATTTAAGGCACTGCACCCCGACGGCGATAGTGCCCGGCGATAGTGCCAAGGGCACTATCACGAGTCACAATCGCGAGCACACACACACTTACGGTACATCTTCCGCGAGTATGTCCGGCGATAGTGACAATTGTCACTATCGCGAGACTCCCCCCCCCCTCTCGGTACAATCCTGGCTATTGTGCCCGGCGATAGTGACAATGTCACTATCGCGATGGCACTATCGCGCCAAGCTCATCCCAGCCCGAAAACTTAGCAAATTTCTAAAATGAGCACGAGGTCTAAACACATGCAATTATTATATAATCAGATAGCATCTTAGTCCCATAAATAAATATCATATGCATATATGAAAAACTCATATTTTTAGATAAACACAATTAAAGTATTAGGGAACAAATGCTTACCTTATAAATTTAAGGATGTTACAATATAAATATAATACGCCACCGAAAACATGGAACCAAAACCCAATACTTACGCGACCATAAAATGGAATGAAATCCAAATATCAAAGCATGGACATTATAATATCCAAAATACTGTTGGCCGACAACGGGGGAGACCCGTATCCATTGAGAGTGGAGGAACACAAAAGTATGTCACTCATACAACGTTAATCGTATGACACTTCACGACATAAAAGCCCAAGTGCCCCTACAACTCATTTCAAACTACACCCAAAGAGACAGCTGACCTTGGTGAACATTACCATGAATTCCACCTCGAAGGCACAACACACTTAAGGACTACCTCCAAGGCATTACCTTCAAGCGGCGGAGGTCCCAAACGCCCTTCAACACAATGGCACAACCAGACTCAGCCCTCCTAGTATACACTTGAAAGGTTCAGGTCATAAAACATGGGTCCCGTAGTCTAACCTCGAAATACCTAATTGACCATAAAATAAAGACTGACTTACGTGCCTATGGATCCAATGCAACACAGTCTAACATTACATAACTACACATGAATGACCAACACCCTCGAGCATGTAATTATCATTAATATGCAACAAGATGCATTAAGTTGTAAATCGTAAACGGGATCTACATTGAGCCATTAAAACCTGACAAGTGTCCCCAATACCCTTTTAAGTCGAAATCGAGCTAAAGTGCTCAAATTCCTTTTGACCAACAAATGACCGTCCCCAAATAATAAAACGTATTTACACGGAATTTATGCAACACATTCTTCAAATACAATAGCAACTTAAAACGCGAATTTGTTGGGACAAATCATTTTCCAAATTAAAATCCTCATTATATTCCCAAAATATTCCATGACATGATGACGTATAATTTCCAAACGATTTATAAACCAAATGCACCAATATCACGTTAACGTCAAATAACTTTCATTTGTGCAATAATTCACCAAAAGAATATATGTTTGGGGTTTACACGTCAAAATACCCGAAAACTAATGATAGACATTTTATAAGATGTAACAACCCAAATTTACCAATCATGAAAACTTTGTCAGATACTCAACACATTTGATAAATATAAAGTAAACACATTATTACTTCAAAATACACATTCTGGCATGTACATAGTTTTCACAAAGCAACTTGAACTCACCTTGCTAGATTTAGGCTAAATCTAGATTTTACCCCAACTTGAGCTCCTTTGAAGAAATTTGAATCCTCAAGCGAAATCTTCCAAAACCTAGATCCACAAGTTCCCAACCGTAAATACACATATCCAAGTACTTAGAATCTTTCCCCGAAACACCTTTTATCAAAATCTCCATTTTGGCCAAAACCCTAATTTTGACCTAATTCTCCAAAAATATCCAAACCGAAATTTGAGATATTTAGAAAGAGTAGGATGGACTCACCTCTTAGATTTTGAGCAAAACCCAAAATCTAGAAGTCTCAAGAACAAGAAATGAGGAAGAACACTTGATCTAGCACTTGAGGTTGAAGTCACAATCTTTGATGATGAAGAAACACCTTAAAATCCAAAGAAATGGCCTCAAAATGAGTTAGGATTTGTAATGGGAAGTGGCAAAACGATTTGGGAGAGAAAGGTGAAGAGGAAGAAGTACGAAAATGAGGAGAATGCTGGAAAATCGGGCATTTAAGGGCCCTGATGATCGTGTGCGATTGTGCCATGTGATATTGCCGAGGGCACAATCGCTGGCACTATCGCCAGACTTACACCGGGACTACCCCCGACCCCGCGACAGTGCCATGCGAGAGTGCCTTGTGGCACAATCGCGGGCATAGTCACCTCGAAACGTACCGAGGCCTCTCTCTCCCTTACGACTGTGCCCTCGGCGACAGTGACATTGTCACAGTCATCGGGCATTGTCGTTCCACCTGCCCAGAGCCTGAAATTTCGACTTTTACCCGAAATTCTCTTGACGCGAATAAAAGGATCTAATAGGTAAAACGTTAGAGGTAAAATTCCACGATATAAAACAGAAATTATCCCCAAAGATTAACTTTTGCTGACCGGAATTTACAGGTGTTACAAATTAAATGGAATGAACTTAAAACGGAATGAACTTACTCTTTGAAAGAACTTAAATGGATTGTTCACTTGTAGGCTTGAAGTCCAATGTGCTCGATGATAGTGAAAGGTCCAAGGAAACGGGGACTGAGCTTCCCACGCTTTCCGAACCTTATCAATCCTTTCCATGGTGATACTTTCAGCATCACCCACTCCCCCACTTGGAACTCGACTGGTCTTCTCTTTTTGTCCACGTAGCTCTTTTGCCGATCTTGTGCCACTTTCAAACGCTCTCTAATGACTTTCACTTTGTCGACCGTCTCTTGCACGATCTCCGGTCCGGCAAACTGTTTCTCTTCCGCTTCCAACCAACACACGGGTGTCCTACACTTTCTTCCGTATAATGCCTCGAATGGCACCATGCCAATACTTGAGTGATAACTGTTGTTGTAGGCGAATTCCACTAATGGGAGGTGTGCATCCCAACTTCCCCCGAAGTCAATGACGCACGACCTCAACATGTCTTCGAGGGTTTGGATGGTCCTCTCGCTCTGTCCGTCTGTCTGAGGGTGATAAGCGGTACTCAACTTAACTCTTGTGCCCAACCCCTTTTGTAAACTATCCCAAAAGTAAGATGTAAAGCGACTATCCCGGTCGGTCACAATAGAAAGTGGCACTCCATGCCTCGAGACCACTTCATCTATATATAACTTGGCCAACTTGTCCATCGGTAGAGTCTCTCGCATGGACAAGAAGTGTGCACTTTTGGTCAAGCGATCCACTATTACCCAAATGGTATCGTGGTTTCTCAAAGTCTTCGGTAGCTTGGTCACAAAGTCCATGGTGATGTGTTTCCACTTCCACTCCGGTATTTCCAAGGATTGAAGACTATCATATGGTTGTTGATGCTCCGCATTCACTTGTAGGCAAGTTATGCATTGTTCCACATAATTAGCCACATCTAGTTTCATCACTGACCACCAATAGTTGAGCTTTAAATCCCGATACATCTTAGTGCTTCCCGGATGAATTAAGTACTTGGACTTGTGCGCGTCCTCCAATAACAAGTCCCGACATCCTCCAACCTTTGGCACCCAGATTCGACCTTGGTATAACTTCAAACCCCTTCCATCTTCGGTCAATTGGAGATGTTGCTTCACCAAAATTTCACCTTTGAGGTTTGCTTCAAGAAGCGCTTCCGATTGTGACACTTCGATTTTATCAATTAAACTTGAGACCACATCCACCCTTGCAAAGGTGGCTTGAACGCCACTACTATACTCCTTCCGGCTCAAGGCGTCCGCGACCACATTTGCTTTGTCAGGATGGTATTGAAGCTCGCAGTCATAATCCTTGAGTAGTTCAAGCCATCCTCTTTGACGCATATTTAATTCTTTCTGATCGAAGACATACTTCATGCTTTTATGGTCGGTATAGAGGGTGCACTTCGTACCATATAGGTAGTGTCGCCATAACTTCAAAGAGAACACCACCGCCGCTACCTCGAGATCGTGAGTTGGTAGTTCTTTTCATGCTCCTTCAATTGCCTTGATGCATAAGCTATGACCTTGCCCCTTTGCATCAAGACACACCCGAAACCCATTTTAGATGTATCGTTGTAGACCACAAAATCCTCTGTCACCTCGGGTAGGGATAATATTGGCACTTCGCATAACTTCCTTTGCAAGGTCCGAAAGGCTTGCTCTTGCTTCTCGGTCCAAAGGAATTTCACATTCTTCCTCGTTAGAGACGTCAATGGTGAGGCGACCTTGGAAAAATCTCGGATGAACCTTCTATAGTAACTGGCTAGACCCAAGAAGCTCCGAATTTCCATGGGACTCTTTGGCGGTTCCCAATTCATCATGGCCTCAATCTTTGACGGATCCACCTTTACCCCTTCACTTGACACCACATGACCCAAAAACTGAACCTCTCTTAGCCAAAACTCACACTTGGAAAATTTTGCGTAGAGTTTCTCTTCTCTCAACACTTTTAACACTTCTCTGAGGTAACGCTCGTGCTCTTCTTCGTTCTTTGAGTACACCAAAATATCATCGATGAACACTATGACCGACTTATCTAAAAAGGGTCGGAAAACTTGGTTCATCAAATCCATAATACCGCTGGCGCGTTAGTTAGCCCAAAAGGCATAACCAAGAACTCGTAGTGGCCATAACGGGTTCGAAACGCGGTTTTGGAAATGTCTTCTTCTCTAACCTTCACCTGATGGTAGCCCGATCGGAGATCGATCTTGGAGAAACATCTGGCTCCTTTCAATTGGTCGAAGAGGTCATCTATCTGAGGTAGTGGATACTTGTTCTTTACGGTTACCTTGTTCAATTCCTGATAGTCGATGCACATCCGCATCGACCCATCCTTCTTCTTGACGAAAAGTACCGGAGCTCCCCAAGGCGAAGAACTTGGTCTCACGAATCCCTTCTCCAACAGCTCTTGGAGTTGCGACATCATTTCTTGCATTTCGTTCCGAGCAAGCCGGTAAGGTGCACGGGCAATCGGGGCTGCTCCCGGGACTAGATCGATTCTGAATTCCACTTGGCGGTCGGGCGGCAAGCCAGGAAGATCGTCAGGAAAAACGTCTGGATATTCACTAACGACGCGAACATCTTTAATCTTTTTCTTCTCCGCCTTGGCATCCAACACGTTGGCAAGGAACGATGGGCAATTCTTCGCAAGACACTTACTTGCTTTGATGGAAGAAATAAGAGCCACTTCACCCTTACGCTTCTCCCCGTATATAAAGACAAAACCCCCGCTCGCGGTCGGTAATCGGATTCGCTTTTTTGAACATAATATCTCTGCCTTGTGTCGTGACAACCAGTCCATTCCGATCACCACATCGAAACTCCCAATAGCCATGGGAAGCAGGTCCACTTCAAAGAGCTCCCTACTAATATCTAGATGGAACTTTTCCAACACCTCACGCAAGATCACTTGCTCCCCATTCGCTATTTCTACTACCAAAGCATCGCTAAGAGTACTAGTGGTTACATTTAAGTCTTTGCAAAAATCAAGCGACACGAAAGAGAAATTTGCACCGGAATCAAATAGCACCTTACCAGCAAGGGAGTTGAGTAAGAACGTACCCGACACCACGTCGGTGGTTTCCTTTGCTTCCTCTCTCGACATTTGGAAGGCCCTCCCTTGAGCCTTAGGGACAGCTTCCTTCTTTGGTTGAAATGGTGGGTTTTCTTCTCTAGCTCCACCTCTTAGCTTGGGGCAACCTCTCATGACGTGGCCCAGCACTCAAAGCATACCGACCCTTGGAGAGAGCAACTCTGACTAGTGTGACCCGACTTGGAGAGAGCAACTCTGACCGGGTTATCTGAACCCGCAAACTCTTTAGGGTGGCACCCCAGAAACGCTTGTAAGTGCACCCATTAGTCTTCGTCCGGATCCCTTCAGCGGATGGTTCCTCAACCGTTACCAAATTTGGTCCACCCGACCCCACAACAATGTTTTCACCCATCGTCTCAGGTTGTCGGTGGCTAGCGTCTCGATCCTCTAGGAGTTTCATGAAAAACTCTTGATGTTGGGTCATGGCCGAAGTCATGGCCAACTGTTGTTGAGCCAAGGCCGCATTCATGGCCAACATCATGCTATCCCGAAGCCTAGTCTCCATGGTAACTTCCTCCATTATGGCGTTACCTGCATTGAGGTTCCGGCGCGGAATATGCTCAGGCCCTCCTCCCAAGATTCTGGGTATAGGGATGTCATCGGTGGTTACACCCACGGGAGGTCGTACAGCTGCAGATTCCACCTCTGGTTGACCCTCTGGCATGTCCGGCAACCTACTTCGAGTGATTACCATTAAATCTGCCATGCACGAGCGAGAAATAGATTGAGAAAAGACTAAGCGAGTTGAACTCATTGTACGTACTACTACCTTCATCAATCATCATAATAATAGTAAACCAAGTATGCTCACGTAACAATGCATTCATAATAGCAGTAACTAGGTGAAATTATGAACGAACCATACACAAGAATTCTTGTCACCATCATCACAACTCTCAATTAGTGTAATTCCGTAACCGTTACTCTCCCCACCTAGGATTTCTACCCCAAGAGGACAGTGAAGTCAAAAAGTCTAAAGCTTAAGTCTAGATATGCTAAACAATACCTAGTTCACTTAAACTAAAGCTCTGATACCAACTTGTAACACCCTAAAAATAGGGATAACAAAAACTTTCCATAAATGGAGAAGTGGTATAAAGTTTGCCATAGCAAGAGCCTCCCAAAAAGGGAAATGTACAAATAACCTGTTTAATCACAATTCTGTAATTTAACGGATAAATAAACAACAACCAACTAATCTAATTTCTACATCTAGAAAAGAGATTACAAAAGGGGTGTCATCTATAAGCCCCAAATCTTCCAAAAATAGTTCAAGTGCCAAAATCCCCAAGCTCTTGCCCAAAGCATCTAAACTTGCCTAGGAGCCGCGCCGCTAGCACCTGAGATACACATCGACCCCAAACAAGTGTTAGGCCAAAAAGCCTAGTGAGTTGAACAATAATAAGCATGCATGAACAGTTACAATTCTTATCAGCAGTTAACCAGCGTTCAATATATGTGGAGTCATTAGGGGAGACCCAAAGCACCAATCGAGCCCACCCCAAGAGTCGATATACCTTGATGCCCTTAACAAGGAACATCCCAAGGCCTGGCACACCCGGAGACTACTCCAAAGGAAAATTCCCCGAATGGCGGAGGTCTAGGCACATACCATCACAGTGGCGCCCAAGACTACATCCTCCTTGTGAACTGACTTGGTTCGTCCAACATAATGCATATAGGAGGTCCTTTAGGTGTATTTCAACCCCAACATATTTCCATACCGCCTATGGGTATAATATTACCATCCTATCCTCATGGAGTCCAACAAAATGCCCAAATGACAATTAAGTTCATCATGCATATAAATATGTCATAAAAATGGTGTTCCAACTAGAATCATCATTGTACCCATACATACATATTTTTAGCATAGCAAGGTACCCATAATATATATATATATATATATATATATATATATATATATATATATATATATCCATGCGAAAAGCCCAAATAATGGCACTCATAACCTAAAACATAGCATATCACCAATATCAATATTTCCAACTAATTTCATCAAAGAATCCCAAATAGTTGAACAAATAGAGATAAAATAACAAATAGAAGATTATGATGTGTATCTAGTTTTAACAAAGGTTTAGTAAACTCACAATCTAGGTTTTGAACCAAAACCTAGAAAATACGGAACTCTAAAGATGGAGAGATCAAACCCTAGAATTCTCCCAAAGTTGCAATAAATGCTTTGAGGGGAGTAAATGATAGCTTGATGCTCAAACCCTAGAATTCTCCTCTTGAAAGCGATTGTGTGTGTGTGTGTTTATGTTTTGAAATTGGCTGAAAAGGGGTTTTAGAGACCTGCAGGTGTTCCCGCGGCTTATGTCGCGGCTTGTAACCCGCGGCATAAGTCGCCTGCGTGCCCTAAAGGGTCGACTCCAGTAGCTTACGCGGCCTATGCCGCGACCAGTAACCCGCGCAGAAAGTCGCGTAAGTCGCTATTTGCCATTTAGTTAAACTATAGAGCCCCACAACATAACTAACAACAACCTTAAGCAAGATAAACATTTTAAGCATATAAGTCCTACATCAATTAATACCAACATAGGATTAACAAGGCTTAATACTCACATAGGTACATTTAATGCATTTAAAGGAATAAATACTTACCTTGAGAATTTCCAGGTGTTACACGAGGTCACCATTTGCATCACACTGGCCATCATATCCCCTTGAGGATTTGCTTCTTGAATGACCGGGTTCGTGGAGGCTAACTTCACTCTAGGTATGTGCTCCACCTCTCCGGTGAATATCGGCGGCATGTTGGGAGGGACTACAGTTGCCACCCGGACTGCAGGATTCGGGTTAGACGAACTATCCTCATGCATTTCTCCTTCTATCAGTGGTCGACTCCGAGTATTTACCATTTCGGATCTGCCACACAATTTAGAGGGAAAAAAGGAGATAAGCAACACAAGAATTACACAAGAAACATACTCATACGGCTTATTGATTATCATAATCATAGTAATTCAAGTACATTCACGTAATCATACATTCATAATAACAGTAGCTAATTGAAATTATGAACATACACTACATAAAAATCCTTGCTACCACTTTTACAAAACACCCTAAAAAATGGGGTAAAATAAAACTTAAAATTTTGCAACATGTCGGCTAAACATAAAAGGATTTAGAACCTGTAGTTAAGAACAACTAAAACCCCCAGACGTGGGTTAGTTTGTACAACCAAATGTAGTGTTAAGGATGAAACATAATACACAACAACCTAATTAATCTAGAACAATTTAATTAAATAGATTAGATACGGGTGTTGCTATGTCTCCAAAAATCGCTCTTCTCTCGAGACCCCAAAAATGATGCCCGAACCATGTGTGCTCCTAGGTGTGCTCTTGGCGGATCAAGGTGCCCTAGACCCACCACTAACTGAACCTGTGAGTCAAGTACACATGCACAAGTGTTAGGTTGAAGTCAAGAAGGATATATATGAAGTTCTCATTTAACCAGAAGTACAAGTAAAACAAATAAAAGTTACCGATACGCCTTTAGATCAAACTCATGCCCTCATCCCGATTTGGGATAAGAAATTAACACCTGTACAATTCACCAGAGATAAACTCCATTTAACCGGACATACCCGTTCCACCTTGGGTGACGAGAACACATGAGTGGAGTCACCCAAGATGTTAAATTGGATTTCACCACATATCCCGGACCTAGTTCCCATGCCACGTCGGACATCACAATCCTCGGACCGTTTATGCCTCTAACGCTTACTCCGTCGAGTTACGCTCCAAGGACTTATGGACATGGGTGCCTATCAAAAGTAGACGAGTTACAACTCGGAGACTTACGTCACCTATTGCCTACTCGCTAAAGACCCCACGGTCAATAATTCCATGTTATAAAAGAACCGTCTAATTCCTCGTGCACAAGGATTTAGACATAACCTCCGAAATTAAATCTTGCACATATACATATGAATGACACCTTTCATGCAATGAACACATACCATTTACAAGCAAAATAAAGCACCCTCATGAGTAATATTTGCTTGACTAATAGAGTAACATTGTAAAGACCACATTTGGTAGACATTAGTCCAACTGCTGATAAGAATAGTTCTACACATTTTCCATGCCCAATACAAATCATCTCCATATCATTTATTGATATATCATATCATACATATAACAATCCTCTCCACATTAAATGATTCCTCCAACCACAAATCCCCAAACATGGCAATTACATAAACCCTAGTTTTAGCTTACTTGAACATTTTGCAATAATCATTTAGCACATAATAACACAAGTATGATTAGTTAGGGTTTAGGAGACTCACTAATAGGATTGAAATGTAAAAGCCCTAGAATGAGGAATGGATGGGAAGAGACTTGAATCCTTAGAATCTTGGAGGAGAAAAATGCTTCTATAACCTTAGGACCCTAATGATTACCAACCATTAAAGATCCAACAACCAAACACTAAAAGAAGAGAGAAGAAGGGAAGAAGTAAGTGAAAATCGCACCTTTGGTGTGTGTAATCGGCCTCAAAGCTGGAAACCCCCAAAATAATACCCAAAGCCCTCAAAGTAGCATTTAATGAAAAATACCCGTCTGGCACTCTCGTGCGATAGTGCCCCGGCGACAGTGCCATTGGCACTATCGCGGGCACAGTCGCGCCATATGTATCGTAGGGTATGTAACCCGTACGACCTTGCCCTCTGCGATAGTGCCCATGGCACAATCGCGGGCACTGTCGCGGTTCCACTCCGATGGTTGCCCTAACCTGGTACGACGCTAAAACTTGACCCCAACAATTCATTAAAATTACTAGATTGATTTGGGGAACTTTTAAACATAAGATAATTATGATTTTCATCAACCGAGGTCTAAAATTCGGGGTGTTACATATTTGTTAACACAATCTACAACCCTCATGCATAAGGGTAGTAGTACCACAAATACCAAGCTTGGACAATTTGACAATGTAAGAAATGTGTATAAACCCCTAGTCAAGAACAAAGGTATTTCATAGATAACCATAATAGTCTTATCTTCTCAAATTTATTCACATGTTACTCATAAGCATCACAAGGTAGAGCATTTAATGAGTTACATAAATGCATTTAAAACACCCAAAGGTCATGAGACCCTTCATTCATGTCAAACTACATTTGTGGTAAATAGATGAATGGGTTTATAATCAAAACCATTAAGCTCAAGGGATGAAAACCCCTTTAATATTATAAAATAAAACTAAGAACGTCAAGAATTTACCCAGTCAATACTCTGTTTACCACTTTAGGTCAAAATCCCCAAAATCATCATATTTATATAATATTGTTGGAACAATCATGTAACAAGTTTGTAGAAGTGTAAGAAAATCAAGTTTTATCATGTATATAGAATGATAAGGTAGAATGAACTCACCTTGGAAGGTTTCAGTGAGAAAAATCTAAAAATCCAACCCAAAACCCAAGAAATTAAACACTTGGACTCTAGCCCTTGAAAAGGAAGTTTAGATCTTGACCTACTTGAGTCTCTAGTCTTTAATGCTCCAAAAAACCCAATAAAAGGAATAATAAATATTCTATGGATGAAATAAATCTAGGGAGTGAAGAGAGGAAGAAGAAATAAGAGTGAAAAAGAAAGCAAAAAGATTTGGATAAAAACCTCCAGGCCGCGTCGGCAACCCTGCCTGCGACCTCAAGTCGCGTGGCAAGTCACGCGCTACTATGATGCATAAAAAACAGTACCTTACGTGACCTAAGCGGCAACCTCACATGCCAGGTCACGGGAATCCCCAATTCACGCGTTCTTGTGCCGTTTTTCAAACTTTAGGCTATAGGGATTTTTCGTAACAGTAATACCAATAAATAAATAAATATATGTATATAAGATTCCACTCTAAATGGGACTTATAGGAGCAAAATGAAACGAAATTTATGGGTGTTACAACTTGGGTTAGTAACATATTATGTTTTAGGAGAGTTTGGTATCAGAAACTGTTTGATTTGAGGCCTTAAAGCCATTCAAGTTTTAGAAATGGAGAAATGAATTATATTGCATGATAATGAATATAGTTTGGTTTTATGTTCATTCGTATGATAAATCCTTGTTTATGTGTAATGTTATTGATATAAGAATGTGAGTATCATTTGTATGTAAATAATGTTGAAAAGTGATAAATAGACGGATTATGTGGAGTTAGCATGGTTGTGTGTGAACCAAAGACGAACAAGGCGTTCCATGTGCTGAACGCAAGCTCACGCCTTGTTTACGTGGTTGTGTAAAGGTAAGGTTGCCACGAGCCACGAGTTTGCATCTGGGCTAGACACGAGTACAAGAGCGAGATCAGAGTTCATATTAGGGAGCTCGCTGCGAGTAGAAGGAAAACGAGCTCAAACTTCTGGATGATATTGTGTAGGGTTGATTTTAACTAATGTTGACCAGTTTGGTGAATGTTGACTGGGTTAAGTTAGTTCTACTTAATTTGACATATTGTGACTCGGATTGACAAATGTGACCCAAATGAATTATAATGTCGAGTTCAAATGAGTTATCGAAGATAAGTTAGGAGATTTGATTGTGGTGTTGACTTTATATCAGGTTGGTTTGACTATAGTTGACTTTTTGAAAAAAAAAATGGGCCTCTAATGGAATGTTATGGTGTATATTGTGTAGGTCATTAATTGGAAACGAGTGATTAGCTAACTGTAACACCCCGAAACCGTTGGCCGAAGAGAAGGCAAAAAGCACCAACAGTTCCTCGCGCGACCCTCCATGCAAGTTGAGTCGTGCCACGAACCGTGCGAGGCTCTGTTTCCTCGCGACTCCAGTGGTCCGCGCGATTCTCCGCGTGGGTTAGGTCGCGCCACCACTCGTTCGCGCGCACTATGCGCTCGCACTGTGCGCTGATAAAAAGGGAAATTCGGCCTCCAAACCCCATTTCTCTCAAAAACCTCAAATCTTCTCCCCCTTTCTCTCCCAAACCGACCCCCATCCCCTCATTCGAACCCTAGCTCATATTTTGGGGTTTTCCTCCTAAAACTATATGTTTATTCTTCATCTAGCAAGTTGGGAGCTAGAACCATCATCCCTCCATCTTCATCTTCTCCACCAAGCTTCTTAGGGTTTCACCCAACCCTTTTTACCTATTTTGAAGATGGAAAGTTTGTGGCTCATTTTGGTGACTTAGAGGCATTTTGGTTGGTGGATTCAAGCTATGGTTAAGGTAATCTTTTATTTTCTTCATCTATGGAAATTAGGGTTTTGGTGTAGTTGAGATCTTCATGTAAAATGTTGGGGGACGATTCTATACGATTGAATATCTATACTTATGGTTGGAAAATTTATGGATCTAGGTTTTGGAGGTTTTGGATTTGAGGATTCAAGTTTCTTCAAGGAAGCTCTAAGTGGGGTAAAACCTAGATTTAGCCTAAATCTAGCAAGGTGAGTTCAATTTGATTTGTGAAAACGTTGTACATGCCAAAATGTTCATTTTAAAGTATTTATGTGTTTTACATGAAATTATCATTTGTTGAGTTATTTGGTGGGTTTTGATCATTTGAAGTGTTTGGCTTTATAACCTTGTAAAAACCCCCTATTTGGGATTTTTGAGCATTTTGATAAATAAGTCATAAATAAAAGTGATTTGATGATTTATTGCATAAATGGAAACTATTTGGTAAAAACACTTTTAGTGCCTGTTTGGGGGAAAGGCTTGATTTTGTGTTATGGGGCATATTGAAAGAACAAAGAGTATGAATCCATTTGGAAAACCATTTGTCCCAATCTAAACTGTATTGGAGTCTATTCAAGTATTTTGGAGCATGTGTTTGCATGACATAGGTCGAGTGCGTTTATTATTTGGGGATCGTTAATCGTTGGTCAAAAGGATTTTGAGCACTTTAGCTTGGTGTCGACTTAAAAGAGTCTTAGGGACAATTGTCCGGTTTTAATGGCTCAATGTAGAGCCCGATTATGATTTACGTACTAATGCATCGTGTTGCATATTGAGGTTGATTACATTCTCGAGTGCGTTGGACATTCCTGTGTAGTCATGTAATGTTAGACTGTGTTGCATTGGATCCATAGGCACGTAAGTCAGTCTGTTTTTATGGTCAATTAGGTATTTCGGGGTTGGACTCGAAGACCCATGTTTTACGACCGTGAACTTTTCAAGTAGGCACTAGGAGGGTTGAGTCTGGAAGTGCTACCAGGGAAGTAGGCACTAGGACCTCCGCCACTTGAAGTAATGCCTTGGAGGTAGTCTTTAAGCATGTTGGGCCTTCGGGGTGGAGTTCGTTGTAATGTTCACCAAGGTCAATTGTCTCTTGAGATGAAACTTGTTAAGAAGTCGTAGGGACACTTGGGCTTTTATGTCGTGAGGTGTCATACGATTAACGTTGCAAGGGTGTCATACTTTTGTGTTCCTCCACTCTCAACGGATACGGGTCTCCCCCGTCGTCGACCAATAATATTTTAAATGTTAACGCCTTACTTTATTATCGTTGGATTTGTGTGGTCGACTGTAAATGATAACCTTAATATTGGGTTTCCCCCGCGTATGTTAAGGTTTGAATGAAATACGTCTTTCCCATGTTTTGATATTTGGTTTCCTTCCATTTTATGGTCGGGTGAGTATTGGGCCTAATGTCCATGTTTTCGGTGACATATCATATATGTGTGGGTTATTAACCATGATTTATAGGTTGAGTATTTTTCCCCACCCGTTCTTGGGTGTTTTGGGATACAATGTTTTATCCATGTTTCTAAAATTGGGAGCCAATCTCTATTCTCGTTTCGAGTGAGTTTGAAGTTGCATCATTTTATAAAGAATGCTTTGTAATGAGGTGTCCATCTTTGAAAATGCATGATATTGGAAAAGAGTCGTCTCCAAGTTTAAAGTAAATCATTTGAAAGATTATGATCTTAAGTGAAACTCATTCCTTTTAAAGATATATTTATTCATGTAAAACTCTTGAACTCACTAGGCGTTAGCCTAACCTTTTATTTGTTGGTATGTGCAACATGTCTCAGTTAGGGATAGTTCTAGTGACACTGTGAAGAGAGAAGTGCTAGTTGTATGCTCGTAAAGCGAGTAGCTTGGTGAAGCATTTCACGTTGGTTTGTGAAGAGCAACTTGTATTGGGGTTAAGTAGCACCCGACTTCGGTTTAGTCCTTGTATCTTATTGGAGTTTATATTTGTTGAGGTTAATTATAGAATTTTAACTTGGGGTATATTGAGTTTTGGTTTGTAGGAGGAAGTTTTGTCCCTCACTTGATGTTATATCGAAATTTTAAATTAGTTGCTCTTACCAAAATTTGAGGGTGTTACACTAACTTATGCAATGCACTGTAAATAGGATCTACCTGTATAGAATGATATATTATTTTGGCATGAATGATTATGTGATATGTTTAAAGGATTAGTATGTATACATGTTGTATGTTTTCTACATGTATATGCTAAATATCAATGCTACATGGTTTACTTCACTTTATTCGTTAGCATGAACATGAGGATTAGTTGGACACAGTTTAAATAAAATGGCCTAAGTGTATATATGGTTTTATTACCTCGACGCCATGATTTCAATAGACAGTTTGTGAGTTGCGAGGAACAGAATGGTGAGGGTCAAGTAGTTCACGCCCGAACTACGTGGTAGTATAGTTAACCATATTATACGGACAACGATGAAATCTCAAATTATATTTTCGGAAAGTTGTATAATGATAAAGTTTATTAATGAGAATTATTATGTTCATGAAGGAGCTATATTTCATAGGTGTTCATTTGTTCCATAAAACCACGAATTACCTTAGCTCATTAGTGGACTAGTCGTATGCATCTTGGGGGACAAATAACTTCAATACTAGATGAAGGTAAGGGGCACATCTAGGCTTACCATGCTCCATCTTTTCCAGGATTTAGTATTTATTATTATGAACGTCGTAGTCCGTATTGATGAACCAGGATTTAGACAATTGTTTTCAGTTTCTTATGAGATGAACCAGGATTTAGACAATTGTTTTCAGATGGTATTTGGTTCACAAAATGTTTTTGGATGGAATGAAATCTGTCAAAAGAATTTGACTTTGAATGAATTGGAATGAAATGTTACTAGGTTTAACCACATGTTTAGTTGGAAGACATTGAAATGGAATCTGCTACAGAAATTGAAAAATGTTTGTTTTGTTCATAGAATGTGTCAGGATCGAATTCTCAACAAGAATTAATTCTCAGAAACAATATCAAAGAAGTTTGCGGAATAACACTTTGATATTCAATGAAACAGTAAATCAATACAGAAAATATGAAGAACAAATTGTAAACTTGTATTCAATGCTTTAAGGTTACAAGATTACTCACTCAACCTCAATATTGATGAACAGGCTCACCAATACGAATTCTACTTCTCTAGAATTAGGATCTATGCCTTGAGGTTGTTTTTCTCTAAAAGAATGAAAACTAAAATTATATAACTATTCTAAACAATACACTATATATACTGAATACAAAGATAATTACAATAAATAAAATATCTTCAGTATATCTTCTATGTATATCTCTAAGCTTCCATGTTTATCCTTTCATACGAATCTTCATTATATAAGCAGTATTAATCTTCAGCAGCATTAACTTCCTTCTAGCAGCATTAACTACTAAGCAGTACTAACCACTAGCAGTACTAACTAGCTAAGCAGTACTAACTTTGTTCAAGCAACACTAACTTTGACTAGTAGTATTAATAGTACTAGCAGTAGTAACACTCAGCAGTACTAACCTTTAAGTCATCTAGCAGTACTAACTCTTAACCAGCAGCATTAATCATACTTAATGAATTCTTCAGTTCCCAACAATCTCCCCCTAACTTGACTTTTAGGAAAAGAAGTCAAGTTCTTCAGATCTTCTTCAAGATGCTCCCAAAACTCCATCATGACCTAAATTCCAGTATTTGCATCCAATCCCAAACTTTGATTTATTGTTCTTTGGATCAAATATTTAGCCATTTCTGAATTTTCACCACATCCAAGCTTCTTCTTCAACATTAAATGAAGTTTCATTCTGCTATGGTTGTATACTTTGTCCACTAGGAAGTATTCAATGTGATTTCTATCCAAAGTCACAGAATATACTCCACTAGTTTCATACAAAGTCCAATTGGTAACTGCTTGAAAAACACTCCTTATTATCTCCTTCACTTCATCAGGTTTGAACATCATACACAGATACTCCATCACCAGTTTTGTAATTGAAATTCCTGGAGCTTTCAACTGATCTGCATACAACTTCATCCCTATATCAAACATTTCTTCAATATCAGACCTTGAGCATGTTCTGACAATTTTAGCCCAAGTACTGTAGACTTCATACTTTTCATCTTTTCTCTTCAGTCTGATATACTTCTTGCCATCTACTTCCAAAACATCCCAGTGAATAACTTCTGGAGGTTTAACCCCTACAGGTTCTGCTGCAATTGGTTCAGGTACTTTGTCCATCACAACCATGTACATCTTGACATCCTCAGTACTTGCAGGTTCTTTCATTGTAGATGACTCAGGTGCCTCTTCTTCTTCAGCAACCTTTTCAGCCTCTTCTTCCACTAATCTAGGTTTCTTTGTAGGCTTTCTCCTGGCAATTATCTTTGTTCTTTTTAAAGTCCTTAGACTTTCACCAATTGTTGTTTCCTTCTCTGGAGTTTCTTGCTCATCAGGGAATGGTTTTTGTAAGAAATCATTGCTTTCTTTCATTCTTTTCTCCATTTCAACCCTTGCAAGATCATCCCCTTGAAGCTTTATCATCTCAGCATCATACATCTTCTTGAGCTTCTCAAAAGACATCTTTGAAAACATCTCTACCTTGACACCTACTGCACCCTTGAGGAAAGTAATCATTTTCTTTCTCTCTTGAGCACCCAGGTATGTCTTTGAAGGTTGTCTTTTCCTTGCAGCCATTTTGATCTTATCAGGCTTCCTCAAAGATGTGGCTTTCTGCTTGGCTTGTTCTGTTGCTAAGCTTTGTTGATAGGCTTTGTTTAACTCTGCAGCCATTGCTTTAGCTATCTCTCTATCCTTTTGCACTTGCAAGGTTTCTGCTTCTTCAAATTCAGCCTGTATCTTCCTAGCTAGAGCTTCATCTGATTCAATCAGCTTCTGCTTTTTCATTGGTTTATCAGATTCAACTAGCTTTGCCTTACCTTTATCTTTACCCATCACCTTCTCAATGCTAGAGTTCTTTGCTGCATCACCTCTTTCTTTTATGACAACTCCTTTGGCCTTTGAGGTGACCTTGGGAGTATCATGTTTGGCTTTGATGAGTGTTTCTGCAACCTCAAGCTCTGTAAGGACCTCTTTTACTGTTTCTGCTGCTTCTTTCAGCTCAGCAGTATTAACCATTTCTGCTGCTTTACTTGAACTGGCAGTATTAATGGTTTCTGCTGCTGGCTCTGTTTCTGCTGCTTGCTCATTCTCCCCCTCAACATCATGTTTTTCCACTTGCTCCCCCTTAGCTTTGGCATCAGCTTCTGACTCCCCCTTTTTGGGAGCATCAGTCACTGGTTTCCTCCTTCTGAGCACAAATTGTTTCTTCTTCCTTTGCAGAGTCAGTTTCCTTACCATTTGCTTCAACTTGATGATTTGTTCTTGTTGTGACAGAACTATGAGTTTAAGCTCTTCTATATCTTTGCCCTGTTTGAGTACATCCATGTTGATGTTGCCCATTGCCTCCATCAATTCATCATAGTTATATCTGTCCTCACCTTCTCCAGGAGTGTTACCCCCTATTGAAGGATCATTGGATCTTTTAGTAGTGGAAGTCTTCTGCCTAGCAGAAGCACTATCCACCCCTGTGGTTTCTTGGCACCAGGGACCTTCAAATGATTGCTCATTCAAAGTTGCCATGGGGGAGGTCTTATTGATGTTACCACTTTCCTCCTCTGTGCTAGCAGGAGTAGTGGCAGCCTCATCACCCATATGCTCTACCTCCTCCTTAGAGAGCACCTCCTTTGGGTTGGGAGACACCCTTGTGGTTTCCCTTTGGATATTCTCTAGGGGAGAATTCTCCCTTAGAGGGCTTATAGGCTTATTGGGTAATGGTACAAGAAGGGAAGGAGCCTTCTTTACCTGTTTTCTCTTGTAGGTTTGGGTGATGGGAGAGGTTGGTTTTTCAAGAAGGGACTGGGGAATTGATTTTGAGAGGGAAGGTTGGGCTTGGCTAGCAGTGGGTTGGTCTAATAGGGGCCTTGACCCTGCTGCCATACCTTCATTGGTTTGGGACACCACCATCATTGTAGAGAACAATGGGGTGTCAACTCCTTCAGAGTCCCCAGCAGATCTTCTCATATTTGAGAAAACCTTGCCTTTGGGGGGTTTAGGTACATATACCCCAACAGGTTGAGGTATATCCGTCAATTGATTAGTAATAACTTCTTGAACAAACCTGGGATACATAAAGAAGCTCTTTTTGTTTCCCATGTTTGAGACAAGATCATTGAAAATCATTTTAGAAAAATTGTACTGTCTGGCAGTGGCCAAGCACACCAAAGCATAAGCAATAGTGCTGCTGAACTCACTCCATCCAGTAGTCTTTTTGGATATGCAATGCATAAGAGTATGGACAAAGAAACGCCATTGGGGTGAGAATTTTGCTTTAGAGAATTTGAAAACACCCAATGGGCCTCCATACCCCATTCTTGTAAGATTTGAAAACAGTTCATCATTTGGGATAGAAGTTATACCAGATGCATCGTCTAGACGTAGACTGATGCGAATAACTTCTTCAGTAACTGTAAGTGATTGATCACAGATTCTTGTCTTGATCATGTGCACACCATTTTCCACAACAATGGTTGCATTAGCCCAGAACTGCCTTTGATGCTCAATGTAGATTGTAGGGGATACAGTAAGAGCATGAGCAATGTGGCTTGACTTGAGGAAATCCACAATCTGATGAAATCCTGAAGCTTGCTTTGGCTTTTGTAGCATCGCAATCTCGTTGTGCTCGTCGATGAACGTCATGGATGCCATTGATCTTAGTGAAAACTTGCCTGAAAACTTCGAACTTGAGAGAGAAAGGGTTTTGAGCGCAAGAGAACAGTATGCAAAGAGTCGTTATGAACTTTTAGGCGGGCAAAGAGTATTTATAGTATTCGGAATATAAGCAGTATTAACCTAGAGCAGTATTAACTACTAGCAGTAGTAACGGCTAGCAGTATTAACAACCTAGCAGTATTAACTGAAAGCAGTATTAACCACTAGCAGTATTAACTGAAAGCAGTATTAACCACTAGCAGTATTAACCACTAGCAGTATTAACTGAAAGCAGTATTAACCACTAGCAGTATTAACTGAAAGCAGTATTAATCACTAGCAGTATTAACTGAAAACAGTATTAACCACTAGCAGTATTAACTGAAAGCAGTATTAACTACTAGCAGTATTAACTATACTTACTCCTTTTAAACTTGCTAAACACTGAGTACTGCTATGCATATCCTGAAAAAGAAGATTAGTAACACCAAGAATAAAAATATACAGGTATAAAACTACTTTTTGAGAAGAAGATTATTCAGAGTTTATCATTCCCACACTTGTTACCAAGAAAGTGAATCTACCCACATCAAAAGCTTTAGTGAATAGATCAGCAAACTGATTATCAGTGTGAACTTTGACAACTTGAATAAGTTTCTTTTCATTACAATCTCTTATAAAGTGATACCTGATTTCAATGTGCTTTGTCTTTGAGTGCTTGACTGGATTATTTACAATGCTAATAGCACTGCTGTTGTCAATAAAGATTGGAGTGTGTAGAAAGGTTACCCCATAATCCAACATTTGATTCTGAATCCATAAGACTTGAGAACAGCAACTTGCAGCTGCTATGTACTCTGCCTCTGTTGTAGATGTGGATACTGTGGTTTGTTTCTTGCACTGCCATGAGACTAGTCTAGCACCCAAAAACTGACATCCTCCAGAAGTAGATTTTCTGTCCAAGTTTGCCCCACCTAGATCACTGTCTGAGTATGCTATTAGGTCAAAAGGTGAGTTATGAGGATACCAAAGTCCCAATCTGGGTTGCCCTTTGAGATATCTGAATATCCTCTTAACAGCTTGAAAGTGAGATTGCTTTGGCCTAACTTGAAATCTTGCACATACACAGACTGGAAACATTATATCTGGCCTTGATGCTGTGAGATACATGAGAGAGCCAATCATGGATCTATAATGATGCACATCCATATCCTCCCCCTCAAGATCTGATGTGATCTGCTTGTGTGTTTCCATAGGTGTGCTGGCAGGTTTTGATTCTGAGAAACCAAACTTGGTTAGAATATCCTGCACATACTTGGATTGACATATGAAAATGCCATCTGACTTCTGTTGAACTTGGAGTCCAAGGAAGAAAGTAAGTTCCCCCATGGAACTCATTTTGAACCTTTGATGCATTAAATCCTCAAATTCCTTGCACATGTTGTTTCTTGTAGAACCAAAAATAATGTCATCAACATATATTTGGACCAGCAAGATATCCTTCTTCTTTCTTTTGATAAATAGAGTCTTATCAATGACTCCTCTTTCAAAGTCATTTTCCAAGAGATAGGATGACAGAGTGTCATACCATGCTCTTGGGGCTTGATGTAGTCCATAAAGTGCTTTCTTTAATTTGTATACTCTGTCTGGATAGCTTGGGTTTTCAAACCCTGGTGGTTGACAGACATATACTTCTTCTTCAATTGATCCATAGAGAAAAGCACTTTTTACATCCATTTGATAGACTTTGAAGTTCATGTAAGAAGCATAGGCTAGGAATAGTCTGATTGCTTCTATCCTAGCCACAAGTGCAAAAACTTCTTCATAATCTATACCCTCTTCTTGAGTATAGCCTTGAGCCACCAGCCGTGCTTTGTTCCTTATGACAATACCTCTTTCATCTCTCTTGTTTCTGAAAATCCACTTTGTGCCAATTGCTCTGTGACCTTTAGGAAGGTCTACTAGATCCCATACATCTTGTAGCTTGAACTGTAACAGTTCTTCTTGCATTGCTTCTATCCAGCTAGATTCTTTCATAGCATCATGTGCCTTCTTAGGCTCAAGCTGGGATAAAAAGCAAGAAAGGACTGTATGCTGTTGATCTTGCATTTCTTGAAGCCTGCTTTGTTGTCTAGTCATCATAGGAGAAGAGATATCTCCTATTACCAGCTGTGGAGGATGATTCTTTTGAACTCTTGTGTTATGACTAGGTTCTTCATTCAGTCCAGCCTCTAGATTAGAGTCATGCAACTCAACTGAAGTGTTTTCAGATGCCACTTCTGATTCTTGAGTCTCCTCATCTCTAGTGTCTTCTTCACTCTGACTTGGTTCAGTAAATGATTCCTTTTCACAGTCATCATTTACTGTGGGTATGGGAAAAATCACAGATTTAGATATACTTTCTTGAACTTGTGTGATCTCTGATTCTCCACTACCTGTTCCTGTAAACTCATTACTGAAACCAAAAGAGTTAGTTAGTGAGTCAATGTCAAATAGCCACTGAGGTCCAGACCCAACAGGATTTGGTGTGTTCTCATTGCATTTGACATTGTCACTTTCTTCAATTATTCTAGAAGAAGAGTTAAATACTCTGTAGGCCTTACTCTGAGATGAATATCCCACAAGAAATCCATCATCTGCTTTGCTATCAAATTTACCTAAGTGAGATTTGGTATTTAGAATTGTACAAGGACACCCAAAAGGTTTGAAGAAACCAATAAAAGGTTTTCTTTTATTTAAAAGCTCATAAGGGGTCTTGTTCTTTTGCTTGACCACTAGAACTCTGTTTTGGACATAACAAGCAGTATTAACTGCTTCAGCCCAGAAGGTAATTGGCAATTTTGAATCAGCCAACAGAGATCTAGCAGCCTCTATTAGTGTCCTATTTCTCCTTTCAGCAACACCATTCTGTTGAGGAGTTCTAGGAGCACTATATTGTCTCTCAATGCCTTTTTCTTCACAAAAGGTGTTTAGATCATGATTTTTAAACTCAGTTCCATTATCTGATCTAATGACTTTTACTCTTTGATTAGTTTGGTTTTCAATTCTTAGAATAAAGGATTTGATAAGATCACTTGTTTCATCCTTAGTCCTTAGAAAATATACCCAAGTAAATCTGGAGTAATCATCAACAATAACTAAGCAGTAAGATTTCTTGCCTATACTCATAACATTTGTAGGACCAAACAGATCCATATGCAATAACTGGAGACAAGTAGAAACAGAATTTAACTCTTTGGTCTTATGAGAAGTTTTGTGTTGTTTGCCTTTAAGACAAGCAACACAATGATCATCACATGAAAAGACTTTTGAGGGTAAACCTCTTACAAGGTTATTTTTAACAAGATTGTTCATAGTCTTGAAATTCATGTGACACATCCTTCTGTGCCAAAGGGAGGATTCATCTATAGAAGCTTTTGAAACAAGACAATTTAAAGATGAATCACTATCAACATTGTCCAAATCAAGACAGTAAACATTGTCCTTTCTTGGAGTTCTAAGTAGTATCATGCTTTCATCAACTACCTTGAACCCTGGAGCAAGGATCATACACTCAGTCTTAGTAAATAATATACTATGTTGTTTGTCACAAACCTGTGATACACTTAACAGGTTGTACTTTAATTGATCAACATAGTAGACATCCTCAAATGTCATCTTACCTTTGGTGACATTACCTTTTCCACTTATCTTACCACCAGTAAGATTGTCTCCAAATGCAACATGTCCTCCATTGATATGTTTGAAATCCTGAAGGCATGACATGTTGCCTGTCATGTGCCTAGAGCAACCACTATCAACATGCCAAATGCTCTTTCCCTTGAGCTGTTGGTTGCCCTGCACATTAGATAAATCAATTAGTATGATTGGGGACCCAAGCAACAGTTGTCTTGGGTCTCCCTTTCTCATCAAAGTATTTACATTCCTTTTTAATGAGGTTTTTAAACTCAGAGCACTCTTTATTAGAGTACTTTGTCAATGTTATTGGCTTATCAGAACCAACACTAGAAGCAGTACTAACCTTAGAAGTACTAACAGAGTTAGCAGTACTAACAGATTTAGCAGTACTAACCTTGTTAGCAGCATTAACATTGTTAGCAGTAGTATTACTTCTAGCAGCACTATCATTGTCAGCAACACTATTTGTGGTAGCAGTACTAACAGTTTTAGTGCTTTTAGGAATCCACATATTGACACTTTCTTTAACAGACTTTTTCTTCATGTGGCTTTTAGTTTTAACAGTTTTCTTAGCCACATGGTTCTTTTCAATTTTCTTATAACCAAAGGGTTTTTGCATGGATCTTTGGAAATTCATCCTTTGTTTCATAGGATTGAAATAACAGAATTTTGCAAGATGATTCAATTTGCCACAGATAAAACAAGGTTTTGGTCTATTGATTTTACTCAGATCAACCCCTTGTTTCTGAGCCCATTGATTATTCCAGTTTCTTTGATTTCCTCTTTTTAAACCAGAATTTAGGCTCTTGGCTTTATTGCAATCACACTGTTTGCAAGGACCTGGATTCACAACTGTGGTCTGTTTGTAATGGACCTTACCAGACTTTCCCTCTGTCTTCTATATGTCCTTGGATTTGATCCATGCCCTTCCACAATCATCATTGGTGATAATGTTATTCTCTAGAGGAATCTCACCACTTACCTTGTTCTCCTTACTCTTGCCAACCTCTTTCTCAGTCTTATCCTTAACAACTACCTTATCTAAGGGATCTATTTCAGTGGCTCCTTCAGGTAAGTCCTTCCTATCTTTGGTGTCTAACAGGTCTGAAGTAGGAGGAATGTAATTGTTGTTATATGTTGGAGGTGTTGCATTGTACCCAATTCCTCTTCTCAGCTTATCATGAATCTGATTTTGTAGTAAAGAGTCCATTGCTTTAGAAGCATTGGAAAACTTTTCTACATCAAGCTTAACCTTGGTTAGCTCCTCTTTCAGTTTTTCACTCTCCTCTTTAGATTTGGTCAGTTTAAGTTCTAAATCCTTTTTCTCCCACTGCCAGTAATTGGTGTCATATGAGTGTTGTAGTTCATTGGCTTGAAAACCTTTGATCTGATCTTCAAATCTCTCTACAATCCTTACATAGTTTTTGATATCTTTTTCTAATCTCTTAAGGTCATCACTCATCTTCTGATTGTGATCCCTGTACCTTTTAACAGTGTCTATGCAAGTTTTAGAACAGAGATTAGAACTTACCTCAGATGGGAGATCAGATACTTTAGCCATAAGAGCTTGATTCTGAATAGTTTCTTCTGCTTGATCACTCCAATCAAACCCCATTCCTTGTTGAGAAACAAGGGCTTGAGCAGAGTTTCTGTTGTTATTGAAACTTCCAGATTGAGCTTGTTGATGGTTGTTGTTGTGAGACATTCCACTTCTGCATTCTCTAGCAAAATGTCCCTTTTTATGGCATTTGTAACATTCCACCTTGGACTTGTCAAATCCTGCTCCATCTTCTCTTCTTTGAGAGAAGTTGTTCCTCCCAGTTCTTTTGATGAACTTTTTAACTCTCATGGAGAGCATGGCCATCTGCCATTTAATATCCATCTCTTCCAGATCATCGGGATGGAGTTGTTCTAAGTCATCATTAATCAAAGAGGAATTTCCATGATTAGAAAGAAAAGCTTCAAACACAGAATCAGTGCCTTTATCTTGATTTGTTCCATTAGCAGCATTAACTGATTCAGGGTTGGCAGTAGAATCAACTGATGCTGATAGGAGTGCAGCATTATGAATATATCCAGAAGGCTTCTTCTTTGCCTCCACCTCGGCTTCAAATACTCTAAGATCATTGTACAGATCATCAAGTTCTTTTTCTTCCAACTGATCATTCTGTCTGAATGACACAGTGTACATGGTCCATTCATCTCCAAGGGACCTTAAGAACTTTCTGTTCACATCATCTTGATCAATCTGTACTCCCATAGTAGCTAGTTCACCAATTAGTTTATTAAACCTGTCAAAAGTTTGAGTCATGGACTCATTCTTAGTTGAGATGAAGTTTTCATACTGTTGCTTTAAGATTGCCTTTTGATTTCTCTTGGTACTTTTGGTACCTGAGAATCTCTTCTCCAGAGCATTCCAGAGCATCTGTGCATCAGTGCAATTGCAGAATTGATGTTGATACTCATTTGGAATGGCCAAGAGCAGTGTACTCAAGGCTTTCATCTCTGTCTGCCTTGTCTTCCTGTCTGCATCTGTCTTTGGAGGGGTTCTTTTGCCATCTTCACCAATCTTTCCTTCATCAGATGGGCCATTCTCAATGATGTCCCACATAGAGTAATCAGTGAGGAGAATATATTGCTTGATTCTGATCTTCCACATGTCAAATTCATTGGATCTAAGCATTGGAACTTTTGAGATCAAAGTACTGCTTGATTCTGTAAGATTTTCCATGATGAATAACTGTTTCTGAGAGAGTTTTGGCTCTGATACCACTTGTCAGGATCGAATTCTCAACAAGAATTAATTCTCAGAAACAATATCAAAGAAGTTTGCGGAATAACACTTTGATATTCAATGAAACAGTAAATCAATACAGAAAATATGAAGAACAAATTGTAAACTTGTATTCAATGCTTTAAGGTTACAAGATTACTCACTCAACCTCAATATTGATGAACAGGCTCACCAATACGAATTCTACTTCTCTAGAATTAGGATCTATGCCTTGAGGTTGTTTTTCTCTAAAAGAATGAAAACTAAAATTATATAACTATTCTAAACAATACACTATATATACTGAATACAAAGATAATTACAATAAATAAAATATCTTCAGTATATCTTCTATGTATATCTCTAAGCTTCCATGTTTATCCTTTCATACGAATCTTCATTATATAAGCAGTATTAATCTTCAGCAGCATTAACTTCCTTCTAGCAGCATTAACTACTAAGCAGTACTAACCACTAGCAGTACTAACTTTGTTCAAGCAGCACTAACTTTGACTAGTAGTATTAATAGTACTAGCAGTAGTAACACTCAGCAGTACTAACCTTTAAGTCATCTAGCAGTACTAACTCTTAACCAGCAGCATTAATCATACTTAATGAATTCTTCAGTTCCCAACAGAATGTAGTTTCGGAATTGGAACCACAATACCCCTTTTTTTGAAAATTTTAAATTTGTCTGTTTGCTCTATATTCTTTTAAGAAAAAACTCCACTTTTGGTCCATGGGGTTTGTTGATTTCTTTAAAAGCGGGACATGTTGTTTTCATAATTCAAGTTTTGGTCCTCTTAGTTTGAATTTTGCTTTGAAAGAAGGACCTGGTCACTAACTCCGTTAAAAAACGTTGTTAGAGTCAGGGTTTTTTCGTCCAACCATGTTTTATCCCCCCTTTTGTAATTTTCTTTTGTTTTTCTTTATATTTGTAAAATATATAAAACTAGATGGACCAAATAGGTAATGAACTCTAAAATTTCTCAATTCACAGGGACGATAACAAGACCACCAGCGTCCCCTCCGGTGAACCCCAACACCACCACCATAAAGATTTGACTTTTTGTGTAGGCGGCGGCGAAGGTGGAGATGACGCAAGTGCAGAAGGATAACCATGAAAGATGGAAGGCTCTCATGTGGGGTTGTGCTAACGAAAATATCATCATCTTTATGGCTTTGTTTTCTGAATCCACCGGCAGAACAAATGTCCAATTAGGTGTATGTAACACCCTCAAATTTGGAAAGAGCGACTAATTTAAAAACTTTCAACAATACCTTAAAGGATAATAAAATCTCTCACTACTAGTCCATAATTGAAATACATAACTAGGTTGAACCATCAACAAATGAATAAAATCTTACATAAAGATTAACTAAAGTCGAGTGTTACTATATCACAATAACAATCGCTATCTCCAATATAAGTGCGAAAGACTTCATCAAGCTAGACACCTCTTCGAGCACACAACTAGCACTCATCACTTCTCAGTGTCGCTAGAACTAATTCCGGAATGGAACCTGATGCACATGCCGACAAATAAAAAGGTCAGGCTAACGCCTAGTGAGTTCAAGAGTTTTATATCATGATTATAAAGGAAAACGTAGTATGATAACCTATAATCATGATCCTTTAAAATGATTTACCAAAAATATAAGAGAACAACTCGTTTACAAATAATATGCATTTTATAAGTGGATGCCTCAACGCCAAAACGTTCTTTCATGAAATAATGAAATCCAACACTTATTCAAAACGAGAATAATGGTAATGCTCAAATAATGAAATTCGAGTAAGCTTTATAAAATAAACGACCAACATATGAGTAAACTCAAGTTTCTAAGATTATAGCATAAGAGAGATAACTCATGTATGATAATGTAAATAATACTTCATATCCCAAAACACCCCAAAACACGGGTAGGGATTAATACACAACTCATAAAACATGGAATGAACTCATGTATGCAAAATGTCACCGAAAACAAATATATAAAAGACTCAGCCCAAAGATAACACCTTTCGGTGACGGGGGAAACCCAATTCCGCATAATGCGACGTGCACAAAGTAAGCCACACATTACGTTAAACTGGTATTAAGTATCGGGCTCAACATCTTTCAGAATACACCCATAGATACTTGTACGGAGGACTTACACCATACCGAAGAAGCCAAACCGCGCCGCAATGGGGGTTAACTAGCGTTCCACCATTGGACAAATAATAAAAGTATCGAGCTCAGCATCTTTCAGCATACACCCATAGATATTGCACGAAGGACTTATAACCCAATCCGATGCCTAACGTGTCGCACGAAGGACTTACAACCCAATCCGATGCCAAATGTGCCACGATGTGAGAGGCTAGTCGTCCCAACATCGTCCAAAATAACAAAAGTGTTAATGGATCCATAGCAGACGGGTCAGAAACATTACATGACTCAAAACGAATGAACTAAAGCATTCAAAACATGTAATTCCCAAATAAGATGCAATAAATGCAAATCATAACCAAGCGCTCTACATTGAGCTATCAAAACCGGACAAGTGTCCCCAAGACCCAATAAAATCCAAGTCGGGCCATAAGCTCAACAAATCCAAAGACCCAACGTTGAATATCATAAAATGAAATCAAACGTAAACGACCCGGAACAATGCAACTCATGCTTCAACTCACACAAATAACTCCAACATGACTTAAATTGGGACAAAACATTTTCCAAGTGGGTTTATACCTTTTATCCTTTCAAATCATCCCATGACACCCAATAAAATGCATTTATACTCAAAAATATACTCCATGCAATAAATCATTTAGATACCCAAAACATATGATTTATTTATCAAAATGCACCAAAATCCCAAATATGGGCGTATTATAAGTTTATAAAGTTGAATACTTTCAAATAACCAAAACTTATCAGATGATTAGCAGTTAACAATTCCATATTAAACATGTAAACACTTTAAAATAGACATTTTGTCATGTACACCGTTTTCACAAATCAACTTGAACTCACCTTGCTAGATTTAGGCTAAATCTAGATTTTACCCACTTAGAGCTTCCTTGAAGAAACTTGATCCTTCAAGCCAAATCTTCCAAAACCTATATCCACACGGGTACAAACATAAATATACATATTCCACCATAAATTATACATCCAAAACCATATAGAATCGATCCCCGAACATGTTACATCAAAACCTCCACTTTGGCCAAAAACCCCAATTTGACCTAACTTTTCTCAAAATCCTCCAAACCGAAATTGGAGAAATAAAACACTAGGAAACCATCAAGGAAGCATTTACAACTCTTACATAAGTTTATAAATGGAAGGGATAAACTTACCACTTAGGTTTTGATGTAAACCTAGAAAATCCCAAATTCTTGAAGGTGAAGGTGATGATGATGAACTCTTGATCCTTGCTTCCACTCCACCACCAAATACTCTTGGATTTTCCCAAAACTAACAATATAAACTTGAAAATCTCTCAAATACAAAACCATGGCAACTTGAATCACTGAAATCGGAGTTGGGATGAAGAAGATATGAAGAAATGAATTTTTGGGGTGAAAATGAGGCTAAAATCAGATTTTAACCCGTGTTGTTTCTTCTGATGCCAAGCACGACCCGTGCCACTTTTGTGAAGACATTGGCACGACCCGTGCCAATGTTTATGTGTCTTGGCATGACCCGTGCCACTTTTGTGAAGAAAATGGCACGACCCGTGCGCCCTGCAAACCATGAATATATGCCCGAACACTGTTTTGGTCAAAACTTCTTCGTTATAGCTCCGTTTTCGCTCTGGAAAGAACCGTTGGACTCGTAATTGAATCCTTTATCCATAAAGACTATAAAATCTAAGATTAAAGTCCAAAATAATATATCTTATTTTTCCTTAATATATCGGTTTCTATATTAACTTGAAATGATACCTTTCGAAAATCGGGGTGTTACAGTGTAGCGGTGGTGGGGATGGATATGGTACTTTGTTGATTTTCTGGGATGGTGGATGAGGAAGCCATTGTTTTTCTTGAGCTCTCCAAAGGTGTGGGAAATGAGTTAAGAAACGTAAAGAGAAGAATGAAGATGGGGATTTATAGGGTTTAGAAGAGGAAATCGAATTTGGGAAATGAAAACCTATGGCATTATACTTGTCCCATAGATTAGGATCTTTAGAGATGATCTTAATGAATCTTTTGTACTTGAAGTGTCTCAATTCGGCTACTTGATGTGAATTGACTTCAAAAATGGTGTTGTAAAAAACTGGAAGATCTTGTGAGAAAATACCACATGGGGGTTTAATTTTGGTTTTAACAGTTGGGTCAGCATGAACATACAAAGTATAGAGATTCCGATTCCCATCAAAGAATCTTTCCCACAAAAGGCAAATTGCAGGTTGGTGTTGATGAGGAAGAGGAGAGTGATTTTGGGTTTGGAGTTGGTGGATCTGAGTCGTGATTTGGGTTTATGGGATTCCAGGGCGGCGACTCGACGGAAGAGAGCAAGATCGTCGAGTTCGTCGGGAAAGGCGATGGGCGGTGATGGCGGACGAAGGATATGTGAAGTGAAGAAGAATAAAAGGATTGGAAGAGAGAGCAAGAGAAGGAGCAATGTGGGAATCCATGGAGATGGAGATGGAGATGGTGATGGTGATAAATGAGAAATCACCATGATTAGGTTGGATCACCATGAGAAATCACCTTTACGGTGGTGGTATTGGGGTTCACCAGAGGGGACGTCGGTGGTCCTGTTATCGTCCCTGTGAATTGGGAAATTTTAGAGTTAATTACCTATTTGGTCCATCTAGTTTTATATATTTTACAAATATAAAGAAAAACTAAATAAAATTAAAAAAAGGGGGATAAAACATGGTTGGACGAAAATACCCATGGCTCTAACAGAGTTAGTGACCAGGTCCTTTCAAAACAAAATTCATATAAGGACCAAAACTTGAATTATGAAACCACAGGCCCCGCTTTCAAAGAAATAAACAAACCTCCGAAACCAAAATTGGAGTTTACTCTTGTTTTAGTTTTGGAGTTTTTATTTATCTTTATGATGATTTTCTTTAAAAAAAATTATATTTATGATGATTGATTGGATTGAAGATTCAGATTTATTATTGAGGAAGCCATAAAGTCGCGTGGTGAAAAGAGTGTGTTTACAATATAAGTGTTATCCCATATTATCAAGCAATTCTCAATACAAACAAGATTTAGCAATGAAATCTAGAGAGAGAGTAGAGAGTAGAGAGAGAAAGTAGATCTTGAAAGCTCTTATCATAAATCTCACTTATCTGAAATATTACAATGAAGTTCTTACAAGATTAACAAAGACTAATCCTATTTATACCACAAGACTAAACTAAAACTTAACAACTAAGTAAAACTAAACAATATTGACTTTGACAATACAACTTTGACTTTGCTTATGACTTTGACATTGTTGACTTACACATTGACTTTTCTTATTAAATCTTGTATACAATATTTGGACTTAACAATCTCCCCCTTTGTATTCAAGATTTAATAAAAAATTGATACAGATCTTCAGCACTTGATTCTTCAGCTTTTATCTCTTTGCAGCTTTCACAAACTTTAAACTTTCAGCTCTTGAATAATCTTGGAAAGTCTTTTACTCTTTGAAGCTTTGAAAGTCAACAAGCCTTGAACACGAAATGGAATTCTAGCTTTAACTCTGAAAATTCTTTCGACTTTGAACAAAAATGTATCTTCATCACTTTGATCTCTGAATCATCTTTGGAAGAAACAAACTTTCTTGAATCATCAAATTTTCTTTGAACATTCTTCCTTCGGAATCTTTTGGCTTTGAATTTCTTTATCAGACTTGAACTTTAAATCAGCGGAAGCAATTTGAACTTTAGGCTTGAACTTTGAACTCGAACTCTGAAATTGAATCTTTATATCGTTCTCCCCCTTTTTGATGATGTGAGCATCAGATCATCAAAATTTCTTCAATTTCAGCTCAGACTTTGATTTTCCCTTTTGAGATCAACTAACAATCTCCCCTTTTGACAAATTTCGCACTTTGATCTGAAGAGCCGAATCATGAACTGTATATATCCAAATCTTTGCAAATTCAGACATAATGAACGTGTAACCCTGATTCAACAAATGAAACAGTTAGAAATGCCTGTCAGTAACACGAAGTTACTGTGTACAACGGATGTACAATGTAAGGAGCTGGTTTGATGTTGACTCCCCAGGACTTCCATTCAATCATTGAAAGACACAAGGTAATTCTATGAATGTTCTGACAGAAAAACATATTCTCTGTGTGCTCGTGCTTGTGTTTTGAAAGAATTAGCATAATGATTGTGTTTCATAAGGCTCAAAGTATGTAAATCACTGAGACAGCAATGATTATACATGGACTCAATGTGCATGAGAAAGGGTCGAAGGTGGGGCAACTTTCCTTCTTTCCCCAAAAAATGTGAAACATTCTCTTTTTAAGAAAAGAATGAGTAGCTAGTGGGGTTGTATGCAAGAGATGGCATGGGATATTTGCCTATTTCAATGATGGTCACCAAAGAAATGTGAACCAATCAGTAATGTGGTTGCCCGGCTCAGAAAGATGTTTGGTGCAGAGTTCTGATATTCTTTTAACTCTGTTCTCACACCCTCTTTCTTTTAAACATATAAGCTCACATCTAACCAATCTCTCATTTCCATTTTACCTCTGCGCACTCCCACACTCAATTATTTTAGACCCCTCTCCCCTCACTCACTCAAAGGATTTCTTCCGGGGTAGGAAACATTGGTTATCGTGAATCCATGGAAGATCTATTAAGCACTCATACTGAATCCCATGTTCCTAAAAATTACATGATGGTCAATGATTTTTCTTGACATGTAAAGCATAAGAAATCATATGTCAGTGTATGTATGCTCATTGAAAAATATGAATGAAATTTGAGCATTTGATCTTTGAAGATTTCTCAAAACAAAGATATTGAATGAATGAAATGAAGTTAAGAGAATTGTTTTGAGAATCTGAAAATGAATCAATCAGATCAAATCAAATGGTTAGGGTATCAAAGAATTGGTAATTTTGTTTATATGAACGAATATAAACAATTGATCAAAGAAAGCACAAATATGAACAAGATGAATGATGCTCAACAATTTTTGAAAAACTAACGGGGTTATTACCATCGAAAAAAATGGTTCTTTTTGAGACATGGTAATAACATTTTCAAATAAAATACTGAACCGGTGTGTGTGAATACTTGACAGTATATGGACAAGATAATACACAAGTATTGATCTTTGGAAACACACGATCAGTTAAACAATAAAGCAAAAAAAAATTGAAAAAACATTTAAAAATCACACTTCTAAATTCATGAAATCGTTTGAGAATAAGAAGTGGTTTAAACATTTAAGAAAAGTTTTTTTTTTCTTGCTCGAAAGTTGTCCTTCTTTCAAACAATCAGAAATCTAGGATCAGAAGATTTTTACCTTTTCGGCTCCCCCTCAAATCATGATCAAATGATTTATATCTTTTGAGTTCCCTCTGGATATTAGCATAATATCCTTCTTTGATCATTGAAAAACGGGTCCTGATCTGTCATTTGATCATAAGCCACTTTATTCATTTTATTTATTCAAAAATAAAAGGACAGAAAGCAGTAAAACAGTTATAGAATGAGTTCTAATCTGAAATAATCAGAAGTCATCACCTTTACTCCCCCTTAAATTAAGCATCTGAAATATGTCAGTTAAAACAGGATAGAGATCAAACACTCCCTTTGAATTGTTAGACCATCAATATCAGAAAAATCTAGCAAAGAAAAAGTTTAGGATAGAGATCAGATCAATTCACTCGGGATGAAGACCATCAATATCCATCGGATGCAAGCATACAGGAGTAAGGTCTTTTTGATCACTGAGGTCCGAGTCCTAAACTGTTGTGTTTAGAAGTCAAACTCCTTTGAAGAACGAGTCCTAAGCTGATGTGCTTAGAAGCCATAATCTTGACATTGAAGTCCGGGTCTTGAGCTGATTTACTCAAGAGCCATTGTCTTTCTTACTCCCCCTTGGATTGAGGTGCCTGCAACACAGATTCAGGTTTCGATTTTGGTACCCACTGGTATTTGGGTCCAGAAATGTTAGTTGCAGTGCGTGTGGGGGATACAGAGTAAGATCCATACCAGTAATGATCATTTGTTTTATGAAAATGATCATGTGTACAACAAATAGAACAATAAAATTTCTTACTGTTAGGTGCTTTGTTCTTCTTTGCTTTGTGTACATGTACACATGATTTCTTCTCTTTCAGCTCGTTTTCCTTATCATCTTGGACTGGTTTCTTTTGCCAAACCAGTTTCTCTTTCTTGAAACTTCTTCTTGGATAAGTATCTGAACCATCTAAAAATTCATTGTAGAAAAGGTTAGTGCGACAAATCTGATTAAAGGATTTGACTGACCTTTGTGAAGAGATAAAATTCTGACTTGAACTTGAAACAGATTTTTCAAGTTCTTTGATCTTTGATGCAAAGTTATCTCTTTCTATCACCAGCTGGTCAATCTTCTTTGAAAGTTCAGATTTCGTCTTTTGCTCTTTTAGCGCAGAAGCAGACAGTTCAGACAACTTTGAGGTCAGCTTCTTAATTTCATTTTCAAAAATGGATCTTTCTTCCTCAAATCCTTTTTCTGACTCATTTCTCTGGCCAGATAACTCTTTGAAGACTCCTACATTCTTCTTTTCTATGGTCTTCTTCTCTTTTTCAAACTTCTCTCTTTCTAAAAACAGTACTTTCTCAAAATCAGAGATTTGTTGAGAAAGCTTGATGCATTTAAGCTCTACTGACTTCTTCTCTTCATAACACTTCTTTGAGAAATCTGAGAACTTCTTTGAAAAAATTTTCTTTTCTCTTTCAAAATCCGCTTGATTTGCAACAAGCTGTTTTTCCAAATTAGATAAATTCTTTTTAAGCTCAATGTTCTCAGATTCCAATTTCTTTATCTTCTCTTCATTCTGCCCAGCACTGATATTCTTTAAGGTACTGATTTCTTCTTTTTGTGATATGACTTCAGTAAAATACTCTCTTGACTTTTGTGAATGAAAGTCAACTGCAAGAGCCAGATTAATGTTCTCTAGTTTCAGCTTTCTATTATTCTCTTCAAGATCTGAAATAAATCCCATGATTAATGAGTAATTGGCTTAATATGAATGATCGTTCCAAACTTATGTATCAGAAAATCAAAAATCAAATTGAATTGAAAATTTTTGAAAAATATTAAAAAATGAAAATTTGAAAAACACTTGAAATGACACAAAGATTAACAAAAAAAATAGATGACATACAAAAAAAAAATTCCAGACTCTTTATTTTTTTTTTAACTAAGACAGGGAGACCCGCACAATTGATGAACTCGGGTCACAGAGGAATTCTGATCACAGAGGAATTCTGATCACAGAGGAATTCGGGTCACAGAGGAAACGCACAACAGGCTATGCGTATGTAGCTTGAACCGCACAATGAACTATGCGGGTGTAGAAGGACACGCACAATATGATATGCGGGTTCAGCGGGGCACACACTTGAAGTTGTGCGTGTTCAACGGGGCACGCACTTGAAGTTGTGCGTGTTCAACGGGGCACGCACTTGATGATATGCGTGTCCAATAAAACCAATAACCTGTGAAAAACACTAACACCCAAAAGTTAGTTACACTTTGAATATATGATAGACACGCATACTCATAAGATGAATGACCCGCACAATCATATGAGTGACACGCAAAGTAAGATGAATGACCCGCACAACATCATGAACACACGCATACTAACACTCGAAGGTAGATCCGCAATATCAGTCATAACAATGAGATTAAACCTAAACAAATTTCACACAATTGATCGAAAACAAGTTTTTAATACAATTCTATTAACAATTTCGATCAAAACACAGAAATCAACAATTTTGATTCAAGAACAGTGCGTGAACTCGTTTTTTAAAAAAAATCACAAAAATTGAAAATTGACATCGATTTAGAATGAATTTTGATATAGAATCAAAACAAGAAACAATCACTACAACAAATCGAGCACAATGATTCCAATTTCAAGCAATAAAATCAATTTTTCACAAAAAATTTGATGAAACAATAACAAACTCGTTTTCTTGAAAAACTTTTGAAAAATTCAAATTTTCGATCCAAAAACACACAAATTCCAATTCAAACTCTGATCAAATCATTCTGAAAAGTTTGGTATGGCTCTGATACCAATTGTTATCCCATATTATCAAGCAATTCTCAATACAAACAAGATTTAGTAATGAAATCTAGAGAGAGAGTAGAGAGAGAAAGTAGATCTTGAAAGCTCTTATCATAAATCTCACTTATCTGAAATATTACAATGAAGTTCTTACAAGATTAGCAAAGACTAATCCTATTTATACCACAAGACTAAACTAAAACTTAACAACTAAGTAAAACTAAACAATATTGACTTTGACAATACAACTTTGACTTTGCTTATGACTTTGACATTGTTGACTTACACATTGACTTTTCTTATTAAATCTTGTATACAATATTTGGACTTAACAATAAGTAAGGAGTTAAATACAAATTTGGTCCCTGTGGTTTACAAATATTAACGGCTAAGGTCCCTCAAAGATTTATTTAACAATCAACGTCCCTCAACTATACATTTTATAACAGGTAGAGTCCCTGCTACTAACACCGTTAATAAATCTCTATTTAAGAGAGGGTAAATTTGTCCATTCACCTATTTTAGGTTTAGTAACATATATGGTCCCTCCTAAAATCAATGATTAAAAAAACTTTTCATATTTTATAACATATTTGGTCCCTCTTAGAATTTAAATAAGAATTTAAATGCAAAATTTATGGTTTACAAAAAATAACAAGTAACATCGATCTCTTAAAATATCATTAATCTCCAAAAAATAACAAGTAACATCCCTTAAAATATCATTAATAAAGACAAACAAAATAAAAAATATCACACCATAAAACATAAATATATTTGGTCAACAAAAAAGAAGACGTTGCATGGTAACAACCAAGTGGTGATCTCATGTTTTTATCAAATTAAAAGCTACTATAAAATTACCCCAAATCAGTAGCTACAAAACCAACATGAAAGTTGCTACAAAAAATAATCCCAAAATAAGAGCAATTAGTTACAAAAACGTTAAGAAGGGGTAATCACACCAAGTTTTGAACAAAAGAAAATCAAACTTCACAAGTTAAGGTTGTTGTCCTTTGCATGTGCGAGAGTTGTGGCCTTGTTTCTTACACTTTGCACACCTTACGGTTATACCAACCCTTCTAAGCTTCCTTCCCGATTCAATCAACTCTCCGACAGACTTCATCCTCTTCTTCTTGGGCCTACCCACTTGGGTGTGATGTGTTGGTGGAGTGAGTCTGTATGGACATTCAAAATTAGCCCACATATCTCTTCCAGTAATTGGAACAATTTTGGAGGCGTACATAGCCTTCCATGTACCTAACCGGTATACTGGGTGAACCCAATTTTCAGGAATGTCCACTTGCGCACCGGTATTTCTCATGTCCCATATGGTAGCCACAACATGTTTGCAGGGAATGCCAGTCAATTCCCATCTTTTGCAAGAACAAGTTTTCTCACCAACATCTACTACACACTAGTCTGACCAAGGACCATTCACCTGGTACTTGTAACCCCCGTTCCAAATTACGGTGTAATTGACAACATCTTTCTTCAGTCCTTCCAACACTTTGGTTGCTGTCGGAGTAAGAGGGCCATCAGATTTGTCAATCACCATTTGGACATTCACAATTCTCTTCATGAGGTACACTCTTATAAATTCCAAACATGTAATTATTGGTTTGTCCCTTCCATCAACTAGTTGTTTGTTGAATACTTCACAAATGTTGTTCAACACAACATCCGTGTGACTTCTTCCTATAAATGCACAACAAACAAAAATTATAAAGAGCATAAATATCAATTAACAAATAAATATAATAAAATGCTAACTCTTGCCTGTGAAATGAGATCTAGCCCAGTGATGTGGGGGAATCTTCTTCAACCACTCATATAATCCAAGATCAAGTTTTTTAACCTTATCCATCTCCTTGTCAAATTGTGGGACAGTTGTTGCAGTTGCACAGATCCATAAGTGATTTTTATACAATTTCCCCTTCCAAGTATGTTTCATGTTTTCATGGATGTGTCGTAGGCAAAATCGGTGTTCTGCACAAGGGAATACCTTTGAAATTGCAGGAACTATCCCCTACGGTGCACAAACATAATAAAGAAACTAAAAGTTAGACCAAATATAAAATACTTGCAATGGTAAAAGAACTAAATAGTAAAGCAACTAAAAAGGAAAGAAAGTGATTGGGAGCATAAAGATTTTTTCTCAAAAGAAAAACAGAAAATTGTTTCATACGTATGACATACAATTTTTTTTTAAAATCATTGAATTAGACAAAAGTAATAAAGTAAGACTAGCTAGAGTGAAAAAAGTGATGGGAGCATAAAGGCTAGATATAGACCTCAAAGGCTAGGCAAAAGTAAGTGATGGCAAAAGTAATGTAGCAGCATGTAGTGTACTCTTCATATTTTGGTTACTGTTTTACAATGAAGCAACAGGTAGTGTACTGGTTTTACTACATTAACTTCAAAAGAAAAACAGAAGATTGTTTTTAGAACGTATGGGATGCAAAAGTAATAAAGGGATGCAAAAGTAAACCAAAGCAGCAAGTAGTGTACTGGTAGTGTACTTTTTTACATAGAAGTAAACCATACCTAAAAGTGATGCAAAAGTAATAAAAGTAAACCATATATAAAAATAAAGGGATGCAAAAGTAAAAAAAACGTAATATAACATGTTGTATGACTGTGATATAGAAGATTTAATGAAGTAAAAAAAGTAAAATGTTAGACAAACCTTTTGCCTGTCATATATGAATGTGAAGCTGGAATTTGTGTTGAGATCCAAGTCATCTCCAAGACATTCTAGAAACCATGTCCAAGAATTTATGGTTTCTGCCTCAACAATGGCATATGCAACTGGGTATATACCATTGTTAGCATCAATCCCAACAGCGGTAAGTATTTGACCAGGAAATGGTCCTTTCATGAAGCAACCATCAAGGCCAAGAAAATCTCTCAACCCTGCTTTGAATCCCTTCTTTAAAGCACCTAAACACACATAGACTCTCTTGAATCTCCTTGTGTCAATTGTTGGATTTGCCTCACTTTCAACTTCTAGCTTGACTGTAGTGTCTGCGTTTGTCCTCTGTAGTTCAAGTAAGTAATCTCTTAAAACATTGTACTGCTCAGCATAATCTCCTTGAAGCTTAGTTTGTTCCATAATTTTTTCTCTAAAGGACTTCTTGTGTGATACTCGTTGTGAATATTTTCTCTGCATCTCTGTTTGAATGGCTTTAATGGGGATAGTTGGGTTATGAAGTATGGTTTCTGAAAGATCTTGAGCCAAGAAATTAGTTGTACAAGCTCTTACATACCTAGTTTGAAGACATTTATGTGTCTCCACATAAGTTTTGACCATCCATGTATCATCATATTTACCCCTAGATACATGTAAGACCGAAGGACATGATGACCCACTTTCCTTGACCTTTTTACCTTTACTAGACACATCAACATCAATTGTTTCATTCATGTCAGGAAGGGTTCCTCCACATACAGCCCTTATCCTCACCTTGTCATTCTTAATTACATAAATTTGTCTTTGGGTCTCTATTGCATGGAGGTCAATCAATTTTTTTACTTCATGTTTATTCCCAAATATTTTACCAACAAAAAAAGGAGTTTAACACATCTCACTCCCACCAACATCTACCTTATTCCTTCTCAGGTTCTTCAATTGTTTTTTCCTATCTTTCTCTAAATCATTTTCATCTGAATTGCTCTCAAAATCTTCCAGGTTAATTCTATTTGCATCCCCATCAACACTAGAGCTTACAATCATCAAATCATTCTTCCCAACCCATTCTACATCTAGATCAGTGTTTAATCTAAAGGTCTTCATGTCTACATCAATATCATCAACCAGATTATGGGATTCAACCATGAAGTCACTGTCTTTACTGCTTTCACTATCTGATTTCTCATCTTCAGCATGTGTATCTCCTTTTTCATAGCAGGCAGGTTCCCAAAATGGATCAAAAGCATCGGTAAACATTTCAGCATACTCTCCCTCGCTCAATCCATCAACATATTCGTGAACATTGTTTTCGTTCAACTTTGTACCATCATGCTCGGTATATATATCAAATATTTTACATCCAGGAAAGTATTTCAAAAGATTTAACACATCCGCATCATTTTGTAAAGCTTTCAGACCAAAATCCAAGTCTAGATTAGGAACTCTAAAATGATAAGATATTGGTAATTGTTTCCTATACCCAATCTCTTGCAACATTGCCTGCAACTCATGTACAGAAAACTCATCTGTATCTACTAGGTCAACAATATCAATCTTACCATTTATATATTTTCTGCCAGGAGCCTTGGTGAACACCCCCCCCATGATGTATCTTCAAGCTAAGTAATGTCGGATAATCATATGTTGAAAACATTGTTTTATAGTCAATATTACATAGAAAAATGCAACTTCAAAAGGAAAGTCATCACGTGAAAAACCCATTGTGAAATATATGGTATGAATAATGGTTTCAAGTAGAGATTTTCGATGTGAATTTAAAACTTAAAAGGAAAAACATCAAAACTTAAAAAGTAAAATCTTCACATACCATATACTTCAAGATATACCGTATCCCCTTCTGATCCCTTTCGAACAAGCCACTGTGTGCGCACCATTGAAGATAGATCAAAATGTGGAGAGATCAAAGAGATTGATGAAGAAAACCCGCTGATTAGATGAAGAAATCAACCATGAACACACTGATTAGAAGAAGGATTGAAGAGAACGATCGTGAAGTAAGTTTAATCGCATATTCTAAGGGTTTTTTTATCTGATTAGGCGGCAATAATATGAAGGGTTTTTTAATCCTTGATTTTAGGAGGAGGGATCATATATGTTATTAAACCTAGAATAAGTGAATAGACAAATTTACCCTCTCTTAAATAGACGTTTGTTAACGGTGTTAGTAACAGGGACTCTATCTGTTATGAAATGTATAGTTGAGGGACGTTGACCGTTAAATAAATCTTTGAGGGACCTTAGCCGTTAATATTTGTAAACCACAGGGACCAAATTTGTATTTAACTCATAAGTAAGTTACACCAATAATCTATTAAAATGGATTCGATTTTATTAAATGCTTTTATTATTTAACAACAACATATTATCATCAAATTGTTCATTTGTTTGATACATATATAATTAGAAAAATAATACATATCTATACTGTATTAAAAAGCATTTGATAAAAACTCTTAAAAACTATTTTTTATGCATCAAATATTGTTTATTGATGTATATTACTTAGAATTCAAGATTAGAAGTAATTGATGCATGCCTATAACTTTTTAAAATTGCATATTTGAATTCATAATTAACTGATAAACATCTCATTTTAATTATAAAGAATCTAAAATATAATTAGAACAATCATTGAATTCTAATAAAATACTTAAGTATTATTTTTTTAAACATTATATTATTAAACCTAAAATAAATTACATCATTATTAAACCTAAATTAAATTAAAATAATAAATTAAATTAAACAAATTTCTAAAATATACATTTATCGCTTTCTCAAAACAATACAAAACCGTATATAAAATCGACAAACACAAAAAATAAAATGAAACATTAAAATCGAGATGTATTATGTTACATTGCACGATTATATTTCTAGCATTATAAAACGTAAACATGTAAATTAGTTTTATAAATAATAATAACTATCTTAAAAATATCATTAAATTAGTATTTCTAACAGACAATTACAAGTATTTAAATAAATATTTTATTAAATTATAAACTATTTATATATTAACATAAAATATTTTAAAATTAAAATAAAATAATTTATATAATTATTTCATTACGTATTTTTAATAATAAAAAAATTAAATATGAAATTGTTATATTAATATTAAATGATAAAATTAATATTTTAGTTTTAATATAGTGAGAGTAAATTACAATTTGGGTCCTGAGGTATGTCAAACATTATGAATTTGGTCCCTTAACTTCATTTATTACACAAGAAACCTCCAGTTATGCAGATTCTTATGAATTTGGTCCCTCCCCTAACGTCCATCCGATGTCTCCATTAAATTCAAGGACATTATGGTCTTTTTTATTTTTCTACTATTTTAACATTTTTAATTGATTTTTCATTTTTCTTGAATGTTTGTCTTCATCACATCAACAGAACCCTAAATCATAAATACAACACCTTAAAAACAAAACCCACAAATCAACCCTAAATCTAAAATTTGAATCTCAATCAAAATCTAAAATCAAAAATCTAAATCTTAATCAAAACCTATTGATGATATATCAAGAACCACAAATCAACCTTAAATCTAAAATATGAATCTCAATCAAAGTCCAAAAACAAAAATCTAAATCAAAACATATTGATGTAAACCAGTAAAAATCAAAACCTGCAAATCCATCGATGCAAACCATAAACATCAAAACCGTTTAAGATGCAAATTCATCCCTGAAAATCGTTTGAAGCCATCAATAATGCTCCTCTACAAAACAAAAACGCGAAGCATCAATAATCCTCCTCTGTAAAACAGAAACATGAACCACCGAGATCCTCTTCTATGGTGGTGGTTCTTGGAGCAGTAATCGAAATCGATGTTTCACGAGCGTTCGATGGTTCTTGGAGCAACAATCGAAATCGATTCGGTTTTCAAGGTCGCCTCCTGATAACCCTCATATCTTAGGGTTATTTGTCTCTCCTTTTATACCCTTTTTCCTTATTTTTGTCATCCCAAAGACCCACTTGAGCCTTTTCTCTTTCTTTGGTCCAAAATATCCAAAAGGTCATGAAATAGTTTAAAAATCAGGTTTTGGATGTTGGGAACCAGTGTGGCAAGTCACCACTGTGGTACATAACGACTGGAAATCTTCTTAGGGATTTTATTTTCCAATTTATGAAGAAGACTTTCAAGTTTGGGTTGGGTCAAAGCTGAGTTCTTTCGTGAAAAAGAGAAGGATGAAGACAAGGGGATAAAAGACAAGCCTAAAAAGAAGACAAACCTTGTAAAGTCACTTTCAACCCTCAAGTCCCTTTCACCTTTTCCACCATATAAAGGGACTTGGGGTTGGCATTTGGAAGGCATCAATTAATCCATCAAACCCTTAGAACTTCCAGAGAAGCTTCAAGCAATTTAAGTTCAAGTTCTTAGCTAGTTGTTCTTGTAATTTCTTAGTTTTTAATTCTGCAACTTAAATTTCGTCACCGCTGTGGTAAGTCTGTGACCACAGTGACAGTTTTCAGATTAATGCAGTTTAATTTCCAACACTACTTTTCTTTTGTTATATCTTTAATTATGTCCAGTAGCTAAACCCCTCTTTGGGTACGGGTGTAAGCCAAACCCGAGAGGTTAAAATGTAACACTTGGGTGTTACCGCATTTCGCTAGCTTCTCGGTTTGGTCATCCAAGTTGAAGCTTCATCTCAACGCGGACAAGTCGATTACTTGTAGATCTTAGACCTCGAGAGGGGCGGATCCGAATACGACTTGGATGATGCAAGAAGGTTTGAGAAAATCTTTAATAATCACATAGAGATATGGATTTTTGCATAATCGAGCTAAGGTCCAGATGTTGGTTGAGTTGGTGTGTCATAGAGATATGCGCATCTCTCCATACTAGCGGGGCTAAGGTCTTCGAGATCTACTTAGTGAGATTGGTAAACCGAAAGTTAGCTAGTGTGGTGATTTTATAGTAATACCGTATCGCAACCTATACGACGTAACTTCGAGAGGAGGAAATCGTGTGGGACTTCATTGTGACCGGTTTTGTTAACCATTTAAGTTATAAAAATACTCTCGGGGAAAACTTACACCCGTACCCGCTTTTTATCATTTGTTAAATTTAATATTTAATACTTCGCTATAAACCAACCAATCAACTTTTATAAATCTTTAACTTTGCACCGGAAGTTCGTGAAAATCTCTGATTCTTAGTTAAGTCCAATCCCTATGAATACGATATTTGGTCCTTACCATTATATTACTTGAGAAGCGAACGCAATACAGGGTGTATACTTGCGCCATTATTGTCACATTTTACACGTGTGCATTTTTGCCATCAAGTTTTTTGGCGCCGTTTCTGGGGATTGGCAAGATTTTTATCCTAAGATATTGATTTTCACTTGACCCAGAGTCGCAAGTTTTTCTTTCCGTTTTTCCGTGTTGTATGCCACGACTACAACACGGTGAACTTGTACCTCTAGATCCCGAAATTGAAAGAACTGTTCGGAGACATCGACGAGGTAGAAGAGGAAGAGGCAATCGACAACCTAACACTATGGGTGACATTGGAGGAGGACCTCAAGGTCCACCACCTCCACCTATTGTGGAAAGTACGGTAAAGATTGTCGATGACAAGGACCGTGGAATAAGGGACTATGCTACCTCCGAATTTGCTCAATTAAATTCGGGAATTCTTAGACCCGACATTACGGCCGCAAATTTTGAACTAAAACCGTTGATGCTCCAAATGATCCAAACAATGGGTCAATTTGGGGGATTACCGTCGGAAGATCCGCACTTACATTTAAAATCATTTTTAGAGATTGCGGACACTTTTAAAGTTCAAGGAGTGCCTCAAGATGCCTTAAGACTAATGCTCTTCACCTTTTCACTAAGAGAAAGAGCTAAAGCTTGGCTAAATTCCCAACCGCCCCACTCCATCTCTACTTAGGCGGATCTTGCGGAAAAATTTCTGAAAAAATACTTTCCTCCGACGAGGAATGTAAAACTCAGAAATGAAATTTTACTGTTTCAACAAGGGGAAGACGAAGCAATGTCAGATGCATGGGAGAGGTTTAAAGAACTTCTTAGGAAATGCCCTCACCATGGAATCCCCCATTGCATCCAATTGGAAACATTTTATAATGGACTTTCCAACGATGCGAAAATTGTCCTTGATGCTACAGCTGGTGGTGTGTTTACCGCCAAGACATATAATGAAGGGTATGACATCCTAGAGAAGGTTGCCAACAAAATACTGAGTGGTCGAACCCTCGTGCACTTCCTCCTAAAAATGCATCGGGAGTTCGTGAAGTGGACGCCATCACCGCTTTAAATGCTCAAATAGTTGCTTTAACAAACTTGGTAAAAAATAATTTGAATATAGGAGAGAAAAACCAAGTGCATGCAATGAACACTAACTTAGCAAATGAAACTTGTGCATTTTATGATGAAAACCATGCTTATGAAAACTATCCAGGTAACCCCATCTCGGTTAACTATGTGGTAAATCACTCAAGGAATAGTCCATACTCTCAAACCTACAACCCGAATTGGCGGAACCACCCCAACTTTTCTTGGACGAGAAATCCGGGACTACAACCCCCTGGGGTAAGTTCTGGACAAAACCGATCTCAAAATCCCCCGGGATTCCATCACAGTGGGCAGTCCCCACAATCTAACAACAATAACCAAAATTCACATCCCCAAGCGTCTAGGAAACAAAGCTCCATGGATCTTGGTTCTTTGGAATCATTGGTGAAGAGTTTCATCAATCAAACCAATGGTTTTGTTAATCAAACCAATGCCACCATAAGAGGGTTCGAAACCCAACTCGGGAAAATCGCATCTGAGTTGAAGGGACGACATCAAGGCACGTTACCTAAAGACACGGAGACCCCTAAGATCTTACCCAAAGATCACGTGAAAGCCGTTACACTAAGAAGTAACAAGGACCTTGTGGACATCCCAATCATGCAAGAAGATGGGGAAATAACTCACAAGTTTGACAAGAAAATTTTTCATGAGTTGTTTCCTTAAACTTCAAAAACCACATCAGCTCAACTTACCCCTGTTGTAATCAAGCAAGTCACACCATAATCACCTGCATCCCCTAAGGTCACCTGTCACTGTTCCCCACAGTGGTGACACAATCACCACAAGTAGAGAAAAGAAGGTTGCAGCTCAAAAACACACAGAACCAGACCTTAGAGCCCTTCCTTTTCCTGGTAGGATGAAACAAAAAAATGTGGATGTTCAGTTTAAGAAGTTTTTGGACGTTTTTAAACAACTCCACATTAAGATACCTTTGGTAGAGGCTCTCGAGCAAATGCCAAACTATGTTAAGTTCCTTAAAGACATCCTAAGTAAGAAAAGATGATTGAGTGAATACGAGACTGTAGCGTTGACCAAGGAATGTAGTTCCCTCCTCACGTGTAAGATCCTGCCTAAACTTAAAGATCTGGATAGTTTCACCATCCCGTGCTCTATAGGAGGCCAGGAGGCAGGACATGCGTTGTGTGACTTAGGGCGAGCATAAACCTCATGACATTGTCTATTTTTAACAAACTAGGCATAGGAGAAGTCCGACCCACCACCATCACATTACAACTAGCGGTAGATCCTTAGCATGCCCTAGAGGTAAGATTGAGGATATTTTGTTAAGGTTGATGAGTTCATATTCCCGGCCGACTTTTTGATCTTAGATTACGAAGCCGACAAGAATGTCCCAATCATCTTCGGACGTCCCTTTTTAGCTACGGGAATGACCTTAATCGATGTTCAAAAGGGTGAACTCACTATGAGGGTAAATGACCAACATGTGACGTTCAATGTTTTTAAGTCTCTTAAGTATCATGGAGAGTCGGAAGATTGTTCAGCTATTAGTGAAGACTTAGGCTGGAATCTGGAAGACAGTGGTAACAATCTCACCACTGTGGTGACTGACCCCGACCTGGATTTTGACAGTGACTTTCTTGAGGACTTAGCAGCTTTTGAACAACTTGACTTTAAGGATAAAATCATACAAGCTCCGTACATAGTGCAGCCTCCCGAGTTGGAACTAAAACCCTTGCCAAGTCATCTTAAGTACGCATATCTTTTGGAGGATGAAAAATTACCTGTCATCATATCGTCTAAGTTGACTTGTGAGCAAGAGAAAAAGTTGTTAGAACTCATAAGGAGACATAAGAGAGCACTTGGGTGGACCATAGCCGACATAAGGGGAATAAGTCCTTCAATTTGCCAACATAAGATTATTTTGGAAGAAAATAGTAGTGGCAAGGTGCAACCGCAAAGACGACTATTTGGGTGTCAGGATTATTTATGCAATCCTTTTTTAGATTCACTTAAAATATAACTCAGCGCAACTATACACCTTGAACTACTATCGTCTCGTAACAAGTAATAATGGTATAAGTACCAAGTATTGATCCCACAGGGAAGGTTGGCGAAAGTTCTTTCAAAAAGTCCAATTTGTAAAAACCAATTTCAGATGGCGAATTCGATGAAATCTTTTATGAGAGGTTTGAATTATGAGTTGTAAATCAAATTTACAGAAAAGCTTAGGATGCAAAGGTTTGTTAAGACCCAAAACAAGTAATCCAATAAAAAGATGTTATAACACTTGGACAATCCTATAGTATTGTCACAGTATCAACTATCGGGTCAGACGGCCTCCCAGGAGTATACACAGGCTTGCGTGCTATCGATACGATATCATTTATGTTAGACCTCGTGAATCCTAGCACAACATAGTGTTACCATCCTACACCGTATGAGTATAGCATTTGTCAGATGCTATAGCTATTTATAGCATTCTCATATTATCTCAGACTTTTATATTTATCTTAATTCTGAAAGCTAATGCATTTTCATACTCAAAAATTAGTTGTCAATTAATTTAAATGTAATCTTCAATGAAACATTAGTCACCTGAGATAAATAGTAGATAATTGTATTATATTTGATACCACCTCTTTATTTTCATACTTATTCTGTTCTTAACTCTGCCTTACACCCCAAGCTAAGGAGATTAGCTCATAATAGCTTGAAATGTAAACGACGGGAAATTAAAGTGCTAAAAAGTAAATTGTTGGAAAGTAAATAACTGAAAAGTAAATTGCTAGAAATGTAAAGTGCAGTAATCTAAATAACTGGAAAGTAGATTGCAGAAAGTAAAGTACGGGAATGTAAATGACAGTAAAGTAAATTGCAATAAAGTAAGTGACAGTAAGGTAAATTGCAGAAATATAAAGATGAAAACAGAAAATGACAATAAAAAAATCAAAAAAATACTGCAATACTGTTGCAGTAACTTGGGCTTCAAACTACGAAACTTGAGCCCAAGTAATGTCACAAAAGATTATTTCTAGCCTTGGAACTTGTAGCAAACTAATTTATAGTAACTTGGAGAACACTTTTGAACTTTAGAAGAATGTTGGTTAGAGAAAGATGAGTAAAAGCTTGAGTTGGTAACCAAATGAGTAACCGAAAATTAACTAACTCTGAAACTAGGAATAATGACTTGAAATCTTTAAGAACCAAAAGAGTACCACGAATGAAATAAATTTCACAACACAATTCTAGCAAAATGATTTTAGGAAAACTGAAAGCAAGAAAATTCCAAATATCTTCCAAAATACTTATATATTAAACCACCACCGAATTCAACCACAACTAAGGACGATGCTAACAACTACCTAATACTAGATGAGATCTAGTATTATCGATCATAAAGTGAAGTGAAGGTGTCACCAAGTATATTAAGCTGTAACAAGGCATACATATTTATACTAAAAAGCAAACTTGGGTCCAAAGTAATTAAAATTACACAAAAGTTAATAACTAGAGGTAAGCCCATGGAAATTTCCAAAAATTCTAATTTAAGCATAAGGGCTTGGCCCGGTTATCATCCATCTTCGGCCCAATCATCAACGGCGGCCCAAAAACATAGCAGTCCAGCTGCTAATCCTCCAGCACTCCTACAGCTTTGAAATCAGCATCAACTAATTCCTCGAGGAAGCTGTAGGGTTTTTTCCACAATATACAAACATAAATGTCTAAATCTAAATTAGACCAATTATTACTAGAAAATAGCAAGATTAAACACAAACCTAAGGGACTACTAAAAAGAGACACAAAGGGACAATATGGGAAAATAAAACAAGTGTAAAATCTAATAAAAAGTGACATAATAGGGTTAATAAACTAACCCTAACACATTCCCAAACTTAAATCGTTGCTTGTCCCCAAGCAACTAAAAAGAAGTAAAATAAAGACTCAATTTTCCTAAAAATGAAAAAAATAACTTGGATTATGCCCAAATCAAGACCATAATGCACATGAACTTGAAGTTCACAACACCAACATTGAAAGTCATAGCCCTTCATAAACCTAGCTTTATCATTTGATCTCAAAACATATCATCCCAAACAGTCCTAGGCTTACCTTATACTAACCATAATTGTCATGGCAAAAATTTGAAATGGGAATGCATTTGGCTTTTTCTTTCTTTTGAAATGCAATGCCTTTTACCACAAGCTCACCTTTCACTCAATGATACAATTTTTCTACCATTCATCTCATATTGAGGTACTAAGTGGACCTTTTGGTCTCTTTTAACCCTTGGTGTCTTTTGACACACAAGTATGCAAAGAAAACAGAGCTTTTGCTCTTTTGGACTTTTCTATGACACTTTGCATATTTTTAAAGTTAAGCACCAGGGGTAAGACATTTTTGAAGTGATTTGAGAGTGCACTTACAATGGGGTGAGAAGTATGCTTTTCAATACATTGACCCTCCCCAAACTTGAGAGAGACAATGTCCTCATTGTCTAAGTAAACAAATGTGCTTAAAAGATTTTGAATGAAAGCCCAAAGAAAGTGTGGCCCAATGACAACTAAGACTAGCAATCCAGTAAACTGTTGGAAAGTTCAAAAATGTTAGTACTTTGTTCAAATGACCGTTCATGGGATTACTCTGGTTATGATTTCAAAGCAGCTTGCTAAGAACATGTGGTGAATGAAAAGCTTGTGCAAAAAAACAAGACTTAGGACATGTTCCAGAAAATCAGAGCCTAAAATGAAACAGAAAAGCAAAGATGAAAATGGGGAGTTTTAAGTCCTCATTCTCATTTTTGTAAAAACAAAGCCTATAAATCTAAAAACAACAAAGAGTCAAAACATGACTTTGTCATGGACTTAAGGTGGTTCAAACTATTGTTTAAACTTGTTTCTAGAACACAAATCCACACAAATGTCTTTGTTCCAAAAAAAATATTACTAAACAATCTAGACACACAAAAAGACACAAAACAAAAAATAAATCCCAAAAGGGGACATACACATTCTAAAACATGCAAACAGTCCCAAAGGAGACATAGACATTCTAAAACATGCACATAGTCCTAAAGGGGACATACACATTCTACAACATTAAAAGACTACTACTAAAAACAGCAAATCATAAGTAAAATGACAACTAAAACTAAAAGGGGAAGATGACAGAACCTGTCCTACTCAGAGTGAGTAGGAGTGGGTGCAAGCTTCTGCATGCATACTGTAGGGAAGGGTGGTAGTGCCATCTTCTTTTTAGGGTTCATCTTTTGCCATTCTCTCTTCTTCATTATGTCCTTCTCTCTTCTGTACTCTAGCCACTTCACTCTCTCTTCCTTGAGTGCATTTACCTCAACCTGGAGTCGATTGATCTTGCCTTTCAGCTTGTCAGTCCTTGCCTTGAATGTCTTATTGAGCTTTGTTGTTGCCTTCTGAACTTTTCCCAGAATGGTGTTCTTCATCTCCTCTACTACTTCAATGATACTTGGGGTTTTGGGATTATTGATGAACCTCATGAGCCTGTCTAGAGTTTTCTTATCCATCTTGTTATTCTCCTTTATGAAAGAATCAGTGGTGAGGGTCCTTACATTGGCGTGGGCCATTAGCCTATAGATGATGGAAGGATAGAGTAGCCGACCATTGGTCCTATCTAAACATCCTCTTATATTCTCACATATAAGCCTCCCCACATCAAATGGCTTCTGCTCTAGGATACAATACAGAAGAAACACCCTCTCCATACAAAGGTCAGTATCATAGGTAGTGGGATGGAGAGTGTGCCTAAGGAAGTAACTCCAGATGTTTGTCTCAAGCTATAAGAGTTTGGTTTTGAGGGTCCTACATCTACCCTTTATTTTCCAAGAGTCTCCCTCAACTGCAATCCTATTCAAGATAGCATTCAACTCATCATTTGACACCCCAACCTGCATTCTGTCAAACTCAGAATCTTCAGGAGGTATCAAGCCTAAGTATGCATTTATGGTCTTGGGAGAATAGAAGACTTTGGTTTTCCTCACCCTTAACTCTGCCTTTGTTGTCACTGCCACCTTAGTATAAAATTCCTTAACCCAATCCTCATTATAACTCTCAGGGACCTCACACAATTTATGCCAACCTAAACCAACTATGATAGACTGAATGGAAGGGCGGGCCTTGATGATCTCCTTGGGAAATCCTTTATAAGGTTGTCCCACTCTTTCCACAAAAGAGGGGTACTTTCTCAGGGCCAATTTACAACTAAATAAATTGTCTCTCAAAGAGGAAGAAGCTTTACCTTTACTTCCTCCAGCAATACTGGGAGACTGTTGTAGGACTGCCCTACTGAACCTTCAGCTTGAGCCATGGATTGGGCTCCTTGTCTTGTGATCCTCTTTGGTGGAGAAATGTCTTCTACCTCTGTATCTTCTGCAATCTCTACCTTCTTAGTTGCTCTCTCCTTTTTCTTAGCTTTAAGCTTTTTTTTGTACATTGTCCTCCTTTTTACCCTTGTCATGTCCACCTCTACATCATCATCCTGTGCATCTCCTGCAGTAGGTGGAGTAGTGGCAGTGTGCACAGGGGACACAAGGCTCATAGATGGTGAATGCTCAACCATCCTTAGACTGAATTGTGGTGGATCTTCATTAACAGGGCTATCAATGGCCATATTCACAGAGGTGTTGTTCACAGGGGTTCCAAGTGGTTCAGTATTCTGGGATGCTATAGGGCTTGGTTCTAGTGTTTCCTCGCTTGGCTCATCTACAAGTTGATGTTGGGTAGGGGGTGTGGGATTCACAGAGTGTTGTTCTTGGTGCTTGGGAGTAAGATTAATCCGCAATAGTTCAGAAAGTGTGTCATCTGAAATTTTGGAAGGGGAAACTAGAGGATTGGTTTTGGTAGCTTTAGGGGTTGCAACAGGGGTGATCAAAGGGGTGTTTAAAGGAGTGGGAACAGGAGTGGTAAGGGGTGTGGGTATGGTGGTTTCAGGGATTATAGCGGCTTCACAGTGGGGCAAATATTGGGGGTTTTAGTGGGTGTTTCAAAAGTGGTGGTAATGGTGGTGTTGGCAGGGGTGGTTTGGATTGCTCTTCGACCCAAAAGTTCATCCATGGCAGCAGATTCTTTGTCCACATATGCTCTAAGGGTGCTTATTTGAGCAATGGTAGAAAGGTTTGGCAGGGTTGTGATTTGGTGCACTTGGAGAAGAGTAGAGAAATCATTACCTTCGTTTGGAAAAGGGCTTACTGCGACACTTGTAGCCTCTGTGGGAATGATCGTGGTCTGAATAGTAGTGGCCTCCAGTGTCTGGACTTGTGCTCCGGCGACTGCAGCGAGTGCGTCCAGGGCGGTGGTTGATAGTTTGGATACCACAGCCTCAGAATTAACTTCCTTGGAATCCTTTTCCTTCGAATCTTCGGATAAGGTAATGGCAGAGCCTTCATCTTCAGTCATCGGTTTGGTTTTAAACCGACTAGAACTCCGAGTGAATCTCTTCGCCGGTGGTTGTTTTTCTTTAGCGATCTTCTTGGAAGGAGGATACTGTTTGTTGGGACTGTTTTCAAAAGAAGATTCATCCCCTTTCATTTCTGCATGTGTTCTCTTTCGAGGTTTTGATTTAGTGATTGCCATAGAAATCAAACCAGGTTGGGTATTTAGAGAACTCAGGGATGAATGGTTACTTGGAGAGAAAGGATCGATTTCTCAGTGATTTAGAGAGAAAGGTTTGTGAAAAGAGGGTTGTGATTTGATTCGAATAAAAGGAAAGGAAGCTTCGGATTTCAGAGCAAATTTGGTGGTTTTCGATGATTAAAGGTACAGTTGATGGACGATTTAGCGGATAACCGAGTTTGGCAACAGTTGGCACCTTCAATCGTACTACAATCGGGGTGTTTCGCCGAAAATGGTACAGTTCTGCGATGTACTTGTATGAAAAAGAGATGGTCATAGGATGATGTCAGCAAATGATGACCTACCCCTATTTTCTTTTCTTTTCCGTTGGAGACTATCAAACGACAGAAATGACATGGGTCGGGTCTTGGGCCTGTATTAACAAAGATAACAAAGAAAAATGAATCAGCCCAAATTAAACAATTAAATTAATTTAATTACAACTGGGCCGAAATGTTCTTAGTCCTTATTCGAATAGCCCAAGTTATAATCTGAAAATGGCCCAATGTTCCAAGAAACACACTAACCAGGTCTGGGCCCCATTGAATATATGTGAGACTTCAGATGGGCTCAGTTAATTTACCTTCTTGATTTCAGCCCAAATAAAAAAAAGCTCTACTTAAATTTACGTTAGACAAGAGTACAAAAGTTAAGAAAAATAATACTAATACTAATTATTACTTAAAACTAAAATTATTACTAAAAATTAATAATACTAATAATAATAACACTAATACTAATAATACTATTAATGATATTAATAATAACAATAATATTAAAATAAAGTAAGAAAATAATATTATACTATAGAGGCAACAACCATGGGAGGTTGTTGTAGGGTTTGGATAGGATCAAAGAAAGGTTTGACTCTATGTCCATTGACTTTGAAAGTAGTACCACTCTCTGGATCAATCAACTTAATGACACCATAGGGGTATACCTTAGCAACACAGTAGGGTCCAGTCCATCTTGAGTTTAACTTTCCAGAAAAAAGTTTTAATCTTGAATTGAACAAAATGACTTTCTGACCCTCACTGAAGTCTTTGGGAAGAATTTTTTTATCATGCCACTTTTTTGTGTTTTTTTTATAAAGTTTAGCATTTTCATTGGAAAAGTTCCTATGTTCTTCCAGTTCACAGAGTTGCAAAGTTCTTTTTCTCCCAGCCTCATCCAAACTCATATTAAGCTCCTTGATGGCCTAATAGGCGTTATGTTCTAATTCCACAGGCAGATGACAAGCCATTCCATAAACCAACTTATAAGAAGACATTCCTATAGGGGTTTTGTAAGTAGTCCGGTAGGCCCACAGAGCATCATCCAATTTAGAGGCCCAATCCTTTCGGTGTGGTTTGACTACTTTAGCTAAGATTCATTTTATCTCCCTATTTGACAACTCAGCCAAACCATTGGTTTGAGGGTGGTAAGCATTAGCCACCCTATGCTGAATGTTGTACTTGTTAAGGACTTCTTCTAGCAAGTTGTTTACAAAATGAGTGCCTTCATCACTAATTAAAGCACGGGGTGTACCAAATCTAGTGAATATGTTCTTTTGCAAGAATTTGACAATTGTCCTAGCATCATTGGAATGGCAAGCCACAACTTCCACCCACTTGGACACATAGTCTACAGCTACCAAAATGTAGGCACAACTATTAGAAAGAAGAAAAGGTCCCATAAAGTCTATGCCCCAGACATCAAATAACTCTACTTCTAGAATTCCATTCAAAGGCATTTCATTTCTTTGTGAGATATTTCCACTCCTTTGACACTCAATACAACTTTTTGCAAAGTTATGAGCATCATTGTATAAAGTAGGCCAAAACAACCCAGATTGTAAAACCTTTGTTGCTGTCCTACTTCCTCCAAAATGTACTCCACGTGGTCCAGTGGCAATGCTGTAGGACTGAAGTCACCTCTTCTTTTGGTATGCACCTTCTTATCATCTGATCTGCACAAACCTTGAACAAAAATGGGTCATCCCATAAATATTTCTTGGAATCAAAAATGAGCTTTTTTCTTTGGTGTTTATTAATTCTTTGGGAATAATCCCACAGGCCAGATAATTCACAAGATCTGCAAACCAAGGTATTGCAGAGTGTTGCATGGCCAAAATTCTTTCATCTGGAAATACTTCACAGATCTCACCATCATACACAGGTTTATCATGTTTTTCCAACCTTGACAAATGATCAGCCACTTGGTTATCCACACCCTTTCTGTCAATGATTTCCAGATCAAACTCTTGCAAAAGCAAGCCCACCTTATCAACCTAGGTTTTGCATCTTTTTTAGTAATGAGATACTTGATGGTTGCATGATCAGTATGAACAATCACTTTGGCACCCATCAAGTATGATCTGAATTTTTCAAAAGCAAAAACCACAACTAATAATTCCTTTTCAGTAGTGGTGTAATTAATCTAGGCTTCATTTAAAGTTTTACTAGAATAATACACAGGGTGGAATATTTTGTTTTTCATTTGACCTAACATTGCTCCTACTGCGCAGTCACTAGCATCACACTATTTCAAAGGGTTGGGACCAATCAGGTGTTGTTACTATGGGAGCAGTAACCAGTGTTTCTTTCAAAGTGTTAAAAGCCTTTCTACAGTCTTCATTAAAATCAAAGACATGGTCATGTTGTAACAATAAACAGAGAGGTTTTGAAAATTTGGAAAAATCCTTTATGAATCTTCTGTAAAAACCTGCATGTCCCAAAAAACTTCTGATCCCTTTGACAGTTGTTGGTTCAGGTAAATTTTCAATTACTTCCAACTTTGCTTTATCAATTTCTATGCCTTTTTTGGATATGAGATGTCCTAACACTATGCCTTCTTTAACCATAAAATGACATTTTTCCCAGTTTAAAACCATGTCAGTTTCTTCACATCTTTTAAGACTCTTTTCTAGGTTTTGTAAACATAGATCATATGATGTCCCATAAACTGAAAAATCATCCATGAAAATTTCCATGGAGTTTTCTAACATGTCAGAGAAAATAGACTTCATATATATTTGGAAAGTGGCAGGAGCATTACATAATCCAAAAGGCATTCTTCTAAAAGCAAAAGTCCCATAAGGATATGTGAAGGTGGTCTTTTCCTGGTCATCGGGTGCAATAGCAATTTAATTGTAACCAGAGTAGCCATCTAAGAAACAATAAAACTCTTTTCCAACTAATCTGTCTAGCATTTGGTCTATAAAGGGTAATGGAAAATGGTCTTTCTGAGTGGCCTTGTTAAGCTTTCTATAGTTCATACAGATCCTCCAACCAGATATTGTCCTAGTAGGTATAAGTTCATTTTTCTCATTTGGTACTACAGTAACTCCACTCTTTTTGGGTACACACTACACAGGACTGACACATGTACTACTTGCCATAGGATAGATTATACTTGCATCAAGCCATTTCAAAATTTCCTTTTTAACTACCTCTTTCATCATAGGATTAAGTCTCCTTTGAGGTTCTACTGAGGTGAAATTTTTGTCTTCCAAGATAATCTTGTGTTGACAAATGGTAGGGCTTATGCCCTTTAGGTCAGCAATGGTCCATCCTATGGCTTTGGTATGGAGTTTTATCATATTAACCAACCTTTCTTCTTGTTCAGCTTCTAATGTGGATGAAATAATGACAAGCAACTTCCCCGGTTCTCCTAAAAAAGGCATACTTCAGGTGTGAAGGAAGTTGTTTCAAATTTAAGTCTGGTGCAACTTCTAACGAAGGAACAAGAGTTTTCCTATCCTTATTTTCTAATAATTCAAAAGCAGTAGTCTCAAATGGTACATCTAGGTCATCAGAATCTTTTTCTTCTTCATCACTATTAGATTCAGCTATCCCAAGGATCCTCCCCAAACTTTTTTCTTGACACCAGGTCTCAATCAAACTTAAAGTAGAACACTCTTCTTTTTCTTCAGGGTACCTGAGGGAATCAAACATGTTAAAAATCACATGCTGGTCTTGGACTCTCATGGTCAATTCTCCCTTTTGGACATCTATCAAGGTTCTTCCAGTAGCTAGTAAAGGTCTGCCTAGAATGATGGGAACATCCTTGTCAGCTTCAAAGTCTAAGATGATAAAATCAAAAGGGAATATAAAGTTGTCAACTTGGACCAGGACATCCTCAATTCTACCTTTTGGGTAGGCTATGGACTTATCAGCTAATTGGAGGGTAACTGCTGTGGGCTTAGCTTCACCTATGCCTAGAGTACTGAAAACAGAGAGAGGCATGAGGTTAATACTAGCACCTAAGTCACATAAGGCTTTTCCTATTTCTTTTCCTCCTATGGAACATGGGATTGTAAAGCTTCCAGGATCTTTCAGCTTTCGAGGGATTTTACTGGATAACATTGCACTACATCCTTCTGTTAAAACTACAGTCTCATATTCAGTCAGCTTTGTTTGCTCAAAATGTCTTTCAAAATTTTTGCATAACTTGGCATTTGCTCAATGGCTTCAACTAGAGGTATGTTTATGTGTAGTTGTTTAAAAACATCAAGACACTTTTTAAATTGTATTTCTTCCTTTTGATTTCTTAACCTTTGGGGATAAAGAATGTAAGGACCAACTGAAGTAGAGGGTGGAGTCTTAGGAAGAGTAGGTGCTGGAATGGGTGCTTGGATAGGTGTCTGAACAGGTGTGTAAACAGGTTCAAAGTTAGGTTCTTTTTCATTCCTACAGGGTACTATAGGACTAATCTGAGATGGTACTGTAAGACTGCCACCAGAGTATGACACATCAATTACAATACTTTCCTTGGGCTTTTGGACTGGTTCAGGTTTATCAGGGAACAGTGATGGATAATCAGATCTCTTGGGAATGGTTGGGCTACTAATGGGCTTGGGCTCACTAGTACTACAGGATTTATTCACAGGTGATGTAGTAGCAGAATATGGTCTTATCTTTTTCTTTTCAGACTCTGCTTTGTTTGGTTCTCTTTGGGTATGTTCTAAGTTCTTTCCACTTCTTAAGGTCACAACCTTTACATGCTCTTTTCCATCTCTGTGAAGTATCTCAGTATCACTTGGAAGAGTGTCTGCTGATCTTTTCCTCATCTCCAAAGCCATTTGCCCCATCTGAGTCTCAAGATTCTTGATAGAAGCATGAGTTTGGGTTATAAACCCCTTCATCATTGCATCCAAAGAAGTAGATGAGTCAGCTTGTTGATTGAGCTTGTTTTGGAAGGAAGACTGATGGTGTTAGGCATGGAAATTAGTGTGTTGGTTGTTTTGAGATCTATTATGTGACTGTGGGTAATTATTGTTTTGCCCATGTGAGTGATGGTTGTTCTGTCCTTGTGATTGCGAGTGAAAATTTGACTGGCCTTGCAGCCTTGGTAATGGTGGGTTAAGAGTAGAACTATTCCAGGAGAAATTGGGATGCTTTCTCCATTCAGAATTATATGTTTGAGAAAAAGGTCAACTCTTGTTGTTATTGACATAACTGACTTGTTCAGGATTTCCTGGACAATGGTCAAATGTATGGTCATCACCATAGTAAGTACACTGCACAGAGTTAACAGTAGAAGTAACAACATTAGTCTGCACATATGGATTAGTCAAGTTCTTAAGTAAAGATGCCATATGGGTCATTTGTGAAGTTAATTCCTTGTATGCATATGTGTCCTGTACTCCTGTTGTTTTTCTAGGTGCAACTGACCGTGGGTCAGACCAATGTCCATTGTTGTTAGAAATCTTTTCAAGTATGTCATAACCTTCATTATAGGTACTAGCTGTGAAAGCTCCTCCTGCAGTGGCATCAAGCATTTGTTTAGCAGTGGTGTTTAAACCATTGTAAAACGTCTCTAGCTGTATGCAGTAGAGAATGCCATGGTGAGGACATTTTCTCAGTAGCTCTTTATATCTTTCCCATGCATCAGGAACTGCCTCATCGTCCATTTGTTTAAAAGTGCAAATTTCATTTCTGGACTTAGCATTCCTAGTGGGTGGAAAATATTTTTAAAAAAAAATCTGCCATATTGTTCCATGAAATCACAGAATCTGGTTTTAAAGAAGTATAGCATGATTTTAATCTATCCCTTAGTGAAAATGGAAAAAAGTTTTAGTCTCAGAGCATCCTCAGATACTCCAGGGATGAGAAATGAATCTGTGATCTCCAAGAAAGATCTTAAGTGTGCATGAGGATCTTTAGATGGCATACCAGCGAACTGGCCATTGGTTTGCAGCATCTGAAACATTATAGGCTTGAGTTCAAAATGAGCAGTATTAATAGTTGGTTTAAGAATCCCTGTATGTAGTTGGTTTAAAATAGGGATAGCATAATCCATAATACCGCCATCTTTAGAATTTGCAAGTCTAAAGATGTTTTGTTCCTCTTCCTCAAAAGGATTTATTGGCGGATCATTTCTAGGTTCAAAAATGTCATTCCTAGGAATTACCATGGGACTTTCATTGTTGTTCCTAGGTATAATCTTGGGACCTTCATTGTTGTTCCTAGGTATAGGTTCATCTTCAACAAACACATCATCACGTTCATCCATTTCCGAAGAGGTTGAAGCTGAAGCAACTCTTTTCGCTCTTCTTCTTTGTCTAAACGTTTTTTCTATGTCTGGGTCAAATAGGAAAATATTCCCCATGTGGCAATCTGGGCATGAACTAACTTTCAAAAAGGTGGTAGAAAAATCAGTTTTTATAAACTTTACTTTAAAATGAAAAATATTTCAGCGTGCTTCCCCGGCAACGGCGCCAAAAACTTGTTTGGGTGTCAGGATTGTTTATGCAATCCTTTTTGAGATTCACTTAAAATAAAACTCAGCACAAGTATATACCTTGAACTACTATCGTCTCGTAACAAGTAATAATGGTATAAGTACCAAGTATCGATCCCACAGGGAAGGTTGGCGAAAGTTCTTTCAAAAAGTCCAATTTGTAAAAATCAATTTCAGATGGCGAATTCGAGGAAATCTTTTATGAGATGTTTGAATTGTGAGTTGTAAATCAAATTTACAGAAAATCTTAGGATGCAAAGGTTTGTTAAGACACAAAACGAGTAATCCAATAAAAAGATGTTATAACACCTGGACAATCCTATAGGATAATCCTATAGTATTGTCACAGTATCAACTATCGGGTCAGACGGCCTCCCAGGAGTACACACAGGCTTGCGTGCTATCGATACGATATCATTTATGTTATATCCCGTGAATTCTAGCATAGCACAGTGTTACCATCCTACACCGTATGAGTATAGCATTTGTCAGATGCTATAGTTATTTATAGCATTCTCATATTATCTCAGATTTTTATATTTATCTTAACTCTGAAAGCTAATGCATTTTCATACACAAAAAATTTAGTTGTCAATTAATTTAAATGTAATCATCAATGAAACATTAGTCACCTGAGATAAATAGTAGATAATTGTGTTATATTTGATACACCTATTTACTTTCATACTTATTCTGGTCTTAACTCTGCCTTACACCCCAAGCTAAGGAGATTAGCTCATAATAGCTTGAAATGTAAACGACGGGAATTTAAAGTGTTGAAAAGTAAATTGCTGGAAAGTAAATAACTGAAAAGTAAATTGCTGGAAATGTAAAGTGTAGTAATCTAAATAACCGGAAAGTAGATTGCAGAAAGTAAATTACAATAAAGTAAGTGACAGTAAGGTAAATTGCAGAAATATAAAGATGAAAGCAGAAAATGACAATAAGGAAAAATCAGAAAAATATTGCAGTACTGCTGCAGTAACTTGGGCTTCAAGCTACGAAACTTGCAGCCCAGGTAATGTCACAAAAGATTATTTCTAGCCTTGGAACTTGTAGCAAACTAATTTATAGTAACTTGGAGAACACTTTTGAACTTTAGAAGAATGTTGGTTAGAGAAAGATGAGTAAAAGCTTGAGTTGGTAACCAAATGAGTAACCGAAAATTAACTAACTTTGAAACTAGGAATAATGACTTGAAATCTTTAAGAATCAAAAGAGTACCACGAATGAAATAAATTTCACAACACAATTCTAGCAAAATGATTTTAGGAAAACCGAAAGCAAAAAAATTCCAAATATCTTCCAAAATACTTATATATTAAACCACCACCAAATTCAACCACAACTAAGGACGATGCTAACAACTACCTAATACTAGATGAGATCTAGTATTATCGATCATAAAGTGAAGTGAAGTTGTCTCCAAGTATATCAAGCCATAACAAGGCATACATATTTATACTAAAAGCAAACTTGGGTTCAAAGTATTTAAAATTACACAAAAGTTAATAACTAGAGGTAAGGCCATGGAAATTTCCAAAAATTCTGATTTAAGCATAAGGACTTGGCCCAGTTATCATCCAGCTTCGGCCCAATCATCAGCGACGGCCCAAAAACATAGCAGTCCAGTTGCTAATCCTCCAGCACTCCTACAACTTTGAAATCAGCATCAACTATTTCCTCCAGGAAGCTGTAGGGTTTTTTCCACAATCTACAAACATAAACATCTAAATCTAAATTAGACCAACTATTACTGGAAAATAGCAAGATTAAACACAAACCTAAGGGACTACTAAAAAGCCCTAAAATAACACTAAAAAGAGACACAAAGGGACAATATGGACAAATTAAACAAGTGTAAAATCTAATAAAAAGTGACATAATAGGGTTAATAAACTAACCCTATCAACGACTTAACCCCATTATGAAGGAAGTAGTGAAGAAAGAGATCTTGAAGTCCGATATCTAGTAGTAGTTAGGTGAGCCCAGTTCAATGTGTTCCAAAAAAAGGTGGCACCACGGTGATCACCAATGACAAAAATGAGCTCATCCCAACAAGGATCGCGACCGGTTGGCATATTTGTATAGATTATAGGCAATTGAACTTAGCAACCAAGAAAGATCATTTTCCATTGCCATTTATAGACCAAATGCTCGATAGGTTAGCGGGAAAGGATTTTTTTTGCTTCCTAGATGGGTACTCGGGGTATAATCAAATCCACATTGCACCCGAGGATCAAGAGAAAACCACTTTCACTTGTCCTTACGGTACATTCGCCTTTAGAAGAATGCCATTTGATTTATGTAATGCGCCCACGACTTTCCAACGGTGTATGATGTCTATCTTTTCGGATATGATTGAAGACACCATGGAAGTCTTTATAGATGATTTTTCTGTGATTGGAACCTCGTTTGATAATTGTCTTAACAATCTGCGAAAAAGTTTGGAAAGATGCGAGGAACATGACTTGATTTTAAATTGGGAAAAATGTCATTTTATGGTGCAAGAAGGCATAGTTTTGGGACACTTGGTTTATCCACGAGGTTTAGAAGTTGACAAGGCAAAACTTGAAGTTATAATGCAATTGCCCGAGCCATCCTCGGTCAAGGGCATTAGAAGCTTCTTGGGTCACGCCAGGTTTTACCAAAGGTTTATTAAAGATTTTTCCAAAATTGCAAAACCTTTGTGTAACTTGTTTCATAATGACCAAAGTTTTGACTTTGATGTCGATTGTAAAATAGCATTTGAAAAAAATCAGATCCGCACTTATTTCGGCACCAATTGTTATAGCTCCGGATTGAACACTACCCTTTGAAGTCATGTGCGATGCAAGTGACTGGGCCATGGGAGCCGTCCTCGGGCAAAAGCGCAGAAAAGTTTTCCATCCAATTTATTACGCAAGCAAAACTTTAAATGACGCTCAAATTAATTATACCACTACCGAAAAAGAATTGTTTGCCGTAGTATTCGTTTTTGACCGATTTCGCTCATATCTCATTGGCACCAAGGTAACTGTCCATACCTATCACTCCGCAATCACATATCCCATCAACAAAGCTGATGCTAAGCCTCGACTCATACATTGGGTTTTACTCTTGCAAGAGTTTGACCTTGAGATAGTTGATCACAAGGGGGTCGAAAATCAAGTAGCGGATCACCTTTCCCGATTGGAGGGTGTCATTTCAAGTGGAGGAAACCATGACATAAATGAGATTTTTCCCGATGAACAAATCCTGGCAATCCAACACTTTCATGGAGAAGCACATCCTTGGTATACGGACATAGCCAGCTACCTAGCTAGTAGATTACGACCGTATAATCTCACTATGCAACAATTTAAAAAGTTTCTTCATGATTGTAAGCATTATTTGTGGGATGATCCCCTCCTTTTTAAAATGGGAGCAGATCAAGTGCTAAGATGTTGTGTACCTGAATCTGAAATGCAAAACATTTTGCAAGAATGTCATGCATCGTCGTACGGTGGTCACTTTGGTGGCCAACAAACGACCGCTAAAATTTTGCAAAGTGGATTTTCTTGGCCAACGATCTTTAAAGATTCATTCGAATTCGTTAAAATATGTGATCGCTGTCAAAGGACCGGAAATGTGTCTCAACGAAATGAAATGCCCCTTAACAATATTTTGGAAGTGGAAATTTTTATGTTTGGGGTATCGACTTTATGGGACCGTTTCCGATGTCCTTTAACAATCAACATATATTTTTGCGGTTGACTACGTGTCGAAATGGGTGGAAACTATTGAGTGTCCCCACAATGACGCCAAGACAGTAATTACTTTTTTGCACAAAAACATCTTTACCCGTTTTGGAACACCTCGAGCTTTAATTAATGACGAGGGAACTCATTTTATAAATAAGATGTTAAATTTTGTTCTTGGCAAGTACAACATCCAACACCGAGTGGCCACCGCTTATCATCTGCAAACGAATGGGCTTGCCGAGCTTTCGAATCGTGAAATAAAAGCAATTTTAGAAAAACTCGTCAAGCCTCATCGTAAAGATTGGTCACTTAAATTGGATGATTCACTTTGGTCATATCGCATAACTTTTAAAACCCCATTAGATATGTCGCCGTATCGTATCGTGTTTGGAAAAGCTTGCCATCTCCCGCTAGAGTTAGAGTACAAGGCATTTTGGGCCACTTATGACTGAGGATGCCGCGGGAAACAAACGAAAACTCCAACTTGTTGAGTTGGAAGAATTACGAAATCATGCATACAAAAATGCTAAAATGTATAAGAAAAAAACAAAAATATGGCATGATCGTAGAGTCAACCAACGAGTGTTTTCGGAAGGACAACAAGTTTTACTCTTCAATTCTCGTTTGAAACTGTTTCCAGGCAAACTCAAGTCTAGGTGGTCTGGTCCTTTCACGATTGAAAAAGTTAGCCCGTATGGTACTCTCGATTTGGTAAATCCGCAAGATGGCAGTCTTTTTCGTGTCAACGGTCATCGTGTTAAGCACTACCTTCCCGAAGGAGTGCCCAACCCCGATGAATCCTCTCAGTAAGCTTGGTTGTGGGTTAGAAATAACCCTTGTAAATAGTAGGACTTAATTAATTTTTGTTTTAATTTATGTAGGTTTTTATGTTATTCTCGGAGCTGTGGTGAGTTGGTCACCACAGTGGTGACAGGGCTGAAGGCAAATATTTAAAAAGGAGGAAATAGGATCTAAACCAGTGGATAAAAGTTGGTACTAGATATTAGGGAGGAGTTGTCACACCCCGCTAAAGCGGAAACACGGGGTATAACAGTTTCCGATAAACAATCCACAAGCATAAAGTTCAACCACCATACATTTAATAAAAATACATTACAAAATTTAATAGTAGAATGTTTATCGTGAAATTACAATCCCGAGATAATTCAAGATAGCATTGTCCAAAAGTTTGTATATCCCCCAAGCATATTCATTTTATACGCAGAATGACCCTTAAAGTTTACCTTCTTGATTACCTGAAAAGCATGTACAAAAATATGGTTAACTACGAGAGTTGGTGAGTTCACAGGTTTTAAAGATGCACAAAACATTTTATATGCAAAAATTGGATAGTTGGAGCATGTTCGTGCTCAAAAGCTTAACTTGAATACTTGGAGCATATACGTGCTCAAATACTTGGAGCATATCGGTGCTCATTAGCTTAACTTGAAAATTTCATGAGTATTGCTTTACGTATGACTTGAGTCGGTATAACTTAAACTTGGTTGAGCCACTACTAAACCGTCCCGGACCCTTGTTTTTGCCCCGTGTGCCTTGACTCAGAGGTGGTCTCAAGCGCCGCATGGTCAATCACTTCTCTAGTATAGTGCACTCCTAGCTCGTCAGCTGTAAGAAGTGGGGTTGGTCAAGCCCAAATAGCGCTATCCACTAATACTATAGGCCCAATTTTCTGGGTTAATAGTAGTGTCGTGTGGGGACTAACTCTTAAATACTCAACATACCAACTATTTAACGTCATACATCTTACTTTTTTTTTAAAATGCTTGAGAACAAGCCTTGGCGACTTAACAGCGCAAAACATTTCAATTAACTCATGAATCATTATAATCGCACTTAAGCATGCTTTTCACCCCAAAATCATTTAAAACAAGTAAAATGGGGCTGTGAATACTCACCTTGAGAGTGAACTTGGAAACTTAACGATAGTGCTCAAAATAGGTGTCGCTTCCTTGGTTTCCTATAGTGAAGGTTGCCATAGTGGAAATACGTTAATACCCGTTCCTATGTCCAAATGACCCGTCCAAATAACTTATGAAATGCCATTAAGTAGGTGTCAATGTCCAAAACCATATTTAGATCAATTATAGTCTTATTATGTCTTAACACAAGTCTAGATCTCATTATGATCACTTTTCTGAAAATTCAGCAGTAGCTGTCCAAAATTTTAGTCAACAAAACCACTATAGAAACATATCTTCCCAAAGTAATGAATTCACCAAAATTTTGTGGTAATACTATAGTGTGTAAAGAGTAAATCTGCACTTTTTTCATAATTTTTGGATGAGTTTTGATACCTTAAATAATTTCCACAAAGCAGTGTGTCACTGATTTCCGGATCAGTGACATACCTCACTTGTAGCATGCTTTTGGGGTATCAATTCTTTGAATTAGCCAATGATCCTTATATGGGTGTAAACCTAACTCAAAATCCTATCATTTGGAAAAAGATTCACTTAATTTGGGATAAGAAATGAGGGAGTTATGGCCTCTACAAGATAGGTGTATGAATCTATCTTCACTGGACAGATTGCACCATTTTCTTGTAAAATCCATTTAAGTACTCAAATCATCTCCAAAATTAGTTTTTTCGGACTTTTTTAGAAAGCTAACACCCTAAATTAAAGTCTAGAAGCAAAAATCCCAATTTTGAACATGTGGTTTAAGAGTTGTGCATGCTAGAAGTGAAGGTTAGTTTCTGGACAGATTTCAAAGTACCAAAACATCTCTATTAAGCCAAAAATGATGATCATTATAGCATGGTTTTTGGTATAAACCATGTCTTCACATCATTAAACATTGTAATAAGACTTTATAGTATACTTTAAGATTCTTGGACTCATAGCATTAAAATATGCTCATCCATACTTTTGCATGAATCATTCAACCATTCAAATGTTAAAAATTACTTCAAAATTTGTCCTTAATCATATGGAGATTATAATTTCCATCTTAAGAACACTTTTAGTTTAAACTTCCTTTTGTACCACTAATACCAAAATACCAAAGTAACAAGGGTGCAAATTATTCATACATGCATTGCTATTAAGAGGACAAATAAGTGATTTTCACCACTTTTTAAACTCTTAATCATGTGAGGTTTGTAATACCTCATCCTAAGAGTTCTAATAATAAAAAATTATTGAAATAACAAGAATTTTAATTCATAATCACCACAATTTCTTGGTTCAATCCATCAAAGTACCCAATTTCTACATGCATGAACACTTTAGTTAAACCCTTGATGAAATTTCCATGTTTCTTTGAAATGGAGATCATAATCTTGAAACAAAACTCTATATATATCAAATGTGATCTCTTCTATCATCAAAAACAAGTTTTATACACATTTGAATGTAGAATTTTGCTTATGAACTCCAAAAATCGAAAGTGTATAAACATGCAAACAAAAGATGAAATTTAGATGTTACCTAGTGAAATTGTTGTCCAAACTAGATACCAATCTTCTATTGATGACCCAAAAACCTTGTTTCTTCTCCTAATTTGTTCCAAAATTTCGAAATTGAGGGTGGTGGTGGTAACTTTGGCCGAACTAGGTGAGGAAGAAGAGAGAGAGAGGAAAATGAAGAGGTGATCTAATTTTTGAAATGAAAATGAGTTGAAAATGAGTTTTATTTAAAATTTTAAATTAGTTTTAAATATTAAAGTTAAGCCTCCATGTGACATGTGTCCATATGACACATATATTGAAATTAAAATAATGAATTATGGTTATTATAGGTAATTAAATCAGATATGTGAGAACCGAAATACCTGATTCTCAATTTTTTTGCTGAACACATTCTATATGTATAAAAAATGAAAGTATTTCAATTAAATAATATAAACTTAAAAATTTTATGAATTTTGGACTTAATTCTTTATTTTTTTTTGGCATTTCTGGACAGTGACGGTCAGACACGGAACTGTTCCGGGCATTCTACGCAACCTCCTAAATTTTCAGGAAACTTTTATCTTAAAATTTTATGCAATTTAAGGAGTGACAAATACTTAAATCTTAATTTTCATTAACTTAGAAATTAACCTGAGCACTAATCTTGACGGTTGTCACAGGAGCCCCACATCTGACCCATGGGATTTTTGACTTTGGCTTCTCAAAAGTTGTGAAAAGTTTTCCTTTTGAAAAATCTATTTGGGGAGTAAAGATAAGAGTATTTTATAAATAAATAAAGAGGAACTTTCACCTTTTTGGAACCCCTCAGCCGATCTCTCTCCCTCCATTTGTCTTTTCTTTTCTTTTTGAAATCATTTACCCATAACCACTCTAACCTTTCCCTTCTCATTCCCTCTTATTTTCTTTTTGACCAAAACTTTTTCCCTTCCCTATAACCATCATATCTCTACTAAACCATCACCTTTCTTTTCTCCCCTAACCCATCACCTTTCTTCTATCCCATCACACCCCCATTTTCTTTCATCTTTCAAGAAACCTAAAGTTTGGAAACCAAAAACCTCACCCAAACCCATACTCTCTCCTCTCCATGGATCAGAAAAAACGCCTTACATTCGACCCAACTCACCCTATCGCACCATCCAATGACGAGAGCCATCGCTCGTCGTTCGTCCGGCGTCGGTGGCAACCCCTATGCAGATCACCCAACTGCGACATCGATCGCCGCTACTCCCACCATGATCGTCGACGCCACCTCTTCCGCCAGAGCGTCCATCAACACTGTTTTCCCGGCTCACCTTGATACTGATTCTGCCACTGGTGCGACTCACCACAGTGGCCAGCCCCCGTCTACTTGTTTTTTAGGTTATTTCGCTGACTTTTGGATACTTGATTTATCTTTTGTGTTATCTTTTGTTCTAACTTCTGTCGGGTCTACTTTTGGTTATTTTGCTACATTACGATCGTACCTCGATCTTTTTGGTTTATGATGTATGTTATTACCTGATGATTTCGATTCCTGTCTTGTGTGAACTCACTTTTGCAGGTGTATATTCTCTTTGGTTCGTATGATTTCCTTGGTTTGAGAGGACGTAGGCCATCTTTCGCTACGATCAGCCCATGCACGTCATTCGCTCCTATTTATAGCCACTTTCGTCCTTCTCCCATGCAACAAGGACGTTGCACATTCTAAAAGTTGGGGAGGGGTTTCGTAATCATATCCGATAATGGGAAAAATACCATAAAACGATTGAATTTTTTTTCAAAGAAAAGCTACCAATCTACTTTCATTCGGCCTCTTAAAAATTTCTCAAATAAAAACATAAATTAATTTCACCAAAAAGAAAATGGGAAAAGGAACCGTATACATGCAAAATCCATACCATATTCCTTTCTCACAAAAACAAATAAGTTTGGGGAAGTAAAAGAAAGGAAAGCCGTAAAAATGACCCAACCCACAAACACTCACCCCTACAAGACCTACCGATGAAACCAAAGATCATGCGATCAAAGAAGAATCATGCACCGCGTTGTTCCAAGGGTAATTCTTCAACTCACTTTCCACTTTAAAATTTTGGGTGCGCTCATTTCTTTTCTTTTATTTTCTTTCTTTTCATTACTTGAGGACAAGTAATAGCTTAAGTTTGGGGATGTGATAACCCTCATATCTTAGGGTTATTTGTCTCTCTTTTTATACCCATTTTCCTTATTTTTGTCATCCCAAAGACCCATTTGAGCCTTTTCTCTTTCTTTGGTCCAAAGTATACAAAAAATCATGAAATAGCTTAAAAATCAAGTTTAGTCATCCCTCATATCTTGTGTATTATCTTTTCTATATACTGTCAAGTATTCATACACACCGGTTTAGTAATTTTATTGACTATGTTCTTACCATGTCTCAAATTGAAATTATTTTTGATGGCAAGACACCCCGTTTGAATTTCAAAGTTTGTTGAGCATTATTTCATTCAAAGCATTTCTTTCAAGAATGTCTATAATTGTTCTTATAGACAACATCCAATTTTTCATGACCTAAGCTTTTAATGATAAATCATTCATAATTGATCTTTTCCATACATTGTTAGATTCTCAAATAAGTCTTTTGTATTCATTTCATTCATTCAATATCCTTGTTTTGAGCGAATCTTTCTTGATTAAAATGCTTAAATCTTCATGATTATCTTACTGAGCATATATATATATATATATATATAGAGAGAGAGAGAGAGGGAGGGAGGATCAAACGAGAATGATATCAATTAAGGAACGACTCTCATCCAATCATTTTAATGAATTAAATATCAAAATTATTTATTCAAAAAATTTGTTAAAAGGGTATTTTGGTTTTATATTACAATTCATTATTTATGGATAGATTTTAATTCCTAAAATAATGAGATCACATCATCTATCTAATACGATTCAAATCATGAGATCACATCATCTCTCTCATAAAATTCATAATGTTTCCTCTCCAATCTTCCTCTCCAATGGTAGTTTCGGTGTTCTATACCTTACTCTCTTCCTGATTCTTCCTCTCTCCACTTAGCATCAACACGTTCTCGTCCTCCACTCGGACCTTGATATCACCGGATTTGAGACTCGACAAGTCGATGATGAAGACATAAGAGTTGGGATACTCTTTCACATCAGCTGGAGTTACAACCATAGCTCTTGCGTCACGGACGTAGGCTCGAGAATGGTCCGACATTGCTTGACTGGTTGTTGTTGGCGTCATCGGTGGTTTCGAGGATGTGGAAGAAAGGGGTGTCGAAACCAATAAGACTGATATCCATTAATTTTGAGTTATGGATGATCTTCTAAGGAAAGAAGCATTTTGATGGTGGATTTATAGGTGGATTATCGAAGGAGAAACGAGGATTACCATGATAAACGAATTTTGAATTCATTATACTAGCAGATCACTTGTGATTAACATGATAAACCAATTTTGAATTCATTATAGCAGTGAATCACATGTGATTACCATGATAAATGAATTTTGAATTCATTATACCAGCAGATCACTTGTGATTAACATGATAAACCAATTTTGAATTCATTATAGCAGTGAATCACAGGTGATTACCATGATAAACGAATTTTGAATTCATTATATCAGTAGATCACTTGTGATTAACATGATTAACCAATTTTGAATTCATTATAGCAGCGAATCACTTGTGATTACCATGATAAACGAATTTTGAATTCATTATACCAGCAGATCACTTGTGATTAACATGATAAATCAATTTTGAATTCATTATAGCAGCGAATCACTTGTGATTACCATGATAAACGAATTTTGAATTTATTTTCAGAAAAATGAGGAGAGATTGAGACGTGTTGAGATAAATTAGGAAGGAATTTTTTGATTTGATATGATATCACATCCCTAAAAAATCGCCTGATTGATATCATTAAAAAAAATTCCAATTTTTCCCCTAAAGTCATTTACCAACATATTTTAAATGGTATTTTGTTGTCATTAATTACATAAAATGCCATGATTAATTTCAACCACTGATTTAATCTAATCAAGGGCCGAGATCTATCCCTTTATTCTTTTAAATACACTATGTTCTCGTTTGAACCCACGCCTATATATATATCTGACATGTATTTTCTACTGTGCTTTAATTGTTAAAATTAAACCATTTGAGCAACATTTTGCTTTTAGGACAATATACATGGTAATTGTGTGAGCTTAATTGAACTTCTATGGATTCACGATAACCAGTGTTTCCTACCCACGAAGTTATCCTTGAGTGATCGAAAGGCGAGGTGTCAATATTTGAGTGTGGGTGTGTGATGAGATAAAATGAAAAGAGAGTTTGATTAGAAGTGAGCTTAAATTATAAAAAGAAAGAGGGTAAGAGATCAGAGTAAAAGAATATCAAACTTTGCACCAACTTTTTCTGAGTCGGACAGCCACATTACTGATGTTTCACAATTCTTTCATGAACTTCATTGAAACAGGCAACTAGCTCATACCAACTCTTGCTTTAAACCCCACCAGCTACTCATTTCTTTCTTAACAAATAGATGTTTCAATTTTTCTTGGGGACGCAACACATAATCTATCTTGTCTTCATTCGGAAGATGTGGATATTGAAAAAGACGAAAGTCTGCCCCACCTTCGCACTTCGATCATGCACAATTGAGTCCGTGTAATACTATTGTTGTCTCAATGGTTTACACATTTTGAGCCTTTTATAAACATTCATGTTTTTAATTCTTTCATACACAAGCACATTCACATAGAAAATTTGTTTTTCTATCGAAACGTTCATAGAATAATCTTGTGTTATTCTATGATTGAATGGAAGACCTGGGGAGTGATCATCAATAAAACTCCTTGTACAGTACATTCGTTGTACTAAGTGACTTCGTGTTACTTACAGGCATCGTAACTGATTCATTTGTTGATTCAGGGTTACATTCATATTTGTCTAAATTTGAAAAGATTTAGATGAATACTTTATGAATTGACGGATGTTCAGAGGCTCGTTTGGAAAGATCTTTGGTCAGAGAGAAAATACATGACATTTCTTGTAAAGTTTTGATATTTTTATGCTCTACATCATCAAAAAGGGGGGAGAAATAACCCCTTTAGTCCTACCAATAGTAATGTTGAACAAGGGACCAGAGGTCATCGTTGATCAAGATTCAAGACTAGAAAGACCCTTCATTTTGTATTTTTATTTTGTTTTTGAACGTTGGATGTTGGTGAAGAGGATGTTGGCTTAGTTATGAGGACATGGAACCTCTCCTGCTTCATTTATTTTGTATATGAAAGCATTCCCGAGAACCATGATGAGGCTCCCCCACCGGAAACATCCCCCGCCGGTCTCGTCTTCTTCCCCATAGCAGGCCGTTCTAGAAACTAGAAACAAAAAGAAATACAAACCCATGTGATGAAGAACGACGATGAGGCTCAAATCCTACCAAATATTATCTCCGTTGGAGGAGTGACACCCTCCTCGGATACGTCCAAGTCCCATCACCGACCACTCCTTATCATCATCCACTCCACTGTTACAAAAACCGAAACACACACACACATACTGTTGCACACAAAAAAAAACCCAGGCACCGAAGAGGAAGAGCTAACGGGTTGGAGGTTGCGTTGTCTGTATGTTTGTAAGTATTTTGTGTCATTGATGGTTGTGGAAGAACTCCACTCAGTGGTATGGAGATGATGACTCTGTGATGATCAGACCCGTTCCTGACATTTTATAGGCCCTGGGCGAGATGTAGAAAAGGGCCCTCGATAATTATGGAATTTTTTTTTGATATATTGTTTTTTTATCATAAGAAATAAAATTAAATTCAATAAATATTCATAATTCATATAATATTTTTTCCGAGTATTCCTAGACGCAAAATCAATCAATAATTATTTATAAATTAATATTATCTGTCATATCAATTTTACATAGCATCGTTTGAATTATTTTGTTGTTTCTGAATGATAAAAGAATTTGGTTTCCACCGTAAAAAACATCCTCATGATGTACATTTAAAATATAAAATGACATAATTTTGGATCAAAATGTTGAGTATTCAAAGTAATACTCTATGTAAATCAATATAAATCAGTTGTGTTTCTATCTCATCTCATCTTTGGTTAATGTTTTTCATCACCGTTTTAAACTTTTAGGGTTGAAACAATTTTTTTTAGGAACCATCAATCTTAAAATCAAAACTCATGTTGGTTATAGCTTAAGATTTTGTTATTGTTTTAGAGATAGGTGAATATCAATATTATTGCACTCAATATTAAGTAATAAATAGTCAATAAGGTTTGAAAAAAACAAGGGTATAGATATAAGTTGAATCGTCTCATATGGTTGGTATTTTTTTTCAAAAGGTAGGAGTGCGCTATCTTAGTTAATAACAAGAAATCTATTAAGTTCTAATACAAATATAGAATTCATGCGGATGAATAATTAAAAGAGATAATATATCAACATTTTATAGATAAGTAGTTTTAAACTTTGATACTAGATAAGAAAAACCTTAAAGAAACGATAGACAATACTATAAAATGAACAACTAATTAACTTTTTATATATTTTTGTTTCCAATGTAATTAATTAATACATGTTTGAGCCCTTAATATAATACAAAATTCTTTGGATCTCATTAGACTTTGAATTTTTAAGAGGACAAGTGAGAGATGAATGATGGAGAATATATTAAAGTTTTTTAGGCAAATACTTTTAGACATTGGTATTAGATAAAAAAAACTTAGAGAAACAATAAACAATATTATAAAGTGTACGACCAATTAACTTTTAACATATTTTCTTTTCCAATGTATTTAATTAATATATGTTTGGGCCCTAATATAATACGAAATTCTTTGGATCTTATTAGATATTAAAATAATCTTTTTATTTCCTATTACTACTAACATATACTAAAAAAGTGGTCATTGGGGATAAACTCAGGGTTGCACGCTTTAGCAGTCGGGCCAAAAGCTCAGCTTTGCCAAGGGATTAGTCTGGCAAGGCCCAGGATACCCTTATAAAAAAAAACATATACTAAAAATATTGGGCCCCTATTTTTCGTGGGCCCTGGGCATATGTCTGACCCGCCCTCCCCCAGGCACGACACTGGTGATGATGATGAATTGATGATGTGTGTATATATGTATTATGTTATACTAGAAGCGTACTCGTACAATGCAGCGAGATACATCACAATTTTAATGTTTCATTTTATTTTTTGTTTTTTTGTCGATTTACAGTACGATTTTGGATGGTTTTGAGAAAGTGATATTGTTTTTTTTATAAATTTGTTTAATTTAGGCTTAATAATATAGTTTTTTTATATAAAAAATAAGTATTTTGTTAGAATTCAATTATTATCTTATGTATTTTAATGACATCTAGAAAAAATAACCAATTACATATTTAATAATATAATTAAAACAAATTTATAGTAATATAATATATTAATTAATAGTGATACATGGAAATGTCTGCATAAAAGGAAGACTCTACACATACCAAATTGGTGGGTGTTAGAAGCCTGCAGTAGTAATATATATCTTGTGCTTTGATACTTGTAAATTAAGATATTTTTAAAATCTTGCATAAAATGATGGTACCTTATGCCTAATAATTTGTATTTAATAGTTTTTTTTATCCGTGCTTTATAATATAGTATAGATGAAGGAGGTTAAGGGGATAACCTAAAAAAAACGGAAAACTGAAGAAAACTCTGGTAGCCCTTCATCTGGATGCATTTGTGCATACAGGTAATTATGTTTTTTTTAATGCACGTGTGCATGTTACAAATTACTTGTATGCACAAGTGTATACCGTCCAGATGAAGGGCTACCAGGGTGTTCTTCAGTTTTCCATTTTTTTGAGGTTTTACCCTGAACCTGACCCTATGTTATATAATATTAAATATAGTATAATATTTTATATTAATAATCTTTTTGATTATTTTTTAATATGAAAAAGTGAAAAAAATAATTAACTAATAGATAAGGACAAAACAGAAAAAGACAAATTAATAGATAAAAGGCAGAAATACTCTTCATCTTAACAAATATTTTTAACGGAGTTAGTGACGAGGGACCATTTTCAGAACAAAATGAAATCCACGAGGACAATTTGTAGACTTATCAAAGTTTAGGTCCCACTTTCAAAGATTTCATTAAACCTCAGGGACCAAAATTAGGGGCTGTTTGGTTGGCTCTTAATGGTGCCATTAAGAGCCCACCTCTGAATCGGTAAGAGGCTAGGGTTGTTTGGCAAAAAAAAATGAAGCCTCTTAACCATGACAAATGCCTCTTAACGATTTTGCATCTAGGGTATTGCAAAATGGTTCAGAGATGACTTTATTCCACAATTGCCCCTCTTTCATTTTTTCTCAGGCCACATCTTCTCCCATGGTCATCTCCTACGGTTATCTTCTCCCATAGAAGTCTCCACGATCGTCAGTCATCACGTCGCCGGTCTCTCGTCGGCAACCTCTCTTTCCGGCCATCCTGTCGACACAACCTCTCTCTTGATCTCGCAGCAGGTATATATCTTTCTTCCCTCTCGTTGAACAACCCCTTTGAAATCGAACAACCCTCCTTTGAAATCATCCTTGTTTCACGTTTTTGAAGTTCTTCAAGTTTCATTTTAAAGTTCTTCAAGTTTCGAAATTAAACAACCCCTGTGATTTTTCTTCTTTAAGTTTGATTAATGTTGAATGTTAAGTGTTTAAACAACCCCTGTGATATTTGGTTCTTCGTGAATCGAACAACCTCCTTGAAATCATCATTCTTTCAGCTCCATTGTACAAACAACCCCTGTGTTGTAGAAACAGTTGCATTGTAGTTTCTACTTGGTGACTTGTTTAGTGGTTTTTGACAAATAATCGAATTTATTATTATTATTATTATTAAGTTTGGTGGTTTGGGGTATGTTTGTGTTGTTGAACCCAGATGGGAAATGATGCTACTGTTATCTTCATGCTACTGTCATGTTAATTGATTTTTTTTGCTACATTTTTTCTTCCTTGTTAGAGCATCTCCAACCTTAACACTAAAAAACACACCAAAAACACTAAATTTGGTGAGCCCATTAACACAAAAAAAAACTCTCAACTCCAACCATACTCTCAAAAAAACACCAAATTTAAGGACCCACATTAAAATAATATATTTAATTTACTATAAACTATTTTAATAACAAATTTTATACATAATCAAAGCAAATTTATATTAAAATATGAAAAGAAAAGCAAATAATGGTGGGTCCCCCCATAAAGTCATGGCCGGCAAATTCCAATTTGGACGACAAATTTGCCGTATAGAATTCATGGCCGGCAAATTTTTTTTGGTTATAGCGGATGGTTGGAGAGTGCCGCACGGCAAATTCTTTGATTTACCGTGCGGTTGGAGATGCTCTTAGACACAATAAAATTTATGTTGAATCTAAATTGATGCTACTGTTATGTTAATTGATGCTAGTGTTATCTTGATTGGATTAATATGAATGCTTTTTTGAAGTAATATTATTGAGTATGTAGTTATATTTGCAAATTAATTGTTTTATTCAGATATATGCTAAACAGTTATCTGTCATTCAGAACTAAATCATTCAGAGGGTTAAAATGGTAATTTGTTGTCATTCAGACTGTCCATTCAGATCAGTTACTAAACCGCCATATTTCATTTTGCACTAAACCATACAGAGCCTCTTAAGCATTTCAACCGCTTAACTATTCTGCACTAAACCATTCAACAACTACCAAACTGCCCCTAGTTTACTTTTTTATTTTATTTTATATTAGAATCCATTTTTCTTAACCTAACGTAATACTTTCAAAATTATTGATAATTTATGAAATTGAGGTATAATTGGAGGGAGTAGTGCTGTCTCCAAATTCAAAACCCCTCAAAACCCTCCGACGACATTCCACCGGTTCCGGTGGGCGACAATTTCGAACCTTTCTGTCATACCATTGCAGAACAAAAGTACTCTTGCTCTGTCGTTGTATCTCAATTTTCCTTGGACGATTGTTTTCAACTTAATGAATTCCAAATTTCCGAGCTTTGAAGGCTGATTGATGCCCTCCATTTTTCATTCCCTTAAATAGTCGCTTCCAGGTTTGTGTTTTCTTCTTACATTTTTAATTCAAATGCATGCGTTCTATGTGCAGGGCCTTCTAGTAATCTTATACATGCGTTCGATGCTGATGACTACCTTTTTCTTCTTCTTGTTATATTGGGGGTCTGGGGGTTCGGGCAAGAGGAAACACAATACAGTGTGAGGATAATTGAATCCAACTATGGCTGACATAACATAATTGAGACAACAAAAGGCAGCATGTTTGAATGTTTTGCTGTAGTGTTTGTGGGATGGGTACAGAGATGGTACTAACCGTTATATTCAGTATTTGTACTATTTAATAGCAGAAGATTTAGTAGAGTTTGTCTTTGGTGTGAATTTTGTAGTTTATGGGAGGATTCTGATAACCACATTTTGTCTCCTACTCCATCTTTCTGTGTATCCTCTTGGGTACAGATGATAGGTCCCAATCAAAGCTAACAAAAAAGATAGTGTTCTACGTGGGTTGAGAACTAAACCACAGATTTTCTTTTAGATTCAATTGGCTGCCTCCCTACTACATTCACATGGAAATATATAAAGGAAAGTAAACAATGGTTCCTAAAAACAAGCCATATCCCCTAAGAGATAGGCACTAACGATAGTGGCAGAAAAATGGGCATAACTCCTAAAGCTAATACGGTTACTTGACTTATCATTACCCATCTCTTGTGCATGAACCTTGTCCTCAAGGTTCCTCATCTTTTTCCTCATCGGACATATCTGGGCCGGTTCCTCCACGAGTATCGACCATTTCCAGTAGCATAACCTGTGATCCTTAACATTTATGACCAGGAATGAACTTGTCATTGCAATTGAAACAACGGCCCAGAGCTCGTCGTTTTTGCATCTCATCCCAGCTGAGCCTCTTTATAGCAGAAGCTGATTTGGGTTCCGTTGGTGATGGGGCAGCCAGAGTCAAACCGATGAATGGTCTTGTGCTTTGCTGTTGACGCACTAGTTGTTCATCCTTCATTCGTGCAAGGTTGATAGCTTCTTTCAATGATTTCGGTTTAAACATTCGAATGTCATCATCTTTTTATGACTTGAGGCCTCCCATGAATGTTCCTACTAGTACTTTTACCTTGAACCCGGTTACCCAGCTTCTCAAACTCCTTGGTATTTGTGTAGGGAGCCGGTTTGCTTTACCCGCGATAAGGCTTCATCAAAGTCTTCGCATTTGGTAGGACCAAACCTTGCCGACAACTCGTCTTAAAAGCGTGCCCATGTGATTTCCTTACCATCTTCTTGAAAGGCACGACGCAACCATTACCACCATTGATTAGCCTCCCCTTCAAGATGAAAAGAGGCCAACCACACCTTCTGTGGCTTTGACGTCTTTTGAAATTCAAAAATTTGGTCCACTTTGGCAAACCATTCTGTAGGATCATCTGCTGAAAAGCGTGGGAACTCCAATTTAGCCACTTTTGATGAGAACAAAGGCCTCCCTCCGTTAGCATCTTCCAGGTTTGAGTCTTTGTTATAGCGGAAACGATTGTTGTCGTACTTGTTCGCAGTTTCCTTTTGAGAGAGCACAATATCAACTAGCTTCTGGATGGTTTCCCTCATTTGGTGAAGCTTGTTGGCGACACCCATCTCCAGTCTGGTCTTGAACTCCTCCTAGACCTACCTCCAAATTTTCAATCCTCTCCGTGTTAGTTGCCATGAAGGACTAGCTCTGATACCAGTGATAGGTCCCAATCAAAGCTAACAAAAAAGATAGTTTTCTACTTGGGGTGAGAACTAAACCACAAATTTAAATTCAGTCATCTGCCTCCCTACTACGTTCACATGGAAATATATAAAAGAAAGAAAACAACAGTTCTTAAAAACAAGCCATATCCCCTAAGAGATAAGCACTAAAGATAATGGCAGAAAAATAGCCATAACTCCTAATTGACTGGTTCCTAAAGCTAATACGGTTACTTGGCTTATTAACAGATGATTTGATCATTTTAAAGATCTTGGTTAGAGTAAGGGTTAATGTTACTGGCTTCATTTGTTAATATACAACAATTATGTTTAATTTTATAGGGATAACTTGTTCATCAGGAATCTGTGAGTTGGCAATGGAAGGTGTATTGATTGATTGTGTACAGAACAGCCTTCAACATCTATTGTACCATAATGCCATTTTTATGTGTGAACGCCTTTGCTCAGAGTTCCCCTCAGAGGTACATGATTTCTCAAACTAACTCTTTAATGTGTTGCTTCTAAAGATCAGTTACTTCTTCAAATCTGAATTTGATGCTAAAATTTGTGTACTTTAGGCATCCATTATAGCAGATGTCTCTACTTCAGGAACAAACAGAAATTAAATGATTAGCATAATATAATTCTTCGAAACTACTTTATCCGGTGGAAAAATAAGTTAAGTAAGCTCACTTTGAAAAAGAAAACGATGCATCCATGGAGAATTTACATTAAATTTTCTATCAGAGTTGATAATTATGTTTTGTATATCAACGTGTTAAGTATAGATAATGAAGTATGTTTAATAATCTTCATGCATCACAATTCCGACTACGTGACTTTAGTTGCAAAGAAGTCTTGTATACATTTTTTGTTAACCAAGGAAAATGAGCAGAACTTAACATTTCATTTCTTTTTTATCACCTATGTGCAAGGATACAGGCGTGCAAATATGGATTTGTTATACATGGATACCTGGATTCAAGGACTTTAAAAATTAAGGATACATTGGTGCATTTATATATACTATATGTGTGTACCGTGTACATCATATATATAATTCTTAAAGCAACGCAATAAAAGAAATAAATTATCATCATAGTTCTCTCATTTAATTTACAAATCAAAAGTGAACTCTAGTTTCCGACAAAGTTAGCATATAATGTAGAAAACAAAAAAAATTATGAACATCAATGTCTTTGACTCGAATAGTTAATACTATTTGCAACATAAGGACACATGGCTTAGGGAGTGTTTGTTTTCAACTTAATAAGCTTAATGGGTGGTTAGCTTAATTGGTTAAGGTATATTAAGGTGTTTGATTTTAACTTAATACTAAAAGATTGACTTAATATGTTAAGTTAGCCCATCCTAACTTAATGCAACAAGTTAGAAAATTTCCAAAATTACCCTTGTCCTACAATTTAATCACACATGTCTAATTAAAAAAATAAATTGTTTAATTACCAACATGTATAAATTAAAAAAATTCTAATCAAACAATCATATATTATTGTTTATTTGTTTTAAATATATTTTAAGTTATTAAGTATTGTGTTATGAACTCGTTTGATTTTATATTATTTTAAATAATTCATATTATTAATTTTTTTTTTTGTCATTTTAAATATTTGTCAAGCAGTTTATTTTCATTCAACACATATGTAGATATAAGGTTAAAAAGGTAATTTTTGTTGTTCAGACTATTTATTGAGGATAAAAATCAAACAACAACTTATCTTAATTTATTCAGATAGATTAATGTTTAAAAACAACTTAATAGATTCAGAACTTAATGGATAAAAAATCAAACAACCCCTTAGTATCATTCTTTTACTTTAATGTGTCCATAACAATCTAAACTATTGAACAAAAATAATTCATTACCTTGTCTGCTCATTGTGATTGGTCTCCGCCTCTCTCTATCCTATGCAAAAGTACTTTTGTTAGACTTAAGCTTTTTAGCCCTAATTTCTGATTTGTTGCATGTGAACTTTTTTTGTCTCTCCATTTTTCTAACAAGACCAAGATTTCCCCTCATGCATTGAAATTAACCTCTCAAAAAACATATGAGCTTTTATTCTTTTATTTTAAATTATTTCCTTCTTACTGATGGTGTACTTGCAGACAAACTTACAGTTGTTAGCTGCTTGTTACTTACAAAGTAATCAAGCGTACTCAGCATACCATATATTAAAGGGTATGTGCAACATGTTTACTGCATGATTAAAGTAGTGTGATTGCATTGCCAATACATATACTCATATTTACAGGCTCAATGTTTTAGGCCGGCATATTTTAGTTGAAGTTACACTCATCATTTCCCTTTTTGTCTCGTTTAATTTGAAGGAACACAAATGCCTCAATCCAGATACTTGTTTGCAGTATCATGCTTCCAGATGAATATTTTTAGTGAAGCCGAAATGGCATTATGCCCTGCTAACGAGCCTGGTGCAGAGGTAAGCAGGGATCTTGGGTATAGTCAAGACACATGGAAGCATCCTAAAAGTTATTCATGTGGCTGTGTTGGAAACATTAGTTAGGCACATGTTTTCTTTTTGAGATGTCACCAAATCAAATTTAAGTGAATGACGGTGATGAATTATCTCATTTTAAGATACTTGTTCAATGATTCTTGAACAAGTTTTCTTTTAGGCACACATTTTCTTTTTGAGGTTGAATGATTCTTGTTCAATGCGTTTCTTTTTTCTTTCTAGGTCCCAAATGGTGCAGCGGGCCATTATCTTCTTGGCCTCATATATAGGTATTTTACCTTAACTTCTTTAGATATCCTCAATCTCCCATATGGTAGTCATGGTCGTATATACAAGGATACTACAAATAGTTTCTCTATGGCAGTTACTGTTAGTGGAATTGCTTCTGAAGCTGTCTTGAAGACAAGTCACCTGTTGAAATGGCAATACAATGCATGATGCACCTACCATTATGTGGTCTGTGAAAGTTAAAATGTTAGCATAGATTATGACAGATGCTGCCTAACGAGTGGTTGTTTCCATGATTTAAAATAACTTACACGATTATTATTGGCCATTCGCATCCATTTATATCAATGAGTTCACTGGCCCATTATAATTCAAGAAAAAAGCAGAATAAAATGCAACTTTGATTATTAGACCTAATGCTCTTTGGGCATTAGGATCATGATTGGATTTATAATTTATTATTATATATAGAACATTGTGATAGCATGCCATTTTGATGTTATATGGACAAATATAATGGGGTACAATGATTAATTTGTAAGATAATGGACTCAAAGAGTGGGCTGATCTAATGAAGTGTATCTACCGGATCAAGTAACATGTGTAGTCTATGAATAGGAAAGCTGTTTTACTTCTACAACAAATAAAAAGATAAATAAGCTATATCTGTGGCTGTGGGAAAAAGTAGCACAATTTTAGTATCATTTCTCCTATAAGGATATTCATCTTGCAGATCAGATGACTTGTGAGAGGGATAAAAATATAAGGCTGCATCATAGTTACAATGCATAATTATACTTTATGTACAGTTCTACAGAATGTTGGTTTATAATTTCATGTTGGGATTTTTGTGCCCAAGGTAATGTTGACATGAGTATGGTGGCTGTCAAAGATGTTCTAAAAGGAATTAGCAAAGCAGAACACCTTATAGTTAATCGATTCTAAGGACATTTGTCTATAATCAGAAGGAGAGTAGGTATAAGTATGAAATTCTACAGAATATTTCAGGCTTACATAATGATGAAAGCAAATTAGCGGTTATTATTACCAAGGGAGGAAGTAGCTGCCTGTAAAGAGTGTGGGATGACTTGATCAGTGAAACATAGTTGTTAAATTAGTCAAATAAGGGAACCATATGTGCTTAAAGGGCTTCTTTAGTTTTAATCTGTATCTCCTTTCATGCGTATCCCCTTTGGATATCTATGTTTTCCCGTTGTCGTAAACTTGTTAAAAAATTGTAATCTTGTCATGCTGGTGAGAAGGGAGACGATGATTATGAACCAAAACTTGCCTGTGCTTTGATGGTTAACATTTGTTTGACAGAGTGAAAAAGCTTAAGGTGTTTGACATAGTCAGTCTCAATCCCATGAATTGAGAGCTGCTAATTGATAGCAAACTGATAATAAATTATACTATAATATTTTTTAAACAACAAAAACTATTTTGGATAGGCTAAAACAGAGGACATTTTTCTGCCATGTTCTACAGGGACGAACACTTATATATAGTATTCCTGATCTTCAGTTCTAAATCCTGCCAGATCTACTTATGCTTGCTAAGTTATAATCCATTTTCCATGCTTAAACTTAACATGGACTTCTCTAATATTAAGATTTTTTAAGCATGGGTTTCAATCTCTTTCAGATACACTGATAGAAAGACAAGTGCCATTCATCACTTTAACCAGGCTTTGTTGATGAATCCTTTGTTGTGGGCTGCATATGAGGAGCTGTGTAAATTAGGTATGTCAAGGAGCAACCAGTTTGTAAATTATTTTCTGCAACATGTGGCTTTACAATGATCTACTTGGGCACTTTATTTAATATTCTTCTATGCTTGTAGTTTCCTTGTAAAGCTCCATTCTTAATATAACATATTGTCAGGTCCAATGTGACTATTTTCATATAGTATTACTGCTTCATATTGAAGTCTATCAATAATTCGTAGCCTCTTGTGTTTTAGGAGCTGCCATAGAGGCAACAACAGTCTTTGGAGAATCAGCTTTTGAATACATTCAGAAGCAGTACACAAGTCATGACGTGACTCCCGACTTGCAGGCTTCCAGTGATGATCATAATATAGTTTCTGGACAACACCTGGCCACAAGAGCAGGTCCAAGGCAATTGAAACATCTGCCGGACAATATCATGAAGGATCTTGAGAATCATCATGGTGCCGTTTTGTCGGGAAATTCTTATAGTCAGCCCCATAATAGTGGTCATGCTAACATGTCTTTTTACAATACACCTTCACCAATGGCCACACAGGTATAACTATTGATTGACCTTGTCTCTTACTGCAAAAACTGCTACATTTTCTATTCTAAATGATTCTGTTAGGAACTCATACTGCCCATTATTTATTTTTGGTTGGGGGGGGGGGTGTGGGGGGAGGAGAGTGGTTTGTGGGTTTGATGACATTGCATGTGACATTCTCTTTCGAAGTCATAGATGTATTATTTGTCATTGTGGTAAGGTCCTCCAGTTAATTACTCTATTTTCTATTCTACTTTTAGTGCTTCTCTTATTCTAGGTCATTCTGCCTTTTACTTAGTGGTTGTGGTGGGTCGGAGGAGGGATGAATCGTGAATTTGTTAAAACAATATGCAGCATTCTTTTATCGAGCATATATTATCGTCTTACTTTGTGGATAAGAGGCTGCAATACTTATATATGGATTATCAGTCAAAGTTCTTTGCTTTTGCAGTTGTTAGGCGTGCCTGCCCCACCTATATGTAGGAACATGCTACCAAATGGTCCAAACTTTAGTCCCTCTGGTGTTGATGGTTCCCCAAGATCAACTGTGAACCCTGTGATTCAAGTTCCTCGAAGGAAGTTGGTGGATGAGGGGAAGCTAAGAAAGGTTGAGTTTTGTATAGTCTCTATTAGCTTTTTGTTATTCTGTTGTGGTTTTAATCTTCTTGCTTTTTCCATTCAATTTCATTCCTGTATGAGACATGTTATAAAGTTTGCCATACTCAAATGATACCAAGAGAATAAGGCCAATGCTTAATGAGCTGGTGAATTGGTTATGTAATCAGGTATGCAAACTACTAATTTTAGGCACATGTTTGTTGTAAGTTATACTATTATTGCTAAACAACACAACAACCACAGTAAGGAGAGAAAAGATTTCTGTGTATTTCAGTATTTTAAAGAATACAATATTTATAAGGGTAGGATACAACAAACTAAACCTACAACTTAGGGAACAAAATTTGGATTAATATGGCTAACAAACTCTCTAAGGACTAGGAAAGATAATTCCAAAGATAATTTTTGGATATTCCAACATATAGGATTTGAGTGACTGTTGCTAAAAATATCTGCAGTGACAGGCTACCATCATCACTACATGCCCCACTAAAATTGCAACTTTTGACTCAACACATAGTTTAGTAAAAGTGTTTGACTATTAATAAAATGTCTCGAATGCCGTTGCATAAGGGCAATTGAAAAATATTTTGGACCATAGCCAGTAGCACCAATGTGTAATTATGGCAGTGAGCAAGTAGGTATTTTTAACTTGAAAGTTTGCCAAAAACGGGAACTTATGCAATCTTCGTGAGACATCATAAAATGGAAATAAGCAAGTTCCATGAGAGAGAGAGAGGATAGCAATTATTTTCATCATTGCTACTTTGGTTGGATGCTCGGACACAATAGCAGAGTCATTGTCACCAGTGCTTCATGAGAGCCGATCAATAAATGTCTTGATTAAGGATTAATAGATGTCCAACTTACCCTTTTAGTTGTATAAAGTAATCACATCATCAAGGGAAACAATTACTTGCGTTGCCTTGTGTCACCTCTACTTTTTTTTTTGAGATTCCATATCTCTGTAATTGTGCAGTAAAGCATGTACGGTTTTTCATTGTGAAGTTAATTCATTGGGAATGTTGTGACTTCAATCTAAAGTAGCAATATTTCTGCAGACAGTTGGCACTTGTTGGTTCTTACACTGTGCTTTGATGGGAACTTTGCCCATTGGGCATGCATTCTAATTGGTTTTTGTAATTATAAGTGTGAATACAGCTTATGGTTGATAGAGGCTGTCGAGAACAGATAATACCTTTGTAGTCGGTGTTACCAGATATAGCTTCATACTTAACTTGAATGAGGAGAGTGAAAAGGGGAGAGGGGATAGTGAGGATACTACAACACCATACCCAAATACATCTACTGTCGCAATCATGCAATAAACTCTCTTTTCTGTTGAAGTTATCAAAATGGGCATTGATGTATATGTGGTTTGTCAATCACTGAAGGCAACTGCATCTTAGGGATCTTGTACTTGCAGAAACTGTGAAGAATTCATGCCTTTCCAAATATGAATAGCCCCACGCATGGAAGTTCAGGTGCTTGATGCTGAAGCAGCACTTATCTCTCTTCTCTTTACTGCGGGTGGTCTTTTGTAGAGCCCTTTAGGCATGTCTTCTTTTTGATATAAGAATCTATCATTATGCAATACACTGACACAGATGAACTCGCTCTTCATTATTCCTAATGTATTGTTTTTATTTATTTTAGGCCTCAATTTCTTATTTTTGACGATTTGTGCTAGCTTCTCACTTGCCACTTTTTTCATACAAGATCCATTTGTTTCTATATCTGTGGCATTCTTCACTTTGGGTTCATGATGTGCCCTTTACCCTTCTTGGTGGTCCCATCATTAACCCTATTAAAATAGCTTGAGGTATATTATATGAATTTTACCAGTGTTTTACACATCCAATTGTTCCATGAGTGAAAATTGCTAATCATTGTCTTGATATGTTATTATAGTGTTCTTTATGCTATCCCTTGTAACATTGTTTTGTATTATTCAGATATCTGGGAGATTGTTTTCTGATTCTGGCCCTAGACGAAGCACCAGACTTTCTGGAGAAGCAGGGTCTGGTGCAAATTTAACTGGCAGCACTGTAGCCGGAAATGGGAATATTCACCCTAAATTTCCTGGTTCTTCTAAGCTAAGCTCTGCAGCATTTCGTCTCATAACAATTAGAAAGGGACAATCCTTGGCTACTGAATGCTGTGATGAAGGTTATAAATCCTATTTTCCATATGCCTCATTTCTTCGCTAGCTAAGTTGTGGCCATAGGATGGGAGATTAGCTCAAAGGAAGGTTATAAAAATGTAGACACTTGTCAGATTATCTATTAATTCACCAACAGTAGAAGTAATGCCACCATGTCTGTGTGTCACAAAGGTCTGTTTTGTTTAAACGTTACCTTAGTCTCAACTTCACCTTTTTATTTCTCAGTTTCTACAATTGCTTTGGACGTAGAAAGTTATGTAGGTCTATATTGTGTCTTCTCAAGATTCCAGAATATTGGCCTGTATGGTCTTACATTTTATTTTTCTGTCACTAGTAAGGTGATGCTAAGAAATGAAATTCACCTTTCCAAAAATGATATTTCTCACTCTCAAAATAAATACTCCCTCCCTCCCAAAATAAGTATCTACATTACTATTTTAGTTTGTCCCAAAATAAGTGTCCACTTTCAAAAGTAAATGTCTACTTTACTATTCTACCCTTAATTATGTGATGGAGAAAATTTCTCTCTATAATTAAGGGTAAAGCTGTCCTTTTGTTAATTAAAAAGCGTAATAATTACACATTCCTAAAAATGTGTGCATTTTTCATTATGGACATTTATTTTGGGACGGAGGGAGTATATTGTTTGACTGGGCACATAGTTCAATGGAAGTGTTTGACTATTAGTCAATTATCTAAAATATCCCTCAATAATGATCAAGTAGATGAATTTTGGGAATCAAAATTGATGCTATTAATATTTTGTAATGATATAAAATTATTTAAAAAAAGGTAAACTCTAATTGCCATAAAAGGAAATGTTACATTTGTTTGGGACGTCCATAAAAAAAATTGTTGCACTTATATCTGGATGGAGAAACGTAATATATGGCTTTGTATTATTCTTTGAAGAGTTTCCAGATGCTGCAGGTTGCGGTTCTTATGTTGATGAAAATTGTCATTTACTTTGCTCAATTGTCAATGAAATTTTTGTTTTTCTGCATAACGAAAGGGAATAATTCAATTGGTTAGTTTTACCATGATCTATTTCATGCTTAATTCATTTTTTGTGGAAAATATACCTAATTGGTTAATATTTGGTTTTCTGCTGCCTGTTAAATCTCCGAAGTTGACTCAAAACCTCATATATTTCAGGGATACGGACTGAGGTCGATGACCCTCGTTTGTATACTAAGACCACTTCTGCTTCATTCTCCTCACCTGATACTAGATATTTGGAACTCGATGGGTCAATCATGCCAGAAGCTGGGGCTTCCATGAGTGGATCAAAAGTTGCCAGTGGTGCTTCAGAGTTATTGACCCTTTTGACAGTCCTTGGGGAAGGTTACAGACTTTCTTGTCTCTACAAGTGTCAGGTTTGTATAGTAATTTCCGGAAAACAATGACCTTTAGCTATTTGATAGTGATCTATTCACTGATTTGTACTGTTTGGTAAAACAGGATGCACTGAATCAATTTCTGAAACTTCCTCATAAGCATTACAACACAGGCTGGGTGCTTTCTCAGGTAATTAGTGTTTATAGACTAGGTCCCAGAGCATGAGCTCCTTCTATAGTGGGATGGTTATCTCTTAATTTTATCTTGATGAGTTTCATACTTAAACTCAGTCATGACTTTCTTTGGATTTGTGACTTTGATTATTTGCAGTAAAAGGACACCACTTTCCTCTTCTTAGGTTTCTAAGTTCGTTTACCTGTTACAAGTATGTTTCGTAGTAAGGATGATTTTAACCAGCTATCAATTTACATTTCAGAAGTAGTTTTGGCTTTGGTTTAAGATATCCTTCGTAATTTGTTACTGTGGCTGAATACAGTCAGGCATGTTTGCTTTATGGGAAAACATTGTACTTCCAATTTTTGTTTATTATAGGATTGTACTTTCTTTTCTTCTTATTTCAACATTGAGCTTTCCAATTTTTGTTTATCATAGCATTGTACTTTCTTTTCTTCTTATTACAGCATTGTACTTTCAGTTCATTTTTTATTAGGGCATTGTAAAATTTTTACCCGTTATAGCAATGGGTCAATCTATTGATTTGGATTTTCATGAAATGTCATAAGTTAGTAGGTTTTTACACCAGATACCTGTCCACATAAGATGTCAATGTGTAATAAATTGTCGACGTGGCATGCACTTCAACTATTTAAAAATTATTTTAAGATTTTGTTTTTAAGAAAGAACATTAGACATGTAACTTCGAGTAAAGCATGGGTTCTCCTTTGTCCTCCCAACACCGCTTGCCGCGCCCTGCTCCCGCCGGCCCCAAATTGGTCAACCCCCTGTTAGATTTACATACAAGAGAAGGGCAAAGTAGTAATTGTGTAGTTGTCTATGTTCCCTTTACTAATTCAATAAGTCGTTTATGATTGGGGGGTACTTTAGGTATTTCCTTGTAATAAAGGAGGAAACTCCTTTAAGTAGTTGGTGGTTAGTTTGGCGGGGATTCATTCGGTTGATTTGTTTGGAGCGTGAGCTTCTAGGGAGAGATCAGGCCTCTCGAAAGCCTGAGTTTACTTTTGATAGTTCAATTTCAATCTACATTCGGCCAATTTGGTTCAGTTTATAGCAAATTGGTATCAGAGCAGTCACGGTCCTAGGGAGATGACAACCAGGAGCGCTAATTCTCGGATCGATGATTTAGAAAGCAGCGTCGGGACGATTGAGAAAAATTTGGAACAAATTTTTCTGGAAATCGAGAAGATGAGTAAACGTCAGGAAGAGGTAGCGAGTCGATTGAATTCATCTCCTTCATCTGATGGAGAAGATACAGCGGGATCTGGCGGAAAAGGTAAGAAATCTGTTGCTAGTAGTTTTTTGGCAGTAAAAGGAAGGAAACTTGAGATTCCGTCTTTCCATGGCTCAGATCCAGATGGTTGGATTCTGAGAGCTGAGAGGTATTTCTCGTTGAATCGATTGAGTCCAGAAGAGCAGATCGATGTCTCATTCATCGCATTTGAAGGCGATGCTCTTAGGTGGTTCCAATGGGAGAATAAACGCTATCCGATCACTCGATGGGAGGATTTGAAGCGTTTGATCCTTCGTCAATTTCGATCGCTGGCGTTGGGCTCCTTATGCGAGCAATTTTTGGCGGTGAAACAGATCGGTACAGTTGATGAATACCGCCAGACATTTGTGGAGATGGCGGCTCCGTTGGATGGGATTCCTGAGGAAAATTTTCTCAGTCAATTCATTCATGGATTGAATAACACGATCAAAGCCGAATTGCATCTTCTGAGTCCAACATCGCTGGGAGAGGCAATGGAATTGGCTACGAAGATTGAAGTGAGGAATAGTACGATCGGGCAAGGTTTAAAAAAACGGAAATGAGCCTCAAGGCGTTTTTTGAATTGGTACGCGAGGCGTAAGCCTAAAAAAATCATAAATTCACAACACTTAAGAAAAAACATAATTTTATATATCCATACCAAAATATCCAAATCATAGAATCCATAATTCAATAATACTACTAATTATAAGTCTTAAAGCATCAACTTAAAAGTCCTAATCATAAGTTCATGAAACATTATCCATCTTAAAACTTCCATAATCAAATCTATTATCATCATCTTCATCATCTAAATCAACTAGAATACTTTTCCTCTTTCTTGATCTCGAACTCTCGCCTTCACCCCTACTTATCTCATCACCGTCTTCATCGTCATTTGGGTTAGCTACCCACTCATCACCGGAAGAGACGTCTTCTACACTTAAAGGTTCTTCTTCATCTTTTTGTGTCTTTTTCTTTTGAAATCGTTGTTTCAACTTCTTGTTGTACATGATATACACCAAGCTATCCTATTCGTAGTTAGGCGCTTTCTTCTCTTCGTGTGTACTTGATTAAAAGTACTCCAATTGCGTTCACATGCGGAAGATGAAGAAGTAAGCCCAAGAATTTTCATTGCAAACGACCTCAACTCGGGCACCTCAACTCCATAAGTATCCCACCATTCAACTACATATTTCAATGAAAAAGAGAATGATAGTGAATATTTACAAAAAACTACAAATTTATAAATAAAAATTCTAAAAGTATGAGTATTTATCCGGTGAACGTGTCATGTAACTTGACAAAGATCCTCTTAAGCCAAACAATCCTCGTTTATTTTTGTATTCATTAATTTGTTGTTCAATCTTCGTATACATGACATCATCCTTGATGAACCTCTCCATACAAGCGAACAACCCTCTTGTAATCTCCGGATGGTTAGAAGAATCGGGAGACCATCTAAACCGAGGATTCAAAAAGTACCCGGATGCATGTAAATCACGATGTAATTGATGCTCCCACTTTGTATCAATGATGTCCCAAATCTCCTTATAGGAAGAAACATCATCATCCAAGTTTTTTGCAATTTTTGCTTTTGCTTCATCCATTGCCCCATAGATAAATCCCATCGTGGGGGTCTCACCATCAACAACTCGTAGGACATGTACAAGGGGCTTTGTGGTTTTAATAGAATAAACCACACTACGCCAAAAATTGCGATCGTCCATTACAATCTTCTTGATTGCTTTTCCTTCGGGTTTTTCCCCCATGCACAATCCGACCACTCATTTGAAATAAACATCATTTGCAATCCTTGCTTCAACTCAAACATACTTTCTAAAGTTAAGAAAGCCGTGGCAAATCGTGTGGCAGCGGGGCGAAGATCTTTTTTACAAAACTTTCTTGTCAAGCTCAAGACCCATTGATGATTATAGATAAACTTGTTAACTCGTTTTGCTTTAAGCAAAGCATTCTTTTGTTGAGGCAACTCTTCGATTTTCTCAAGCATCAAATCGATGCAATGAGCGGCACATGGAGTCCAATACAATTTTTTCCTCTTCTCCATTAACATGTGACCCGCCGCTTTATACGCGCTAGCATTATCGGTAACCACTTGAAGGACCATATCTTCTCCAATCTCTTCGATCACTTGATCAAGTAACTCAAACAATTTTTGTGCATTTTCACACAATCCGATGCATCGATAGTCTTCAAGAAAACGGTCCCATGGCGATTGTTGACCAAGAAATTGATCAAACTTCTATTTTTCATGTCCGACCAACCATCGGATAACAATGAGACCCCGGTTTCTTTCCATGTCGCTTTAATTTCGTTTACAATTTCATCCGTCGTCTTGACTTCTTCTTTTAATATCCAAGTTCTCAACTCGTACATTGTGGGAGGTTTCAATCCGCAACCGTAATTTCCCATCGATCGGATTGCGTTGGCAAATGAAGGACTTGTTGCCACATTGAATGGAATGCCATTCTCAAAGAACATTCTTCCAATACCCATGCAAACTTGGTTGTGGTGTTCCTTAGGATGTGTTGGACTTGGAGACACATTTTCGCCATCTCCGACATCCTCCACAAATCGGTTCATGGGACCTCTAACCCCGCGAGAACTCCCACCAACATTAGGACAAGGAGTGTTACTTGCATTTCTGCTACCAAAGTAAGATCCTTGATCCATCGTTTCTTGAAAGTTCCGTTGATAAGCAGCCTTTGCGTCTTTGAATTTACTTAAGTATTGACAAGGAGTGTTACTTGCATTTCCGCTACCAAAGTAAGATCCTTGATCCATCGTTTCTTGAAAGTTCCGTTGATAAGCAGCCTTTGCGTCTTTGAATTTACTTAAGTATTGGACTATCTCGTCCTTGACTTCTTGAGGAACGCTTGGGCATGGTATAACATCTTTATGCGATTGTGCAAGATGTTCTTTAACTCTCTTTACTCCTCCTTTGATCTCTTTATGGCAAAACTTACACTTCAAGTATTTGTATCCTTTTTTTGTTCCATCTCCCGGCACCGCAATTTCCTCACTATATTTCCAAGCGGGATCTCTCCGTGATGCCATTTCAAATTCAAACTACAAAGAACCTAAGTATGTTTTAAGTTTTAACATTATCCATTAGGTTTTAAACATATTATACCAAAAAAAAAACTCAATATGATGGTAGAAAAACACATACAAACAGTAAAGAAAAACTTTACTGTTTGTATGTGAAATTAACACATCATGATGTCTAACTTTAAAGGTGTCTAACTTTAAATGATACACATTAAATATATCATCCATGCAAAATTAACACATGATGGTAGAAAAACACATACAAACAGTAAAGAAAAACTTTAAATGATACTAATTAAATATATCATGCAAAATTAACACATGATGGTAGATATGAAAGAAACAAAACTTTCATATCTACCATAACATAGAACCTTCTCATTACTATTTTATGGGAAGTTGCATACAGATACCATAAAGAAAAACAGTAAGTCAGTAACATATAAACTCAGAAAAAACCGCAACATACAAACTCAGTATATTCAGTGTATAACAGTAACATACAAGCAGTAAAGAATAAAAAAAACTCAGTATATTCAATGTACAACAGTAACGTTCAATGTACTTATTAAAAAAACTCAAAAACAATAAATAAATAAAGACAAAGCAGTATATTCAATGTACAACAACATAGGAGCTTTGAAAGTGGAGAAGAATATTCAAAGTATAGGACCACCAAAGAATAAAAAGTACCTGACTAGTGGGAAAGAGCTTTGAATGTAAAGAGGAGAAGTTGTTGTTGGAAACGTGGAGACAATATGTAGAAGACAACTTTTGGTCTTCTTATTAATAAGTTAAGTGTTAGGGTTTGACTTTTGGTATTGTAAGTAAATATATACTATAAAATCTGATGCAAAATTAAAAAAAGTGGCCTGTGGTTTACTTTACAGCTGTAAAAGTAAGCTGTAAACAGGCTGTGGTTTACAGTTGTAAAATTAATTCAGGAAAAAATAATCTTAGAGGCGTACGCCTCATGGATGCATCACCGCCTCAACGCCTCACCACCGCCTCATGGTCACAAGGCGTACGACTCGTATTTGGGAAGAGAGGCGGCACCTCAGGGGCGTTTTTCCACCGCCTCGGCTCGAGGCGTGCGCCTTGATCGCTTTTTTAAACCATGCGATCGGGAAAACAGTTTATTCTGGAAAGAAGACTTGGAGTTCGCCGATTGATTCAAAAAGCGATGTAGCTTCGTCTCCAACAACAGTTGTGTCTACTGCGAAATCTAATTCGGAATTCAGAAAATTATTCGAACAGGAAGTTCAAAAACGTCGTTTGTTGGGTCTGTGTTACAGATGTGATGAAAAGTTTGCCCCCGACCATAAATGTAAGAAAAAAGAGTTGAACGTCATCATAATAGAAGAGGAGGATTCGGTAGAGGAGACGAATAAGGTGGAGGAAGAGGCCACACTGAATACAACAGATATGAAAGAAGTAGGTGAAAAAGTGGAGGTTCATCTTAATTCAGTGATTGGTTTCACCAATCCTAAAACAATGAAGATGGAAGGAACGATTCAAAGTCAGAAGGTGGTAGTGTTGATTGACAGTGGTGCGACACACAACTTCATTTCGACAGAAGTGGTTGAGAGATTGCATCTGGTGGTGGAAAATACCAAGGAGTATACTATTACTATGGGGACTGGTAATATGGTGAAGGGAAATGGCATTTGCAGGGGACTAACTCTGTCCTTGCAAGAATTAGAGATCATAGAAGAATTCTTGCCTATCCAACTTGGAAACAGCGATATTATTCTTGGAATACAGTGGTTGGAAACGTTGGGGGCCACATATACCAACTGGAAGCAGCAAGTTATGAAGTTCACGGTGAAAAAATCAATCAGTCACGCTTAGAGGGGATCCAACGTTGGGCAGATCGAAGGTGTCGTTAAAAGCTATGGGCAAAGTAATTCAACAAGAAGGTTACGGAGTCCTGGTCGAGTTTGGTCTATGCATGGCCGAAAAAGAAGTATTATCGGAGAAGGGTGGTGCGCTGGAATCGCTACTACAGGAATTTGATAGGGTGTTTCACATGCCGCAAGGCTTACCACCTTTTCGGGGCAAGGACCATAGCATTATTTTGAAGGAGGGTACATGTCCGATCAATGTTCGTCCTTATAGGTATCCTCATTACCATAAGGATGAAATTTAAGAGCTGGTCCAAGAAATGCTTGAAGCTGGTGTCATACAACCCAGTTCGAGCCCTTTCTCTAGCCTTGTTCTATTGGTTAAAAAAAAGATGGGAGCTGGCGTTTCTGTATTGATTACAGAGCTCTGAATAAGGTTATAGTGTTGGACAAGTTTCCGATCCCTGTAATTGAAGAATTGCTTGACGAATTGACTGGAGCACAAATCTTTTCAAAGTTGGATCTGAAATCCGGCTATCATCAAATCATAATGAAGGAAGGGCATTACGAGTTTTTGGTAATGCCCTTCGGTTTGGTGAACGCTCCGGCGACATTTCAAGGTCTCATGAACGAGGTATTCGGTCCTTACCTTTGCAAATTCGTGCTTGTGTTTTTCGATGATATATTAGTTTATAGTAGATCATTGGAAGAACATGCTAAGCATTTGAGAATCGTTTTTTAAATTCTGGCCCAACATCAGTTGTTCGTAAATAAGAAGTGTGAATTTGGGAAGGATAGACTGGGATATCTGGGACACATTATTTCGGGAAAAGGGGTGGAAGTGGACGATACTAAAATTCAGGCAATTAATGATTGGAGAACTCCTAGCAACATTACGGAGTTAAGGGGATTTTTGGGCCTATCCGGTTATTATCGGAAATTTATACGTGGTTACGGTGGTATTGCAGCTCCCCTTACAGATATGTTAAAAAAGAATCAATTTGTTTGGTCAGATATTGCCCAGAAAGCTTTTGAAGAATTGAAGGCTAAGTTGTCGAATGCCCTAGTCCTACGCTTACCAAATATCGATGATGAGTTTGTGATAGAAACGGATGCATCGGGTTTTGGGTTGGGAGCGGTATTAATGCAGAATGAGCAACCTATTGCTTATTTTAGTCAATCTTTGGGATTGAGGGCCAAACAAAAGTCGGTGTATGAGAAGGAATTAATGGTTATCGTTTTTGCTGTTCGAAAATGGAGGCCATACTTATTGGGTAAGCATTTCATTGTTCATAGTGATAAAAAAAGTCTCCGCTTTCTGTTGGAACAGAGGGTGGTTGAACCGGAGTATCAAAAATGGGTTATTAAGCTGTTGGGTTACGATTTTTCCATCGTGTACAAGCCGGCGAAAAGTAATAATGTAGCGGATGCTTTGTCTCGTAAAATTGAGAATGGAGAGTGTGCTGCGATCGGTGGTCCGCAGTGGAGGCATTGGGACACTCTTTTACAAGAAATCGAAAGTGACGAATTTCTGATGAAAATGAAAGTTGATTTACTAGCAGATGCTTCTGGCCATAAAGGATTTGAGTTGCAACAGGGACTGTTGCTTTATAAGGGCAGGTTGGTTATTCCCAGAAAATCGAAGATGATTCTGTTATTATTTGAGGAGTTCCACAGTTCTCCTATTGGTGGCCATACGGGAGAAGATTGAATGTATCAAAGAATCGCTTCTGAATTGTTTTGGGTTGGTATGCATAAGGACATTGTTGATCTTGTGAAGCAATGTGAAACGTGCCAACGCAATAAGAATTTATCGGGATCACCGGCAGGACTGCTACAGCCTCTCAATCTTCCTGAAGTCGTATGGGAAGAAGTATCAATGGATTTTATTGAGGGCTTACCTAAATCGCATGGAATGAATTCTATTTTGGTGGTGGTCGATAAGTTGAGTAAGTACGCTCACTTTGTGGGACTCAAACATCCATTCACAGCTCATACGGTAGCAGAACTGTTTGTTAAAGAGGTGGTTTGTCTACATGGTATACCAAAGTCGATAGTCTCAGATAGAGACAATGTATTTTTAAGCTCATTTTGGAGGGAGATGTTTAAACTCCAAGGTACGAAGTTGAAATATAGTACAACGTACCATCCTCAATCAGATGGACAAACGGAGGTGGTGAACAAGTGTTTGGAATAGTACTTACGGTGTTGGGTAGCAGATCGTCCAAAACAGTGGTTGAAATTGAAAGGGTTGTCTTGGGCTGAGTTGTCATACAATACATCCTTTCATACTTCTTTAAAATGTTCTCCTTTTAGGGTATTGTATGGAAGGGAACCACCGCCTTTGCTTCGCTACAAAGAAAATTCAGCTAAACTTCAGGTTGTGGAACAAGAATTGTTGAGCAGGGAAGAAATTTGGGACGAAGCGCGTATGCACCTATTGAAAGCTCAGTGTAGAATGAAACAACAAGCTGATCTGAGGCGAAAGGAAGTATCTTTTATGGTGGGGGATTGGGTATTTCTTAAACTGAGGCCATATCGAATGAAGTCGTTGATCAAAGGAAACAGTCCCAAATTGTTGGCAAGGTTTTATGGGCCGTATCGAATTTTGGAAAAGATTGGAACTGTGGCGTATAGGTTGGATCTTCCAGCAACGGCAAAAGTTCATCCAGTGTTTCATGTGTCTCAATTGAGACAAGCAATTGGGAAGTGTAATTCGATCAAAGATTTTCCACAGCAGATTTCTGAGGAGCTGGAATTGATCGTTGAACCGGAGGACATTCTAGACATACGGCCATTGGGAAAAGGAGATGCGGGACAGTTGGAAGTGCTGGTTAAGTGGAGAGGATTGTCAGAATTTGAAGCTTCTTGGGAGGTGCTTGAAGCTCTCTTACTACAGTTTCCCAATCACCACCTTGAGGACAAGGTGAATGCTTTGGGGGGAAGTATTGGTCAACCCCCTGTTAGATTTACATACAAGAGAAGGGCTAAGTAGTGATTGTGTAGTTGTCTATGTTCCCTTTACTAATTCAATAAGTCGTTTATGATTTGGGGGGGGGGGGTACTTTAGGTATTTCCTTGTAAAGGAGGAAACTCCTTTAAGTAGTTGGTGGTTAGTTTGGCGGGGATTCATTCAGTTGATTTGTTTGGAGCGTGAGCTTCTAGGGAGAGATCAGGCCTCTCGAAAGCCTGAGTTTACTTTTGATAGTTCAATTTCAATCTACATTCGGCCAATTTGGTTCAGTTTATAGCACAAACCTTTCTTATCTCTCCATAAAGCCACCAGTCCGCCACTACTTTCCATCGAATCCCGTATTTCTTCTCTTATCCGTTCATCAACCAGATCTTTTTTTATTGCTATGTCAGGAGGCAATGAAAAGAGCATAACGCAGATAGAAAACAAAATAACATGCATCAAGAGTAATCCTATATCAATACTACTACAACTGAAGTCTGTAAGTCGATCTATTTATGTGTGTCAGTCAGGTTGTTTTGTTTATGTGTGTGTGTGATCACTCAAACAGTTGCTTTCTGTGTTGCTTGGGGATCCATAAATTCTATTTATAATTACTTTCAATGGTGTATTTAGTGACTGAGCTAGGCATATTAGGTTTGATTGCCATCTATATGTGGGTAGATTCACTAGACCATATTGTCTTGGTAGCAACTTGCTTATGTCAACATAAAGCTTGTTGGATGGTTGGAACTCGGATACACGTAAAATTGTAATAAGAACGCCCAAGTTTATTACGAGGGGAGTGTTTGTTCTCATGATGCAATGGGTTTTGTTACCCCTTCTAAGTTTCTGATACAAATCACTTTCATCAACTTTAAGAGGACTGTAGACTAGTATGTTGTTTCATACTTCTTCAAACTGTAATATAGTTGGATATTATTGGATTTCTGACTTTGTGGCGTTGTTGACAATTTCAAACGCAGGTTGGAAAGGCCCGTTTCGAATTGGTTGATTATCTTGAAGCAGAGCGTGCCTTTAACAATTCCCGCTTGGCTTCTCCTTGTAGCTTAGAAGGAATGGATATTTATTCTACAGTGCTGTATGTGAGTACTGTTTAACTTATCTACTCTTTAAAGTCTGATAATGCTCTGTTATTATTCATTTCTATACCACTATATTACTAACCCTAATTTTCTCTCAGCTGTCACATAAAGGTCCATTTGCTGCTTTCTGTAACCCTAAATCAAGGTTGAAAGTGGTGTATTCTTTTGCTACATCATTTCAAGCCAAACTTATGAGTTATGACCACTTGCCATGTGAGATTGTGTTTCGCCTACCATCACTAGTCACTGTATTTACTATCTAGAAATCTTGCCATTGCCATTTTCAGGTGATGATTGTAGAGGTGGTCCTAGGCCTGCCTCAATCATGCCACCATCAGTCTCGAGTCTTGCTGCTTCCATCCCTCAATTTTTATTTAGTCAACCTTAACAGAAGTATTCACAGAGCTTGTTGTTTTGAAGTGGCAAGTGTACTAGCTTTTTTCAGTGTAATGTTATATTTTTAACAAAAGAAAAGACAGCTTGAATAGCACAAATTACTTCACCAAAACAATTCAGAAGAACATAATTATTGAACTGGTAAAAGCTAGAAGTGGACGAGAAGGAAGGAGACTTGATTTCTTATACAATACAATAAAGGTCAAAAGGAAATGGGAGTCTGAGAACTTCAGTAACCTACAAGGTTTTATTTATATGGTCTCAGGTGTATGTGTGTGTGTGTGTGTGAGAGAGAGAGAGAGAGAGAGGAGGGGGGGGGGTTGAGTTCTTAAAGTTACTTCCCCAAATGTTGTTTTAGTGACCGCCCACAATGCATAACCTTAAACTTATTACAAATACAAAAATCTTTATGTATCTGTTGCTTTCTTTTTGTTTATTTATCAGAAAAATACAAACTTCGTCCATGATTAGGTTCACTTTCACAATCAGTAAACATCAATTTTCATCATCTTCAAAATTTTGTCCCTGTTTCTATTTACACTTTCAGAGATGGTCATTTGCTTACTGGTAAGTATGATTTTGAATCCACCCCTGCTTAGGCGACTTCATAAGTGATTTCAACTTCTTGCTTAGGAAGTCAAATTGACAGGAGAGAACTCTCAGTGCATCAGATGCGACTTCATGCATGACATGTTTGGTCGCTTAACTTTTCGTGCTCAACATGTCAGAAGCGAGATTAAAGCTACTTCAGATGTAGCTCAGCAAGTTTCTCAACATGTCAGACATGACTTCCCATGTTGCCTTTATAGTTGATTACTCCCGGTTTGGAAGACCGGGCGATTTCAAATGCGACTTGAAAGTTCTCTCCAAGTCACCTACACTGCCTGTAGACAACTGGTTCTGTTTCCTGATTTAGGTCATTTTGTTAGTTATCTAAAATATATGATATAGATTCATACGGAAATCACCATTGACGACCTATAATCACCGAGCTCCTGTTCTCCATTGTTTGTTTGGATTTTATCATTTTGATGTACACCGAGCAAATTATGAAACCAATTTGGTGAACACCGAACAGAAAAGCTAATCGAATGATTGAAATTGGAATGACAAAGGTTCACTGACTTTCGAGAGGTCAGGATCTCTCCCAGAGCATACGCTCCAATTGCAACAGATTACGAAACAGAATACCCTAAACAATAGCTAACAACTTTATTTATACTAAACCACAAGGTTGTGGCGTGGTGGTAAGAGCCTGGGGACTTCATAGCGGTTGCCCGGGTTTGAGCCCCACTCGCAGCATTGTGGTCTGTTTTCCAGGATATTAGTCCGGACCCAAAGTGGTCTGGGATACTCCTTTACCAAAAAAAAAAACTTTATTTATACTACCCCTATAGCTCACCTACCCGCCCTCCAATGTTGACCAACTAACTTGACTTTGACTTCCAAAACCAGGGTATAACAATATTTAGTGGACATCTCAGTGGTCTCCTCCACCCTGTGGTTTTCTCCTGTTCCGGGTTTCCATATAAATCTCCATGTCACTCTCTGTTTCTTTTTTACTTTGCTATTTTCATCTGATTGCTACGTTGATGATGATTGTTATGCATTGATTGATTGAGAAGTAGAGTCTATCCCGCATTAGAATCGATTTGTATTTGTGAGATTGATCATTTGGGACCACTGACTTTTATCTAGTTTGACTATGGGTTTAACATTGATTTTTTGGGATTGAGGTCAATTGGATAATTTACTTGTAACACTTGCATTTACCATGATAGAGCACAGTAAAAGTTATCTTTGTGCCTTTTACTGTGGGCAAAATTAGAGAATAGTGGTTTCCTCTCATTGTTCCCCAAAGGTTTGTGGAGATGTCCCTAAAAGTTTTGTCCCTCCTGTTGCAGCACCTGAAGAAGGATATGAAGTTGAGCTATTTGGCTCAGGAGTTAGTGTCAACAGACCGCTTAGCCCCTCAATCGTGGTAAGCGTATTAGACTTCTGAAGAACCTCTTGCATTATATTCTCTCTCTCACTCTCTTTCCCTCACAATTACCCGTGATAAAATAATGACTGTGTTTAATCATAAACAGTTTGCTGACTATGTTAGCCATCAAGGTTTTTATCTCCATGTTGTGAAATATAGAAGGGGTGTAGAAATATCATATTTTTATAAAGTGATGGCATTATAAGTGAATATTAGTTTTACTGAGCTCTATAATCATGAAGATCTAGATCGTAAACCTCAGTTTATTTTCCCCTAGCTTGTGCAGTTTTTTTTTTCTGATGCTTGCTGTATGGTTGTTTCCGATATTATTTGTTCATTCGACATTAATGCGCCTTGTTGCACATAACCGAGCTCTTGCTTAGTCATCTTAAATATTGAGGTTCCAACCTCCAAATTTCTCTCTTGCTTGCTTTTGTAGTTTTTTTTTCATCAGAAGCTGCATGGTGGTTATGTATTTGTGTTTGTTCTTTGTGATGATAATAGGATGGTTTATGTCTTATTGTGTATGACCCTGCCTACTTGGGGGTTGGGTTCCAGTGAGAAAAACCTCTTTTTGTGAGAACGTGAGAAAAAGAATGAAGGTACCCTTATATTGTGTGAAGATTTGTCGTGAGAACTGTGAAGATACCTTTTCATTGTGTGAAGGTTACAACATTCATACAGTATAACGTAACCTTCGAATAAATCAATAAACTGTTGAAGATGATGTGAAAATTACAATCTTCTCACAATATAAATGCATCTTCACTTGTTCTCACGAAGTGAAATTTCTCACATGATCCTGAGTTCCTGAGTCGCTTACTTGGTCATCCAGTCAATAAAATATTGTGTGCATACGGGGCATTAAACCTTCATTTATTTCCTGACATCATTCTTATACATTCCTGTCAGGTGTGCTATGGGAAATTGCTACAGCCTGCAGAAAGACCATGAAACTGCTCTTAAGAATTTTCAACGGGCAGTGCAGCTAGATTCAAGATTCGCATATGCCCACACCCTTTGCGGCCATGAGTATGTTATTGTTTCTTGGTTGATAACATACCATTGAAAAAAATTTGATGTTGTAGACCACTTTTGTGTCAGAACGTCTTTCTTTACATCACTTAACTCGGCCTTTGATTGACTATGAAATCTTCTTTATTCGCAGATACATGGCTTTGGATGATTTTGAGAATGGGATCAGAAGTTACCAGAATGCCCTTCAGATTGACGCAAGACACTATAATGCTTGGTATGGCCTTGGAATGATCTATCTTCGCCAAGAGAGATATGAGTTGTCTGAACATCACTTTCGAAAGGCTTTCCAAATAAATCCACATTCTTCTGTCATAATGTCATATCTTGGGACTTCCTTGCATGCCTTAAAGGTTAAACCTCATTCTTTACTGATTAACTTTATCATCCGCTTTTACGGTGTGTTTGGTACACAGGACGGAACAGAACAAAAACTTCTTGTCCCACGTGTGGCACGATATTAGTCTGGGACAAGACAGCACTGAGTGTATTTTTGTCCCACCAAAATAGGTGGAACAAAAATCAGGGAGATGAGACAAGATAGGTAAATTACTAAACTACCCATGTCAAATTAGAACCCAGTATAACCTTCCACAATTCTTTCACCCGTCCAGTCACTATCCAGTTCTGTCCGCATACCAAACAAGTTGACTTCTGCAGAACTTTTCATAATCAACTTCATATGCTTCCTGTTACTATACTTCTGTTTATTTTTTGACACTAAAATTCATCAGAGAAATGCGGAAGCTCTTAGGATTATGGAGAAGGCTATTGTTGCAGATAAGAAGAACCCTCTTCCCATGTATCAGAAGGCTAACATCTTAGTAAGTTTGGATGATTTTGATGGAGCTTTAGAAGTTCTAGAGGAGCTTAAAGAGTATGCTCCTCACGAAAGCAGTGTGTATGCATTGATGGGCAAGATATACAAACATCGGCTTATGTATGATCATGCCATGCTTCATTTTGGTCTAGCTTTGGACTTGAAGCCAACAGCAACGGACGTCGCTACCATTAAGGTGACATGCTTGTTTTATTCGGTCTCCATGTCTCAGAAAAAAAAATAAGCCCTTTACCCAAACACTTACCCAGTAAGCACTCACCGGTTAAATATAATGCTATCACTTACCTTATCGGGTAAGATTTTAGTCCATTAAAACGGTATTGTAGACAAAAATTTACCCGGTAAGCGCTAACCGGGTAAGGGTCTGTTTGTTAGCGGCTTAATGAGCTTATTGAGACTCACAACTTATTCAGTCAGCTATATATGACTGTTTGGTAGTGGCTTAATGATATAGAAAGTGGCTTATTCAGTAAGATTTCAAGGGAGAGCTTTATGCAGAAAGCCAAGTTTTTTCCAAACCAGTCCCTCTCATTAAAAAACACGTTCCTTCTATCTATGAAAAAACTCTCTCAAATAAAAACCTTCTAAATCTATACAGACAAATTAATCCACACAGACAACTTTATCCATACAGAACTTAATGTAAAACCAACCAAACAGCCTCTAAGAGCCGTCGCCCTCACTTACCGGGTAAGACTCTCGATCATTGTTTTCACTCTCACCGGGTAAGATTATTGGTCAGTGCCAGATATATCGGTTAAAGTAATATAACTTGGTAAGCTTGGTAAGCGCTTACCCGGGTAAGCGTTTGATAAACGGCCCCTTATTTTTCTTTTGGGCATGTTTCACGAAAAGAACGTTTTGCTTGGATCATATTACTACTCTATATGTCTCTCCTGATACATTTTATGTTAGTTAAATGTGATTTAACAATTTTGTTCTATGCAAATAATTTATTTTCCATAAAATATTCCTGCATTTTTGTTCAACATTATTGTATCGTTCTTTCTGACAGGCTGCCATTGAGAAGTTGCATGTACCAGATGAATTAGAAGATGAGTTACAGGACTAGAGTTCACAATCCAGGATCATTTGCCTCTAACTGCTTCTGCCAGCCTCTACTTTTGATAGGTATGCTGCTAAATTTATCTTTTAGTCATACTCGACCCAAACTGTTTCGTAATCTTCAGACCAGTAGCTCTATATTCCCAGTTTTATAGGTCTCAGCAGAGCATAAAACACAATTTTAGAAGCCTGGTGAATAGGTAGTTCATATCTTGTTGTAAACCAGTTGGTCTGTATACTTGTACCTGTTAATTTAACAGATTGTCTGGTTCTGTTATTATAACAAGTTATTGTCTTAACCACAAGGGTTGTGGCGTGGTGGTAAAGGCTTGGGGAGTTCATAGCGTTCAACCCGGGTTCGAGCCCCACTAGCAGCACTTGTGGCCACTGAGGCACGCTTTAGCAGTTGGGCCAAAGGCCTTAATTGCCAGGGATTAGTCTGGGTCATAGGCCTAGGATACCCTTTCCAAAAAAAAAAAAAAACAAGTTATTGTCTCGATACGAATCCAAAACAATGAGTTACATCTTTAACTACATTCCCATAGTTTTTGGAGTATTGGTTATTGTTTAAATATTGCCTTCGGCTGAGGATATACTGTGTTTGTTTGGTTTGGTTTGGTTAAAGTTTAAATACCGGCACCTTGACTATGTTAATATGCTACTTTTCCCTCGTATCTTTTTGTTTTATTGGTTTTCTTTTGCAAGCCGGGTCTTCAGGGGGAACAACCTCTCTACCCACCCCAAGACCCTATTTTTGATGTGAGATATACTAGGTTGGTTTGGTTTGGTTTTAGTAGGATGTCTGAAGCTGCCAAACTACTGTAAGAAGGGATATATCTATATCCTTGGGGTGCAGGTCCGCAGGTCCAGGAATGGAAGTGATGAAGAGACTTTTAGAGGCCGTTTACCAAATGCTTATCGGGTAAGCGCTTATCTTACCTGATGAGCGTGATAAGCACCCAGAATCTTACCCAGTAAGAGGCATTGCAAAGGCCGAAAATTTTACTCGGTAAGTGAGGAAGAAGACTCTTACATGGTAAATAAACAATCCATCTTGATGGCTGAGAATGTTACTTGATAAGGTAATCAAGAGTGGTAAATGTTTACCTTGTAAGCATTTGATAAATGACCCTTTACTTTTGAAAGTTTTATTTTAGTAACGTACAATTTCTTAGATGTAATTAAGAAAACATACTATAACTTTGTAAATGGAATAGACATTTAATTTAAAAAATAGACACTTAGTATGGACAAAACTAAAAAAAACGTGAACACTTATTATGGGACGAAAGAAGTATTAAGGATTTGTATGCTTTTTGATTAATGACTTGTTCTTTTCAATCAATAAACAACTTTTGTTGTTGTCTTAATTTTTAAGCAACAAAATAGTAGAAGCAACAAAACAGTATATTTGAATAAGTCATCATGTATATGATATCCATATATAGTCAACTTCATATATGGATTTTTCACCCTCATGAAAAATGTGAGAACAAGTGAAAGTATCCTTATAGAGAGGTCATGAATACATGATATAAATGGTAAATTCAATTTTTTTTTCATGAAAAGAGGTGGTTATAATTGGAATTCAAAATAGAACATGGTATTTTACTACTTGAACATTATTTTGTTAAAAAAGCTTCAACCAATAAAAGTTGGACAACTTTGTTTAAGACATTTTTATTCAATTATTATTTTGAAAAACATACTATTTTAGCGCACCTTCAATGGTTTATAGTCTGAAAATTTATCTAAAGAGAATTATAGTTTTGGTCCTTAAGGTTTCGTATTTTCTTTGAAAGGAGAATCTATACTTCTGCATCTCAAATAGTGATCCCTGAGGTTTGGTATTTGCTTTGAAAGGAGGACCTCCTCACGAACCCTGTTAAAAAACTCAGTTAGTAGGAGGGGTATTTTGGTCATTTAGCTTTTTTCTCTCTCAAACCAACGAAACTAGCTAATTGATTTAGTCAACTCTTGGTATCCCCATCTCTACACTCTCACTGATACACATATCCTCTCACTCACACAAAATTGACCAAGAAACTGAAGCAATCTCGAATGCAATGTCATCTTCTTCGTGGGTTTTAAGAAGGGAACTCCTTGAAGGGTTTAGTCCAACAGATGTTTACAGTAAGCATTTCCTTCTGTTTTTTGATACTGACATTGTCGATCATTTTTACAGTGAGACTAACCTTATTTACCTTCTATTTTGATCATAAATATTTACCTAACACTGATAACAACAAGAATCAACCATGGAGGTGTATTTACACCATTTCCTGGAAGAAGATACATAAATGGTAAAACTGATTTAGTTGATTTGATTAACACTGATCACCTTTCAGTTCCACTATTTGACAAAATCATGATAGCACTAGGGTACGATAAGAGAGATATAATGCAGTACCATTTCTTGATTCCATCCAGTGACCTAGATACAGGGTTGAGAGATTTGGGGAGTGACCTGGATATTGCAAACTTGTTAAATTATGTCCCTTCCAACAAGTTAATAGATGTTTTCATAGAACATGGGAAAACAAATAATGCTGAAAACATAGACTTGAATCAAAGTTTTGATCATTTTCACTTTAGCTTTGATCCTTTCATAGGGTTGGATTCTGGTTTACCAGAAGTGGGACAAGGGGTTGATTTGAACCAAAGAGTTGATTCCAACAATGTGTTAGACTTGAACCAAGGATTAGGAGTGAACAATTTAGTTGATGTGAACCAAGGATTAGGAGTGAACAATGTAGATGATGTGAACAAGGGAGTTCATATGAATCAGGGAGATGACAACCACGGGCAGTACATGTGTGATGAAGATCCATTGAACCAGGGAAGTGGCAACCATGGGGAACTTGAGAGTCATGATAGCAATTACTATGATTCATTTGATGGATTTGATGCAGATATGGAAGATTATGTAGATACATCTGGAGAGTGGTTAGATTTTGATGGAGAAGATAGTGATACACTGTATGTGCAAGGTGACATTGACCCTTTTGAGGTAGACAATTTTGATTTTGTAGATGAGGATGAAGAGGGTAGTTATTGCAAAAGAGGTAGACATAGAGCAACTAATGGACAGGGGGTTGACTTTTACTTAGGCTAGTCATTTGGGAACAAAGATACAATAAGGAATTTAATCAAGCAACATTCAATTGAGACTAGGAGGGACATAGTTGTGGTGAAGAATGACAGATAACGGATAAGGGTTGTTTGTAAGGGGACATTACCTCATTTAAAGGATGAGGGTGAGTCTAATGGGCCTGGGAAAGGGAGAAAGAGTAAATGGAGAAAGTCCAATGGGCCCACTTGTCCATGGGTTTTGTATCTGTCAACATGTAAAAGGGAAGAAACTTGGAGAGTGAAAACCTACTTCTCCACTCACAAGTGTTTCCAAACAAGGGAGGTTGGTATGGCTACTACAACTTTTCTCTTCAAGCATATCATAGAGCAGCTGAAGGTAGATCCAAATATGCCATTGAAGGCAATTCAAGGGCACTTGTCTGAGAAGTTTGAGATTCTTGTATCACCTTCCAAAGCCATGAGGGAAAAACAGATAGCCACCAAGAAGATCTGGGGAGACTATGAATTACAGTACCATCAACTTAGGAATTACCTTGGAGAGGTGTAGAGGTGCAATCCAGATACCACTATCAAATTGGAAGTTGAGACAGAGCCTAATCCAGAGAGTGGTACAAGACAATTCAAAAGGGTATACATTTGTTTGGGTTCTTTGAAAAGGGGATTCAAGGCTGGAAAAAGAGATTTGTTGGGTTTAGATGAGACATTTATGAAGGGTCCTTTTCCAGGACAAATTCTAACAGCATTGTGTATTGACCCAAATCATGGTATCTATCCAGTTGCTTATGCAGTGGTAGAGTTTGAGTCAACAGTGTCATGGAGTTGGTTCTTAGAGTGCCTTGGAGATGATCTTGATCTTCAATCCAATTCCAACTTCATTTTTATCAGTGATAGGCAAAAGGTATGATTCCAACTTCACTTTTATCATTTATCTGTTAATACCAACTCCATGTTAATTTGCATCACTTTTGATTTGCATATAGGGTATCATTCCAGCTATTCAGAGGTTGTTTCCCTCAGCTGAACATAGATACTGCCTTAGGCACATTCATGAGAATATGAAACTTCAATGGAGAGGTAAAATATACAAAGATTTGTTGTGGTAGTGTGCAACAGCTCCCACTGTCCCCCAGTTTTGAACAACAATGGATCACTTGAAAAGATTCAATTTGAGTTGTTATGAATGGTTGAACAAGACCCCCCCCCTAACATTGGAGCAGATCACACTTTACAAGTTACTTGTTTTCATCCCACTTCCATGTTTATTGTTTTGAACTTGTTTGAGATTCTTACACTTAATATGTCTTATGTTTGCTGATGAATATAGGTGGATGTCACTCTGATGTCCTCCTAAATAACATGTGTGAGGTGTTCAATAGGAAAATCATTGATGCTAGGGATAAACCAATTCATTCTTGCTTGGAGTTCATAAGAGTGTATCTTATGAAGAGGATTGTGAATGCGGTAAAGGTAATTGATGTTTGTGATGGACCACTGACCCCAACTGCAAACAAAATCATGGACAGTGTGAAGAAAGAGGCAGTCAAATACCATGTGGTATATAATGGTGGAGATAGATATCAGGTATATTGCATTTTCATTCTTCAATCCATGTGGTATACTTGTACATAAGCTAATAGATGTTTGTTTTCATAGGTGTCTGGACCTTGGAATGACCAGTGCATAGTTTATGTTAGAGCAAATACATGCTCTTATATAGGAGGTGGGAATTAACAGGAATTCCTTGCAAGCATGTTGTGGCTACCAACTGGAATATGGCAGTTAATGGCCATGATGCATTACTTGAAGATTGGGTGGATCCTTCATACATGCTTAGCACATGGAAGGAGATGTATAGCTTCAAGGTTGAGCCAATAAATGGAAGTATGTTGTGGGATACATCTGATTGTCCAACCACTTTGGTTCCACCAAAACATCATAAACAAATTGGCAGACCAAGGAAGAAGAGAAAAAAGACAGTTGAGGAGATGTCTCAGAAATCTGGGAGCAACGGAAAACTATCCAGGAAGGGGGCTACTGTGACTTGTGATAGGTGTAAGAATCAAGGACATAATTTAAGAACATGTAAGGGCCAAGCAGGACCTTCACAGGGTAGGGCATGATATGGTTGATGTGGTTGTTAGGTTGTTGTTTGTATAGGTGAAATAGTTGATATGGTTGATGTTTGTTTGGACAAGTAACTTATGTAATAGGTTGTTGTTTGGGTTGGTAGTACTTTGTTTTGGCAATGTTTTGTTATGGACAAAGTACCATTTTATTGGTAATGTCATGGACAAGTAACTTATGTTAATGGTAGTTAATGGTATGGCAATGTTTTGGTTTCTATGTCCTGTGGTTTGTATATGTTCATCTATACAATTTGGAATTCTACAAAGTATGGTATGGAATTTTTGTGGTTTGTATGTACCCATATTTCAACACATTACAGTAAAACAAAGAATGTGTCAAAAAGGAAATTGCAATTGATTGATAAACTAACAAAACCAAATACAGAGTATGTGTCAAAAAGGAAATTGAATTGATTGATAAACTAACAAAACCAAATACATGAGTTCATCACTAATACATCCATTACATCATAAACTAACAAAACCAAATACATTAGTTCATCACTAATACATCCATTCTACATTGAGATTAACTAAAAATCTCAATTAGTTCAAAGAAAGATACAAGAAAAACCCAAAATATAGCCAACTAAGAACTAACAATAGCTGCAAATTCCAAATTTTTCTTTCTCTAGTTTTGATACATTCTTCAAGTTTTTTCTTTGACCTCATCAACCCAGGGATAACATCTACAGCCCGAGAACAAACTGGTGGATCAAACCACCCAAAAAAGGAACATTGGCACTCTATTAAAAGAAAAAAAGGGAGAAACCATTCTTCACTCTGTTAATGGTAGAACATTCTTAGAGAAAGAAATGTAAGAAATTGAGAAAGGAAAAAAAGCTGACCAATCTTGAACATGTGTAGAACCTACAGCCAGGGTTTGCATTTGTCCATGATGTTCTTAAAGTTGGTTGAACATCACAGTGGCAAATCACCATTATCAAATAAGCAGAGCAAAAAACCAAGTTTGGGTAGTGATGAACCAGGGAAGAAGAAGAAAGAAGAAGAAAAGAAAGAAGGGAAGTCATTTATGTGATTTAAGAGGAAAAAGTGAACTGCTGAAAATACCCCTGACTTTAACCAAGTTTTTTAACAGGGTTAGTGAGGAGGTCCTCCTTTCAGAGCAAAAACCAAAACCTCAGGGACCACTATTTGAGATATTGAAGTATAAGTCCTCTTTTCAAAGAAAATACGAAACCTTAAAGACCAAAACTGTAATTCTCTCATTTATCTATTATTGGAAACATACTTTCAAAAGAGAATTTAAAATATAAACTCGATTTTTAAAATTATAGATTCTTAAATATATATTTTTTAAAGAATGTTGTTTTTGTTAAAATGACAACTAAATGAAAATATAAATTGTAAAAATTGACCTAAAATAATATCATATTTAAAATATAACGTCTTGTTAATTTTTTTAAATACATTTTCCAAAACAATCTATACTATATTAATAAGCATTTAGGAAAAGAAACTCTTAATTACAAGTTTTTATACATTAAGTAAAAGTTTTTTAAATACAAAAGTAAAAATCTCTTAATTACAAGATTGTATGCATGATATATAAGTTATTAACAAACTATGCTTTTAACTACCAAAATGGTTAGTCCACAATTCTCTTTATTCAACTGATGGGCTGTTTATTTACCTCTTAATGGTTTTATTAAGAGCCAACCTCTGAATTGCTAAGAGGTGAATCTTGTTTGGCAAAAAAAGTCTGCCTCTTAATGGTTCTAAAGCCCTCTGAATGATTTTATATCCTGATTCTCCCTTAACCATTCAGAGTCCTGATTTCATGCTGAACAATTAAAAAACAACCGTATTTCATTTTGCACTATATCATAAGAGCCTCTTAATTATTCTGACCACTTAATTATTCTGCACCAAACCATTCAACAACTGCCAAACAACCCTTGAGTTCTTCTTCCTTGTTTGGACTACTGTCCAAGAGGTTTGCTCATTATTCAAATTTCAAAATTTGAATCTCCACCTCGTTCTCTTGCCTTCAATGTTGTTTGTCAGCAGTTAAATACCCCCATCGCCTTCCATTCTCTCCTCACACTCACAAACCTTCCTTCCATAATGGATCAATTCAAGTTTTGAATTTGAAATCACTCTACAAGTGCAGGATGGCGACTTTATTTTGTAGCTTATTTCAATGACAGAATGAAACCCTAGATGTATGGATGTAAGTATTCTATTTCTCTCTCTCTCTCTTCCAGAATATTTTATTTCCAAAATTTAGGGTTTCTGTGTATAATTTGTGGGAGTGTGGTTAATTGCATTTATGTTTAGTCCGGGGGACATGAATATGATGAGATTCAATGGGTTTGAATTGATGTTGTTCAAATCACCTTATGGATCTTTTTTTTTTGTAGATTTTTGCTAATTTATATTCTCTATTCATCGTTGTGCAATACATTTAGTTGGAAGCTTGGTTTACATGTTGGATCGAGGTATGTTTCAGCCTCTCTCTTTATATCAACTTATTTTTCTTGAATGATTTGGGTTCTTTCTTGAAATATATGTTGAATGAAATGGCTGGATTTCAGTCATGTTGAAGAAATTTAACTTTACATGGTATGTTTCAATACTTTGTATACTTCCATAAATGATTTTGAATTCTCGTCTGTCATCATGAAATAAAATTTGATCCATCAGAAGAGTGCTTCATTTAGATCTAGCTAGGTGTGAGTGAGTCTCAATATTTTACTTACAAATGTTTTATAGAAACAAAATCAACCATAAATTGACGAAAATGATACAAAACACACCATCAACCATAAATTGACAACACTAAGAGAACAACAGTCAAATGAAGTGCACACGGACCTAATAAAAGATCCATGTTAAGAGGAAAATTGAACTTTGGCATTCAGAACAAATCGAACCCAACTTCATTTGGAGTTAGTTTAAGTGATCAACTGTCGATCCACCATTTTTCGAGAAATGTAGGCAATAGGATATAATTCGTTATAGATGACATGAATAGCTCCTCTGTCATTGGAGATTGACGAGTTAATTTTTCCGTTACTTGAAACCAATAATTGAAAGGGAAATTGGCGCAAATAGCTAAAGTACGCAATCGATTACACCTCCTAGCCATTTCTCCCCATGTTTTTGCAAATTTAGCCCTGGGTTCGCAATTGCGGACCTACAGGTCCGCAATAAGACAGCTATACGACCAAAAAAAAAAGTCGGCTCAGACCAGGTCCGCAATGGGTCGGGTCGGGTAGGTACGCAATCCGCAATGGGTCGACACGTGGCAGACTCTGAGAAACCCTAATCTAGGTCTGCAATGCATGTGGTTAATGGTATACATGGTTGCCCAACCCCCCCAACTACCCCTTTTTATATATAAAAACCATACCTGGTCCTCTCATTCTTACCCCACGCATTGAATTTTTTTTAAAGAAAGTCATTGAATAAGTCATTTTTTTGTCGGTATATTGTTACGTGCTTCCCTAAATCAACACGTGTCTACAATGGCAGGAAAGGTAAGTGTTTTTGAACTCTTTAACTTAGCACCACAACCACCACCGCAACCACACACTACACCACTGCAACACTACCGCACGCACCACCGCAACAGATGATAGTCCGGACCTAGGTTTTTTTTTTTATTTGAATATATTCGTATTTTGTTCGGTATTTTGATTTGAATCTGTTTGCCTTGAATTTTAGATTATGATGATTATGATACATTAAGTGCCATAACTTGCAAATATGACATATTAGGTCCCTTAACTATAAAATTACACACTTTAGGTCCCTAAACTTGCATTTATGACACTTTAAGTCCCTACACTTTAATTTTTGACAATTTAGGTCCCTAAACTTTAATTTTTGACAATTTAGGTCCCTAAGCCTTGGTTTATGACACTTTATGTCCCTTAACTTTAATTATTGACACTTTAGATCCCTAAACTTTAATTTTTGACAATTTAGGTCCCTAAAGTTTAATTATTGATACTTTAGGTCCCTAAACTTTAATGTTAGACACATTAGGTCCTTAGACTTGCATTTATGACACTTTAGGTCCCTAAACTTTAACTTTGACAAATTAGGTCCCTAAACTTTAATTATTGACACATTAGGTCCCTAAACTTTAATTTTAGACAATTTAGGTCTCTAAGGTTTAATTATTGACACTTTAGATCCCTAAACTTTAATGTTAGACACATTAGGTCCCTAGACTTGCATTTATGACACTTTAGGTCTCTAAACTTTAACTTTGACAAATTAGGTCCCTAAACTTTAATTTTTGACACTTTAGGTCCCTAAACTTTAATATTAGATAATTTAGGTCCTTAAACTTGCATTTAGGACACTTTAGGTCCCTAAACTTTAATTTTTAACAATTTAGGTCCCTAATCTTTAATTATTGACACTTATTCCCAACACTTTAATTTTAGACAATTTAGGAATCACACTTTAGGAACCTAAACTTAAATTTATGACAATTTAGGCCCCTAGTTTGACGTTGAAGTCAAAGTTGACGGTGATACAAGACATTAAGGAGAGGTTGAGCGATCGTAGGCTGGAGATCTTCCGTGGCACGACTTTTGGTCACTGGTTGCTGATGGATGACTACGCCCATGACCCATTACTCATGCACACCGTCTTACGGATGGAGACCTTCCCGGATAATGTTGGGGAGGAGGATATGTATTTCGAGGTGGGAGACCATATACTGAGATTTGGGCAAGAGGAGTTCTGTCTCGTGACAGGACTCCGCTTTGGAGAGGTGCCGCCATTGTCAAAGAGGCAGAGGCAGAGGTCTCTCGGTTTTATCAGTCGGGTTTTTGGTGATGAGGAGAGGTTGCTGATCCACCATGTAGTTAGGATATTTTCATCACTAGGAGGTGATGGAGATCGGCTTACGAACGATGATGTTGTCCGTGTTTGTTTGATTATGATGGTGGAGGTCTTCTTTCTTGGCCGACAGCTACATTTTCCCGTTTTCACCATTGTGCTTACGGCAGCACAGGATTTCCGGTTTTGGAACCAATTTCCTTGGGGTTCTTATGTCTGGGAACCCACCTTTAGGCAGATGTATACGGCCATTCGGAGACGTACACCGGACCAGCCGAAGTTGAAACTCACAGGGTTCTTATATGCGTTCAAGGTTAGTTGATTTACTATTACTAAAATACTTATACATGGTTAATGCGGACCTAAGAACAAGGGAGAAATGGCTAGGAGGTGCAATCGATTGTGTACTTTGGCTATTTGTGCCAATTTCCCTAATTCAAATTTCTATTGAAATTTTCAGTCATGTTTCCTTCCTTCTCCTTTCAGGGCAAAAATCTTGGATAATGTGCTACTAAAAAGGGTAGTGGAATGCACCATGCATGTGAAGCTTATATTTCTTTAATAAAAATAATTTTTATATTAAAATTATTATTTATAAAATTGAAGTATTAAAATACACTTTAAATATTACAATTATTTGAAAAACTCTTTGAAAAGTTTATATATATTATAATTTGTAAAAACTTGGTGTTTACTTTGTAAAAAAAAATTGAAAAGTTGCAACAACGCCACAACAGAGATGTTAGATGGTGGTGCTCCCTCAATTCCATTCCACCACAGCAGATGCACGCGTTTATTAGTACAACAGTAAGAATAAGTTGGAGTAAAGAATTATTCTATAAATTGGAGCAAAGAAGAGAATTTCTTTCACGTTAGGTATCTCCATTTCTTCTCATGGCTTTTTCTTTCATTCATTTCTCCAACCTCTATGTTTTTTTTTTAATTTTATCTATTTGTATCTTTTCTTATTGTGGTGTATGGATTTCTTAAGGAGAAATTGGAGCTAAGGAGAAATTTGAGAAAAAGAAGATCATCATTTCATTTAAGGTAGTATAGATGATTGATGACCATTAATTTTCTATATATAAAATGCTACCTTCGGTTATCATCTTTGTTTAACCGATTGAAACAAACATCACATTTCACTTTCTAGTGTTTCTTTCTGTTAGATTCTGCATTGCGATGGGCAACTGTCTTTCTTTCAAAGCTCTCGTCGCCACCGAACCAACCGTTGATCTGAAAAACCAAATGCAGTCGCGCCACCACCGCCTCTAGCCCCCACCGCCTACGCAACCCCACCCCCACAGCATGCTACCACCTGAGCTTCCAGCGATCACCCAGAAATCATCCGTGAGTAACATAATCCAAACAGCGGCGACAGTGACAGTAACCAGCGACAACCGAATCTAAACGATGCTGCCGAAGCTGAAATAAGTCGTATGCAAGCCTTCCTCAACGCCATTAATGACCGAGCTCACAACTAAGGCGAAGGAAGATCGTTCAACAAGATTCCCGATAATGTTCAGTTTATGTTCATCGTAATCTTCGGGTTGGTCGGGATCCTCACGACTTCCCAAAATGATGGGTTTCCTTTTGAAACCCACCATATACAAATCGGTCTGATCAAGATTTTCTTATGGGATGTTGATCCCCCCACCGCCTCCGCAACCCCATCTCTTACAACATGCTACCACCGGAGCTTCCATCGATCACCCAGAAATCATCCGTGACCCCAGCGGCAGTAACCAGCAGCAACATAATCCAAACAACGATGATAGTGGCAGTAACCAGCAGCAATCGAATCCAAACGATGCTGCCAGAGCTGAAATAAGTCGTATGAAAGCCTTCCTCAACGCCATTAATGACCGGGCTCGCAACTACGACGAAGAAAGACCGTTCAACAAGATTCCCGATACCGTTCAGTTTATGATCATCGTAATCTTCGGGTTGGTCGAGATCCTCACGGCTTCCCGAAATGATGGGTTTCCTTTTGAAACCCACTGTAACGCCCTAAAATTCAGAGTAATTTAAAACTTCATAAATAAGGCAATATGACATCTGTATTGCTATAAACTTCTCAAAAAGTGTATCAGTCTTTAAGACTTTACAAAAACCTGTACGGATTTAGAATTCATCAACAGACTAATCTAAACAAAACTATCTAGATTACATCAGTTGACAATCCAAAATTCATCAAAAGAATGGGACTTAACAATGCCCAACTATCAACACTTTAATCATCTCAAAATGCCCCGAGACCCAACTCGTCTCTCAAAACCCAGTGCATCCCACCGCTAAGGGAAACCTGTTATACATATCATTTGAGAAAAAGTGTCAGACTTAAAGCCTGGTGAGAACGTACAGTTTATAAAGCTCAAAAGATATAAACATTTGTATCATAAGATAATATTTCCAAAGAGGTTAAATTGTACAATTGAAACCTTTGCCACAACCGGGCTTTTCCGTTATAAACATGTCATCAAAGGACCAACAATAAAACATTTTACCAAGGATCGTGGCGTAACACAAAGTAGGTCAAAATCTGAGTTATGAGCTAAACAATTGGAATCCAAGGATACGAACACATAGGTCCATGCTACAACGTGAGATCGAGCCCCCAAGCAAAACCAATGTATACTCCTTCACTAGGATCACTATGAACCATGGCTAGTATCCGACCTCACATAACCGTACCAAGTTTCCCCCGAGGATCATATGCATCCATAGCTACAAAATGGGGAATATGACATCCCAACAATACAGTCGACTCAAAACCTAGGGATCCGCTAGTAATGGTACAGACTCGTCACAACAACATATGTGACTAACCATAAATAAACATATGGTATAAACACATTTTGTAAACAAAATGTCATTTCCAATTCAACTTCTGGTAAGAATGAAAATCATTAAAAAGGAGTTCTTAAACATTCTTTTCACATATCCACATAATGTGCAAGTAAAACATCATTTTACTTCAATAAGATAAGATCCATCATTTTAGTAAACACAAATGATCGGGAACCCTAAAATCTCCCAAAACTCAAGTTATATCAAATATGTAGAAAACTTAAATCTGAAACCATTGAGATATATAGGAGTTCCAAAAGGTAACTTTTGATATGTATAAAGTTTAAAATGATAGTAGGAACTCACATCGGATTCCTTCTTCCTAACGAATGCTACCTATGACAACACCGAAAGAATCGGTAAGTCGAAACATAGATAACTTTCTCACTTCCTGACTAAAACTTAAAGATAACAGAAGCTAACATCGAGCAAATCCAAGTCCGGTCGAATACCATATCCGGTCGAAGGCATACCGGTCGAATGCACACTACCGGTCGAAGGCATACCGGTCGAATGCGCACTACCGGTCGAAAGCATACAGGTCGAATGCACATTACCGGTCGAAAGCACCCTACCGGTCGAATGCACATTATCGGTCGAAAGCACCCTATCGGTCGAATGCATCCCACCGGTCGAATACACACCGGCCGAAGGCACCTTCCGGTCGTCTTGTTCAACAAGAACACCCGGAGATACAGAACCCAGATCCAAAAAATGAAAACACTCAAATCTCAAAATGGAACGGTTAAAAACCTTCACAACGAGATTCTACACGGCTAAAAACATTCAGATCAAAGCATTAAGTTAGATTCGTACCTTGATTTGTCCGAATCGATCGATCACTTTTCTCCTGCTTTTCTCTCTCTCTCTCTCTCTCTCTCTCTCAAAACCAAGAAAACTGAGATATGAGATATCTCAAAATATCTAAACTTTGATTTGTATATATATATAACCTAAGTTACATTTAACCCCCCTGAACTTTGGGTAACGGTCAACTTTTCACCCAACCCCAAATTCAGGGTGTTACAATCCTCCCCAACTTGGGAATGATTTCGTCCCCAAAATCCAACTATACAAAAAGATGAGGATATCTACGCTTCATATCCCCTTCTGCTTCCCAAGTCACATTTGCTCCCCGGTGATGCTTCCACTGCACCTTGACCAAAGTGACTTCTTTGTGACGCAACTTCTTAGACTTTCTCTCTAAGATGGCGTCCGGTTCTTCCACACAACGGTTACCTTCGTCTACCCTTAACTCTGAAAGGGGAATGACGCTGTCTTCTATCGCCAAACATTTCCGGAGGTAGTAAACATGAAACGTGTTGTGTATTCTGCTCAACTCCGGTGGCAGTTCCAACTGGTAGGCTTGCAAACCCACCCGCTTAAGCACTTTGAAAGGTCCGAGGAAACGGGGACTCAACTTCCCACGTTTTCCGAACCGTATAATGCCTTTCCACGGCGACACCTTAAGCATAACGCGGCCGCCCACTTAGAATTCCATCGGACGCCTCTTCTTATCGGCATAGCTTTTCTGCCGATCCTGTGCCGCTTTCATTCTTTCACGAATGCACTTGACCTTATCGGCAGTCTCTTGCACGATTTCAGGTCCGGCTAACTGCTTTTCTCCCGCTTCAAGCCAGCACACGGGAGTCCGACACTTTTGCCCATACAATGCCTCAAAATGTGCCATTCCAATACTCGAGTGGTAGCTATTGTTGTAAGCAAACTCCACCAAAGGCAGGTGAGAGTCCCAACTACCCCCGAAATCGATGACACAAGACCTCAACATGTCTTCCAAAGTTTGGATCGTTCGCTCGCTCTGCCCGTCGGTTTGCGGATGGTAAGCCGTACTCAACTTCACTCGAGTACCAAGCTCTTTCTGAAACCCATCCCAAAAGTTCAAAGTGAACCGACTGTCGCGATCCGACACGATCGACAATGGTATGCCGTGCCTCGAGACTACCTCATCGATATAAAGCTTTGCCAACTTATCCATCGGTAAAGTCTCGCGCATAGGCAAGAAATGAGCGCTCTTTGTCAATCTGTCAACTATCACCCAAATGGTATCGTGACCTCGAAGTTTTAGGCAACTTCATCACGAAGTCCATGGTAATATGCTCCCACTTCCACTCGGGAATCTCTAAAGACTAAAGACTCCCATACGGTCGCTGATGTTCGGCCTTAACTTGCGAACACGTCACACAACGCTCAACGTAACGCGCCACGTCAAGTTTCATTACCGGCCACCAATAGTGCAGCTTCAAGTCCCTGTACATCTTTGTACTCCCCGGATGAATGGAATACTTAGACTTGTGTGCATCTTCTAGCAGCAGCTCACGGTTACCCCCAAGCTTAGGTACCCACACACGACCGCTGAACAGTTTTACTCCACGGCTATCTTCCGTTAAGAGTAAACGTTGCTTTGTCATGACTTCATCTTTTAGATTCTCTTTTAACAGTGCTTCCACCTGTGATGTCTTGATCTTTTCAACAAGACTAGACACTAGCTCGATTCTCGAATGGGTAATCCGAATACTTCCGCTGTAGTCTTTCCGACTCAACGCATCGGCCACCACGTTCGCCTTACCGGGATGGTAAAGCAATTCACAGTCGTAATCTTTAAGCAACTCGAGCCACCGCCTTTGCCTCATATTCAGCTCCTTCTGATCAAAGACATATTTCAGGCTCTTGTGATCCGTGTATAGAGTGCATTTCATGCCGTAGAGGTAATGTCGCCAAAGTTTCAAAGCGAACACCACCGCCGCTAACTCCAGATCATGGGTTGGATAATTCTTCTCGTGTATTTTAAGTTGCCTCGAGGCATAAGCGATGACCTTGCCTCGTTGCATCAACACACAACCCAACCCTATCTTCGAAGCGTCGCTGTAAACCACGAAATCTTCCGACCCTTCAAGTAACGTCAAGATCGGAGCTTCACACAACTTCTTTTGAAGGATCCGGAACGCCTTCTCTTGGGTTTCGGTCCATTCAAACTTCACATTCTTCCGAGTCAGAACTGTCAAGGAAGAAGCGATCTTTGAAAAGTCTTGGATAAATCTCCGGTAGTATCCCGCCAGACCCAAGAAACTTCGGATCTCGGACGGACTCTTAGGAGGCTCCCAATTCATCTTAGCTTCAATCTTGGAGGGGTCTACTTTCACTCTGTCCCGAGTGACTACGTGACCCAGAAATTGTACTTCTTTAAGCCAAAAGTCGCACTTGGAAAACTTGGCGTACAACATTTCTTTTCTCAACACCTCCAGAACTTCACGTAAATGTTGCTCGTGCTCTGACTCACTCTTGGAGTACACGAGTATGTCATCAATGAATACAATGACCGACTTGTCGAGGAATGGTCGGCACACTCTATTCATCAAGTCCATAAACACATCTGGTGCGTTCGTTAGACCAAAAGGCATTACAAGAAACTCGTAATGGCCGTAACGCGTTCTGAAAGTTGTCTTCGAAACATCTTCTTCTCTCACCTTCACTTGGTGATAACCCGAACGTAAGTCGATTTTAGAAAAACAACCCGCTCCTTGAAGTTGATCGAACAAGTCGTCTATTCTCGGAAGCGGATATCTGTTCTTTACTGTAGCTTTGTTCAACTCACGGTAGTCAATGCACATTCTCATTGTGCCATCTTTCTTCTTTACAAACAAGACCAGAGCTCCCCAAGGTGACGGACTCGGTCTTCTAAAGCCCTTCTCCAAAAGCTCTTGGAGTTGTGTCATCATTTCTTCCATCTCTGACGGCGCCAAACGGTAAGGAGCTTTAGCAATTGGTGTTGCTCCAGGCACAAGGTCAATCCGAAACTCTACCTGACGATCGGGTGGTAACCCGGGCAAGTCGTCCGGAAAGACATCTAGAAACTCACACACAATCTTCACATCTTCCAGCTTTGATTTCTCTAACTTGGCATCGATCACATAGGCTAGGAAAGACGAACATCCTTTTACTAAACACTTGCGTGCCTTCGCCATTGTGATTATTGCCACTCCACCTTTTCTCTTTTCACCATAGATGACAACGACTTCGCCAGAGGGGTTGGGAAGTCGAATTAACTTCTTGGAACATACGATCTCGGCATGATTGTTTGACAACCAATCCATGCCGACCACAACATCGAAACCCCCGATTAACATCGGTAGTAGATCGATCGAGAATTCTCTCCCTTCGATACTAAGAGTACACTGCTTCTGAACATCGTGGATCAGAACTTGACTACTATCGGCTATTTCTACCACTAATGCATCCTCAAGACTAGTAGTGGGCATAGAAATCTTCTGACAGAACAAATCAGATACGAAAGAGAAACTGGCACCTGTATCGAATAGAATACGAGCAGGTACAGAGTTTATAAGAAAAGTACCCGATACCACATCAGTGGATGCCTTGGCCTCATCGGCCGTCATCTGAAATGCTCGACCTGGAACCCTAGGAGGGTTCTCCTTCCTTGTTGGCGTGCTACCCGACACAAGCTTCGGGCAGTCTCTTTTCACGTGCCCCGGTGCCTTGCACTCATAACAGACAAGTCCTCTGACCGGGCAATCTCTGACAGTGTGACCAGGCTTCCCACACTTATAACAAGTTTGAGAAGTGGTGCTACAGTCACCGTGGTGTTTAGTTCGACACTTGTGGCACCACCTAGCTTCCTGCTGATTGCTGAAGTTTCGGTTTCCGCCAAAAGGTCGTGATCTCTTGGGATGAGCAGAATTGCTCTCCCACTTTCTCTTATCAGTCACCACCACAACTTTCTCAGCTTTGTTCCTTGCGAACATCTCTTCCATGAACTGAGCTTCTTCAACCATCTCGCGGAGGTTAGAAGCTTTAGAATTGTGGACCATAGATTGCATGTCCGCGGGTAGACCATTCAGATAGGCCTTCATCTTATCCTTCTCTGTTGGGGCAGCGTGCCCCATCAGATCAAGCTTCTCCATGAACTGACGGGTATACTCCCTCACCTTCAGGCTTCCCTTTACCAAAGACCGGAATTATTTCTCAATTCGGTCCATTGTTCTTTCATTGCAGAATTCTTCTAACAACTTTTTCTTGAACTCGGCCCAAGATAACTGAGCCAACACCGCAGGAGATAGGGTGGATTGGATGACATTCCACCAAATGAGTGCAGTATCCCTCAGCAGTTGGGTACCGAACCGCACTCTCTGATCATCTCCGCATTCGGAAGAGCCAAAAGCTTGCTCAACCGCTCGGATCCATTTCACACACATGATCGGGTCGTCGGAACCAGAGAACTCTGGCGGTCCGCAACCCAGAAAGGACTTGTAGGAACAACTTTTCCTATTTCCCGGAGCACCAACAATCCTGGGTTCCTCAGCCCTGACCCCTGTACCAGCGCCTCCAGAACCCGCTACAATGTTTTCCACAACTGTCTCACTTCTCCGATTGTTCACATCGCGGTCCTCAATCACTTTCAGCAGAAACTCTTGCTGCTTTGCCATCTCTTCCCTCATTGCCAACATCATGCTGGCCATCAACTCAGACTGGGGATTAGCATCCCCGATGACTGGGTGGGACGAAGCCAGGTCTACTCGCGGAATGACCTCTGGCCCCCCACCTAGCCTTTGCTGAACAGGTGGTCGCACAACAACCTCAACTCCTTCCGGCTGACCAGCTGTAGAGGCTGTCGCTTCTAGACCATCAACACGCGTACGCGGTCTTCCGCACGTACCTACCATACTGAACTGCTACACAGAGCAGAGAAAGAGATAAGAGAGAGGTAGGAAAACATGAAGGAAAATGTACTACCACATTACCAATTGTCATATTAGCAGCAATCAAGCACTCTTACGTACAATATCCTCATAATAACATTAGCTAAGTGAAATTATGAACATATAACACATAACGGTTCTTGTCACCACCACTACAATGCCTGATAAACGTACTTTTCGTCGACTCTAAGACTTACCCAACTTAGAAGCTCTACCCAAATCTCGCGGATCAATTCTTAGATACTCAGTCTAAGTCTAGACATCTTACATTCATGCCTAGTTCGCTTAAACTAGGGCTTTGATACCAACTTGTAATGCCCTAAAATTCAGAGTAATTTAAAACTTCATAAATAAGGCAATATGACATCTGTATTGCTATAAACTTCTCAAAAAGTGTATCAGTCCTTAAGACTTTACAAAAACCTGTACGGATTTAGAATTCATCAACAGACTAATCTAAACAAAACTATCTAGATTACATCAGTTGACAATCCAAAATTCATCAAAAGAATGGGACTTAACAATGCTCAACCATCAACACTTTAGTCATCTCAAAATGCCCCGAGACCCAACTCGTCTCTCAAAACCCAATGCATCCCACCGCTAAAGGAAACCTGTTATACATATCATTTGAGAAAAAGTGTCAGACTTAAAGCCTGGTGAGAACGTACAGTTTATAAAGCTCAAAAGATATAAACATTTGTATCATAAGATAATATTTCCAAAGAGGTTAAATTGTACAATTGAAACCTTTGTCACAACCGGGCTTTTCCGTTATAAACATGTCATCAAAGGACCAACAATAAAACATTTTACCAAGGATCGTGGTGTAACACAAAGTAGGCCAAAATCCGAGTTACGAACTAAACAATTGGAATCCAAGGATACGAACACATAGGTCCGTGCTACAACGTGAGATAGAGCCCCCAAGCAAAACCAATGTATACTCCTTCACTAGGATCACTATGAACCATGGCTAGTATCCGACCTCACATAACCGTACCAAGTTGCCCCCGAGGATCATATGCATCCATAGCTACAAAATGGGGAATATGACATCCCAACAATACAGTCGACTCAAAACCTAGGGATCCGCTAGTAATGGTACAGACTCGTCACAACAACATATGTGACTAACCATAAATAAACATATGGTATAAACACATTTTATAAACAAAATGTCATTTTCAGTTCAACTTCTGGTAAGAATGAAAATCATTAAAAAGGAGTTCTTAAACATTCTTTTCACATATCCACATAATGTGCAAGTAAAACATCATTTTACTTCAATAAGATAAGATCCATCATTTTAGTAAACACAAATGATCGGGAACCCTAAAATCTCCCAAAACTCAAGTTATATCAAATATGTAGAAAACTTAAATCTGAAACCATTGAGATATATAGGAGTTCCAAAAGGTAACTTTTGATATGTATAAATATTAAAATGATAGTAGGAACTTACCTCGTATTCCTTCTTCCTAACTAATGCTACCTATGACAACACCGAAAGAATCAGTAAGTCGAAACATAGATAACTTTCTCACTTCCTGACTAAAACTTAAAGATAACAGAAGCTAACATCGAGCAAATCCTAGTCCGGTTGAATACCATATATGGTCGAAGGCATACCGATCGAATGCACACTACCGGTCGAAGGCATACCGGTCGAATGCGCACTACCGGTCGAATGCACATTACCGGTCGAAAGCACCCTACCGGTCGAATGCACATTATCGGTCGAAAGCACCCTACCGGTCGAATGCATCCCACCGGTCGAATACACACCGGCCGAAGGCACCTTCCGGTCGTCTTGTTCAACAAGAACACCCGGAGATACAGAACCCAGATCCAAAAAATGAAAACACTCAAATCTCGAAATGGAACGGTTAAAAACCTTCACAACGAGATTCTACACGGCTAAAAACATTCAGATCAAAGCATTAAGCTAGATTCGTACCTTGATTTGTCCGAATCGATCGATCACTTTTCTCCTACTTTTCTCTCTCTCTCTCTCTCTCAAAACCAAGAAAACTGAGATCTGAGATATCTCAAAATATCTAAACTTTGATTTGTATATATATAACCCAAGTTACATTTAACCCCCCCTGAACTTTGGGTAACGGTCAACTTTTCACCCAACCCCAAATTCAGGGTGTTACACCCACCCTATACAAATCGGTCTGATCAAGATTTTCTTATCGTATGTCGTATTTTTCGCAGCGACGATGTTGATCCCCCACCCGATTCACCTTTCACCTTCGTGTTTGGTCTAATCAATATGTGCTTTCTGATGACAAATCTAGCCATGGTGATGGCGTTCCTCCCATGGCAATGGTAGGTAGTTTATTGATGTATTTCGAATGGAATCCATTTTTAAGAATATTAGGTAATAGTAGGATATTATCATTTTGCGATGGTCTCTATGACCTCCGCTAGTGAACTTGTCGTTTCGACTACTGCTTGACATCCTGATTTTGTTTACTGTTAGAGTATAAAATCCTTGCAGATTTTATGCCTTATATATTATGATTTTGTATATCAATATAAATCTTTTCCAATCCCTTAATTATAGGAGATGATCGAATATAATCATTGTATTTTATCTATATATATATAGAGGAATATACGAAGACCCGACAAGGGAGTCATTCCTTAAAACTTTCATGGTATCAGAGCGTTTGATATAGAACCCTAATTTTTTTTCTTCCTCTCCTTTCTACCTTGCCGCATCCAATAGCCATCACCACCATTCCCCTTTATTTATTTATTTTTCTTCTTCCCCTAGAATTCCTCCACATCTTATCCATCACACGTCTACCACCATTATCCTTATTCCCCCCCCCCCCAACTTATCATCCTTATTATCCTTTTTGTTCCTCTCTCTAAAGTCATGGCATAAACTAATGCTACTAATGCTAATGCTACACCCAAAACCACTTATCATTCAGCTCTCACCGTCACCAATATACGAAACCTCATTCCCCTCGTTCTCGATCTCGATAAAGTCCAATACACATCTTGGGCTTCTCTTTTCCGCAATATCGCCAAAGCTCATGATGTTTTTGACCACATCGACACCACCGTTTCTCGCCCGGTTGATATCAACAATGCCATGTGGTCTCGACTTGATGCCATTGTCTTACAATGGATATATGGAACGATTTCGGTTGATCTTCTTCATACGATCCTTGACGATAAGGCTTCTGCCATGACCGCCTGGACCCACCTCCGAGAGATATTTCAAGACAACAAAAATACTCGAGTTGTTCACCTCGAGAATCACTTCTCCACTATTCGTCAAGACTCTTTCCCCAACATCTCAGCATATTGTCAACAACTGAAAAATATTGCAGACCAACTCACTAGCATTGGCAATCCCGTCTCTGATGAACGTCTAGTCATCTAGTTGGTAAGTGGTCTCTCACGAGATTATGATACCGTCGCCACGGTCATACAACAAATCAGCCCGCTTTCTTCTTTTCCAAAAGCTCGATCGATGCTCGTTCTTGAAGAGACTCGTCGCAACAAACAAGACGAGCAGATTGCATCCCCTTCTACGGTCTTACTAGAAACTGCGGAACCCCCTCTTTCCACCCAACGATCCTCCCCCCTCCCACTCACCGCGGAGGCCGTGGTGGTCGAGAAAACCGAAATCGCGGTCGTAGTAGAGGTGTCAGAAACAACAACAACGCTCCAACTTCCAGCCACAGCAACAACGCCTATGGACACCGTGGCAGTGGTACGGGCAATGGGGATACCCTCCATGTCCTTACCCATCAACGCCCAACCATCAACCCCCCTCCCCGGGCATCCTAGGTCCAGCCCTGCGACAACCTGCGCAAAGCCCTAATGCAATGCTCACTCCAAGCCCCATGCAACCGACTGATCTTCCAAGTCTATTCAACACACCGACGCTCCAACAACCTGATCCGAATTGGTATTTGGACACCGGGGCCTCTTCTCGTCTGATGAATCAGTCAGGTATATCCCCCTCTATTTTTAATTGGTGTACCTTAAATTCTCATATTATAGTTGGCGATGGGAAACATGTTCCGGTATGTGGTTCTAGCAGTCTACCCCTTCCTCACTCCCCACACCCTCTCATGCTTCATAACATTCTTTTCGCACCAAAAATTATTAAGAACCTCATATATGTTCGTCATCTTACTCGAGATGTTTCCGTCGAGTTTTACCGTTTTGGTTTCTCTGTGAAGGATTTTCGGACGGGAACGGTCATCATTCGGTGCAATAGTGTTGGCGAGCTATACCCTTTATCCACACCACATGAACCGAACCTTCCTATGGCATGCCTCACACACTCGACATCTCTCTGGCACAACCGCTTGGGGCATCCGGGCTCCAACGTTCTTAATAATCTTAGTATTAATCGTCTTATTTCTTGTAATAAAGACTCCAAGATTTCTATTTGTCATGGTTGTCAACTTGGAAAGCATTGTCGTCTTCCATTTTTACCATCTATTAATGCAACTTTTTCTCCTTTTGACATTATACATACGGACTTGTGGACATCACCCGTTATAAGTCCCACAGGCCTACGTTATTACCTTATCTTGTTGGACGATTTCACCAATTTTCTTTGGGTTTTTCCACTCAAACAAAAGAGCTAAGTGTTTGATATTTTCAGACAATTTCATGTGAATGTTAGAACCCAATTTGGTGTGCAAATTAAAACTCTACAATGTGACAATGGCACCGAATACGTAAACTCGTCTATGCAATCCTTTCTTGCCTCTCATGGCATGATTTTTAGATATGCGTGTCCCTACACTTCCTCGCAAAATGGTAAAGCCGAGCGAAAAATCCGATCAACCAACAATATCATTCGCACTCTCTTTCTTCACGCTTCTTTACCACCGACTTTTTGGGTTGAAGCTCTTCACATGGCTATTTACCTTCAAAATATCCTCCCATCGAAACTTTTGGCCAACCAATCTCCAACCCACCGACTCTACAATAAAATTCCCATTTATTCTCACATCCGTGTCTTCGGTTGTCTCTGCTACCCCAACCTCTCTTCCACCGCTACACACAAATGAAGTCCACGCTCTACCCCTTGCATTTTTCTTGGCTTCCCTCCTAATCACCGTGGCTACCGCTGTCTTGACTTATCCACCGACAAAATCATCATCTCTCGTCATGTCACTTTTGACGAACACAAGTTTCCTTATCCTCACACTTGCATGCCTATAGACACCAACTGCGATTTCCTATCTTCCGACGATACCCCTGTTCTCTTTCCTTTTCCCTCGCACCTAGATCTGAATACCAACCCACCTTATCACCTTCATCTCATAGCTAAGAAAATACCCTCACCCCCTATGGCAACACACTCTCGTCATCTATATGCCATACACCTATCCCTACCCCCCAACCCTTCTCATACAACAACCTCCCCATGTGACATCATTACACCACCTCCCCATGCAGACATACCACAACACCTACCACTACCCATCCTATGCAAACCCGCTCTAAAGATGGGATTTTTAAGCCCAAAATCCCCTTGAATCTTAACATCAATGAACCCCCCCCCCCCTAAATCTCTCCCTTACCTAAATCCCATCTTACTGCCATGCAAGACCCAAACTGGCAGAATGCTATGAATGATGAGTTTAGTGCACTAATTAAAAACAAGACATGGGACTTAGTACCTCGACCGCCCGATGTTAATGTCATTCGTTGCATGTAGCTATTTAAGCATAAATTTCGATCTGACGGTTCTTTAGAGCGACACAAAGCTCGTTTGGTTGTTAATGGCAGGTCTCAGCAGGTCGGCGTTGATTGCGATGAGACATTCAGTCCAGTTGTCAAACCCGCCACCATTCGTACTGTTCTTTCTCTCGTTGTCCCCCGCCAATGGAAAATTCATCAACTTAACGTCAAGAATGCTTTCCTTCATGGCAATTTGCAGGAAACAATCTATATGCACCAACCCCCAAGGTTCATGGATGCTTCGGCACCTCGCCATGTATGCCTTCTTTGCAAATCTCTTTATGGCCTAAAACAATCCCCGAGAGCAAGGTACCACCGTTTTGCCTCTTACCTTTCATCTATCGGCTTCATAAGCAGCAAATGTGATACATCTCTCTTCATGTTCAAGCGTGGCGCTTCTATGGCCTACCTCTTGTTATATGTCGACGACATTGTGCTCACCACCTCTAGCACTATTCTTCGGGATCGCATCATCTCTCTTCTTCGATCCGAGTTTGCGATGATTGATCTTGGTCCATTATCTTACTTTCTTGTCATATCGGTCACTCCTAAGCATGAAATCCTATTTCTTAGCCAAAGTAAATATGCTCAGGAAATTTTGGCTCGGGCCAACATGACAACATGCAAACCTTCTACTACACCTATCGACACTAAGTGCAAGTTAAGTGTCAACGCTGGCCCTTCAGTGACTGACCCTACCCTCTATCGGCAACTTGCGGGTGCCCTTCAATAATTAACATTTACCAGGCCCGATATCTCATATGAAGTCCAACAGATATGTATGTTTATGCATGACCCACGAGAACCGCACTTTCAGGCGCTCAAATGCATTATCCGTTACATCAAAGGTACTCTTCACCTCAGCATCTACATTTCCTCGTCTCCTACCAAAAGTCTGACTTGCTATAGTGACGCCGATTAGGGGGGGATGCCTGGACACTTGACGCTCAACCTCTGGATATTGTGTTTTTTTTGGGCGATAATCTCATCTCTTGGTCGTCAAAGAGGAAGGTCACACTATCACGTTCCAGTGCCGAAGTCGAATAACGCAGCGTTGCTAACACTGTCGCTGAAGCCGCCTGGCTTCGTAACTTACTACTTGAGCTCTATTGCACGCTTTCGAAGGCCACCATCGTCTATTGCGACAATGTTAGTGCGATCTACATTTCCTCCAACCTAGTGAAACACCAAAGAACAAAGCACATTGAAATGGATATTCACTTTGTTCGTGAAAAAGTCGCCCTTGGTCATATCCGGTGCTTCATGTCCCCTCATCATTACAGTATGCCGATATCTTCACCAAGGGCCTTCCACGATCCGTCTTCGTAGACTTTCGATCCAGTCTGTCCGTCCGCCCATCTCCCGATCCGACTGCGGGGGCGTGTTAGAGTATAAAATCCTTGCAGATTTTATGCCTTATACATTATGAATTTGTATATCAATGTAAATCTTTTCCAATCCCTTAATTATAGGAGATGATCCAATATAATCGATGTAAGTTATCTATATATATAGAGGAATATACGAAGACCCGGCAAGGGAGTCATTCCTTAAAACTTTCAGTTATCACATATCTCTACGGGGATCTAAATTCAGAGATATATAAAAAGTGTTTGATGATATTACATTACCAAAATCAAGTAACTCTAAACCACGAAATGTGTTTGCAATAAAATTAAAACGCTTACTTTATAAATTAAAGCAATCTATGCGGTGTGGTATACCTACCTAAGTGAATACTTGAGTGGGAAAAGATATATAAGAACGATGAACTATGCATTTGCGTATTTATTTAGGAAAACAAGTTCCAGATTTTCAAAGTAGCTTTATATGTCGATGTTATGAACATAATAGGTACTCTTGATGAAATAAGAGTAGTCACATGCTACTTGAAATCTAAATTTGAGATGGAAAATCTTGGGAAAACTTTGTTTTGTCTAGCTATTTGAGCTAGGACACCGAGTTTGTGAAATATTAATTCACCGATTGCATATGTCTAGAAATTAATCAGACAATTTAATATGGACAAAGCGCACCAGGTTAGCACTCCCATGATCGGTCAAAGTGTTGTATATAAGGAAAGATCCATTTCGTCTAAAGGATGGTGACGAAAAAGTGTTGGAGAGTTGGAATTCCCTATCTAAGTACAATATGTGCATTATCGTACTTAGCACAATACACTTGACCGTATATTGTATTTCTCAGTGAACTTGTTAGCTAGATTTAGCTCAGCGCCAACGCAACGTCATTGGAATGATATCAAATTAATCTTTTGAAACCATTGACATAGGCTTATACTTTCCCTATAGAAAGAAAAATGGGATTGATAATGAAACTTCAATACTTACTTAGAATGTAAACAGCAAAAGTACTAGCTCTTATAGAAAAACACCAAACAATATATTGGTATGTCTTTGCTGATATTAGGTATGTGTCTGATCCATACAAAGGTTGTTACCAAACTGGATAAGGAATTACCTCAGGGAACACTCTGATTGCTTGGAAGTAAGCTAAGCTAACCCTTGTAACTACCTCCTTGAACGATTCCAAGAACATTACTCTCCATGAGACTGTTCAAGAAATGTGTATGATTAAGGATTGTCATTACACATATTAAATGAGCTAGTAATTTTGAGTTCAACCACTATCCTACTTGCATATATGGAAATAATGTCTCATGTATCAAATAAATGAAAGTAAGATACATCAAGGGTGATAACACAAAGCATATTTTGCTTAAAGTTTCTATACAATCAGCAGTAACAAACTTTCCTCTAGATTCAAGAGAATCAAGTGAGATGTCAGGAGAATATGACATATTTTACCAAATCATTACCTAAAACCATATTTTGGAAACATGTAGAAAGTATTAAAATGCAAATGTTTTCCAAACTCCCATGATTAATGTATGAATCAGGGGGAGTAGTAGACAAAAGAGGGAGTCTACTATACATGTGATATTGATATGTTGTGCTCTTTCCTTCGCCCAATGTTTTATTTTTCCCACTGGGTTTTGTTCCTTGGTGCAAGGTTTTAGCGAGACAACAATTTATAAATCATCTTGTTTTATAAACCTCTTGATTGATTTACAAATCAAGAAATATAGTAAACTAAAGAAATTGTTTATTGGTGTCTTGTACTCTTTCATTCGTCCAAAGTTTTTATTTTTCCCATTGGGTTTTGTTTCTTTGGTGTAAGGTTTTAATGAGGCTAGAACTATGCACCATCACTCATTTGACTCGGCACAAGGGGGGGTGTTGAAGGATTATGTGCCATCATCAAAAGTAAGTGATTGACATAATATTTTCCTAGTATTATAATTTACCATAATAAATGTTTCCTTTTATTTGTAAACTCCTCCCTATTTAAAAGGCTTATGATTAATGAGAATTACAAATTTCATTCTCTCTATTTATTGTTGTTTTATTATGCTTTTCCTATAACAAAATATTATTTATCTAAGTCATTATATTTCGACAATTGTTGATACATGTTTGGATCTACTTTGTATTTAAAAAGAAAATGAACTGATTTATTTGCCTATGAAAATGGAAACAGGTTCAAGATGAGACAGAAAATTAAAATTAGGTTCAGTTGATCATTGACCAATTGACAAAATTTAAACTAGTAAAAAGGTAAACACTAACGTTTAAACCAATTCATGGTTCTAAAAAATATGTCATAGCATGGCATGAGGACTGAGGACTAAGGATTGAAGCGTTCTCAGACTGACATGTTAACCCTTGTAACGGTTGTATATACAAGGCATGGCAGGTGTCACAACGTCATATTTAATTTAGCTTATCATTTAACTTTTTATTTTGTATTTTCTTTTTCTTAAAAGTTTACCTTATTTTATTTTGTATGTTGTTATGAGCATCTGATATAATATTTTTTATAAGCTCTCTATGTATATGGTATCAATAAACAATTTTTCCTTTTTTATATGAAATTTAATAGTTCAATATCATTGAGTAATAATAAAAAACTTATATGTATAGATATAATTATATTTATGATATACTGATTTGCCTCTTTAACAAATGGCTTAAAAAAGGTTGCGACTCTAAAACTTGAGACTTGAGACTTGAGACTTGATGTTGTTGTGAAATTACCAAGACCCAGATAGCTAAAAGCTCAAATGTTGGTTCCCGATAAAAACACAATATCACCCAAGATTCCAAGAACAAATAAACTAAGTTCTATATCGAGATTCAAAGCGGAAATACGATTAACAATGCAAGATAATCAACCACTAAGAAACATAAACAATGATCAAACCCAATAAATGCAAAATAAAGCATAAGTAATAGAGACACCGAGATTTTTACGTGGAAACCCGGAAAGGGAAAAACCATGGGTGGAGGACGTCGAGAACTGTTCCACTATCACTTTGATGATGATATACTTGAGAGATTATAGCTTGCAATAATGGAGAAATAAGTTAGGGTTCTTGAGGTTTGAGAGAAAACTTGAAGACCATGTTTTAGAGAGAGGGAGTATTCAAAGGTTTTTCTTATCTGATAAGTTTTTTTTAAATCAGCTGCATAAAAAAGAGTGGAGCTATTGTTGTTTTAAAGAAAAGTCACGCACCAAAAGGTTGGGTCACTTGTTGGGCCACATATTGGGCTTCAATTTGGGGGGTTTAACATGGATTGTAGGCAATATCTCACATATGTCATTGCACACTTCTCACCTTTGACAATTTAAACACCTTGCTTGGTTTATAGATGGTCTCACTAATTGCCTCAAGCACTCCTCTAGCCTTCAAAATTCTCAAATACTTTTTGTGACAAGTTGTCGAGATCATCAAAATCTTATCTGCAAAAACTTTTATTAAGGAGGTTTTCTACATAAACTGTCTCACTCCTTTGGTAGATGTAAGGTCTATTCATATTCTAACCTTTAAGTACACATAAATCATGTTGGCTCGCTCCATTTGTGAATATATATGTATATATATATATATATATATATATATATATATATATATATATATATATATATATATATATATATATATATATATATATATATTTAGAGAGAGAGAGAGGGGGGGGGGAGAGGTGGTTTCAATTAGAAACCATATTAGATTGGAAACTTTGAAAACCATCAATTTCATTGGTTAATTAATGAAACTGGTTCATAAAGTTGTTTCATATAATTCTTTTGTTAATGAAATTGTTTCATATATTTGTGTTTTTTATGTTGTTTCATCTATTTTCCTCATTCTGATGAAATTGTTTTATGTATTTTCGCTGTTTGATGAAACTTTTTCATTTCTGCATAAAAAACACAAATATATGCAACGATTTCATCAATAAAAGAATTATATGAAACAATTTCATTAACTTAACCAATGAAATCGAGAGTTTCCACGGTTTTCAAAATTAGAGCGGTTTCCATTTGATCGCTCCCCTATATATATATATATATATATATATATATATATATATATATATATATTTAATTCATAAGCAAAACTACATTTTTTTTCATTAAAAGCAATTATAAGATATCAAACTAGAGGTTTATAATTGTATATGTGTAGGGTTAGACGAGTTACTGTCATTTAAACAATTCAACCCAATTATTTCAGCCTGAAAAAGCACAACCCATTCAATAACCTTTAAATATATTACCGTACCCAACCTCTTACATGTTTGTTTGGGTTGTGCTGTTAGAACATATATATAAAAATATGATTACATTACAATTTTAAACCAAAAAATTATATATTAGTGGATGATATTTAACCACTCAAAAAATATAAGTCATTCGAGTTTACTTCTAATTTTTTGTATGTATAAATAAAAGTGCCAAGATACATATTACGATAAAAATGTTGAATTAAAATGACACAATTAATTAACAAACATGGGTTTTGTTTTTAACTTTTTGGAATGGCGTTTATTTAGTCGAAATTATTAGAATACATTATACATAATACATATTAGACTTAAAATATCATACTAAGCACTTAAACGGATTAGCTGGAGTCTTGAACTATTTAATGGGCTAGAAGATTATTGAACTTGATGGATGTATCATATTTCAATGAACAAGATTATTGGTGGCCAAGTGGACATGATCTGGCCCGATCTGGTCAGTTAAACGAGGCCCGGCCCGATGTTTGACCAATCCAACTCGGGACCTGCCTTAACCGGTTAAAGGCCCAAAAATCATAACCGGTTATGATTTTGGAGCGATTCGGCGGCCCGGCCCGGGACCGGTTGATGGACCGGTTAAGGGTCCGGCCCGGTCCGATCCGATCCGGGTTTTTTTTTCAAAAAAAATAGCCGTTTTTCTAGCCGTTATGTGACCGTTTTTTTTTTCAAATATGACCGTTTTTTTTGCCAAATAACCCCCCAAAAACACTATAAATAAGTTGTTTAGAGTATGGGGTTGGACACCAAGTTACAAAATGCAAAAAACGCAAACAATTCTCATTTTCCACTATATTTAATAAGTGTTTTTTTTTTATAATTGATGTAATAACATTGAAAGTATAAATAAAACATATTAATAAGTGTATTTGAGTGATACAATTTTATTTTTTAAAGTTTATTAATTAATATAATTAATTATATTTAAAAAAAATTATTAAAAAAAACCTGTAACCGGTTTTGGGCCCGGCCCGTAACCGAACCGGGACCGGTTACCCTTAACCGGTTACACATTACCTTACCTCGTTACCCAAGATTTTGCCCCTAAACGTAACCGGCCCGGGACCGATTGGACGGCCGCTACTGTTTAGGCCCGAGGACCGATTGGGCCCAGCCCGTATCCGAGAAATGGCCACCACTAAACAAGATAGTAGACATCTAATAATAGGAATTTTTAGAAGACAAATAATTTTAACGGGTTTGACAGGTTGGTTCGACTTGAGAAGGGCCTAACCCATAACCGATCCTACTCTCATTAGCTTGTCTAATTTATAAACCAATAAAACCTTCGGCTAGATCAAGTTAGATTGTTCAATTCATTTTTCAAGTTGGATTGGCCGAGTTAACATTTGTTCCTTTTTCTTATGCACCCTTATCCAAACATGAAAAATATTTATTTGAAGATAATTTGCAAATTAAAAAGATCTCCATATTCTCTCTATATTGTTTTTCATGTGGTTAGATGCCAACCATATCAATTATTTGTTGTCTTTTTTAAAGACATAGTAAAAAATATTATTCCATTTACAAACTTGCAACACACACCATTGTTACTTTTTAAGATTTTTGGACAATAATATTAAAAAAATAACTATTTTGCTTCAATTATTATTTTCAAATACCACGCATTTGGGGTTTATAACTTAAGTTATGAAATAATAAAAGATTTGGTTACTAGTATGACAATTTTATTTCATTGGTTAACGATGGTATCTGAACCAGTATGTGCGTATCTCTCTCATAATCATTGGGGTCTGAAGAATAATCAGAAAAATCTCTAGTGGCCTTGCAGAACTCGAACCGTTGACTTATGAGAATGATCACTAAAAACCCAAGCTTTATTACCGATTGTGACCATTAATGGTCAGTACGTGCGACTTTGAATGTGAGTTAAAACTCATTTTGCATCTAGTGTGGTCTCCTAGGCAACATCAAGTTACGAAAAATTCATTTCACTTACGTAGTCGCACGTATATATATCAATTACTTAGACCATATCACTCTAATATTTTCAGATATAGATCTTTAAATGTGAATCTTGAAAGTAATAATAATATTTTTCATTCTCAAGACCTCTCCTTAAAAATATAATCTTTCACTTTTTCTCAAAAGTTATTTATATATTTTGCTATCATTGTTACAGATAAATCGTAATTGTCCGCTTCAGTTTATAAGTTTTTGAGTGAATTACATTAGTGGTCCCTGTGGTTTGCTCAAATTTTAGATTTGATCCCTAAAACAAACTATCTACATTGGTGGTCCCTAACTTTTCATTTTCATACCACCCATGATCCCTCCAATTAACAACGTTAGTTAGCAACCGTTATAAAGAACTAATCGGTCTTTTAACAAACTATAGGGACCAAAAATCTAATCTACTCTAAAATTTAATGTTATTCACTAGGGTTGGCAACGGGTAGGGTATGGGTAGGGTAAGGGTTAATCTGTTATCCAATCCATTTAAAATAGCGGCTAACGAAACGGGTAATTATCCATCTTATAAAACTCTTATCCGTACCCTACCCTACCCATTAAAAGTATCGGGTAACGAAACGGATAATGGATAAATGGTAAAACAAAATTTCATTTTGAACTACAATTGATATTGTTAAACCTCAAACATATAAATAAACATAAATTCATAAATATAGTTATTATTTTATATCTAATTTGTTGTAGTAAACATTTTATTACTCTAAATATAATAATATATAGTATAATATTTTAAAAATAATATAAAAATTGTAAGACTAACACTTTTTATTGTATTTATTTTTCTAAATCCATCTTATTTCTCATTTAATCAGCATGAAATCTTTTAGTGGATAAATATAAAAAATAAATTAAAGTCCACGTTAATATACAACAACATTATTAAAAAAATATTAATAATTAACTTAATAATATAATTATGTATATATACACTAATATTTAATTTATATAATTATACATACATATATATTATATCGTAACGGATAACGGATAATGGATAACGAAAAACCGTTTATCCATACCCTACCCACTAAAATTTCGGGTAAACAGGTAATGGATAAGTGGATAAATGAATACAATTTTCTTTATTCATACCCTTATCCAACGGGTCGAAACATAACGGGTAACGGGCTTACCCTTACCCATTGTCAGCCCTATTATTCACGGTGTTTTTTATTTCTTATTAAAAAATATTTATATATCCAATCACAAATTAAATTTCTTAAAATAAATTGTGTATTAAATAAAAATCTACATATTTATTTAGAAAAACCAAATTAGGTTCATGCGACACCAAAAAAAAAATTAAACGTCCTAAACACCCATCTTTTTATAGAACGCTTGTTTTATAGGAAAATTTTTAAAAATTATCATATAAAATGGCTAATGCATGTTTTATATTGTACGTGTCATAAAAACTTGTTAGTTCGTCCAAAAGCGTCTAAAAACTTATTGCAACGCCTTTATATATATATGACGTTTTTTTGTCGTATAAATTGAGTTTTATAAAGTGGTCTATTAGGACGCTTAATTTCTTTTGGCATCATATAAACCTAAATTTGTTATAGTGATATTTCTTTTTAATTGTTTGAATAATTAGTGTTTTTAATCTTAATCTATAATTTTTATTTTGTTGTTATTTTAATTATTTGTTGTTTGTCTCACGTTAACCGAACTTAATTTTCAATATTTTGCTTGCATTTTCAATTCTCAACTCAAAAGATATGTGAATTTAATTTTATTTTTTTTGGTGTTTAGGACGTTCGATTTTTTTTAACGTCATATAAACGTAATTTGTAGTTTGACTATATATTAATAATCTCACGTTAATCGAACTTAATTTTCAATATTTTGGTTGTATATTTCAATTCCCAACCTAAAAGATTTGTAAATTTATTTTGATTTTATTTATTTTTCTGAACTTGAGATTTTTTAACGTGTAATTTTTATGAATTTAGTAGTTTTTAAATAAATATAAAGATTTTTATTTAACATATACTTTATTTTATAAAATTTGATTATTAAATATATAAAATGTTTTTTTAATAAAAAATATAAAAAAACTATGAATTACATTAAATTTTAGAGCAAATTATACTTTTGGTTCTTATAGTTTGTTCAAAGATCGATTAGTTTTTCATAACGATTACTAACTAACGTTGTTAATTAGAGGAACCATGAGTGTTATGAAAATAAAAAGTTAAAAACCATCAATGTAAATAATTTATTTTAGGAACCAAATCCAAAATTTTAAAAACCACAAGTACCACCAATATAATTCACTTTTATTGATTATTTATATAAAAAAAAAGTCAAATGAAAAGAAAAAGAAGGTTAAGAAGGGCACAACGGCACACAAGATGCTCATTTTGGATTCTGTGTCAAGAAAGTATAAAACATCAAAAGAAGATAAAAACAAAAAGAATATATCCTTGCTTACTCTACTCATTTAAATATGTATGTATATGTATATATATATATACCCATTTTCATATGCATACCAACATGTGTACATGTATGTGTATGTGCATGTGCATGTATGTGGAATGTGTATGTGTATGTGTATGTATATGTGTATGTGTATGTGTATGTGTAATGCATATATATTGTGTATGTTATATGTTTATTCTTTTAAGATCTAGTACTTACCCGTCACTTGTATTTTATCACTACCAATTTCAGTTAACGTAAACCATGTGAAAATTCATCAAAACGAGATTGTTTTGTACTCTAGTCATGTACAACGACATTAGTGTACATTTTTACTAATAGTTAGTTGTCATGTAGATCAGGCTTCATAAGGTCACGTGATATACCTATGACTTCAAACCATCCCACAACTCAGACTAATGAAAAGCATATAATTTCGACTCATTCCAATTCTGTTTGCAACTAATTATCGTTTCGCTTATCTGACATTCATCCTCACATTGTTGAGATCAGCATCATATGAAGATCTTTTAAGCAGTACCATTCAAAGGCCATGCTTCGTGGTTGTACAGGCTTCAGACATATTCTAGTCATGAGCTCGGGTTTATTTCAAACCGATACAAAGTTTAAAAGTCGAAGACTTTTTTGAAGACTATTTTACTGAAATCATTTACCCACCCATATATAATGAAACCAACGTTAAATCCCGAGTTTCCAACTGCATAAATTATATAAAACTACAAGTGTTGCAATACCCGTCTTTTAATATACAATTTGTCCTTAAAAATATTTCGATCGACAATTAAGCAAATGACTTTTTGGTCTGTTTTATTGACATTATTTATTGTCCATTTTGTAGGTAAATGTTATTTTCGCCGGAAAGTAAGACGATGGACAAAAAATGATCGGATCATTAGGTATGATTAAGGGTGTTACCAAGTCTAATAGCAGGATGTTTGGGTTCAGATCTAGAGAATAACATATGATTAATCTCGAGTTTGAGCTCAAATATTTTTTTTTTCAATTGTTCGAGTTCGATATTCATTTAATAATTTTGAGTTACACATTATGATCTAAATATCAAGCTTTATAAGCTCGTTTATAAGATCAAACTCGAGATTAATTTAATCTTGTATATAGCTTGATAAGCTTGATTAACTCGTTTGTTGTGTAGCACTAGTGGCAACTTTTATTAATTTTTACGTTTTGATTATATGATTTATGAATATATATATATATATATATATACTAGAAGCGTACTCGCGCAATGCATCAAGATACATCACGATTTTAATGTTTCATTTTATTTTTTGTTGATTTACAGTACGATTTTGGATGATTTTGAGAAAGTGATAATGTTTTTTTTATAGATTTGTTTAATTTAGGCTTAATAATATAATGTTTTATATAAAAAAATTAAGTATTTTGTTATAATTCAATGATTATTTTATATATTTTAATGACATCTAGAAAAAATAACCAATTACATATTTAATAATATAATTAAAACAAATTTATAGTAATATAATATATTAATTAATAGTGATACATGGAAAGATCTGCATAAAAGGAAGACTTTGCAAATACCAAATTGGTGGGTGTTAGAAGTCTGCATATGTATCTTGTGCTTTGATACTTGTAAATTAAGAGATTTTTAAAATCTTGCATTGTGCCTAATAATTTGTATTTAAGAGATTTTTATCCCTGCTTTATAATATAGTATATATATATATATATAGAGAGAGAGAGAGAGAAAGAGGGGGGTGTTCAAATGCAACCCTTTTATCCACCACTCATTTTATTTTCACTTTTTAATTAAAAAATGTGAAAATAAAATGAGTGGTGAATAGAGGGGTTGCATGTGTTGCACCATGTAAAAGGATGCATAATAACCTACCCCTATATATATATAGAGAGAGAGAGAGAGGGAGAGAGAGAGGGGTGTTCAAATGCAACTCATGTACATGATGCAACCCCTTGCAACCCTTCTATCCACCACATATTTTATGTAATTAAAAAAAAGAAAAGCATGTTCACCTCAAAAAATGTTTGCTTGTATGACTTAGCTCAAGTTGACTCAAAAATTTAACCGGACTTTCAAACAAGTCGACTCAAAAAACTTAATTGAACTTTCGAACGAGTCGACTCAAACGTTGGTGTTATGGTACTTGACTCGTTAAGTCAAACGAGTTTTATTTTGTCATCGATGTCGACTCGAGCTCTAGAAATAGGGTAATCTTTTTAGCTTTTAGTAATGTTTTTAAAAATAAGATTAATCATGTGACAGTAAAATGTATTTTCACATTCTCATCCTTTAATGATACGAGCATTTGATTACCGTCACAAATATTATATATATATATATATATGTATGTATATATATATATATATATGTGTATGTATGTATGTATAGGGTCATTAATCAAATGGGAACTATAAAAACTAACATGTGTTGTGCCACATTGTGAAACAGTGAATCTGAAGGTACAGTGTTGTTTCACAATGTAAAACCAAAAAAATACTAAGGGGTCGTTTACCAAACGCTTACCCGGTTAAGCGCTTTACCAATAAAATTTAACACTATCACTTATTTATTGGGTAAGATTTTAGGTCACCAAAACGGTATTGTATGCAACAATTTTCCCGATACGCGATTACCGGTAAATTTTAATACTATCACTTACTTACTTACAGGGTAATATTTTAGTCCACCAAAACGGTATCGTATGCCACAATTTTCCCGGTAAGCGCTAACCGTGGTAAGAGTCTTCGCCATCACTTACCAGGGTAAGACTCTTGGTCCTTGTCTTAGCTCTTACCGGGTAACATTCTTGTCATTGTCATCTTCATCCATAAGGTAATATGACTTGGTAAGCGCTTACCCGGGTAAGCGTTTTGTAAACGGCCCCTAAATGTAAACACTAAAAATATTCACATTGTGAAACAACACTGCATTTTCACATGCATTGTTTCCCAATGTGAAACGATACATGAAAATTGGTTCTCACAGTCCTCATATCTTTTGTGGTTCTCATGTGATTACTCTCTCTCTCTCTCACGCATGCATGTGTGCGCACACACACATATGTGGTTGGGTTCCGATGAGAAGTCCTTAATTTATGTGAAAACTCTGAGAACCACTTTGTGGCACTCGATTACGTTTTTCTAGATCTGATTGAAAGGTGTTGATTCTACACTATTTACGTGAAGTAGGGACAATGATACAGCTTCAAGTCAGCCCACTCACGGATTAGCCCAACAAGTTGCACCAATTGCTACTTCCAGGCCTAAGCGTTTGATCCAGAAGCCCATCCGATTTCAAGAATGAATCAGTCAAAGCATCTCCACTAACTCAATCAGTTATATGCATTTTCCCATTTCTTCCATAATTCCCACTACTGTTAATATTTCCTAGTTTCTAGTGGTAGTTTTTTTCGGCAATTGCTATTTAATATTGTAATCTGCATTGGAGTAATACAGAAAATTGGCCTCAATCTTTCTCGTTGCCTGTTGATTTCTTTGGGAGACCATCCATCTCGAATCGGATATTATCATTGGTGCTTTCATTCCCGCTCTCACAATGCCTCCCCGTAAAGAACCACCTCCACTGGAAGAAACCATGGCTGCCATGGTCGACTCACTCACCAAACTCATTCACACAACTTCGGTCGGCAACGATCAAATCCTCGCTAGTCAAACCACTTCGCAATCTCAACTCGACCTCATCGTCAAACAATTAGCCACCCAATACGAACAAACTTCCCTTTTAATATCAGCCCTTAATCAAGCCGGCCCTTCCCACCGAACCGACCTACCACCCACCGGTAACCCACCACCCCCACCACCACCACCACCAAACAACCCAAGACCACCAAAAATCCTACTTCCCACATTCGACGGATCCAATCCCCTTGATTGGATATTCCAGGCCGAGAATTACTTCACATATTACTCCATTCCTCCTAACCAACGGTTGTCCCTCACAGTTTTCTATTTTACAGGTGAAGCCTTAAGTTGGTATAAGCACCTAGCCAACAACCAACTGCTGGGAACTTGGCCCGAATTCACCAGGGCCCTTGAGCTCCGCTTTGGTCCTTCCACCTACGAAAATCATGAGGCCACATTGTTCAAACTTCGCCAAACTACTACGGTCTCCGCTTATCAGTCAGAATTTGAAAAGATAAGCAATCGCATTGTTGGACTCTCCCCTCAAACCTTACATAACTGCTTTATCTCAGGGTTACGTCACGACATCCAATCTGAAATCACCTTACACAACCCTCAATCACTTCACCAAACTTACGGCTTAGCCAAATTAATCGAGGATAAGCTCGCCGCCAATCGATCTCGTTTCACCTCCTTCCCACGTACAACGAATCCAACCACCACCACCTTAACCAACACTACCCCACCCTTACTGCCCTCTCCACCAATTCCCAAAACCACACTTCCCTTCACCCGCCTTTCCACCGAAGCACTTCAAAAACGTCGTGCTGAAGGCCTCTGTTTTCGGTGTCCGGAAAAATACCATCCGGGTCACAAATGCAACCCTCCCCAGTTTCTCCTAATCGTGGACAATGACGATTCACCCGACACCCAAGACCCATTACTTGATATCAACCTCAACCCCGAAGACCAGCAACCTACAAACACCCAACCTCATTTCCTTTCTCTTTCCCATGCTGCGTTTTTTGGTCTCCAGTCACCACGTGCTCTTCGTGTCACCGGTCACCTAAATGGTCACCCCGTCACTACACTCATCGATTGTGGTAGCACCCACAATATTATACAACCCCGTATAACCCACCTCCTACGTTCTACTCCAACGCCCATCACGCCATTTCCGGTCATGATTGGCAACGGGCAGTTTTTACAATGCGACGGGTTCTATCCACAAGCCAAGCTTCAACTCAATAAAACAAGCTTCTCGGTGCCTCTTTTTGTCCTACCAGTCGAAGGCGCGGACATAGTTCTCGGAATGGCCTGGTTAAGTTCTTTAGGACCGATCACAGCTGATTTTTCCATCCCCCAAATATCATTCACCTTCAATGGCCAGCCATGTACTCTTCGTGGTGAACCATTAGCTACCCAAGTCTCATCAAGTTCTGTTCACAGTCTGTTACGAAAAACCTCCATAGCCTCTCTTCACACTATGATATTCCACCACCATCCCAACTCTAACACCGAACCTATCATCAACCACAACCCACTCACACATTCAGATCCCAACATAGCCAACCTTCTTAGCAAATACCACACCCTTTTCGAACCACCTTCCTCACTTCCCCCACCGAGACCTCATGATCACCACATTCCCCTACTTCCTAACACCAAACCAATTAACGTAAAACCATATCGATACCCCCACTACCAAAAACAAATAATGAAAACCCTCATAACCGAAATGCTTAATGACGGGGTCATACAACCAAGCCAAAGCCCTTTCTCTTCCCCCGTTCTCTTAGTTCGGAAAAAAGACGAGTCATGGAGATTTTGCGTCGATTACCGCGCCCTCAATGCGGTCACCATTCGCGACCGTTTCCCAATACCCACCATCGATGAACTCCTCGATGAATTACACGGTGCAACAATCTTTTCAAAACTCGACTTAAGGGCCGGTTATCACCAAATACGCGTCTCCCCTTCCGATGTCCACAAGACTGCCTTTCGCACCATCGACGGACATTATGAATTCCTCGTTATGCCATTCGGCCTAACGAACGCTCCGTCTACGTTTCAAGCCGCCATGAATGATCTTTTTCGAAAATTCTTACGCCGTTTTGTTTTGGTGTTCTTTGATGACATTCTCATCTATAGTTCATCTCTGGAACTCCACTACAAACATCTCCAACTTGTCTTCGAAATTCTTCTGTCCAACCAATACAAAGCAAAGGCATCAAAGTGTGAGTTCGCAGCTACATAAATACAATTCCTTGGGCATCGAATTTCATCCTCTGGGGTAACAGCTGACCCAGACAAATTAGCTTCCATCCAGAAATGGCCCACTCCAAACTCTTTCACTACTCTTCGGGCTTTCTTGGGACTAACAGGTTTTTACCGCAGGTTTGTTCCTCACTATGCTCAAATTGCGGCACCCTTGACAGACCTACTAAAAAACCCAATTTTTTCTTGGACCCCAGACGCAGAAACATCCTTCAACAAGCTGAAAAGGGCGATGACATCCGTAATAACCTTAGCCCTGCCCGATTTCACTACTCCCTTCGATGTTACAACGAATGCATCAGGTAGTGCCATTGGTGCCGTCTTATCGCAAAAAGATCGGCCGATCGCCTTCTTTAGTAAAAAGCTCTCCACCCGAATGCAAGCCGATTCGACTTATGTTCGAGAACTTTTTGCAGTCACCGAATCAGTTAAAAAATGGCGTCAATACTTGTTGGGTCAGAAGTTTCGAGTCTTCACCGACCATCATAGCTTGCGACACTTGCTGACTCAAACGGTCCAAACCCCACAACAACACAAGTGGATAACCAAGCTATTGGGGTACGATTTCGAGCTTCATTATAAACCCGGAAAAGAAAACAGGGTTGCTGATGCTCTTAGTCGGCTGGACACTTCAACTTGCCACGTACTTTCTGCTCCAACAGCTTTGTGGGTTGAAGAATTACGGTCCTACTTCCACACCAATACCCAAGGCAAAGACCTAATCAATCGCATCCAACAAGATCCATCTTCACTTCCTGCTCATTCCATCCGAGATGGCTTGGTATATGTCAAGGACAGATTATTTATTCCCAACCTCAAGGACTTCCGGTCTAAACTTTTGCAGGAATTTCATGCTTCACCATTAGGAGGACATGCAGGAATTGAGGCTACATTCCGTAGGCTCGTTGCCACTTTCTCTTGGTCCAACTTAAAACAAGAAGTAACCGAGTTCGTACACAAATGTTCAACCTGCCAAACCGTAAAATACCCAACCCACAAGCCCTACGGTCTCCTCCAGCCGTTGCCAATTCCATCGAACCCATGGGAAGACCTATCGATGGATTTCATCACTCATTTACCCCCTTCGAATGGAAAAACCGCTATTTGGGTAATTGTAGACCGCCTTTCAAAGTTCGCCCATTTCATAGCCCTTCCCACCCACTTTAATGCGGTGTCGCTGGCCACGTTGTTTTTACGAGACATATATCGTATTCATGGCTTACCCAAAACAATCGTTTCGGATAGAGACCCACTTTTTCTTAGCCAATTTTGGAAGCAATTGTTCAAACAGCTTGGTACTCAACTTCACCATTCGAGTGCATATCATCCACAAACGGATGGTCAAACCGAAGTCGTTAATAGATGCCTCAAATCATATTTACGAGCTTTCGCTTCTGAAGAACCAAAGACGTGGCAACGCTATCTTTATCTCGCGGAATTTTGGTACAATACGAGTTTTCACTCGTCAATCCAGATGACCCCATTTAAGGCAATGTATGGTCGAGACGTCACAGCTATACACGATTACAAACCCGGCTCTAATCCCGTTGCCTCAATCGACCAATCTCTTATAGAGCATCAAAAGGTAATTGAGTTGTTGAAACACGCGCTAACAAAGTCTCGTGATAAGATGGTAAAACAGGCCAATAAGAAGCGAATGGATAAAGAGTTCAAAGTAGGCGATCTGGTATACCTGCGACTACAGAATTTTCGCCAACAATCTGTCCAACAACGTGATAACAGGAAGCTATCAAAGAGGTTCTTTGGCCCTTACAAGATTATTCAACGGATTGGACCGGTAGCTTATCGACTACAGTTGCCATTGTCATCCAGAATCCACCCGGTGTTCCACGTTTCCTTATTGAAGGCAAGCCATGAAACGATCCCAATAGATACTCTTCCTCTCGATTGGACTCCTGGGACGGAAAATGGAACATACAAACCAGAGTCTGTTCTCAATTATCGTTCCCTGGATAACGGCCAGGATCAAATACTCGTCAAGTGGGAGCAACAAGATTTATCAGAAGCCACATGGGAAGAATTACGAGACTTCAAGCTCCGGTTTCCGGACTTTCTAACAACCCTCGAGGACGAGGTCGATTTTCAGGGGGAAGGCATTGATACAGCTTCAAGTCAGCCCACTCACGGATTAGCCCAACAAGTTGCACCAATTGCTACTTCCAGGCCTAAGTGTTTGATCCAGAAGCCCATCCGATTTCAAGAATGAATCAGTCAAAGCATCTCCACTAACTCAATCAGTTATATGCATTTTCCCATTTCTTCCATAATTCCCACTACTGTTAATATTTCCTAGTTTCTAGTGGTAGTTTTTTTCGGCAATTGCTATTTAATATTGTAATCTGCATTGGAGTAATACAGAAAATTGGCCTCAATCTTTCTCGTTGCCTATTGATTTCTTTGGGAGACCATCCATCTCGAATCGGATATTATCAGACAATCTCACCATCTGGTGTTTTGCATCTGGGCACCATAAAATACCTAAACATAGTAGTTTTCATGTTAAGGTATATAAAGTATGTTAAGAAATGTTAAAGTTTCTTAACATATATTACTATTCATTGTTTTTAAATGTTAATTATAAGGTACACTAGGATTGCAAGTTAAGGAATTAAGGATTTGTTAAGGTTGGTTAAGTTTCAGTATTTTCAAGTTCAGATGTGTTAAAATTGACATGTCAATGTGTGAAATATATGTTAAAGTTTATTTATAGTCTTGCAATCGCATTTTTTTTCCCAATGCCATCGGAGTTCGGTTTTTTTACAGTACTCCTGAGACGTCAGATCAAGCAACCAAACTCATCCAAGGGCAACAAGGGGACTCTCACGGTTCTCACGAAAGATACAATTCTCACATGATCTCTAAGTACATACATACATACACACATATACATACATACATACATACATACAGTGGTGGACCCAAGAATTTTAGTGACTAGGGTCAGATTTTTATAAAATATTTTCACCTAATGATGATACTACGAAATTCATTTTCTTGTGGCCAGATCCCAAAAAAGAGCATTCAAATTAATTTACATAGGCATTGAGTGATTGATATTTTCATCTTCTAAAATCTTACCACTTTTTCTGAGCAAACTAATAAAACAAGTTACATATCAATAAACTACAACTCATCATTCAAAACAATATAAATAACAATAACACGTTAACATTAACATAAAAATCAAAATCGCACCGTAACTTTAACAATTAGTAAATAACTTTACGTATAAATTTAGCACAAATATTTCATAAACATATTAAGTAATAATACTACCGTTTACTAGATTAACATAACACTCCTAACAAATACATATTGTTAGATCAATTTTAGTTGTAACCTTTGTATTTATTTTATTTTGAGGGTATATAAACCCTTGACTTTGTTGTTTTTAATACAAGAGTTTACTTTTGCAAATCTTAAAAATTCAATACTACTTTTGGCTCCACATTCACTTTCTCTCTCTAGCTTTCTCTCTCTAGAATCTTTAGATCTTGATTTAACAATTGGTATCAAAGCAGGTTAGATTTTGAGAGATTTGAGAGTAGATTTCTAATTTCGTGTTATCAGATCAATCGAATTTCAAATTCGTTAGAATTTTTTTTGAAAATCGGTTTTCTGGTCATTTCTCTAGATCTATGTTGATTTTCTGAACGTTTTTCAGTGAATTTGGATTCAATTGCTCAGGAATACAGTTTAGAACAAGTTTTGTTCTTGATTCGTGCAAAGATTTGATCAATTTGTAATCGAATTTGTCAATTTTGAATATTCCAGAAATGTTCTCGAGTTTTTCTGTTCTTCACGATTTCTTGCTGATTTTTGGTGTTTGATCTATATTTGGATTAGTTTTGGATAATGAACCTGTTTCTAAGTGAATTCCGTGAGAGTGTTTTGAGAAATTATGGACTTGTGTGATTTTCTTAGATCGTTAACTTGGCAGAATCGATTTTCGGTTCATTCATAAGAGTTTTCGGGTTATTCATCAGGGTTTTCGGTTCTTTCTTCAAGTTTTTCGGTTCATTCATCTGGATTTTGTTCTTTTCGGCTAAGGTTTTCGGCTAAGGGTTTTCGTTCTTTTCAGTTTCATCTTCAACCGAGAAGCTAAGTTTTCGGTCTCTTATATAACCGAAAAGTTTGGTTTTCGGTTTCCTCAACAACCGAAAAGCGTGGTTTTCGGTTCTTATTTTCTTCAGCCGAAAAGCTCTCTGCTACTTTTCAGCATGTCTCTTCAATCTCAAGTCTATAAGAATGAGTTGATGATGTCTCTCGGGACAGATACTCGTCCCCCTGTGCTTATTAATGAGAATGAGTATTCTCAATGGAGAGATCGATTTATTAATTTTCTTGAGAGACAACAAAATGGGGATTACATGGTTCGAGCTTTAACCAATCCTCCTTTTGAGAGACCTGTCAAGATAATTCCAGCCACTGCTAATACTGAACAATCCACAATATTAAAGCCAGTTGATGAGTACAATGAAGAAGAATCTTTAAAATACAATGGAGAAAGAATTGCTAAGTCTAATCTCATTCTTGCCTTGCCAAATCACATATACAATCGTGTAGATTGTTACAAGAACAATCTAATGCTCATGTGGACTCATTTGGAGAAAATCATGCTTGGATCAGTAGTGGCTACTCAACTTCGAAAAACGAGATATATGAACAGTTTTGAGGAGTTCAAAGCTAAGAGTGGGGAGGATTTGAAGACTGTCTTTGATAGATTATGTGTAGTGATAAATGATTTATACAAGATTAGTGTGGAAAAGTCCCCGTTGGAAACAAACTTAAAGTTTCTGAACGCTCTTCAACCTGAATGGACAAAGGCATGTCATAGAATCCGTATTGATCCAAAGATTTCAATCATGCCAATTCAAAAAATGTTTGAAATTCTCCTGAATGAAGAAAATCTGATTGTGGCAAAGAAAGAAAAGCAAGAAAAGAAGAAGAAAGGAAAAGATGTAGATCCTATTGCTCTAATGACTGCAAAATTTACTGAGCAAGCTTTTGAGAATGCTTATGATGGGAATATTGATGATGAAGGAGAAGCTCTTCAAAGAGCAATGATCTTACTTTCTCAGCAGTTTGCACGAAAGTTTCCTAACCAGGCCAGCTCCAACAACAATCTTCGACTTTCATCTGGGTCAAGGAAGGTGGATTTTTCTGGGTCAAAGACTATCTATCCAAAGCCTGATCATCCAAAACTTGTGGAAGAGAAGAGGGATGAGAAGAAACCTCCCACATGTTACAACTGTGGTAAAGTAGGTCATTACTCTAAAGAATGCCGAACAAAGGTGGTTCGTGATTCTACCTACTATCAAAAGAAGGCTGATATGTTGAAAAAGAAGGAAAGTGGAGTTGTTCTCTTAGCTGAGGAAGAATCATTTATTGATTTCTCTGATAATGAAGAAGAAAAAGAGGAAACTGCAGCAATGTGCTTTATCGGTGATGATCAAACTGATGATGAAGATGATGATTCAACTGATGAGTCTGAGGTATATTCTGACTTAGATTTTAAATTCATTAACTCTCAGTTTGATATTATCATTTCTGCCTTGCAAAATTTTCGAAAAATGCTTAAATCTGAAAAGGAAGTGAATCAAGAAAAGTCTTATAAAATTGAAAAATTACAAATTTCTTTGGAAGATCAAAAATTGATTCTAAACGATACCAAAGAAAATTTGCAAAATAAAATAAATGAGTTGGAAAGTTCAAACAAGACTTATCTTGATTCATTGACTAGCTTGACCACTTCTAAAAATGAGCTTTCAAATAACATTGTTGATTTAGAAGAAAAATTATATATGAGAGCTCAATCTGAACAAACAATTAATATGAATAAACCTCGTAGTTATGAGTCCATTAAAGAAAAGTGGGGGCTTGGATATGAAAGTCCTAAATATTTAAATTTAGCCATTAACAAATCCCCCACTATATATCACTTTGAATATTTGAGACTTGCTCGTTATGCTCCCCAATTTATAATAGATTGGATGAATGAACAACAAATCTTAGATATTGAGGCTAAGAGAAGAACGGAAAACACTAGAATGGAACTCCCATTTGTTTATTCGCGTGAAAATGCAAAATATTTTCCTGATCCTCAAAAGAAAAAGAAATCTGGGATATTTTTAAATACAAACTCATCTAACAAAACAACTTTACCAAACGACTATTTTGATTCTTATATCGTAAACAAAAATGAGGATAGTGTTTCTAAAACATCTTATGATACTAAGAAATACGTTCCTCCTTTGATTTTAGAATCTAAAATTGTTGAGTTGGAAGATAAGATAGATGATGATTTTATTCAAAACAGTTTGGAAAAAGATATCATTTTTACTGTTTTTAAATCTAGTTTTAAAAGGAATGTTATTTCTGAAAAACAAGTTTCTGGATTTTCTGAAGTTTCAGTTGAAAATAAAATGGGATTTTCATCAAGTGTTGGTTCTCGGTTCAAGCTAGAAACGAAAACTGGACTTTCTCGGTCTCAGTTAGAAACGAAAACATCAGTTTTCAGTCTGCAGCTGATCTTTCTAAAGAAAATAAAGCAGAAACTGCTCCAAGTGAAACATGCTCTGCTGATAAAGAAAAGCCTAAAGAAGCAGAAACAGAAATGCAGTCTATGTTTGAAGACATGTTAAGCAAAGTAAATCTTCCAGAGACTGACATTTCTACAGAAAACAATTTACAGCTGGTACTTTATGTTGATCCAGATTCTGAGCCAGTCTCTTCTGTTATACCAAAATCTGTGAATATGACTGAGGCTGAAGCATTTGAGAATTTCAGAGCATCTTACGAAAATATTATTGATGTGGATTCTGAAAATGAAATTGATGACAAGTTTGAAAGCTTTTGGAAAGTTAAAGAAGAAGAAGAAGAAGATGATGATGATGATAGTGATGCTGATGTATTGTATGCAGATCTTTCATCTCAAGAAGTTAGATTCCCTTTTCAAGATGAACAGAATTCTCCACAAGATGATTCTTCTCAGATTCAGTCTAAAGCAGTTTCAAATCCTCTGTTTGTCTCTACAACTCTTATATCTTCTACATCAGTTGTCTCTGAGCCTCCAGCAATTGTTTCTAATGTGTCTATTCCAGTCGTGATTCCACCTACCAAGATTCCTCGTGCTCCAACAAGTAAATCTGATAAGTCAGTTGATCCTAATTATATGACTCCTGACTTTATTCCAGAAAATCTTAGATCTTCAGGAATTCCTATTTCAAGGGAGCATAGACGACAAAGGTTTGAGGCTAGAGATATGAGACAGGTGTTTCGAAATGTATACCTTGAAGATACTCACAGAAGTATTTTTGTGAAACACAAGACTGCTTTGAGTTTTGAGTTTTTCTTGGGCATTGAAAAAGAGTCTGATCTTGTTAAACAGAACTATTTGATGGCCATGAGGTATTTGAGACAAGGAAAAGAAACAATATATTCTGAGAAGGGGATTGTACAAGTTAAATGTGTTTCCATGTTCAACATATTCAACATCTGGGTTTCTAATTTCACTGTTCAACGAAGAGACTGCAAAGACTATACCTTCACAGAAGCAGATTTTAATGAAGTTCATGTGGATGATATTGAGTTTCTATTCAATTTCTTCAGCTCTCTCAATGAACGATCAGATGATATGAATAGAGCCTTCAACACTGTCAGAAGACATATTATCAGAACAATTCGCTTTTATAGCTTATTTGATTTTCAGTTGGGTGTCGAAAATCATCAACCTACGGTCAACTTGCACAAGCCAAAACAGAAGCTCGACAACATTAAAAGTTTCTTATTATATACTGTTGTTGATGAACCGTATGGTGTGGTGTACAGAAACTTGAAGGGTCGTCATTGTTTTATGAGATTTGAAGAAGTCTGCAAGTATTCTGATGGAACTTTGAAGCTTATCAAGATGCATCTAATTCAGAAGTTGAATTATGAAAAGCAGAATGTGGCAAACAGACAGAGATTCAATTTTTATCCACAAAAGGAAGGTAACAAAGAGTTACTGAGATTGGAGAAGGCAATTGATGTAATTCAAGACAGAATCAACTTTCGAAATGCTTTACGACGCCTTGAAGCTCAAGTGGATATCAGAAGATTTTCTTGATTTTAGAGCTCGGTGCCAAAGGTTACAAAGGGGGAGATTGTTAGATCAATTTTAGTTGTAACCTTTGTATTTATTTTATTTTGAGGGTATATAAACCCTTGACTTTGTTGTTTTTAATACAAGAGTTTACTTTTGCAAATCTTAAAAATTCAATATTACTTTTGGCTCCACATTCACTTTCTCTCTCTAGCTTTCTCTCTCTAGAATCTTTAGATCTTGATTTAACACATATAAAATCTTATTTTAACAATTACACTTTAGCATTAAATCTTAGCTATTTATTTATTTAAAAACAAATAATTCATAAAGATATAAATTACAATCTAAGTAATTAAGTGATAACAAATAATAAATAAACTAAAAACAACACTACTAGAAAAAAGGGCTATTATCGACGACCGTTTCCGACGAATTTTCTGTCAGAAAAAATTCCGTCAGATTTCCGATGGATTCCAAAAAAGTCAACAAAAGTCAACATCACTTTAAATCCGTCGGAAATCCGCCACAAATCCGTCAATGAAATTTTAAGAAAAAAAATATTTATATTCTTTTTAATATTTGTGACAGATTTGTGACGGATATAATATCCGCCGCAAATCCGTCACAAATATTTGTTTAATTAAAATTAAATTACTTAATTAAATAAATTAGTAAGTAAACAAGGAAATTAGAAAATAATTAAATTAAATTCATTAATTTCCGACGGATGTCCGACGAAAATTAATTTAATGAAATCCGTCGGAAACTAATTTGAGTTTTTTAAAATCTTTCCTATTTTAAAACCCTTTTCCAAAATAATAGTTATTTTTAAAATTTTAAAAAACTCTCATTAATTTAAAATCAGATTAAGAAAATGTTGATTAATCGAAGTTTCTTTAAAAAATGTGGAAAAAGTTTCCGACGGATTCCCGACGGAAAAATCCGCCAAAAAAGGTAAATCCGTCGGAAATGTCATTTTCTAGCGGGGGATCTTGGGACAGCAGAATCCGCCGGAAATCCGCCGATAATTACCATATCCGACGGATTTTGCCGTCGGAAATGAGCTTCTGTTTTGTAGTGCAAATACAATAAAAAAACTAAAAAAGTAAAGGGTTAGTAGACGCAGGTCTTCAAAAGAATACAGAAGCTTAGAGAGAGATTTCAACCTTGAGTTTTGGAGAACTCAATGGTGTCAACCGTAAAGTCGATGGTGTCAAGAGGTTAAATTCATAAGAAAATTTACAAATCAGGAAGTTTAATTTAAAGGAAATTGGCTTTTCTTGGAGGTTCACCAGGGTCAAGAGACCCTACCCCTTTGGTTGTGGCTCCACCACTGCATACATACATACCTACCAATGGTTTTTAGCGCAACCGGTATTATCTAACTTTCTTCAACTAATGTCGCAAACGTTCAACTGCTAGCTAGATATTCTTGGCACAAGTAAACTCTACATCCAACAAAAATTTGTACAAAACAATGTCTTTTTAAATACCACACACGTACTGTATAACTATCAATGCATTTTTCGAGTTTTGTTGTAAGCCGGAAAAATATTATTACTAACACAAAAAACCTCAACCAAACCCTATTTTCAAATGAGATATACCGGGTTTGGTTTGAACATACACAACAAATCATATCATTGAGCCCACAAATGGTTTGGTGATGGAGAAGTAATCCTTTGTTGCCTTAATTGTTTGTAGAACCCGTTAATGAATTCTTCTGCCGCCTTGTCTACTTGATTCTCCTCCTCGGCCTGCAATGGCGAATCAACCACCGCCAATGACGGCGGTCCAATGGCGGTGGCACCACCACCGCCATCATTCGACACCTCAAGTACTACTTGTTGAAGCTTGTGGTGGTCATGACCAGGATGGTGGTGGTGGTGGGATACGGATTTGGTAGTAGTAGTGCTTCGTAAGACGTGTTCTTGCGGTGATATGAACGATGTTTCAATGTTGTTGGTGGTGCAACGGCGGGCGAAGGCGGCATAGTGGTGGCGGAGGAGGAGGGCGGTGAAGGCTTTCCGAGCAAGTTTACCGTTTTTGAGCTTGAGGTGGAGATCAACCAATAGTTTTGTCTTGGCCATGGTTTTTCTTAACATGTAGAACACTACTTTTAACTTGTTCAATAACTCATTTCTTGATTCAATCTCCATTATTAATTTCATGCAAAATTATGAGAAATGAGGCCTATTTATTGAATGATTGAAGTGGGGTTGAAGACGTTAAAATACGTGCATAACTTAGTGGTTTGGGTAATAGGGTAGGCCATGGTAGTCAATGTTGCTTCAACCTTATGTTTTCACTTTTGACTTTTTGACTTTGGAGTTTTTTTTATATTTTTGAGTTATGAAAGATGCATTCGTTAAACATTGAGAGTGCTCTGAAATGTTAGAAAATATAGAAATATCAACAACAACAACAACAAAAAGTATCTTGAAATCAACCGAAACATAAACAAAGTCTCTCGAAATCAACCCAAAAATAAAGTTAATCGAAATCGACAAAAAAAAAAAAAACTTAAAACTCCCTCGAAAACCAAAAAACTTTAAAAACCCTTGGAAACGGTGGACTTCGGCTAAAAATACATCGTGCGACTTTGTGGGCCCACCTCTAATTTACCTTAAGGATGCCCTTGCTCGACAAAAACCATGGGTCCACCACTTGGGTATATTACAATAATTGGGTTTATATGGCACTAAAAATATTCCGAGTGTCTTAATAGACGGTTTTGTAGGACTTAAGTTTAAAAAAACTAAGGTGGCGTTTGTTTTTTAAGAGGTCTAAAGTCCGAAGTCTTATTTCACTTCTAATTAATAAGAGGTAATGTTAAAGTCTGAAATCTGAATCAATAAGACTGTTTGTTTTTGTAACGTCCGGAAGCGTCTTGAGAGAAAAAAGAGCATATGAAATGAGGCATCGATATTAAGAATAATAATTGACGGGTCCTTAGATTTATTTGTGACCTTTGAAGAGTCGTATGAGATGAAAATCTCATATACGGTTCTGTAATAGGCTTGGGAAGGTTATAGTAGCCAAAGCCATTGGAATTTTTAGTTTATACATTGGAAAAATCGAAGTTAGGTCATCACATCTTATTTCAGGTGTATTTAAGAGTTAGAAGATTCTGAAAACTGAAAAGAAAAAAAAAACAAATTTTCCATTAAGAATCTGAATGTAAAAATGTCTGACAAATTCAGACTCAAGAGTCATTAAAAGGTTTTTTTTTTTAAAACAAGCAGCCCCTAAATAAATTTTGCATCCTATGTAAAAACGTTGCAATAAATTTATATGACATTTATAGGCATTTTAATAAATTTTCAGTACAATTTTAAAATAAAGTATTGTATTAGTTTTTTTACACACTTTTGTGAAGTGTTTTATAAAATCATTTTATAGAGCACTTGCTTTTATAAGACATTTTTTGCAAATAATGTCATATAAAAAAATTGATAAAACACTTTGTTTTAAAAGGTGCCATAAATTTGCTAAAAATACACAAAAGCGTCATATAAACTTGTTGCCTCAAATTGGAGCTTTAGTAAAGAACATCACGAATACCGAAAAACCCCTAATATACGAATGGGTTAAACTGGAACTCAAATATTGACGATTTTCAATGATATTGGTATTAAAATGTTGCAAATCATCTAATCAATGTAATTGTATGAAAAAAGCTCGAAAAGTGATTAAAATCTATAACATCTCAGGCAAATCATATCAAATATTATTCGCTTTGTTCATATCTGGACTCACGGTTTTAAAACGCGTCTAATAGATGAAGTATCTAGTCTTTTATAGACAATCTTAAGGGTTGTTTTTTTTTTAAAACCTCTTAATGTCTCTTAAGTCTGAATCGTTCAGACTTTTTTACACACCACCTCTTATTAATCATAACTAAAATAAGATTTCAGACTTTAAACCTCTTAAAAAACAAACGGCACCTTAGTTTCCCGTTCGATCTTAAAATTCAGCCCTCTTGGGGCGCACCAGTCCGGTTCCGGGCTCTGATACCATTTGTAATATCTCAGGCCAACCGTACCAGATATTGTCCGTTTTGTCTATACCTGAACTCACGGTTTTAAAACGCGTTTGATAGATGAGGTATCCAATCTCTTATAAGATAACCTTAGTTCCTCTCCTAATCGATGTGAGATCTTAGTTTGCCTGTTTGTTTAGGCTGTCCCTCATTGAGCCAATCTGGATCCAGGATTTTGGGCTACTTTGTTGGGCCGCATAAAAAAAGAGAACTAAATGGACTGCTAGTTAATGGGCTGTAACTTGTAAGTTGATTCTATTTTAAGTTGGCCCACTATTTGTTTGGGCTGTTATTCTTTTGTGGATTGAATATGTTCAATGAATTGAAATTTTTAGGGTGCGTTTGATACGATGGACATATGATATAATGGGGATCATTATTATTTGTTTGTCATGATTTTTATGTGAAACATATATGAATATAGTAGAATAAAGTGGAACAGGCATGTTACACCCCACTTCATGGAACAAGCTTATATTTTATCAATATATCCTCAAAATAAAACTAATTCTTTTCTAAAACATCAAATATGTCTCTCTCTTTACATTTTATTCATTCTTTAAATTTTATTTAATGTATTTTATCCTCTTTAAACCTTCATTGTATTGTCCTTAAAATCTATACTATCTTATAAAGCACGGATAAAAAACTCTTAAATACAAATTATTAGGCACAAGGTACCATCATTATATGCAAGATTTTAAAAATCTCTTAATTTACAAGTATCAAAGCAAAAGATCAAGGTTCTAAAAAACGCGCCATGGCGCCGAGGCGCCACCTTGCCGCCACGTTTTTACCCTTGGCGTCGATGTATGACATTAGGCTTCATAAGGCGCGCCATGGCGTGTTATGGCGTTACGTTACGTTGTTACGTTATGGCGTTATAAGGTTTTAGGGGGGAAATTGTACTTTTCTAAAACTTTTAAATTTACACGGTAAAAAATTAAAAATCTAAAAAGTCAAGATTAAATATTTTAAACACTAGAATTTCACTTCTCCTTCTTCTTTTCTCTCTCTGTTTCTCAATTCTTAGTCACGATCAAGAGTTCATGACTCACGAAGACACGAACTACATACAATTTTGACTTCAAAGTCGAAGTTCTTCAATCGATTAGATTTGATGTTTTGCTGCTTCGTTCGTCAATCATCACACAACCAGGTTCAATTTTTTTGTCTAGATTCAAAATCGAAGTTCTTCAATCGATTAGATTAGATGACTTAGATCTTAAACTCTTTTATTTCAAATCAATTCATGGTTTTTTTTTTGTTTTTTCATATGATATAAAACTCCCATTATTATATAATTATACATATATATAATATTATATATATATATATATTTGCCGCCTTGGCGCCGCCATGAAAAACGCCATGGCCTCGGCATAACTCGTAAGGCTTGAGGCTTGACCTCGCCGCCACGCCGCGCCACGCGCCATTTAGAACCTTGCATAAGATACATATTACTACTGCATGCTTCTAACACTTACCAATTTGTTATGTGCAGGTCTTTCCTTTTATGCAGACCTTTCCATGTATCACTATTAATCAATATATTATATTACTATAATTTTGTTTTAATTATATTATTAAATATGTAATTGGTTGTTTTTTCTAGATGTCATTAAAATATATAAGATAATAATTGAATTCTAACAAAATACTTAATTTTTTATATAAAAAACATTATATTATTAAGGCTAAATTAAACAAATTTATATAAAAATAACATTATCACTTTCTCAAAACCATCCAAAATCGTACTGTAAATCGACAAAAAAACAAAAAATAAAATGAAACATTTAAATCGTGATGTATCTCGCTGCATTGCGCGAGTACACTTCTAGTATTGTTTTTATACATTTTTTTTATTTTGGTTAATTTATGCAAGTTATTAAATATTAATAATAAAAACATAATATAAAAATTGTATAAAATAAAAATTCGAGATCACATAAACTTCATATTTTGATGTCATTTTAATCGTTTTGACAAAACTTTATAATGATATATATTTTGCTATAAAAGAATATATACATTATAATATTTAATAAATTACATAAATTAATCAAAATACAGAAAAAAAAATATGAACAACTCATTAGGGTAAACTAATCATTTTACCAATTCTGTTATGTCCAGTTCTGTCTCACCAAACGTAAAACAATTATCCTACCATATTCTGTCATGTTATGTTCTAACTTGTTCTGTCCTATCTTACCTGGGTACCAGACATACCTTAACAAATGATTATATTTAATCTAATAATAAGTTTAATTTAACTATTAAATGACCTGATTTGGATTAATTAGAGGATGTTATGTTAATTGAAATTGTAAATTAAATGTGTAGCATTTTCAGGTATAAATCGAGTTTAGAAATACAAATTATTTTATCAAAAGCATTTGGAGTTTAGATAAATCGAGTTTAAAATACAAATTAATCAATGTGATCGAATTATTAAGATAGCTTACAGTTTATTATCACATTTATGTTATGTTATGGGTGACAATCTGAAAAAATGGATGTCACATAATTATATTCATGAACTGAATAGATGTACTAATTCCCCATGAGTTTCACTGATCACTTTTATCATGCCAAATTACGAATAGAAGACTTATCGAAAACAATTTTGCAACTAAAAGAATGGTGCAACTACAAAAATTAATATATTTCATTTACTTTTGAATTTCTAGGATATTAACAAATGAATAAAAGATGCAACACTTGTTATAAAAGTAATGTTCTGCTACAAATATGAGCTCATATGTAATTATGATATTATCAACTTTGGTTGGCTTCATTGACTTGGGTTGGGTTGATTTGGTCAAACCTTTTTTCGACCCAACCATGTCGGCCAGTAAAAGTTAGAACCCGATTGGGTTTAGGTTTAGTTTGGGTTGGGCTCATCAACCTATTTTCATGTTGGGTGTCGGTTCATCGGTTTTTGTGCAACCTTGTTTTCGATCTTGTTCTATAACTTGTTTATAGTACAGAAATCAACACTTGTCTACATTTTGTTACTAGCCAAGGCAAGTGATCCTGTTCAAATTTTGATCTCTATTCTTGATGTAAACATGTAGGCTTTTTTTACATGTTATTTATATACATATTAAACAATGGTTGGGTTCCAATGAGAGTAAAAGTTAATGTGAGAAGGTGAAAACAAAACATTAATATACATTAATATATTTTAATCTATATTCAACTACCTTTATTTGCCTATTTTTATCATCATCAGTGAAACTTTAACAAATTCATGTATGTGAGAGTGATTAAATGTATATAAAAGTTCATGAAAGTGACTTAAAAGTGAAGATAAATGTAGATGAATGTAGTTGAAAGTAATTGAATGTAGATTAATGTTATTTAAAGTAATGAAAGTAGATGAAGAAAATTAAGTTAGATTAAAAGGTCCACAAATCCAAAAGGTCAAAAGTGTTCTTACCATAAATGTTATTCTTACACGATCCCTTGTTTATTGAACAAATACATTTTATATATGTTCCAAAGATGTATTTGTGTCAAAATACGCCAAATCATTCCATAAAAAACATTACTTACCAAGTAATCAGGGCAACTCCTAAATCTTCTTCTTGTGTCATTGTTTGTCTAAGTTTTCCACATCATTGCAACAATTCCGCAATGAGCACACTATTGTTGCTTACCTTTTCCTCTATACCCTGGATTACAAGTTTCAGATCTAATAGACAAAAATGACATTTCGTTCACATGAACAAAGAAAATAACGTAATCTACCTTTTCCCATTTATTCACCACGAGGAGTAATTGTAACACCCTAAAATTTGGTAAGAGCAACTAATTAAAAATCTCGATATAAACTCAAATACAAATCAAGATCCATCATACCTCAAATATAAAATTCTATAATTAACCTCAACAATTATAAACTCTAGTATTAAACAAGGACCAAACCGAAGTCGGGTGCTACTTAACCCCAATACAGGATGCTCTTCCCAAAAACCAAAACGGAAGACTTCACCAAAGCTACTTGTTTCCCAAGCGCACCGCTAGCACTCCACTCTTCATAGTGATACTAGGACTATTCCCAACCAGTACCTGATGCACATGCCGACAAATAAAAGGTTAGGCTAACGCCTAGTGAGTTCAAGAGTTTTAACATGAATAGATATATCTTTAAAAGAAAGGAAATCAGTTCAAATCAAGATCTTTCAAACTAATTTACTTTAGCAATAGAGACGACTCGTTTTCCCACAAATTGCACCATTAAAAGACAACGTTCCAATACAAACATTCTTTATAAAACGATGCGACCCAAAACTCACTCAAAACGTGAATATAAATCGACTCCCAATTGTGATTCCGTGAATAACACTCCACATCCCAAAACACCCAAAGCACGGGTGGGGCATAACACTCAACCCATAAATCATGGTTAATAAATCCCATATACAATATGTCATTGAAAACAAGGATACAAGATTCAGTACCCAACACAACACTTTTCGGTGACTGGGAAGACCCGATTCCATTGAATGTGGCGGGTACACAAAGTTAAGACACATATGTATGTTATAAGTGTATCTTCAAGGATAAACAACCATTGACGTCAACCCTATCTAGGTCTTTAGTCAAGGTAGACATCAACCCTATCCAGGTCTTTAGTCATAATAGACATCAACCCTCTCTGGGTCTTTAGTCATAGTAGACATCAACCCTCTCTGGGTCTTTAGTCATAGTAGACATCAACCCTCTCTAGGTCTTTAGTCATAGTAGACATCAACCCTCTCTAGGTCTTTAGTCATTTGAACATCAACTCTATCCAAGTCTTTAGTTCAGTGCAAACGTGGGTTCAACTCTATCCAAGTCTTTAGCCCCAAAGAATCACCAAGTTCAACTCTATCCAGATCTTTACCTTGGGATCTCACCATCCTTGACACACTTCATTATTTAGGACTTACATCGTATCATGAATGCCTATTTCCAGATTAAAACACAGGCATCTTATCCCACTTACACGATAAAACCGACTTTTATGCCTATGGATCAATTGCATTACAGCCTAACACGTTACGTGACTCCAACGGATGAACTAACGCATTCAATACATGTAACTCACAAATGAGATGCAACTAGGTACACCATACGACCAAGGCTCCTTAACGAGCTACCAAGATTGAACAAATGTTCCAAAGACTCCATCGAGTACAAATCAAGCCCCAAGAGGCTTAATAAACGCTTGGCTAAAGCACAAGAGCCAATATGGTTACACAACCCAAAATACACATTTTCCCAAAATATTTGATTCTCAAATTATCATTGGCCTTCGGCCCAAAACCTAAAAAGGTTTTCCATTTCTAAAATGTTCCCCAAAGCCGGGAAGGACCCAAAACTAAAGGATCCATGCATTAGTACTTTTCAAAACATGTCGTTTTATGAATGATGCATAAAACCCGACAAAACACTCAAAAGTGCATTTTTGACCAAATTCCTATTTATGCAATAGTTCATCAAAACCCATTCATTTATGGCACATTTAACAAAATGCTCAAAATCCCAAAGATATATGCTATATAAGTTTATAAAGTTACACACTTTCAAAATAGCCAAACTTATCAGCAGTTAGCAATTTCATGCAAAACGCAAAACACTTTTAAAATAAACATATTGGCATGTACACCGTTTTCACAAATCAACTTGAACTCACCTTACTAGATTTAGGCTAAATCTAGATTTTTACCCATTTAGAGCTTTCCTTGAAGAAACTTGATTCTTCAAACCAAATCTTCCAAAACCTAGATCCACAAGGTTCCAACCATAAATATACATTTTCCACTATAAATAATCATAAACAACCACAAGAACCATTTCCCAACCTTATACACGAATACCTCAACTAATACCAAAACCCCAACTTCCAAAAACGAAGAGAATAGAAGATTACCTTAATCCAAGATTGAATCCACCAACAACAACACCTCTAGTTCACCAAAATGGTTACAAACCTCCAATCTACGAAAGGAAGAACAAAGGGTGGGTGAAACCCTAGAAAACTTGGTGAAGAAGATGAAGTGGGAGAGATGAGGAGCTTACCATCACAAAATCCTCTTGTATACTCAAATAGACTTACAATATCTTGCTAGATCCTTGAATATCTCTCAAAAACGAAACCGTGGCAACTTGAATCACCCAAATCAGAGTTGTGGATCAAAAGTTATGAGGAAATGAAGTTCTAGGGCTGAAAATCGAGTTTTTGACGTGACAGTGGGTTTCGCGGGTTATGCCGCGACCTTAAGTCGCGGCATAAGTCGCTCGTGTTCTCTCAAGTCGCGAGGTTGGCCCTAAGTTGCGGCACAACTCGCGTAATACACTGTTTGTCCGGTTTTCTTCTCGTTAACTGTTTTGGCCGTAACTTCTTCGTTATAGCTCCGTTTTTGCTCCGGAAAGAACCGTTGGACTCGTAATTGAATCCTTTATCCATCAAGACTATAAAATCTAGGATTCAAGTCCAAAATCAAATATCTTATTTTTCCTTAATATATCGGTTTCTGTATTAACTTGAAATGATACCTTTCGAAAATCGGGGTATTACAGTAATCAAGGCTAAACATGGTAAGTAAAACCAAATCCGACCTACTTAAAAAAGAAGTAGGGTTTCGGAAGAGTAAGATGTACACAAACTATATCTTTGGAGAACAGTTTCGAATAATTTATGACTTGTTATGAATAAGATTCAATTCGGATTCTAGTTGATATAATCTTTGTTTTCTAGTTTTTTTTTGAATCCTTAAATAACATGTTTTGCAAGGTTTAAATGTTTTTTATAAGTGAAACTAATAGTGTCAGAAACTGATAATAACACCAAATGAATGTTGTTATTTAATTCACTTTACCCTCATTACAAATTAACAATTATATCTATACTACATTAATATTCATTTAAGAAAAACTCTTAAAGACAAGTGTTTAATGTAATACCTTGAATTTCGGTATGTTTTAATTTCCTTAAAATGTTTCGGTGACCTAAATCGTTTAGTCTAATTAGAGCATCAAACTTAGTTTTTCTTCACTAGTTGAACAGGGAGTGTTTGAGTTTGAAAAGTCAAAATTTGGATTTGAATGAGTCTGGGCGAGAGTGCCCGGCGACAGTGACATATGTCACAATCGCACAAGGCACAATCGCTTGACCCTTACCACTCTCGGTACACTCTGTGCGAGAGTGCCTGCGAGAGTGACAATGGCACTATCGCCATGTCACAATCGCGTGGAAGGGTCGAGCGGCGGTACACTTTGGGCGAGTGTGCCGTGCGAGAGTGCCCTTAGCACAATCGCTTGGCACTATCGCGATCGGGTACCAGTGTCTCAAATGCATGATTTCAGCCTCTTTATCATTTACCCCTCTCACCCAACTTTCTCTCATTCATTCCCTCTCGTTTTTCTCCCATTTATTGCAAACCCTATGTTAGTGCACATATTTGTTGGATACAAGATCATGAAGACTGAAAGCCAAGCAAGTCAAAGCTCAAGTCAAATTCTCAAGCATAGAAGTCAAAGTCTATTTGTAATAAAAGTCAAAGTCAAAGTCTTGTATAGTGTATTTTGTTTTGTTGTGTGTACGTATAAATAGGGATATGACTAGAAGGGGTTAGTAGTTGTAAGTAGAAGTTCTTAGTTGTGTTGTACGCAGACTGTTTCTAGAGAGAGAAAGTCAGAGAGAATACTCATTGTACGAATTATTTGTTTGAATTGAAAACAGGTAGATTAATTGTTTCTGTTTGTCATCATAATTGTACTGTGAGTAGAACTTGAAATCTTGGGAATAATAATTGGTATCAGAGCAGAGTTCTAATTGAAATCAATCAAGAAAAATGGTTTTCGCACTGTTCATTGAGCTTCGATCGAGTTTAGATTTTTACAGTGTAATTGTGATTGTAATCGAGTCAATTGTGTTCATATATTGTTTTAGAACGATCTTGTATAGGTTTGTTGAAATCTTGCACTGTAATATTGTTCAATTCCTGGATTTTTATGAGTTTTAGAGTCACGAGTTCGAACGCACTGTAATAGAATCAATTTGTATAATTGAGTGATCTTTATTTAAATTCAATGATTGTAATAGATTCTAGATGTATTAGTGATCGAATTGTCAAAATTTCAGATCGAAGGTCGAAGATTTGATGGGTTTTTGAGCCGATCAGAGTGTTTTTTAGTCGAGATCTCAAGAACTCGCATAAACCTCAAGAACTCGCATCAAAGAGATTTCGCATAAATTTTTGTGTCTGGAAATTTCACAAGTCTAGAATTCGCATGAGTGTGATGTGAGAAATGTATTGAATTCTCATGTGTGTGTCATAAGAAATCCTCAGAATTCGTTCAAGCTTGTGTGCGAAATGTCAGAATTCGCATAAGTTCTTTATACGAAAAGTTTTGTGAAAAATATTCTAAGGAAAGAATTCGCATATGCCTGCGTGCAAGAAGTGAAGAACTCGCATATAGTTTCATACGAATTCCTAGAATTCGCATTGTGTTTTATGCGAATTGCTCATAATTCGCATAAGGGTGATATACGAATTCCTCAGAATTCGCATAAGAAGTGTTTGAAAAGTTTTCTAAGTACAGAATTCGCATAATTCTGTTGTACGAAAAGTGTTGATTTTTCTAATTTTTTCTAAGTTCAGATTTCGCTTAGTGTGGCATGCGAATTCTGTTGTGTGCGAATTCTGAAATTTGCTTGGGTGCGAATTCGGAAGTTTTAAGTGTGTGAATTCTTGGCTAATTTTGCTTGTGTGCGAATTCTGTGTGCGAATTGTGCTTGTCTTAGTGTGGTGTGCGAATTCCATACTTAGGAGATTTTTGGAAATTTTATTTTCTGAAAATTATTTCTAAGTTTTTTCTGTATTCTGATTTCTATTGAACTAATGATCATTTCAATTTCTTATTAATAACAGTTTTCATAACAGGATGACTTCAAGGGAAGCATTAGCCATTGATACGGACGTGAAGCCACCGATGCTTTTCAAAGGCGAGTACGAATAGTGGAAGGATCGCTGCCTGGACTTTATTGATTGCAACGATCTGGGTGATTATCTCGTTTATCTCTTAAGGAAGGAGTAATGAAACCTCCTATGAAGGTTCTTGTGGTTGAAAATGAAGGAGAGGAAGGTGAACAGAAGGAATATACACCACCTCTAGAAGAGTACACAGATGAGCAAAGGAAAAGGATCAAAGCTGACAGACTGGCTAGATCATTCATTCTACAAGAGATTCTGAATGAAATATACGTAAAGATTGATAGCTACAATGCCACGGGCAAACAGATGTGGGATCAGCTCGAAAGGATAATGCTAGGATCCAAGATCGGTAAATAGCTTAAAGTCTCTAACTGCCTGAAAAACTACGAGGAATTCAAGGCTAAGGAAGGTGAATCTCTGGAAGCTACATATGACAGATTCGTGACTTTGCTGAACGGGCTAAGTAAGAACAAAGTCAGGAAATCACAGATTGAGCTCAATGTTAAATTCCTGAGCATACTGCAACCGGAGTGGAAGAGATTTACAAGGCAAATGAAACAGATGAATGAATTAAACGAGATACCACTCCACGAGGTGTACGAGACTTTAAGGCAGAATGAAGAAGAAGTGGAGGATATTAAAGATGAAAAGAAGAAAGCTGAAAAGGTGGTTACTGATCTTGTTGCCCTGGTTGTGAAGAAGAAAGAGAAGAGATATGTGAGCCTAAATAAGAAGAAGAAGGTTATAGTTTCTGAATCTGAGGAAGCTGATAGTGAAGAGGACTCTGACTCAGATGACTGCGAGAATCTAAAACATGCAATGCTATTATTGACTAAAGCTTTCCAAAAGAAGTTTTACAAGAAGCATGGATCTAACAGTCAGAGATATTCTTCGGGTTCAAGAAACTACGAGCATAAAGAGAGAATTGAAGGGAAGAGAATTGATGAGAAAATGCCTGAGGAAAAGAAGTATAGAACTGAAGAGAAGAAGAAAGAGCCCGAGCCAGTGAAGTGCTACAACTGCGGAAAACTCGGCCATTTTGCAAAGGATTGCAGGAAGCCGAAGGTCCGAAACTCCGAGTATTACAAAAACAAGATGTTTTTGGCCAAGCAACAGGAGGCTGGCAAAGCACTTACGTAACACCCTAAATTTAAAGAAATAAAAATTCGAAAATTTCGCAATAAGACGGCTATAAACTGAATAAACCTGGATATATAAAACCTGTCATAACAATCCCAAAGCATCAACCCGAAAACGGGGAATATAGTTGCAACCTTTACAAAAGAATCTAATGAAGAATAAAGCTCAACAACCTAATAATCTAACTTAAACAAGAAAATTAATATCGGGTGTTGCTATTCTTCCAAAATGGGTGTCCCTTAACGACATCGTATCGGTCAATAAATCAACTCCAAAAAGACCGCTCTCGACCCTTAGGCTTGTAACACCCTTAAATCTGAAGATAGCAACTTATAAATTTTTTTCTAAATACATCAATAAATACTTCGAACTACAACATAAATTGAGATTTAACTTCAACGCTCACATCCATCCTATACATACACTCTATGAAAAGGACGGGTGTTACTAAATCCAATAACAATTACTAACTCCAACCTGCGGAAGATTTCACCGACTACTCACTCTTGTAAGGCTAAGGCTCAACTCTTCAAAGCACTGCTAGAACCGAACCCCCGAAAGGAACCTGATGCACATGCCGACAAATAAAAAGGTTAGGCTTATCGCCTAGTGAGCTCAAGAGTTTTAACATGAATAGATATATCTTTAAAAGAAAGGAATTCAGTTTAAAGCAAGATCCTTCGAAATATTATACTTTAAAATGGAAACGACACCTTTTCCCATAATATGCACTTTTAAAGACAATGCTCCCAAACACACATTTCTTATAAAACGATGCAACCCGTAACTCACCCAAAACGGGGTCATAGTTTGATACTCAAATTTGTGAAAATGTAAATAATACTTCCTATCCTAAAACACCCAAAACTCGGGTAGGACATAATACTCGACCCTTAAATAACGGAAAACAATCCATATAAATATGATACGCCATTAAAACATAGAACTGAAACTTAATACTCACGCGACCATAAAATGGAATGAAATCCAATTATTAAAGCATGGACAATTAAATATCCAAAATACAGCGGGCCGACAACGGGGGATACCCGTATCCGTTGAGAGCGAAAGAACACAAAGTATGTCACTCCTACAACGTTCGTCGCATGACACCTAACAACATGAAAGTCCAAGTGTCCCTGCGAATCCTTGACAAGTTTCACCCAAAGAAACGAGGTACCTTGATGCCAAAAAGGACACCCGAAAGGCCCGGCACACCCGGGGACTACAACTGAGGAAATTCCCCGACGACGGAGGTCTAGACACACACCCATAGTGGCGCCCAAGACTACATCCTCCTAGTGCCTACTTGTCAAGTTTTGGTCATAAAACATGAGTCCCGGAGTCCAACCCCGTACCACCCATTTGACCGTCAAATAAGACTGACTTACGTGCCTATGGATCCAATGCAACACAGTCTAAAAATACACGACTACACATGAATGACAAAAGCACTCGAGCCTGGAATGATCATAAATATGCAATAAAATGCATTAAGATGTAAATCATAAATTGGACTCTACATCGAGCCATTAAAACCGGACAAATGTCCTCAAGACTCTTTTAAGCCAACACCGAGCTAAAATGCTCAAAATCCATTCGACCAACAATTACTGGTCCCCCAAATAATGAAATGTCTTTAAACAACGTTACGAAGACACATACCTCAAAGACGAGCTTAACCCAAAACTCAACACTTAATGGGATCAAAGGTTTTCCAAAAGGTTTATGAATGCAAATACACCAACATGCATATAACATGGAATAGACTTCATTTGTATAAAATCATCAAAGATGCATAAATCATAAAATAGATCTTACTTGTATAAAATCACCAAGAATACGTAAATCATGCTATCTAGTTGTTGAAATGTTCAAAACCCAATATACGCATTTTAAGAGGTTAACACAACCCAAGTGTACTAAATATGAATACTTATCAAAATACTCACTATTTGACATACAACCAAGTAAAATATATTTTTACTTCAAAATACACAAAACTTATTAGCAGTTAACCATTTCATGTAAAACACAAAACACTTTAAAATAAACATTTTGGCATGTACACCGTTTTCACAAATCAACTTGAACTCACCTTGCTAGATTTAGGCTAAATCTAGATTTCACCCAACGAGCTCTTTTGAAGGCCACTTGAATCCTCAAGCCAAACACTTCCAAAACCTAGATCCACACATACCAAGCCGTTTAGAAACATTCCCCAAACATTATTTACTAAAATCCCCAACGAGATCAAAACCCTAGTTTATCCAAAACCATCAAATCCGAGATTTGAGAAATCAAACACTAATAAACCATCAATGGAGCATTTATAACTTATTTCAAGAAAGCTTACCATTCTAGGTGATGAGACTTTCCGAGGACACCCATTCCAACTCTTCAACCCGAGCTCCCAAACGTTGAACTTGATGAGGAAGATGAAGATGGAGGTTTTGTGGTTCAAGATCCCACTAGCTATATGATGAAGAATCATGTGGTTCAAGGGGGAAAACCCTCAAAATGGGTTAGAGTTCGTCTTTGAGGCTTGGGAGAGAAAAGGGGAGAAGATGGAAGTGAGAAATGAGGAGAATGGTGAAAAATTCGAACTTAACAGCCTTTCAGCCCCCGCCAGCGACATTGACACGACGACTATGCCCTCGACATAGTCGCGGGGCATAGTCGCCCGCTCCTTAGAGCCCGTGGTACCTCCCCCGCGAGAGTGACACGACGACAGTGACACTTGTCATTGTCGCGGGCACTGTCGCCCAAACCTCTTCGAGTCCCAAAACTTGACTTCTTCCAAGCCAACACTCTCGAAACCCTTAGGAACTTTAAACAAAGAATTTCCCAACAAAACCCCAAGGTTTACAAATCACAGAAACGCCCGGGTGACAATTACTTACCGAAAAATCACGATGTTACAATCCTCTCAACCTTAGAATGATTTCGTCCTCGAAATCATTCCTTCTCGATGAAACACTGCCCACCACATAGATTGTCTTTAATCCATTTGCCAGAACCATTCCCAAGACCCCTATACTAATACTTACGACAGTCGTCCCTCTGGGGCACAATACCCTCATAACCGAGCGAACACTTAGCTCTCCGAAGTGACCTTTACCCACAAGGTTACGGTCGTCTCCCAACCTTGGATGACAATTACCACCTCCAGGTAATTTGTGACTCCAACTTCTCACCGACCAATTTCCTTCAGATCTATACGGTTCCGGACTCAACATCAAAGATCATAACCAACCTTCCAAAACCCTCAGATTTCAACTGATCCATTCCTAATGTTGATAAAGTTGACCTCCTAAGGCGCACCAATGCGTCCTTCAGGCAACTTGTTAACCCAGATTCGGTTAACACTCAACTCCATTCCAACCCCAACCTCACAATAATCCTCTAATACAACCTTTATCACCATGGAAAAACTTATACACATCGGTACTTAATCATCACCGTCTATCCTTCTTTTAAATTCCATCATCGAAAGGTCAATATTTCCCACGATCCAACCGGGATACATCCCAAACATTCCCAGATCCATTGACTCCAAGAAAACAAGTCGACGTCTAGAACTAAACGGTGACCTTGAAAACGTGGACATCCCGCCCAAGATTTCATTCCAGATGGATGGTCGCACTAGGGTTGACACTTAACAGAGTGCTAAAATTCCAATTCTTACATTTCTAACAAACGGACCATAAGAATTTCCTTTGATCGCGGAACCCACTAAGACGGTACATCATCAACATATACCATGATGTCACACCGACGAGCAATCCACCAAAACGAACCCAATCTAATCGCAGATAATCACCTAAGACCTTATCCCGCATGGTTACCGAAGTATAAAATCACCCCTTAATTAACTGGGAAGACTTAAATCTACTATTTCCAATAATACAAACGCACGCCAATTCAAAACTGAAACCCACAATTCAAGGCTGACCGCAAGTCGGATCGTCCGACGCTTTAAATCCCAAGAACTCCATTAGTCCCTAATTACAACTTCTCTCACAACAGGGGTTTAAATCTATAGGCCTAATGAGTTCAAAGTTTTCAACTAACATACCAATTTAAACTTTTATAAAACTTACAAATACATAAGCTTTACCATAATTAGTCGTGCAGTAACATCCACTACCGATCACTCGATAGGTTGAGAATTGATCACCGACGCTACACATATGAAACCATTTCCAAAATTCTTTTGATCAATATTTACGTAAATAAAGTAGTAACAAAATGTGTGTAGCAATATTCACACTATAAATATGAAAATAAATTCCCGCACCCCAAACACGTGAAATACATGTTTGCACAACTCCTAGAGAAAACTTCACAACTTTTAACTTTTCCTTCTTTAACCAAAAACGTTGCAGTATAAAATTTTCAACAAGTCTCTTATACATCAGTTTATTCCCCAAAACTTTGTAGGATGATGGGAACGCAAATAAATTTTCAAATCGAGTTTAAAGCCTTGAGCCGCACCAATAGAACACATTTGACAAAGATGGTAACTACAATGATATGCAACCCGAAAATTCATTTCATACATTGCAGAAAATTTATAACAGCAAGGTCAACAATTGAAGCACGTTTAGATTAAAAGTTTAATATGAGATAACATAAATATTTCGCATATTTACTCACACGAGTGAAAATCAGATTCAGCCCAAAAGTATGCACATATACCGTGTGAAACTCAAGATGTAATCATGCGACATTAAGATTTTCAAGGTGCCTCTTACGGTTGCAAAAATGTAGGTGTAAGACTCGCATGAGACAAAGTATTAAACAAAACTCGTAAATTAACGCACACAATAATGCAATTCTACACGTTCCAAATTTCTTTTTATTACGCGGTTCGAATGGTCATAAAATAAAACGCCATAAGCCCAACTAAATCTTCATAAACTCATTGACGGTAAAATCAAGCGGTGTCAAAATTTCCGCTCCCCCCCATGGAAAGCGTAAAACGACAATAAGTCTTAAAATGTCAAAACTCTAAAACCACCACATAAAATAAAGTGACCCTTTTCAACAAAACTCTAATAAGATACGACACTCAAAAGCTCGTACATTATACGTCATAAAACTAAACTAATGCATCTCAAAATACATTCACTAACTCAAAAGGTTGCAAACTATACCCCGTAAAATTAAACACGACTCGAACAGACATAAATTTTCCAGAAACTTCCGACTCAAGAATAGTAGGACAACTTTTCCTTTAAAACCTTAACATACGTGGAGGAGATCCAATGTCAAGGCTAAAAATTCTACAGTTACGCCTAATACACCTACAGAGGACTTTGACACTCGAACCATATTCATCATCTCTTTAGGTAAACCCTTAATGTGTGCCTTGATCTTCTCTCTTTCGGTTGGAACCAGGTGTCCCACTAAGCCCAGTTTATCTATAAACAACTTGTTGTACTCCTTTACCGACAGGTTCCCCTTCTTCAAACCGCGGAATTCGTCGATGATTCGATCCATAGCTCGTTCGTTACAAAACTCTTCCATTATCTTATTCTTGAACGTTTCCCAGCTTAACTTGGCTAATACCGCGGCTTCAACGGAAGTGGAATACACGTTCCACCATGTGAGGGCCGCCCCTCGCAGCATTTTAAACCCGAACACAGGTTTCTGACTTTCCCCACACTCGCTCGATCGGAAGGCTTGCTCCATCTCTCGGATCCAATTCATGAACGCAACTGGGTCATCTAAGCCCTTGAACTCTGGTGGTCGGCATCCGAGGAATGCCTTAAGTGTACAAGCCTTAGACGTTTGCCTCACTTCTGGGGTTGGGGTTTCGTTAGAAGGGATTATGGGTCCCGTACCCCAGGATCCCGCCACTACAACATTTTCTGCGACCGTCTCATGTCTACGGTTAGCAGCGTCTCAGTCCTCCAACAACTTCAGAAACATTTCTTGTTGTTGAGCCATTGTCGCGCTCATGGCTTGCATCATCCGATCCATCATCCTGGTCTCCGGAGTTGCCTCTTCAATAATCGGATGAGTTGCAGCTAGGTTACGTTGGGGTATGTGCTCCGGTCCCCCGCCCAATACGTTTAAAAACGGTGGGGGCAGATCTGCATTGGTTACCCTTGGTTGGTCGGCCGTAGACGCCGCCGTATCTTGACCCTCCGGTCGGTTGCGAGTATTTACCATTGAATGCCACAGAACGCGTGAATATAGATGAGATTAAGAATATACGAGTTATAAACAAGGAAACGTACTACCACATTCATTAATCATCATAACAATGGGAAATAAGCATAATCACGTAAAACATCCTCATAATAACGTTAGCTAAGCGAAATTATGAACATGCAATACATAAAAATTTTCATCACCATTACCATAACTCTCAACTTATGTAGTTTCCATTGACTCTAAGACCATCCTATCTTAGAAGTTCTACCCAATCTCACTCGATCAAAACTTAAAATCACAGCTTAAGTCTAGGTATCCTACACTCATACCTAGTTCACTTAAACTAATGCTCTGATACCAACTTGTAACACCCTAAATTTAAAGAAATAAAAATTCAAAAATTTCGCAATAAGACGACTATAAGTTGAATAAACCTGGATATATAAAACCTGTCATAACAATCCCAAAGCATCAACCCGAAAACGGGGAATATAGTTGTAGCCTTTACAAAATAATCTAATGAAGAATAAAGCTCAACAACCTAATAATCTAACTTAAACAAGAAGATTAATATCGGGTGTTGTTATTCTTCCAAAATGGGTGTCCCTTAACGACATCGTATCGGTCAATAAATCAACTCCAAAAAGACCGCTCTCGACCCTTAGGCCGTCCGTTCATCCCCGATGAACCCCATCGCTAGATTGACCTGCTATACATGCCATTTTAAGAAAAAGTGTTAGGCTAAAGCCTAGTGAGATAAAACAGTTGAATTAAAATATTTAGCGATAAGTATAAATAAAGCAAGTGGAGTTATGATGGAAATAATTATGATTTTACCTTAAACAATTACCTCTTGGTTGAACGGGGGAGACCCGCTTACTAACATAAGTGACGGAACACAAAAGTAAGCCACTAGGCAGTCAGTAAAGCCAAACACATAAAAGTACAAGCAAGGGATGATAGGCTCGGTGGCTTTAAACTTACACCTGCGGAAAGTCAACTTCAACCACATAGGGCCCTTACATTGAGATCCTCATCCAATATCGTAATACTTAGCACGTAGGACTTACAACCCAATCCGATGCCTCGACGTGCCTCGACGTGTGAAACTATTGTCCCAACGTCGGACAAAATGCAACATCAAAATATGGGGTGATGACGCCCAAGTGGAACCAAATATGCCACATAGAATGATTCAATTAACCGTTAATTCCTCATTAAGATATGATACCAAGATGTTGACAAATAGAGGGTTTTTGCATAATACTTGCATAATTTTACCAAGAGGTTCCAATTTGACATATGAATCACATTCCCATGTTTTTAACCATTTAGGTCACTTTAATATTTCCAATCCTAGTTTGGGTTCCCAATACTCAAACCAATGCTATAACACAAACCAAGTTCCATAGTGAAAACTTATCAGCAGTTCAACATAGATTTTCATCAACCCATCATTAAATAATCTTGGAAGCTAGGGAATGAAAATTATAATGCCAAGTATTTTTCACATATAAACCAAGATATCCTTTTCTTTTCTTGAAATCCCAACTAACTACATAAACCCTAGAATCTCCAAAATTAGGGTTTTGGGTGATAATGCACCCCAAGTTGTACAAATAAAAATAGAGATGTCTAGTAGTTTAAAAGCATGATTTTAGCATGTATAGAGTTTAGAAAAGGATGAACTCACCTTGTAAGGTTTATAGCTTAAAACCCTAAAACTCCAAGACTTAAAGAGATGAGAGTGATATCTTTGAGAAGACTTGCACTAGTACCAAAAGATCACCTAAGAGCCCAAAATTAATCATAAATGATCAATAGATTGTTGGTGGAAGCATTAATGACAATGGAAAAGAGTTTGGGGCTGAACTTACCGAGTTCTAGAGAGAAAACGAGTGTTGCAAGTCCAAAATCAGTGTAAATGATAAAGTCTCACGAAGTGAGGGTTTTAAGACCCTGGTACCCGTCGGCGACTATGACCTAGCGACATTGCCATGGTCATAGTCGCATGGCAATGTCGCTGCCCATCGACCACCTACTGACTTTTGTCCAGAACACACTCCACCAGCTGCGATATTAACAACCGCGATTATGCCCCGTGGCATAGTCGCCGGGCATAGTCGCCCACGGTCTTCTTGGCGCGATCTTGACCCGAAACAACCCGATACTTCGTCTAGAAACATAAGTGTAAATCCAAATAACAAATCCAAGTAATTTACACATTGCTACAAGGCTAACAATTATCCAAACGCACTTTAATAGGTGGTAGCCTATCCAAAATTATGGGAGTTACAACTTATGGATGAGGATGAATACTGGCTTGATCATTCTGATGAAGAGGATACAGAAGAAAAGGCTCATATGTGTTTTATGGGTAAGGAAGAGAATGAAGCTGAAGCAAATTCAGACTGTGAAGACACTGAAGAGGTATGTGATATGTCTGAATTAGACTTTCTTAATCAAATGCAAGCCATGATGGTTCAACTCCAGGAATTAGAGTCTAAGCTTAAACGTGAAAAATGCATCATTAAAGAAAAACCAGTCAATACTGAAACTTAGCAAGGATATTGCTGAGAAGAATGTATTGATTGAGGCTTTGCACAAAAACATTGATACCAGCACGAAAGAAAAGACTATATGAGTTATCTGAAGCTACTTCAAAATATAAACTGTGTGATTTTGAGGCTAAATAAATTGCCAAAAAGTGTTCATCTTTAAAGAAAGAGAACAAATCTTTATCTGAAAAAGTAAATGTTTTGGAGGAAAAACTTTACACTTTGAGTCAAACTGAGCAAACCATTCACCTGAACAAACCCAAGGAGAGTAGTGAGTGTTGGGGTCTTTGTTACGAGAACCCACACTACCTCAAAAAGGGTATTTCTAAAGTGCCTGCCTTATATGATTTTGGATTTTTAAAATTGGAACCACAATACCCTGAACTTAAAGTTAAATGGACTAAACTTTCAGAAGAGGATGAAGCTAAGGAAAGTGAGAAAAGAAAGAACAAAACTAAAATGCAACTTCCATTTACATATGAGAAGTTGAATTATAGTTACAGTTATGATAAGTCAAAATTTATTTCAAATGACTATTTCCAAAGTTATTCTACAGAGGAGTTGGAGGCTAAACCAGTTGAAGGTAAAATCTATGTACCTCCTCTCGTGTTAGAAAGTAAAATTTCTGAACTCGAGAACACTCTGACAGAAGAAAGGATTTTGACTAATTTAGAACAAATTGTGTTTTCAACTGTGTTTATCAATTCTAATTTTTCAAAGACTTCCAAAGCTTCAAAATCTGATGATGTTAAAAGTCTGTTTGATGAAGAGTTTTATTTCTTAAACTCTGATGGTGATTTAGATGATTGTGTTGCTCAATTTGATTTCAATGCAAAACTTCCTGATCATTCACAGTTTATAATCAATTCTTTTGTATTACCAAGTGTGTTTGAGAAAGGTGAAACATCAACGAAAGTTGATGAACCAGTTTCTGTGGATATCAAGAATGTCAAAGGTAAAAAGAAAAGATCTCGGCATTCATAGAAACGAACAACCACTGGTAAGCCAAAGAACAATCAATCCTTCAAATCTCACAGTTCTAACTTTAAAAGTTCAAATGTTTCAGATGTGAGAAATAAAAAGGTTGGAGTAACATCAGAGTGGCGAACAAAGAAGAAGATTGATGAGACAGCAAAATCATCTTCTGATATTTCTTGTAATAGAAAAACTGATAGTAAACATGATGTAATTGAGAATGTTGCTTTTAATAAACAAAGACGTGTAACTTCTTACAAGAAATATTCAATAAATCAATTATTCCAATTATCTCCGTCTGCTAGAAAGTCTTCTACTTATCATAGAAATGATTTTGCTTCTCGACAATATTCTGATGTTTGGTTTGGAACATATCATGTCTATTCTTATTATTCTCATGCTTCAAATGATTTTCAAAAGAAAAGAGGACCCAAATTTAAATGGGTGCCAAAATCTTGTGCTAACACTGTAGGACCCATCTATAAATGGGTACCTAAACCAATTGTTTCGTGATTTCTCCTGTGCAGACCCGTCATATGTGGTACTTAGATTTTGGTTGCTCCAAGCATATGACCGGGCATAAAGATTTATTGACTAATTATACAGAGAAATATTGTGGAACAGTTCGATTCGGAAATGACCAGTTTTCACCTATTCTGGGATATGGTGATGTGATTCAAGAGAACGTAACGATTAAAAAGGTGAGCTATGTTGAAGGTTAAGGACATAACCTATTCAGCATTGGACAGTTCTGTGACAAAGACTTAGAGGTTAATTTCAAAGCCAAAAGATGTTCTGTGCGTATTGAAGATGGTAAGGAACTCTTGGTTGGGACAAGAAAGTCAAACCTCTACACAATCAACTTGTCAAAAGTCAAGACTGACAATGAGGTGTGTCTACTATCAAAAGCTTCGTTGCAACAGAGTTGGTTATGGCATCAAAGGCTTTCTCACCTGAACTTTCGGTATATCAACAAGCTGGTCACGGGTAATTTGGTAAAAGGACTTCCAGAGCTCAAGTATGTTAAAGAACATCTCTGTGCAGCGTGTGAGAAGGGTAAGATGAAAAGAGCCGCTCATAAGACAAAGCCTGGGCCAAGTACAAGTTCTACCTTGGAGCTACTGCATATGGATTTATGTGGTTTGATGCGTACTCAAAGCATAAACGGAAAGAAGTATGTATTAGTGATTGTGGACGATTACTCGAGATATACTTGGGTCAAATTTCTGAGATCAAATGATGAGAAGCCCGAAGTCATCATCACATTTCTAAAGACCACTTAAGTGAATCTGCAGAAGACAGTCAAGCTTCTTTGAACGGATAATGGCACAGAATTCAAGAACATAATTGTTGAAGATTATCTCGAATCGGTCGGGATAACACATCAGTTTTCTGCTGCCAGAACGTCTGAACAGAATGGAGTCATAGAGAGACGAAACAGAACGCTAGTCGAGGCCGCTCAGACTATCAAGTATTATCTTTTCTATATATTGTCAAGTATTCACACACACCGGTTTAATATTCTGTTGGAAATGTTCTTACCATGTCTCATATGGAAACATATTTTCGATGGTAAGACACCCCGCTTAATATTCACTGTTTGTTAAGCGTTGATTTCATTTCAAAACGTTTCTTTCAAGAATTGTCTATATTTTGATTTGTATAGACAAATTCCAATTTTTCTTGACCTAAGCTTTAATTGTTAAATCATTCATATTTGATCTTTTCATACAAAGTCAGATTTTCAAACAAGTTTCTTGTATTCATTTCATTCATTCAATATACTTGTTTTGAAATATCTTCATGATTAAAAATGCTAAAATCTTCATGATTATCTTCATGAGCATACAAACATCTGACATGTATTTTTGTGCTTTAAATGCAAAGTTAAACCGTTTGAGCAACATTGTACTTATAGGATTACATGGGTTCATTGTGTGAGAACTTAACAGAACTTCTATGGATTCACGTTAACCAGTGTTTCCTACCCAAGAAGTTAATCCTTGAGTGATCGAGAGGCGAGGAGTCAAAATAACTGAGTGTGCGTATGTGTGATGAGGTAAAATAAAAAGAGAGTTTGGTTAGAAGTGAGCTCAATGTTAAAAAGAAAGAGGGTGAGAGAACAGAGTAAAAGAATATCAAACTCTCCACCAACTTTTTCTGAGTCGAGCAGCCACATTTCTGATTGTTTCACAATTCTTTGGTGAACGCCATTGAAAAAGGCAACTAGCCCATGCCAACTTTTGATTTAAACCCCACCAGCTACTCATCTTCTTCTTAACAAGAAGATGTTTCAATCTTTAAATGGGACACAACATATAATCTATCTGATTTTCATTTGAAAATCTGGATATTGAAAAAGAAAGAAGTCTGCCCCACCTTCACACTTCGATCATGCACAATTGAGTTTGTGTTATACTGTTGTCTCAATGGTTTACACAATTTTTGAGCCTAACAAAAGCAATCATCAGTGCTTAATTCTATCAAACACAAGCACGTACACACAGGAAATTTGTTTTTCTGTCTAAACGTTCATAGAATAAACTTGTGTTATTCGATTATTGAATGGAAGACCTGGGGGAGTGAACATCAAAAAGCTCCTTTCCAATGTGTATTCGTTACACACAGTGACTTTGTGTTACTGACAGACATTTTAACTGACTCATTTGTTGATTCAGGTTTTACACTCATAATTTGTCTGAATTTGAAAAGATTCGGATAAATACTTTATGAATTGACGGATGATCAGAGGCTCAATGAAAGATCAATGGTAAGAATTTTAAGGACATTTCTTGTAAAGTTTTGATGATTTCAATGCTTCATTCATCAAAAAGGGGGAGATGAGATGGTCAAGAAATGAATATGGGAGAAGCTAAGTTCAAATAATTTCAAGTTTTGCTGAAGATTATACAAGTCTGAAAGAGATAGTTCAAAGAATTCTGAGAGCAAGCTGAATTTTACTGAATTTTTCTTTGAAGATAATTTGTGGAAGCAAAGAGAACTGAACCTGAAGATAATTTCTTTCTGAAGTCTGAAAGAGGTTTTTACAACCTTGGGGGAGATTGTTATACTATTCTTGATGAATGTTCTTACAAACTTTGGGCAGATTACAAAAGTTTATGAAGACAACTTTATCCGAGAAAAGGGGAGATTGTTTTTGAAAAAGTTTGTGATTCAATGTTTATTTTTCTGAAGATGATCTTTGCTGAAATAAATTTACAAGGAGGAGATAAAATTGCTAAAGATCAATCAAAGGGGAGATAGTTTGGTTTGTACAAAAAGGGAGAGATTGTATTGCAAAATATTTTTTTGAGATGATCTTGATCCAAAGGGGGAGATTGTTAGTGCACATATTTGTTGGATACAAGATCATGAAGACTGAAGATTGAAAGTTAACCAAGTCAAAGCTCAAGTCAAATTCTCAAGCATAGAAGTCAAAGTCTATTTGTAATAAAAGTCAAAGTCTTGTATAGTGTATTTTGTTTTGTTGTGTTGTGTGTGCGTATAAATAGGGATATGACTAGAAGGGGTTAGTAATTGTATGTAGAAGTTCTTAGTTGTGTTGTACGCAGACTGTTTCTAGAGAGAGAAAGTCAGAGAGAATACTCATTGTACGAATTCTTTGTTTGAATTGAAAACATGTAGATTGATTGTTTCTGTTTGTCATCATAATTGTATTGTGATTAGAACTTGAAATCTTGGGAATAATACCCTAGCTTCACCTAAGCATTAAATACTTGGATTCAAGTATTCTACCATCATCAAATCAAGGTCCATCCATCTAGAGTTCAAGACCTAGTGTTTCCATCCTTCTTCAAGAGATTTCTTGGTTTTAGGGTTTGCTCCTAAATCAAGCATTTTGAGTACATTCTTGATTTTAAAACTTTATACATGTCAAAGCTTTACCTTTTGATCCTAGAATCATCTATTTGTATACATTTTCATTAGTTGGAAGTTTTGACCAAAAAAGGGTTTTTGGAAGGTTCTAGGGTTTTACCTACACTTTATAACATGTTATTGGAAACCATTGATAGTAGCATAAAATGTGTCCATTTACATCTTTATGGCTAACGGTGGGTATGAAATCATCCTATTATTATTATTATTTGGGACTTTCCCTAAAATGGAGTTGTCATTATTTAGAGAAATGGTATTTGGGCATATGACAAGGATTGGAACAAATGGTTACTTGATGTTGGAAAACCTCCCTTTAGATGCATTTTATGTGAAAAGTGAAAATGACCAATTGTTATCTATTATTTGATTTCAAATGCAAGAAGAGAGTTTATGTGTGTAAATCGTCTTACGAAAGTTGTGATATGAGAACTATATGTTTGATTATAGTTTTGGTCATAAATGTAATTATGACAAGTCTTAGACTGTTACCATTGGATCCATAGGTATTATAGTTGGCTTATTTGGTGGGATGATTCTCGTTGTAACTAATTGATGCATTGGGTCATTGAGGGCAACTTGATACGGTTATGTGGATCCAGTTACTAGCCATTGGCCGTGAATGCACCTCTAGCGAATGAGTATGACTAGAATCATCGGGGGCTCATATTCACATCTATAGTGTGAGTCGTCGAGCTCGTGGCCATTGATCCTAGTATGAGCTCACTAACTTAGACGGTAGCCTACTTTTGTGTTCCGCTACCCTCCTTGGAAATCGGGTCTCCCCCGTCATCGCAAGATGTTTTCTTTAACCTTATGTTCTCTTTATAATTGGAAAATGAATCTCCTATATCCCCTTATGAAAATTGTTTATGCATCTTTACATTTGTTTATTATAAAATGTTTGTCCTCACTAGGCGTAAAAGCCTAACACTTGTTTTCTTAAATGACATGTATAACAAGTTCCTTTAGTGGTGGGGCTCTCAAGGATTGAGGGATGAGGGTCTGAGCCTTTATTGGCAATTTTTGAAGTTAGACTTTTGGAAGTCGGTGTACAGATTGGATAGACTCCTTTTGGGAAATGTTGGTGACAATTGTTTTAATCTAGATAGTAGTAGTCTAGATTAGTGAGTTATCATTATTAATTTCCATTCTTTGAAATGTAAACGCTTTTACTACTTTCCCCATTTGGGTGATCCCATTATTATAGTTGTCCTTTTTAGCCACATTTCCAGGTTTAAATATGCCTCTATTTTTAGGGGTGTTACAAGTTGGTATCAGAGCTCTAGTTTAAATGAACTAGGTATGAATGTAAGATGCCTAGACTTAAGCTGAGATAATAAGTTATGATTTGCGAGATTTAGGTAGAACTTCTGAGATAGGATGGTCTTAGAGTCGGCGGAAATTACACTAATTAAGAGTTGTGGTAATGGTAACGAGAATTCTTACGTATAATATGTTCATAATTTCCCTTAGCTAACGTTATTATGAATATGTTTTACGTGAGCATGCTTGATTTGCTATTGTTATGACAATTGATGAATGTAGTAGTATGTTTCTTTATGTGTAATTCTTATAATCTCATTCTTACCTCTATTCTCGTGTGTGCGACAGATCAAGGTTGGTAAGTAAACGTGGTAAACCGCGTACACATGTCGATGGAGGCGAGGCAACCACTTGAACGGTTGATCAATCAGAGAGGGTTGAGGCCGCTGTACGTCCACCTATACCACCAGTGTTAGGCAGAGGGCCCGAAGTGATTTTGAGGGTTGATTTGGCTTCGTCTAACTCGGTCATTCGTGAGGTGACCCCTCAAGATGAAATGATGGTCGATATGATGTTAATGATAAACGATGCCATGGCTAAGCAGCAAGAGTTCCTTATAAAGATGATCGAGTACAGAGACGTTAGCAACCAGAGAAATGAGACGGTTGTCGAAAATATGTTGGTGGGTGGATCCGGGGGTACCGGAGATGTGAACCCTATAGAAGATCCTGTACGGAATGAGGTGAGACAGGGTAGGAGGGCTTGCTCCTACAAATCCTTCTTGTGTAGCAAGCCACCCAAGTTTGCCTGATCAGATGACCTAGTTGGTTGCATGAACTGGATCCGTGAAATAGAACAAGTCTTCGATGCCATTGAGTGTGAAGAAGGCCAGAAGGTTCGTTTTGGTTCCCAGATGCCTCCGGGGGGGCTCTTATTTGGTGGAATGTCATCAAGTCCACCCTCTCGACCACTGTTTTGGCTCAGTTAACTTAGGCATCTTTCAAGGAAAGTTATGGAGGAGAACTGCAATGAGCGAGCTATGGATCGCATTGAAGAAGAGTTTCGAGCTTTTAAGAAGGGGAGCATGTCGGTGAGAGACTATACCCGACGTTTCATGGATAAACTAGGCTTGGTGGGGCATGTGGCCCGACAGAAAAAGAAAAGGTCAAGGCCTATCTCAAAGGCCTTCAGGCCAACATGATGGCGATGGTGAGAAACTCCAAAGCCACTACCCTTCGCGAAACCATCAAGGAATCTCAAATCATGGAAGAGGTCTGTGTGCGGGGAAAGGAAGAGAAGATAGTGATAGGAGAGAAGATCAAGTGGGAGAGCCACCCCGACCCTCTAAAGAGATCACGATCGGTTGTTCTCGGGAGGAATTTTAATAATCACCGGGAGGCGAGGTGGTGTCCTAAGTGTCGAAGCAAACACAATGGACCATGCAATATCAATCAACTCAATTGCTTCAAGTGTGGGAAGTCGGACCATCCAACCAAAGATTGTCTAGTGAAGGGGCTTATGTGCTTTGACTGCAAACACCGGGACACTTGAGGAAGGATTGCTCGAAGCTGAAGTCCGGTAATGGTCAAGAGAAGAAGGAAAACTCTCCCAGAGTACCGGTCGAGCTTTCCAAATGACTACCAAGGAGGCTAAAGCGTTAGCTAATGTGGTTTTGGGTACGTTTCTCATAAACTCCGTACCTGCTCGTGTGTTATTCGATTAGGCACAAGCTTCTCTTTTGTATCAGATTCCTTTAGCAACAAGTTATCGGTGCCCACTAGTAGGTTAGAGGATGCCTTAGTGGTAGAGATAGATAATGGTGGTCAAGTAGTGGTTCGTGATGTATTGAAAGGGTGCACCATAGTGTTCGAGGGGAGAGAGTCTCTGGTCAACTTGTTGCTGATGCAAATTGATGGGTTTGATATCGTGATAGGGATGGATTAGTTGGTGGAAAACCAAGCTAAAATCTTGCGCTCGAAGAAAGTGATTCAAATCCCAGTATTGGAAGGTGATATCGTCTTTATCTATGGTGAAAAGAGAAGAGGAGATGTGGCAATCATCACCATGGCCAAGGCAGGCAAGTGCATGGTAAAAGGGTGCTCATCCTTTTTGGCATATGTAATATACGCCAAACTCGAGAAGAAGAAACTAGAAGATGTGAATGTAGTTTGTGAGTTTCCTCATGTATTCCTGGATGACTTGCATGATCTATCCCCTAACCGTCAAGTGGAGTTTCAGATTGATCTAGTCCCGGGAGCAACTCTCATAGCTAGGGATCCTTACCGACTAGCTTCGTCCGAGATGCAAGAGATGATGGCGCAACTACAAGATCCTCTCGAGAAAGGATTTGTGAGGCTAAGCTCGTCATCTTGGGGAGCTCCGGTCTTGTTCATTAAGAAGAAATATGGCACGATGAGGATGTGAATCGACTACCGAGAATTGAATAAGGCAACTGGGAAGAACAAGTATCCACTTCTGAGGATCGATGACTTATTCGACCAACTTCAAGGTGAGGGGTGCTTCTCAAAGATAGATCTTCGCTCGGGATATCATCAGGTAAGAGTGAAGAAGGATGATATTCCTAAAACAGCTTTTAGGACACATTTCGGCCATTACGAATTCCTGGTAATTTCGTTTAGCTTGACCAACGCACCAACGGTGTTTGTGGACTTGATGAACCGAGTGTGCCGACCCTTTCTTAACAAGTCGGTGATCGTGTTCATTGAAGACATACTCATTTACTCCAAGAGTGAGTCAAATAATGAGAAACACCTACGGGAAGTTCTAGAAGTGCTAAGGAAGGATAACCTGTATGTGAAGTTCTCCAAGTGTGACTTTTGGTTAGAAAAGGTCCATTTTTTGGGTCACGTGGTGACTCAAGACGGGGTGAAGGTGGACCCCTCCAAAATTGAGGCCATGATGAATTGGCAACCTCCCAAGATTCCATCAGAAATCTGAAGTTTCTTAGGCTTGGCAGGTTATTACCGAAGATTCATACAAGACTTTTCCAAGATCGCTTCATCCTTGACGGTCTTGACAAGGAAGAATGTAAATTTCGTGTGGACGGAGGCGCAAGAGAAAGCATTCCGGACACTACAGAAGAAACTTTGTGAAACGCCAATATTGTCCCTACTAGAAGGATCCGAAGACTTCGTGGTCTATAACGATGTTTCTAAAATGGTCTTGGGTTGTATTTTGATGCAAAGGGGCAAGGTGATCGCCTACGCGTCAAGACAACTCAAATTCACGAGAAGAACTACCCTACCCATGATTTGGAGCTAGTGGCGGTAGTGTTCGCATTGAAATTATGGCGACATTACCTTTATGGCATGAAGTGTACTCTTTATACAAATCATAAGAGTTTGAAGTACGTCTTTGATCAGAAAGAGCTAAACATGAGACAAAGGTGATGGCTCGAGTTGCTTAAGGATTACGACTATGAATTGCTATTACCATCCCAATAAGGAAAATGTGGAGTCGTAAGGACTATAGCGGAAGCATCCGCACCACCCTCTCGAGAATAGAGCTAGTGTCAAGCCTTATCGAAAAGATCAAGACATCATAAACCGAAGCTTTGTTGGAAGAGAATCTTAAGGAAGAGGTGATGACAAAACAACATCTACTCCTAATGGAGGAGTCATGGAGTAAAGTTGTTCAAGGGGAGCGTTTGGGTGCCCAAGGTAGGAGGTAATCAAGCCTTACTTCTAGAAGAGGCTCACAAGTCCAAGTACTTCATCCACCCGGGAAGTACGAAGATGTATTGAGATTTGAAATTAAATTATTGGTGGCTGGTCATGAAACTAGATATAGCAAGTTATGTGGAGCGATGCGTGACATGCTTGTAAGTGAAGGCCGAACACCAATGACCTTACGGTAGCCTTCAATCTTTAGAGATTCCTGAATGGAAGTGGGAGCACATCACAATGGATTTTGTGACCAATTTGCCAATGACTTTGAGAGGTCATGATACCATTTGGGTGATTGTGGATCGTTTGACCAAAAGTGCTCATTTTCTAGCCATGCATGAGACCTTACCCATTGACAAATTGGCAAAATTGTACATTGATGAGGTGATTTCTAAGCATGGGGTGCCCCTATCAATTGTTTTGGGCCGTGATAGCCGTTTCACTTCAAACTTTTGGGACGACCTATAGAAAAAGTTGGGCACGAAAGTGAGGTTGAGTATGACCTATCACCCTCAAACAGATGGTCAAAGCGAGAGAACAATCCAAACCTTGTAGGACATGCTGAGATCGTGTGTGATCGATTTTGGTGGTTGTTGGGACTCTCACCTACCCTTGGTGGAGTTTGCCTACAATAATAGCTACCACTTCAGTATCGGAATGACATCTTATGAATCCTTATACTGGAGGAAGTGTAGAACTCCCGTGTGTTGGATAGAAGCGGGAGAGAAGAGTTGTCAGTCCTAAAATTGTACAAGAGACGGCCGATAAAGTTAAAGGTATCCGAGAGCGTTTGAAGGCGGCTCAGGACCAACAAAAGATCTACGCCGATAAGAAAAGGCAACCAATGGATCTCCAAGTAGGGTACCGAGTAATATTGAAGGTTCCCCTTGGAAGGGTATTATCCGGTTCGAAAAGCAAGGGAAGTTGAGTCCCCGTTTCCTTGGATCGTTCACCGTAATCAAGCGTGTAGAACTTCAGGCCTATCGGTTTGAATTGCCACCAGAAATGCATGGGATTCCTAATACCTTCCAACTTTATTACCTTCGAAAATGTTTGGCGGAAGAAGAAAGTGTCATCCCTTTATCTGAGATAAGAGTGGACGAGGGTAACCGATGTGTTGAGGAACCCGATGAAATTTTGGAGAGAAAATCAAAGAAACACCATCACAAGGAAGTCACGATGGTCAAGGTGAAATAGAAGCATCATCAGGGCACCAACGTGACGTGGGAAGCCGAAGAAGACATGAAGGGGAGATACCCCAAATTGTTCGTGTGATGAAGATTTCAAGGACGAAATCAATTCCAAGGTGGGGAGGTTTGTAACACCCTGAATTTCGTTATATTTTAATTTCCTTAAAATGTTTCGGTGACCTAAATCGTTCAGTCTAATTAGAGGATCAAACTTAGATTTTTTTTCGCCAGTTGAACCGGGAGAGTTTGAGTTTGAAAATTCAAATTTCGGAGTCAAGTGGGTCTGGGGAGAGAGTTCCCGGTGACAGTGACAGATATCACAATCGCACAAGGCACAATTGCTTGGCCCTTACCACTCTCGGTACACTCTGTGCGAGAGTGCCCACGAGAGTGACAATGGCACTATCGCCATGTCACAATTAACGGGAGGGGTCGAGCGGCGGTACACTTTGGATGAGTGTGCCATGCGAGAGTGACCTTGGCACAATTGCTTGGCACAATTGCGATCGGGTACCAGTGTCTTAAATGTATGATTTCAGCCTCTTTCTCATTTACCACTCTCACCCAACTTTCTCTTATTCATTCCCTCTCGTTTTTCTCCCATTTATTGCAAACCCTAGCTTCACCTAAACATTAAATACTTGGATTCAAGTGTTCTACCATCATCAAATCAAGTTTCATCCATCTAGAGTTCAAGACCTAGTGTTTCCATCCTTCTTCAAGAGATTTCTTGGTTTTAGGGTTTGCTCCTAAACCAAGCATTTTGAGTACATTCTTGATTTTAAAACTTTATACATGTCAAAGCTTTACCTTTTGATCCTAGAATCATCTATTTGTATACATTTTCATTAGTTGGAAATTTTGACCAAAAAAGGGTTTTTGGAAGGTTCTAGGGTTTTACCTACACTTTATAAAATGTTATTGGAAACCATTGACAGTAGCATAAAATGTGTCCATTTACATCTTAATGACTAGTGGTGGGTATGAAATCATCCTATTATTATTTGGGATTTTCCCTAAAATGAGTTGTCATTATTTGGAGAAATGGTATTTGGGCATATGACAAGATTTGGAACAAATGGTTACTTGATGTTGGAAAACCTCCCTTTAAAGGCATTTTATGTGAAAAGTGGAAATGACCAATTGTTATCTATTATTTGATTTCAAATGCAAGAAGAGAGTTTATGTGTGTAAATCGTCTTATGAAAGTTGTAATATGAGAACTATATGTTTGATTATAGTTTTGGTCATAAATGTAATTATGACAAGTCTTAGACTGTTACCATTGGATCCATAGGTATTTGTAACACCCCGATTTTTCGAAAGGTATCATTTCAAGTTAATACAAAAATCGGTATTTTAAGGGAAAAATAAGATATATGATTTTGGACTTGAATCCTAGATTTTATAGTCTTGGTAGATGAAGGATTCAATTACGAGTCCAACGGTTCTTTTCGGAGCTAAATCGGAGCTAAAACGAAGAAGTTATGGCCAAAACAGTGAACGGGAAAAAACTGGACGAACAGTGCACTACGCGAATTGCGGCATGGATTAGAGCCACCCGCGTGACTTAGGGGAAGCGGGTGAGTTGTAGCTCGGGTTAGGCCGCGTGGTAACCCGCGAAATGCCCTGTTCGAGCATAAAACCCGATTTTCAGCCCTTAAACTTCATTTCTTCATAACTTTTGCATCTCACCTCCGTTTTTGGTGATTCAAGTTGCCATGGTTTCATTTTTGAGAGATATTCAAGGATATATCAAGATATTTGAATTCTATTGGAATATACAAGAGTATTTTGTGGTGGTAAGTTCCTTATCCCTCGCAATGTTAAGCTAGGGTTTGATGGTTTCATCCTTTTCCCTTTCATCCTTCAACTTGGGTGTGATTTTGATGACTTGTGTGTTTAAAGAAACTTTGTAGATGTGTTGGATCTAAGATCTAGGGAGATTGCTTGAAGATTTCAAGCCTTCATCAAAGGAGATTCAAGTTTTGGGGGTAAAACCTAGATTTAGCCTAAATTTAGCAAGGTGAGTTCAAGTTGCTTTGTGAAAACTATGTACATGCCAAAATTTGTATTTTGAAGTAAAAATATGTTTTACTTGGTAATAGTCAATGTGTTGGGTATTTTAATATGTTTTCATATCTATTAAACTTGGGTTATTTGAATCTCATGAAAAGCCATATTTAGACTTGAATATTTGATAAGTAAATAGTATGACTTATGCATTTGGTGATTTTGTACACATGAAGTCTAATCTATGATTTATGCATTTTTGGTGTATTTGATTTCATAAATCATTTGGAAAATGATTGTCTTCATGTTAAGAGACATTTTGGAAAACATAAGGGTATGAACCCATTTGGAAAACCTTTTGCCCCAACCCGTAATGAGTTTTGGGTTAATCACCTCTTTGAGGTATGTTTCTGCATAAACGTCGTTTAAATGCATTGTATTATTTAGGGGACTGTTATTTGTTGGTCAAATGGATTTTGAGCATTTTAGCTCGGTTTCGACTTAAAAGAGTCTCGTAGACACTTGTCCAGTTTTAATAGCTGTGTAGAGCCAGTGTACGATTTACATCTTAATGCATCTTATTGCATAATTATGATAATTACATACTCGAGTGTGTTGGTCATTCATGTGTAGTCATGTAATGTTAGACTTTGTTGCATTGGATCCATAGGCACGTAAGTTAGTTTATATTTGATGGTCAACCGGGTATTACGGGGTTGGACTCCGGGACCCATGTTTTATGACCTTAACCTTTCAAGTGTACACTAGGAGGGTTGAGTCCGGTTGAGTTATCATGAGCTAGAGGGGAGATTTTATATTTGGGGTCTCCGCCATGTCCGGGCAATGCCATGGTTGTAACCCCCGACTGTGTCGAGCCTTTGGTGGTATTCATGGTAATATTCGCTAAGGTCAGTTGTCTCTTTGGGTGTAGCTTGGAGGGAGTCGTAGGGACACTTGGGCTTTCATGTCATGAAGTGTCATACGATTAACATTATATTAGTGGCATACTTTTGTGTTCCTCCACTCTCAACGGATACGGGTCTCCCCCGTTGGAGGCCAACAGTAGTTTGGATATTTAATTGTCCATTCTTTATTATTTGGATTTCATTCCATTTTATGGTCGCGTGAGTATTGAAATTCAGTTCCATGTTTTCGTTGACATATTGTATTTACATGGATTGTTTTCCATTATGTATGAGTTGAGTATTATGCCCCACCCGTGTTTTGGGTGTTTTGGGATATAAAGTTTTATCCGTGATTTTATAATTGGGAGTCCGTTTCCTATTTCACGTTTGAGTGAGTTTGGGCGACATCATTTTATAAGGAATGTTTTTATTGGGACGCCTGTCCTTAAAAATACATGTCATTGGAAAATGAGTCGTTTTCATGGTTATGGTAAATCATTTTGAAAGGTCATGATGTAAATTGCATTCTTTCCTTTTAACAAAACATTTATTCATGTTGAAAACTCTTGAACTCACTAGGCGTTAGCCTAACCTTTTATTTATCGGCATGTGCATCAGTTTCTTGTTGGAAACAGTCCTAGTAACACTATGAAGAGAGGAGTGCTACTAATGTGCTCGAGAGGTGAGTGGCATTGGCGAAGTCTTTCGCTTTGGTTTGTGAAGAGCAGCTTGTGTTGGGGTTAAGTTGCACCCGACTTTGGTTTAGCCCTTGTTTAATGTCGGGGTTTATAATATCTTGAGGTTAATTGTAGAATTTTATATTTGAGGTGTGAAGAACTTTGATTTGTATTTGGCATTATATCGGAATTTTTATTAGTTGCTCTTACCAAATTTTGAGGGTGTTACAAGTTGGTATCAGAGCTTAAGTTTGAGAGATTTAGGTGTTGATTTCGAATCCCTAGACTCAAACTAGCGTTCTTCTAAGTATGTGAAAGTGAGATTGCACTACTAGACACTCTAAGATAAGATATTTTGAGGTCGATAGAGTCACTAGAATCGAGAATCATGACAAGGGTAGCAAGGATAATCATGTGCGGTACGTTCATAATTGCACCTGACCAGTGTCGTGGTGAACCTACATGTTACACATGTGTGCTTGAACCGCCCTTATGTGAGGATCGATGGGGTAGTGGATGAGTTTTCGAGGAGTAGTGACTTGAGGAAGTTAATGTTTATAGTGCGGTCACTTGTAGTGACGGTTAAGAATGAAAAATACATTAAGTCGACCATTTTGGGTCGGGGAAATTGGTTGAAGTAGAACCATAAACTTATTGAATCGACCTTATTCGTGGAGAAACCGTAAGATGGGCGGATGAATCATTTGATTTTGTTTTAATATGTTTAAGCATCCGGATGACAATAGTATGAAATTGAGGAGCGTGATTTCGTGACGTTGAGTGTCGACCAAATTCATGCACATGATTTATTTCAAACGTAAATTGCATCAATTATTTCTCATATTTCTCAAATCATAAAGTGGGTCATATTATGAAATTTTGGAAAATGTTTAGCACGCACCAGGTTTTAAACCGTGAGTTTAATCATGCATGAAATTGTTTTACGGCACGTGATTGCAATTTTTTATTGAAGATCTCTTCATCCCCGTTTCTTGTCTAACACTATTTTTGGATATTGTAATGTCCGTGTTTTAATGTTATTTGGAGTATTGGGAAAGTAACTATGAGATTTTAACCTTGACATTGGATCTCCTCCACGTATGTTAAGGTTTTAAATGAAAGTTATTCCCATGTTTTTGGGTTTGAGTTCATGGGGAATTTTAGTCTGTACGAGTTTTGTTGAGTTTTATAGAGTATTAATTTACGACGTTTTTCAACACGTGAGTGAACTTTGAAATGCGTAAATTTTGATTATGTTGCGTGTAAACTTATGAGTTTATTGAGCGTCATGTCTTATGCCAGTTTTGGTTGAAAAGTGTCACTTTATAGCACATTGCGACAAAAAGGGAAACTCTTGGAATCATGACATTTTAGTCGTAACTTCGTCTTATGCTTTTTATTTTTGAAACGAAGGTTTTGGCACCACCTAATTTTTTTGTCATTAAGTTTTATGAAAATTTTAGTTGGGTCTTATGGAGTTTCATTTATGACCTTCTACGTCGCGTAGATGAATTTTGAAACGCGTACCGAATTATTGTGTACATTAACTTTCGGGTTGTTATTTAACATTATTGTCTAATACGGGTTTTGGGCGTGTCATTTCGCAACCGCACAAGACGTCTTGAGAGTCTTCATATTGCATAGTTGCGCTTTTGGGTTTATACATGGGTATTTCATGTTAGACTTTTGCTTCGAACATTTTTTTTGGTCTTTGAATTTTACTGTTATAATCTCACGCAATGCATTATATTGATTTACTGCAACGTGGGTGTACCGTTGTGAGGACAATAACCGTTGTGGTGCTTTAGTGTACTTCTGATGGATCATGTGTGTTCACAATTTAAGTTGTAACCTTAAGGAGATTAGATGTTGGTATTTGGGGATCGATCATTGGCATTTCAGTAATCGACAAAACTTTTGCTTATTTGGCAATCGATGCTTGAATGCATAATGGGAGTTGTGTAACCTTGGAGTTGGGATAAGCGACTATCTGTAGAATGTGATGGTACGTTTCTGGGTGAAACGTCAAACCGATGCTTTGATTAAGGGAAGTTTGAGAACCCTTACATATGTTGCGCTTTGGGAAAACAAATTTATCTTTGTGTTGGATCAGACCAAACTAGTGTTAAGAATTTCGTCAAGGAAGGAACGATGAATCTTTTATGGTATTGTTTATTGGAGAGATTTAGTGGGGATATCAAGGTAGACATTAAGTGCAACTCGAGTATTTAGGAGGCCTTGATTTGTCAAGAGTATATACATCGTTTCTGTAACAGCAACGAGTGATCCACTCAGCAATTTTATACGGATTCCTTACCGCTCGGGTCAAGCCAAAATGGTTGCAGGTACTTGGAATCTAAAGGAGTATAGTCAGCGGTGGTCAGATCGTTTCTGCAAAGGTTGTCATAGTCTTGAAGGCAAGAAAAGGGTGTAGCATGGTTTGATGAGGGACGATTATAAATATTTAAAAGTGGGGTTCGCTTTGGGTACCCTTGGTGGAAGTGATTAGTTAATGTCGTAAGTTACTCTTGAGGTAATATGAACAACATAAGGTTGGGAGGCACCCGAGATTTAATGTTAAGAGAGTGATTAAGTAAGGACTTGATGTTCATCCCGTCATCAGGGAGATATATCGAACCTTGGGATGGAGTTGTGACGACTCGTTATGAGAAGTACAGTAACAACCTTAACCAGAATGTAATCGGTTTCGTATATGAGGCAAGACACCGTATAGGTACCCCCTTAAGAAAGAGAACCAATTGATCTCGCTAAAGGAGACGTTGGGTGCTTGATCGGTGCCAGATTTCGAGGACGAAATCTCTTTTAAGGTTGGAAGGATTGTAACACCCCGATTTTTCGAAAGGTATCATTTCAAGTTAATACAAAAATTGGTATTTTAAGGGAAAAATAAGATATAGGACTTTGGAGTTGAATCCTAGATTTTATAGTCTTGGTGGATGAAGGATTCAATTACGAGTCCAACGGTTCTTTCCGGAGCAAAATCGGAGCTAAAACAAAGAAGTTACGGCCAAAACAGTGAACGGGAAGAAAATCAGGCAAACAGTGCACTAAGCGACTTGCGGCGTGACTTAGAGCCACCCGCGCGACTTAGGGAAGCGCGCGAGTTGTGGCACGACTTAGAGCCACAACGGTTATTGGCCTCACAATGGTTATTTACATGGATTGTTTTCCATTATGTATGAGTTGAGTATTATGCCCCACCCGTGTTTTGGGTATTTCGGAATATAAAGTTTTATCCGCGATTTTATAATTGGGAGTTCGTTTCCTATTTCACGTTTGAGTGAGTTTGGGCGGCATCATTTTATAAGGAATGTTTTTATTGGGACATCCATCCTTAAAAATACATGTCATTGGAAAATGAGTCATTTTCATGGTTATGGTAAATCATTTTGAAAAGTCATGATGTAAACTGCATTATTTCCTTTTAACAAAACATTTATTCATGTTGAAAACTCTTGAACTCACTAGGCGTTAGCCTAACCTTTTATTTGTCGGCATGTGCATCAGGTTCTGGTTGGAAACAGTCCTAGTAACACTATGAAGAGAGGAGTGCTAGTAATGTGCTCGAGAGGTGAGTGGCATTGGCGAAGTCTTTCGCTTTGGTTTGTGAAGAGCAGCTTGCGTTGGGGTTAAGTAACACCCAACTTTGGTTTAGCCCTTGTTTAATGTCAGGGTTTATAATATCTTGAGGTTAATTGTAGAATTTTATATTTGAGGTATGAAGAACTTTGATTTGTATTTGGCATTATATCGGAATTTTTATTAGTTGCTCTTACCAAATTTTGAGGGTAAATTGCCTTAGTCATGTAAGCACAATTCTCATTATTAATTGTGATGGTTTGAAATTCAGTTTGATTCGATTTACAGTTATAGATAGTGATTTGCATATTTGAAATCCATGAACATTGAGAATAAAATCAGAGTTGAGTTGGTGAAACACACAGAGGCAGTGGAGGAGCCACTTAAGAGCAAGAGGGGTAGATGCTCCTCTTGAAATTTTGAAGGATTTTTTCAATATAGGGCCTCAGTTATATTTACCTATTTACTATTGTGCTCCATCTCTCCATTTTTTTCCCTTCATAGATGGTATGTTTCAATCATGAATGTTGTATACTTTTTAATGGTTTGATTACTTGGTTTTGTGAAGGTTTTTCTTAACTAGGAATTTAGATTTGTCAAATTAAGAATGGGGATGCGAAGTAAGAAGTCAAAGTAACCGTACAAAAGCAGTGTTCGTTAGTAGAGAGTATTTGACAACTAGTATTACAGTATCAACCATAACATATTCATCTAATCATATTTGTTGAATAATTTATGTCTGACATTGTTCTTCCAAAGGTTAAGTTGCCTTGCTTCTTTGGTTTCTACTACGTGTTTGCTTTCATATAGTTGGTGGTGGATGCAATGGGAAAGCTTGTGTTGTTTGGATTTGTAATTAACTTCATCATCTGTCAAAACTACTTTTAACAAAGAACTATTGGTTTACGAAGATGAGGATGACGACATAATGAGTTTTGACATTTTTTTGACTCAATAGATTTTGATCTTCGTTGCCAATTAATCACTATTTCGTTTCTAAATCGTTAATGCAATCGTTGATTTTTAGTTCAATTCCTGGTTCATTTTCTAATCGGGAAAGGGTCTAAAGTAGCAAAAGGAAGTTGAACTGTAAACTCGATATTCCAACCTATAGCTTTTCGTTTTGATTTTGGGCATCTAATCTATTGACTTGGTGATAATAAATAGATTTTTGTTGAATATAGAGGTTGATTTGGATTGTAAACAACATTTGTTCTTATGATGCATCTTGATTTCATGTTGATTTCGATTTTGTTTATTGGATTTTTGTTTTTTGATTTCTTCATATATTTCTGGACTAAGGTTTAATTTGGAGATGGAGCTTGATAATCCAGCCTCACCAAAGATGGTGCTTATGGAAGATGAAGAATGAGAAGAGCGGGTAGGGTTGATGTGGGTGTGAATAGAGAGGTAATATGAGTTGAGAGGTAATATAGTAATTATGTATTCATCACAACAATCGAACAACAATTTATTTTAAATCATATATAATTAATCATTACAAATAACTTAATCAATACAAAATTTAATGGGAAATCAAGAGAACAACACTTTGACTATTGTGAAGCCCAAGTGGCGTAGAATGAACAATTTCGTTGCATCGCACACCCTCCAAAAGCAATGGGAAAAAGAATCTCTCTTTCACATACATCTTTCTTGAAGAATGATTTATATATTTAGCAATTTTTGAAAAAAAATGTTTATGATTGTATCTTGTTAAATTTTTTATCTTGTTATAACATTAATTTCGATTTTTTGATAAAAGATTATATTTGTTTTTTATTCAATTTATAATAAAACTTCTATCCAACTTTTTGGGTATGATTATTAATAGAACCCTAAAATCAAATAATTCAAAACCTAGTGTAACACCCTAAAAATAGGGGTAAATTTAAACCTGAATAAATAACGGAGAATGACATTCTAGAATAAAATGAGTCACCCAAGATGGGGAAATAGTAAGACGTTTACAACCATAACAAGGAGATAAGTTAAACAACCTACTAATCTAAACTAGTCTAGTCTAGATTATAGACGGGTGTCATTATCTCTCTTCAAAAGAATTCTTGTCGAAACAAAAGGACGCCAATGCTACTCGTCACCAAAAATGCTATGTACGGTCACAAGACTCTTCACTCAAGCCCGAGGAACCTCACCGCTAGAAATACTTGATATACATGTCATTTAAGAAAAAATGTTAAGCTAAAACCTAGTGAGAACAATCAGTTTATATAATAAAACAAGACGTGAATAACGTAATATCTCGTAAGCTTGGTAAAGTCCCAAACCTCTTTTACACCATAAAGGACCAAGGGTTCAAGATACCACTTACAATGACGGGGGAGACCCGATTTCCATTGGACGTGACGGAACACAAAAGTAGGCCACAAGTCCATGTTTAGAGCTTTCATTATAGTGCATTAGTCATCGAGTTCAACCACCCACGGTAGATAGTTCGAGTCCCCCAACATACTATGATACGCTCCTTGGCTAGAATTAAATCATTATGGGGCACACGGTCGTCAAGATCAACCACCCATGGTCTATAGTTTGAGTCCTCCTGTGATTCATTACCCATATCTAGCTATTGGTTAAAAACAACCATCCACATTTACATAACAAATAGAATTCGACCTTTATGCCTATGGATCCATATCATAAGTCTAATAGCAAGTACATTCCAAATAGGCTCCTTCAATTGCCAATTGTACTAGCATATGGGTGCCATGAAGACCACACACTCACTCATTAAATCAAGCATATAGTCATCATACACAGTTATTCCATCAAATACTCAAAAGACCCCAAACCTTAGTTTAACCTAGTTTTTTTCCCAAATTCCATAAACACGAATAAAGTGATTACCAACATTCATATAACCATAAATTTGTAAATAACAAGCATTCTACCATAATAATCAAGATTTCCAGCAATGAATCCCAAAGTAAGGTTAGAACCCTAAAACCTCCAAAAAATCTTTTTAGGTCAAAACCCTTTAAAAATGGAAATGTACACAAGATGGTGTTTATAGGTCTAAAATGATTGTTTTGACATGTATATATTTTTTAAAAGGTGACTGAACTCACAAGTTAGATTTTGCCAAAAACCTAGAAAACTCTAGATGGAGAAGATGGGAGTCTTGAGCTTGGAGAATGCTTGAAGCCTTCACACTTAAGGTTTATATAAACCTAGAGGAAGCAATAAATGGTCATAAGAATGGTATCTAGAAGGAGTTAATGAAGGGAGAAGGATGGGGATGAAAACCTAACAAATCGAAGAGAGAAAAACGAGTTCCAAAAGCCAAATCTGATTCCAAATGACTAAGAAAATTGGGGCCCTCTTATTTAAACTGGCCCGCGAATATGCCCAGCTAAAGTGACATTTTGTCACTCTCGCCGGCACTATCGTCAGGGTTGTACCGCGCCTACTAGGCTCCCCACGATAATGCCCCAGCGAAACTGACAAAATGTCACAATCGCTGGCATTATCGCCCAATGTGTACCACGGGGCATTCTATGGTCGCGAGAATGCCCTTGTGGCACCATCGCGGACACTTCCGCCAAGGCTGTACCGTGAGCCAAACATGCCAAATCCGCCCCGAACTAATCACGACTTGATTAGGAAAAAAAGGTAATTCGTTCTTTGATAAATTCTATAATCTTTATATGCATAAAAAGGAAAAATGGAGACACTTTCACTTACTGAAATTTCGGGTGTTACACCTAGGCATTTATCTACTAGAATTGTTATTAACAACAAACTTTATGCGTTGTTGATTAGACGGATTTCAGGTGCCTTTTTTCTTACATTTTAGATGAGTTCTACATCCCCGTTGCAACACATGGGTACACAACTTGGGTTTAGGGTACACAAAAATTCAAGAGGAACATCCAACCCTCTTGCTTTCAAGTGGCTCCTCCACTGCCTCTGTGTATTTCACCAACTCAACTCTTATTTTATTCCTTTATGTCCGTTTGAAGATAACATATTCCCATTTAAGCAAAAGAGAAAACATTTTCCAATTCAACTTAGCTTTTCTATGACAATCAATAAAGCTCAAGGGCTGATAATTCCAAATGTAGGTGTTCATCTACCGGAATCAGTATTCTCACAACATTACGTGGCGTTGTCTAGAGGGATATCATGGGCCAATACGAAGGTGTTCATGAATCCTGTGAAAAAAATTCAATCGTGCCGGAGTCTATACATCAAACTCGTCTATCAAGAAGTTTTTAACACCCGTGTTTTGTTTCTAATAAGGTAACTCACATTCTTCTATATCTGAAGTGACCCAATATCCATAGTTATCAATTTATTGTTTTATATATGAACCATAATTACCCGCAATTCTAAAACATCAAAATTTAACGCGAAGAACCCTTCAGGCGATATCGCCGGTCACAGTCGCATGGGGCACTATCGCCGGTCACAGTCGCGTGGGGTTTGGGTGCCACGGTATACACGTCACGATAGTGACAAAGATTGTGCCCTTGGGCACCTTCGCGTGTCACAATCTCTCGATTTGTACCAAAAGAGGGGAGACTTCGCGCGAGAGTGCCGACGATAGAGCTATTGGGTACAGTCGCCAGGCACATTCGTCCGCGTGTGACCCTAGGTATAAAAACCCTCTTCAGCGTGATCTAGTCATTAATTCACTTCTCCTACCCGAAATTCTTGGCATCGAAGGCGATTTTGGCTCCCTATTTCTCCCACTTCCATAAATGCAAAGCTAGGGTTCGTTGGAATCTCGTTTTGGTTGTCTAGGATCTTGAGGGGATCATTTATTTAAGGTTTTCAAGGCAATATTTCAAGGCTCAAGTGCTCCAACTCATCTCTACCTTCCTATCTAGGGTTTACCATTTTCTAAGTTTTGGGTGAAAACCTAGATTGTGAGTTCTTAAACCTTGTCAAAACTAGATACACATCACTATGTTATTTCTTGTCATCATCTCATCTTTACATTTATATATATCATAATTGCTAAGTGGAGCTCATTTATGTTTGGGCTCAAGAACCCTTGCTCTATATGGAGTGGGACTTCTTAAATGGTCATTTGGAACCCCTTGACCAACAATATGGTGAAATCCTTCTCATGTTGATTACTTTGATATATTTGTTTATGTGAAGGGGTTTGACATGATTTTAGGTAAGTGATCTAATTGATGTCTATGTGATGATGGGTTGTTTATTGTTTCCCCTAACGGGTAAAGAACCATGAAATTGGTTGTCTATTACTTGTTTGCGTCCTAATTGAAAGTATGGGTATATTGAGGAAAGGTAATGCATATATGTCACATGTGGAGATTATACATGATATATGTAGTACATATTCTAAATGGCATACCGATGGTTGGTATGGTGAACATTTTATGTGAACTAAGTGCCTTGGGGCCTACTATCGTTATTGCTGGACAAACCAAGTTAGTAGACACTAGGAGGATATAGTCTTGGGTGGCACCATAATGGTATGAACCTAGATCTCCGCCATTCGGGGTAATGCCATGGTTGTAGTCCTCGGATGTGCCGGGCCTTTTGGATGTCGCTCATGGTAGTTGACATGAAGGCGTATCGTCTCTTTGGGTGGAACTTGATTGGTGTTATGGGTTTCCCCCATTGACTCCACATACGGAAATTTACCCGATAATTGTCATGTGCATATTTCTTTTAAATGAATGATTATTACTTGTTCAAACTCACTAGGCTTTTTGGCCTAACACTTGTTGGTGTCGATGTGTATCTCAGGTTCTAGTGATGCCGCATCTAAGAAGGTCTAGGCGGGCTTTTGTGTGAGCTTGGGGAAGTGCAAGTGGGCACACTTTTTGTGAAGATTCTTTTGGGTCTGTATATGACACCCTTTTTTTAATCTTATTTTTGTTGTAGAAATCAAATTAGATGGTTGTTGTTTATTACCGTTAAGTTACAAACTATAATTAAACAGGTTTTATACATTCCCCATTTTTGGGAGGCTTTTGCTATGACAATTTTATATATCACATTTCCGTTTTTTCCGGAATTTTGTTATCCCTATTATTGGGGTGTTACAAGTTGGTATCAGAACTTTAGTTTAAGTGAACTAGGTATCGACTCTAGCGTATCTAGACTTAAACTGTAAATGTTAATAATAGGTTGTCCACCTTGGGGTAAGAGTCTTAGGTGGGGAGAGCGTTAGGACTTACGGAATTATACAAATTAAGAGTTGTGATGGTGGTAACAAGAATCCTTGTGTATAATTCTTTCATAATTTCATTTAGCTACTGCTATTATGAATGCATTGTTACGTAAGCATGCTTAAATTACCGTTATTATGATAATTGAAATGTGTATTAGTACGTACCATGAGTTTAACTCACTTAGTCTTTTCTCAACCTCTTTCTCGTGCGTGTGTGGCAAATAATCATGGTAAACACTCGAAGCAGGTTACCAACCCCACGAGAGGGTACTGTGTAGGACGAATCTACCGTCGACCAACCTCTTGTGGTTGTGGCCTCCATGGGACCTCCCATACCCACTATTTTGGGTGGGGGACCTGAACACATCCCACGAGTGAACATTGCCACTAACAACCCGATCATTGAGGAGGTGACCCTTGAAACTCGAATCAAAGACAGTATGATGCAAGCCATGAACTCGGCCATGGCGCAACAACAGGAATTCTTCATGAAGCTTCTGGAAGACCGTGACGCCAGTCACCGATGACCCGAGATGGTGGCTGAAAATGTCGTGATTGGGTTGGGAGGTAGAGTGAATGTAGTTGGGACGGGGGAACAAGTTATTGTCCGGGAAAAGAGAAGAGAGTCGGGATGCACATATAAGGCTTTTCTGGGGTGCAAGCCACCCGAATTTGCAGGAACTACCGATCCCATCAGTTGCATGTATTGGATTCGTGAAATGGAGATGGCGTTCGAGGCTAGCGAATGCGATGATTCTCAAAGAGTCATGTTTGCTTCTCATCTGCTTAAGGGCGAGGCCCTGACTTGGTGGAATCTCACCCGATCATCCCTTACTCCCAAAGTGTTGGCCAAACTCTCGTGGCCAACGTTTGAAGAAGAAGATCCTTGACAAGTATTGCAGTGAAAGAGCCTTGGACAAGATTGAACTGGAATTCCGTAATCTAAAGAAGGGTAGCATGTCTGTTTCTGACTACTCCAAGCAATTCTTGGAAAAGCTGAGTTTGGTGGAGCATCTGGCTCCCGATGAGAAAATGAAGATCAAGGCCTATTTGTTGGGGTTACCGACCGAGATGAAGACGGCGGTGAGGAATGCCAAGGTGTCGACGATAGAAGAGGCTATTGAAGAGTCATTCCTTGTGGAAGATGACATTGCACAAAGAAGGGAAGAGAGAGGACAAGTTGTTGAGAAACGGAAATGGGAAGGGCCATCTGGGCCTGCTCGTCAGTTTAAGCCGTTTGTGGGTGGAAGGTTTGGAGACGACTGTCGATAATCAAAGTGGTGCCATAAATGCAAGGCCAAACATTTTGGCCCATGTAATCCAAGACCTCACTCGGGCCCCGTCGAGTGTGCCAAGTGCGGGAAGAAAGGCCATGCGATCTGAGATTGCCCTATCCGGGGGTCGGTGTGTTTCGAGTGTCGGGAACCGGGTCACATGAAGAGGGAGTGCCCGAAGCTTGGAGGTGGTGGTCGTGGAAATTCTTTTGGGGCACCAACGAGATCAGAGAACCCGCCAAAGGCACCTAGTCGCGCCTTTCGAATGACTACTGAAGAAGTTAAAGAGACCGTTGATGTTGTATCGGGTACGTTCCTAGTAAACTCCTTGCCCGCTCGTGTGTTATTTGATTCGGGTGAAACATGCTCTTTTGTGTCAAGTATTTTCTGTAAGCAATTCGTCACCCCTATTAGTATCCTTCCTGATGTGTTGGTCTTAGAAGTAGCTAATGGGGATCAAGTGATAATTCGAGAGTGTTATAACAGTTGTACTCTAGAGATCGATGGGAACACCTTTGAGGTGAACCTCTTACCTATGTCTATAGGTGGCTTTGATGTAGTTATAGGAATGGATTGGTTGTTTAGGCATAAGGCCGACATCCTTTGTTCCAAGAAAAGGATCCAAGTGCCCTTGCCGAAAGGTGCTGAAGTCAGTATCTATGGGGAGAAGGGGAAGAGATGTAATCCCATCATCTCGTCTCTTAAAGCTCGCAAGTTCCTAGCAAAAGGATGCTCCTCATTTCTAGCGTATGTGGTCAATGCAAAGTTGGAGAAGAAATCGGTGGGAGACGTAGAGATTGTGCAAGACTACCCGGATTTCTTTCTAGAGGACCTACCCGGATTACCGTCGGAACGCCAAGTGGAGTTCCAGATCGACCTTACTCCGAGAGCGGCCCCGATAGCCCGTACTCCTTACCGCTTTGGCGCCGACAGAAATGCAAGAGATGATGACGCAACTTCAAGAGCTTTTAAAGAAGGGATTCATTCAATCGAGCTCATCTGCTTGGGAAGCTCTAGTTTTGTTTGTGAAGAAAAAGGACGGGTCGATGTGGATGTGCATAGATTACTGGGAGTTGAATAAAGTTACGATGAAGAATAAGTATCTAATACCTCGAATCGACGATCTTTTTGATCAACTCCAAGGCGCATGATGCTTCTCAAAAATTGACCTTCGGTCTGGGTATCATCAAGTGAGAGTGAAGAAAGACGACATTCCAAAGATGGCCTTCCGAACCCGATATGGACACTATGATTTTTGGTGATGCTCTTTGGTTTGACAAACGCCCCGGCCGTATTCATGGATTTGATGAACCGTGTATGCCGCCCTTTCTTGGAAAAATCGGTGATCGTCTTCATTGACGACATCTTAATCTACTCAAAGGACGAGGTTGGGCATGGGAGGCCCTTGGGGAAGTGTTGGAGGTTCTCCGAAAGGAGAAGTTGTTTGCAAAATTCTCAAAATGCGAGTTCTAGTTACAAGAGGTCCAATTCTTGGTCCATGTGGTGTCTAAAGATGGAGTGAAGGTCGACCCGACAAATATTGAGGCGATGATGAGTTAGGAATCGCCCACGAGTCCACGGAAATCCGAAGCTTCTTGGGATTGGCGGGCAACTACAGACGGTTCATACAAGACTTCTCCAAAATCGCTGCGCTGCTCACCTCCCTGACAAGGAAGAATGTAAAATTCCTTTAGACCGAGACGCAATATCAAGCCTTTGAAACTCTTAAAAGGAAATTATGTGAAGCACCAATCCTATCCATATCCGAGGGATCAGACGACTTCGTGGTGTATAGCGATGCTTTCAAGATGGGCCTTGGGTGTGTGTTGATGCAGCGGGGCAAGGTGATAGCCTACGCATCACGAAAACTTAAGGACCACGAAAAGAACTACCCGACTCATGATTTGGAATTAGCGGTGATGGTATTTGCGTTGAAATTATGGCGACATTATTTGTACGGGATGAAGTGTACTCTCTTTACCGATCATAAAATTTAAAGTACATTTTCGATCAAAAAGAACTCAACATGCGACAAAGAAGATGGCTCGAGTTATTGAATGATTATGATTGTGAACTACTCTATCACCCCGATAAGGCCAACGTGGTAGCGGACACTTTGAGCCGAAGGAGCCACGAAGGCGGTATCATGCTAACCCTCAATAGGATTGACGTGGTGTCAAGTTTTTTGGAGAGCATCAAATTGAGTCAAGCGGAAGCCCTTAGAGAAGAGAACCTCAAAACCGAAGTCATGGTGAAGCAAAAGGATCTATTGTCAGAAGAGAGTTATGGACTCAAACTCTTCCAAGGTCGAGTTTGGGTACCAAAGCTTGGTGGAAATCGTGAACTACTCATCAAGGAAACGCATAAATCCAGATATTCTATATACCCCGGTAGCACCAAGATGTATAGAGATTTGAAGTTAAGTTATTGGTGGCCGGTGATGAAACTTGACGTGGCCAACTATGTGGAGAGGTGCGTCACATGCCTTCAAGTCAAGGCAGAACATCAAAGACCGGACGAGAGTTTGCAACCATTGTCCATTCCCGAGTGGAAATAGGACAATATTACAATGGACTTCGTAACAAAGTTACCAAAGACCTTGTGAGGCCATGATACTATTTGGGTGATTGTTAATCGCCTAACCAAGAGCGCACATTTTCTCGCAATGTGAGAGACCTTGCCAATGGAGAAACTGGCCAAGCTCTACATCGACGAGGTGGTGTCAAGACATGGGGTGCCACAATCAATTGTGTCAGGTAGGGACAGTCGATTCACTTCCAATTTTTGGGCTAGTCTATAGAAAAAGTTGGGTACGAGAGTTAATCTGAGTACGATTTACCATCCCCAAATGGACAGTCAAAGCGAGAGGACAATTCAGACCCTCGAGGACATGTTGAGGTCGTGTGTTATCGACTTTGGGGGAAGTTGGGACTCATACCTACCCCTGGTAGAATTCACTTACAACAACAATTACCATTCTAGTATCAGGATGGCGTCGTTTGAGGCCTTGTATGGCCGGAAGTGCAGAACCCCAGTCTGTTGGCTTGAAGCGAGCGAGAAGCAATTCTCCAGACCGGAAATCGTTCAAGAAATGGCGGAAAAAGTGAAGGAAATCCGAGGGAGATTGAAGGCGGCTCAAGACTGACAGAAGAGTTACGTGGGCAAGAAAAGAAGACCGGTCGAATTTCAAGTGGGAGATCGCGTTATGTTGAAAGTATCTCCATGGAAGGGGATCATCTGATTTGGGAAACGCGGGAAGCTTAGTCCCCGTTTCCTTGGTCCTTTTGTCATTTTAGAAAGGGTTGGACTCCAAGATTATCGACTAGATTTACCGCCAGAAATGGACGGAATACACACTACCTTTCACGTGTGTTACCTCCGGAAGTGTTTAGCCGAGGAGGAGAGTGTAATTCCCTTGACGGAGATTTGAGTGGACAACGAAAATTGTTGCGTAGAAGAACCAAAATCAATCTTAGAGTCAAAGATGAAGAAATTGCGCCATAAAGAGGTGACCATGGTTAAAGTCCAATGAAAGCACCATCGTGACGCTAATATCACTTGGGATTTTGAAGAGGACATGAAGAAGAGGTACCCTCGTTTGTTTGCGTAGAGCTCGATTTCGGGGACAAAATCCTTATTAGGTGGGGAGGACTGTAACGCCCGTGTTTTGTTTCTAATAAGGTATGTCACATTCTTCTATATCTGAAGTGGCCCAATATGCATAGTTATCAATTTATCATTTTATATTTGAACCATAATTACACGCGATTCCAAAACATCGAAGATTAGCATGAAGAACCCTTCAGGCGATAGTGTTGTGCGACTGTGCCATGGGGCACTGTCGCCGGTCACAGTCACGTGGGGTTTGGATGCCACGGTACACACGCTGCGATAGTGACAGCAATTGTGCCCTTAGGCACTTTCACGTGTCACAGTCGCTCGATTTTTACCGAAAGAGGGGAGACTTTGCGCGAGAGTGTCGACGATAGAGCTATTGGGTACAGTCGCCGGGCACATTCGTCCGCGTGTGACCCTAGGTATAAAAACCCTCTTCAGCGTGATCTAGTCATTAATTCACTTCTCCTACCCGAAATTCTTGGCATCGAAGGCGATTTTGGCTCCCTATTTCTCCCACTTCCATAAATGCAAAGCTAGGGTTCGTTGGAATCTCGTTTTGGTTGTCTAGGATCTTGAGGGGATCATTTATTTAAGGTTTTCAAGGCAATATTTTAAGGCTCAAGTGCTCTAACTCATCTCTACCTTCCTATCTAGGGTTTACCATTTTCTAAGTTTTAGGTGAAAACCTAGATTGTGAGTTCTTAAACCTTGTCAAAACTAGATACACATCACTATGTTATTTCTTTTCATCATCTCATCTTTACATTTATATATATCATAATTGCTAAGTGGAGCTCATTTATGTTTGGGCTCAAGAACCCTTGCTCTATATGGAGTGGGACTTCTTAAATGGTCATTTGGAACCCCTTGACCAACAATATGGTGAAATCCTTCTCATGTTGATTACTTTGATATATTTGTTTATGTGAAGGGGTTTGACATGATTTTAGGTAAGTGATCTAATTGATGTCTATGTGATGATGGGTTGTTTATTGTTTCCCCTAACGGGTAAAGAACCATGAAATTGGTTGTCTATTACTTGTTTGCGTCCTAATTGAAAGTATGGGTATATTGAGGAAAGGTAATGCATATATGTCACATGTGGAGATTATACATGATATATGTAGTACATATTCTAAATGGCATACCGATGGTTGGTATGGTGAACATTTTATGTGAACTAAGTGCCTTGGGGCCTACTATCGTTATTGCTGGACAAACCAAGTTAGTAGACACTAGGAGGATATAGTCTTGGGTGGCACCATAATGGTATGAACCTAGATCTCCGCCATTCGGGGTAATGCCATGGTTGTAGTCCTCGGATGTGCCGGGCCTTTTGGATGTCGCTCATGGTAGTTGACATGAAGGTGTATCGTCTCTTTGAGTGGAACTTGATTGGTGCTATGGGTTTCCCCCATTGACTCCACATACGGAAATTTACCCGATAATTGTCATGTGCATATTTCTTTTAAATGAATGATTATTACTTGTTCAAACTCACTAGGCTTTTTGGCCTAACACTTGTTGGTGTCGATGTGTATCTCAGGTTCTAGTGATGCCGCATCTAAGAAGGTCTAGGCGGGCTTTTGTGTGAGCTTGGGGAAGTGCAAGTGGGCACACTTTTTGTGAAGATTCTTTTGGGTCTATAAATGACACCCTTTTTTTAATCTTATTTTTGTTGTAGAAATCAAATTAGATGGTTGTTGTTTATTACCGTTAAATTACAAATTTTGTAATGAGTTCTTAGTATATGGGTTTAGAAGCTCAGTACTTATGCAATTATTTTTCCAATATATATCTTGCTAATACACCATATTAATCTTCAACTTTATATATTAGTTTAACTATGCAAACCCATGAAATAAAATCGAAAGTGATAGAGACACATGATTCGGGCTAAACTAATATTTCAGAATTGTGATTCACCCGCACTGCATCGCGCGGATACACCACTATTTTTGTTAAAATTCATATAAATTTTTTTGAGTTGTAATAACGACAAAATGCAACAAAATTCGGTTTTGTGTAAGGAAGAATTTTGTTTTCTCAATCAATGTAACATAGTTTCAAAATTTTCCATTTTTGTACCCATTAATATGCTATATGATGTGTATACCTCGTTTATGAAAGGTTTACAAAATAATCATGAGGACGTTGACAGTAAACTTGATATTCAAGTCATCAAATGTCATATTAGTTTATGAAAGTTTAAAACTCTCTTAGATTGATTGAGAAATTTTGTTATCCTAATGAAGAGAAACAATTATGGTTATATAAAAAATTGGTTGCATTTTGCCCTCTTAAATATATTTTAATATTTATGAAAAAAATATAGTTATTTAAATTTATTTTATTATTTGAAGAAGTGGGTTAAATGCATCCCTATCTAGTGTCTACTAATATCTTCGTCACACACATGAACATCAATACTTACTTTTATATTCTCAATACATGATTTAACCTGATTTTGACAAAAAAGGGAAATTAACTAAGGGGCTGATTGTTTACCTCTTAATGGTTCCATTAAGAGGCAACATCTGAATCGCTAAGAGGTAAATCTTGTTTGGCAAAAAAAAGGGTTGTCTCTTAATGATTTTGTATCATGACCCTCCCTTAACCATTAAGAGCCCTGATTTCATTATGAACAATTAGCAAACAACCATATTTCATTTTGCACTATACCATAAAAACCTCTTAATCATTCAGACCACTTAATCATTCTGCACTAAACCATTCAGCAACTGCCAAACAACCCCTAAAATAGTCAATCCAGACTCTGGGCTTGGTCCTTTGGGTTTAGTCAATCCAGACACTGGCCTGGTCCTTCGGGGCCGGGTCCGGGACCGGTTCGGGTGGGTCCAGTCTATGGGACCCTCTACCCTGTCGGTCGGGTTCAGCCAAAGGCTGGGCCGGGTCGCAGCGGATTAGTGGGATTGCCCGTAATGGAGACCCGATACCGCTGGAACGTGTGTGCACATTAACTTGCCGTTCAAAAAAAAAAAAAAAAAACTAAAATAGTCAACCTTTCCAACAAAATTCACTTTTTAACCATTTTTCCAATTAAATTCCTACTTTAGCCGTAGTATACACAAATGTCTTAAGCATTTGCATAAACTCGATTTTCAGATTAAAAAAAATATTTCCTCAAATTTGCATAAATATTCAAATTTTTATATAAAGAATTTGCACAAGGATTTCTATTTGTATAATTTATTTCTTTTTATTTTAATCTGAAAATAGGTTTTACATAAACTCGGACTAAAATGAAAATTTAATTCAAAAACCGATTAAAGAGTGAAGTTCGTTCAATAAATAGACTATTTTAATCAAATTTTCATCTAAAATGTCAAAGTTTTTGGGTTTGAGTTTAACCTCATGTCAAATGAATCTTTCCAATCCAAAAATGGTTGAAGTTGATGATTTCAAGAAACTAGGGTTTTTGCTCTCCCTGTGTGTTTCAATGCAATGAGCTTCTGATTTCATCAATTTCTATGTCTCAACCCAACACTACTACCTCTAACACCCACATCAACAACGTCCGCAAACGCTCTTCCGCCACCTCTACATCTCCACAACCCACCACCTCCACCGGCGGAGGCGGAGGGATGAAGAAGGCCAGGTCCCAGCCTGTCGCTTGCTCTCTTGACAATAAAAATGGCTTCCAACAGCACCGCTTCGATAACGATTCTTCGGTTAACCCTTCTTCCATGTTCGAGGATCCGACCGGAAATGAAGTTGTTGATCCCAGTGGTGCCCTCGCCACCTCTGTTGCCGGATTCACCGCCAATTTGTCCCGTAAAAAGGCAACGCCTCCTCAACCTGCTAAGAAGCTTGTCATCAAGCTGCTCAAAGGTCTTTCTTTAATTTGATCTCTTACCTAACTCACTTCAGTTTCGGATGTTTTGCTATATCTGATTTCATAGAACAAGTCTTCAATTTACTGTTTTTCATCGAATTGAATGCATAGTGATTTGATGTATTTATGTTTCTTCTAGCTCAGACTACGTGGGGTTTAAGATGAGACTGGGTTGCTAATTGCTTTCATCAATTTTGTGGCTTCTGACTTATTCTCATGTTGGGGATTTATCTGCTGTCTTGTAATTCTAGAAAGATATAGCTTTAGCAGCTGTTCATCTTGTCTGAACTGAGAAGCATTTTTGTCTCTTATAGAATTCAAAAATATATTTATTCTTTGTAATTGTAGGGATTGATTCATTTTTATAGCACTCCAGTTAATTTGGATAAAAGCGCTTATAGTTTCCCCTCATTTCAAATGCTCTAGATATATGACTTGGAAAAGGTACCCATCTTGTCTGTATAGAACACACAGAATATTCAATGTCACACTTTCTAGGGAAACAACAAATAAACAGATCCCTCCTTATGCCTTTAAAAGTTATTGCATCTAAACGTATTAAGTTGTATATAAATTTGATGCAAAATCTGGGAGTTTTGCACATTGAACTTGTGTCAAATTTACTTATTACCTCAAGACTCAAGTATATGACTGCTTTGTTACTAATATTCGAACAGGTGTTGCTCTTGCAAATTGGATGAGTAATTACTCATTGACCTCTCTCATTCATATATCTACGTATGAAGTTATAATGATCGAATGTCGCTTGTGAAATTACACTTTTATTGTCCATACCCCCACAGAGAGATCCCTACCCCTATTTCTTAGCTTGATGACATGTGTCAAGAGATACCTTGTTACATAGGCCAGTCAAATGACATGACATTCATATACCTGTGCACTTCTACCGAACCACCCTTAAAGAATTACTCAATATGAACCACAAGGCTTGTGGCGTAATGGTTAAGGCCTGTGGGGGATGTGGTGGGATATCCCATCCACCCCGGGTTCGAATCCAGGCGTACGCGACCTGTGGCCACTGGGGTTTATCCAGGGCTGTCGCTTTAACAGTCAAATATTGCCAGGGATTAGTCTAGGCTGTGCCTAGGATACCCTTTCAAAAAAAAAAAGAATTACTCAATATGAGATGCTGGGATTTTGGAAGGAAGAATACGCTTTGATTATCAACTCCTTTTGTAGTCATTGACTCATTGTTGATGAGGTATGACTAGGGTCTAGATGGAGGGATAGAGGGATCTAGTCCTTAAACATGTTTCCTGAGGATCATAATAGTTGAAAATTGCTGATGCCTTTGGCTATGGATATTAAAGAGTGTGGTCTTAAGGTGTTGTTTTTTTTCTGATTTTTCTCCCCTTTTCTTCTCATTTGCCATTGTTCAACGAACCTCACATATGGGTCAAGGCTTGTTTTGACACCTTGAGCATTTTTTCTGAATATTGTTTGATGTAGCGATGAGGATTATGAGATTGGAGCAGGATGATATCTTTTTAGAATGTATGGTAGGATAATTGCTAGGACTTATATGATAATTAGGACAATTCTTAGTGCTCAGTGCTTACCTTTTCATTTATTTTTATCAGCTAGGATAATTAGTAGTTTGTACTTTAGCTTGATTATTAGGATAATTACCAGCCAGCTTTAATAATGCTAATCATTAATTTAATCTCAAGAATAACTAGTAGATATGCTTGAATAAAATGTTAAGGAGTATTCTTATATTGTGTGAATAATCACCTTAGGTGAGATGTCTTCGGTTATTTTTGGTGTATGCTCAAGAGATCCTAAGTGTTTCGTTGGTGTGAAACCGTAGAAACCTCGTTCTTTTAATGTTTTCTCACATCCCTCCTCTCCCAAACTCCCTCACTGCTTCATGTTTGGAGAATCAGAGTATCTTTGATTTCTTCTATTGCGCATATATCCGCTTGATAAATTGTTCGTATTAGAAATAATATTAAGAGGCCTGAAAGTCAATCCTTGGACATGCATCCATGTGGGCTGTCTTTACTGAGTTCATATGCATGCATTTATAGGTTGTGAAATATGGATTCTCTTTAGCTTATGCGAGTTTCCTACTGAATGTTGATTCTCATCCTCTTTTCATTTTCAATCATGTAGATGAAAAGGTCAAGAGTGTTTATGTGGTGAATGTGATCTTAGTTTGTATGACATTTAGTCTATCTGTTCTGTTCTCATCTTTTCTATATATGCGAATTTGGTTGGCACTGAAATAGTGAAATGAAGTGGAAAAGGATGAAATGAGGGAAGTAGAAAACCCACATATGCTAAAGAGATATTCCACCTGGTGACGTCCATATGGCAAACCCAGCTAGTCTTGTCTTGATTTGTTACTGTTCTTCCATGTAGATGTTATAGATTCTTACAACCGTGTTAATGCTTGAAAGTCAATGGCGCCTGGTAATTGGAGTTTTTTTGCATGTTTTAGACTTTCAGTGAGATCCTATTCAGTGGCCTAATCTCTTTTCTATTGCTCAAGTAATTCATCCACTTTGTAATATATGATGTTGAAGTTTCCATATAGACTCTTCTCTGGATAAAGTGAAATGGCGAGGCCTAAAAATCCTCTACAAGCTCTTCGACATGTTTGTTCGTGCGATTTATCTATTTTCCTGCAACAAAGATGCAAGAGTTCAACTGTAGTTCCATTGGCCTAACTAGTGCTCAAGACACTAAAAAAGTTAGCAACTTAGCATGTCTACCGGTTGATGCTACCTGACATTTCCTTTTTTGGCTTACTCCACAAACCTCGATCTTGAGATGGTTCTTAAACACTTCACTCAATAGTCTGATACCTTTCCATTCTTCACATCTTATTTCATGTTGGCACATTATATAAAGATATAATAGGTGGTTTGTTAGTTGTAACCATATATTATCTTATTCTTTCAAACATATTAAGCAAAGGTTTAAATACTTTCAGTCTCTTGTTCGATAATTTATGGACACATGACACATTGTTTGTTAAAATGCTCATTTTTCTTTCTTGTATTTTCTCTTTGAAGCCAAGCCAACCTTGCCCAAAAACTTTGAGGAGAATACATGGGCAATTTTGAAGTCAGCCATTAGTGCCATATTCTTGAAGCAGCCAGATCCCTGCGACTTGGAGAAACTTTATCAAGTGAGTTCTACTACATGATTCTTTACGACTTTATAGTATGCATTTTACTACCAGTTGACTGAACTCTTATCATCATTAGGCCGTCAATGATCTTTGCCTGCATAAGCTGGGGGCAAGTCTTTACCAACGGATTGAAAGGGAGTGTGAAGCTCACGTATCTGCTGTTTTACAATCTTTAGCTGGGCAAAGTGAAGATCTTGTGGTTTTCTTATCACTTGTTGAGAAAACCTGGCAAGATTTTTGCGACCAGATGTTGATGATCCGTGGTATAGCATTGTATCTTGACCGCACATTCGTGAAACAAACTCAAAATGTGCGATCGCTATGGGACATGGGCTTGCAACTTTTTCGGAAGCATTTGTCACTAGCTTCAGAAGTTGAGCACAAAACAGTATTTGCCCTTTTGAAAATGATAGAGAGTGAGAGGTAGTTACCACCTTTTTGGACTAAATATTGTAAATTCTGGAGTACTAAATAAACTGATTTGCTTATTTTAACGCCCACAAGAAAGATAACTTCTTTCGTACCGGTGCAGACTGCAGACAAATACTTGTTCTTTTGATGTTTCACTGTTTTAAGTTCAAAGCTAAAATTTTCGTATGTTTTGTTTTGTAGAGATATGTAGTGTATCATTCTTTGCAAAATATTCTGCTCTTCTTTATACCTGGTATCTCATCTTGGACCTTGTCCCATGATGGAATACGATGTACTTATGCCTTTGTTTGCCTCTAGTTGTGAGGTTTTTGGTCCTTAACTTTTCAGGTACACGACCCTTAATATACCAATTGATTTCGTGGCGTTAACTGTTTAGAAAATCACAAAGAGATGAAAGAAAAAACCAATATCAGATTCGGTTCGGTTTATTTTTGTGCTTGAAATGAGATTATTTATATTTAGAGTATAAGCTTCACTGCCTATAACCTAAATAGGAGAAAAAGATAACTAAATACTAATAATCGTTATATTAATTTTAACTAATAGTCTACTATGTTTTTCATTTGCCAGGCTAGGTGAATCAATAGATAAGACACTTCTTAACCATCTTTTGAAGATGTTCACCGCATTGGGGATTTACTCTGAGAGTTTTGAGAAGCCATTCCTTGAATGTACATCAGAGTTTTATGCTGCTGAGGGAGTAAAATACATGCAACAATCAGATGTTCCAGATTATTTAAAACACGTGGAGGTGTGTGATTTCTTTCTGCTTTTCCCCCTTACAAGCAGATTTCTGGTATAGGTCAAAATCTGATAAACCCCCTGACTGCATCACTTGTACATGAATGATAAAATATCATTTCTCTTAAACTGGATTATGTTTATATGAGAGATCAGTTTCTTTTCACAAACCTGCTGATTTAGCTAATATTCTGGTGTCTTATAGTTGCTGGTATTTGTGTGATTCCATTATTGCAGGTAAGATTGCATGAAGAACATGACAGATGTGTAGTCTATCTAGATGCTATCACAAGAAAGCCGTTGGTAGCCACTGCTGAAAAGCAGCTTCTTGAGCAGCATATTTCTGCAATACTTGACAAGGCATGAAAAAAGCTCTCTTTTCTTTTTGATATTCCTCTCCTAGCGATTGACTTTCAATAATTTATCATTAAACATTATTTTTCTCATATATAAATCCAGGGTTTCATAATGTTGATGGATGGTAATCGCATTCAAGATCTTCGGAGGATGTATATACTCTTTTGCAGAGTAAATACCCTTGAATCCTTACGACAGGCCCTTAGCTCATACATCCGGAAAACAGGGCAGGGCATTGTACAGGATGAAGAGAAGGACAAAGATATGGTGTCATCTCTCTTAGAATTCAAGTCATCTCTTGATAGAATTTGGGAAGATGGCTTTTCGAAGAATGAAGCCTTTTGCAACACAATCAAAGATGCATTTGAGCATCTCATTAATCTACGCCAGGTATCATTATTAACATAGTTTCTCCTATTGTTTAATTAGAATATGAAGCTAAACTCTCCATGTCAAGCGAGTCTGTCTCCTCTCTCTATATGCATGTATGTTTGTTTTTATATGCACACAAATGTTCTCTACATGTATGCCATAATGTATTAATAGTGAAGTAGGATGGTTAAGGTATACAGTTGGATGGGGGCTTGATAACTAGTTATGGATCGGCTTTGTTGCTCATTTGCTTCTGTGACATAATTAAGTTTATAAAACATTAATAGAAGTCTGACAAATGATCAGATACCTAAAATACCCCTTAATTAGACAAGATTGAGAGAAGTTGTGGACTACAATCAATCTCACCAATATCTTATAATGATTGCTAGTTGACAAATAGGTAAATTTGGAAAGGTATCTTTCTAGAAAAGGAAATGTTGCATTTTTTGGGACAGAGGGAGTATCATTTTGGATAGGAAACACACCTAGGGTTCATAGGTACACCACAATATAATAATAGTACTTTCATGAACTTGAATCACCTTTCATGGGCATTCAAAAATCTAATTCCATTTGGAAGCACTGATATTTGGTCGATGGATCAGATTCAGATGACAATGTTGATCCAAGAAATTCTGGGTTGATTGGTGTGTTTTGGTCTATATCTATCTGATAGAACCAAGATATACTGAAAATTCCAAGGGAAGTTGAAACCCCTGGAGTCATGTATTTCATCTTTAATATGTACTCTATTATCAATCTTCCACTTTGGTTGTTGTTTCTCATATATTAATTTAATTATTATGCCCTTTCTGATTCTGAAACTGACATATCACTGTGTTCTCTGACAGAACCGCCCTGCGGAGTTGATTGCGAAGTTTGTGGATGAGAAGCTCCGTGCTGGAAATAAGGGTACATCAGAGGAAGAATTGGAGGGCACTCTTGATAAAGTTTTGGTTTTGTTCAGATTTATACAGGTGACCCAGAAAATCATAAGAATTAATAAAAACTAAAACATCCATGAAATAAATTCTTTTTGTTAGGGTAACCCTATCATCTATTGCTTCATCTTTTCATTAGACATTCTATAATTGCTGTAGGGTAAGGATGTATTTGAAGCATTCTATAAGAAGGATCTTGCGAAAAGGCTACTGTTAGGAAAGAGTGCATCTATTGATGCTGAAAAATCCATGATTTCCAAGGTTCAAAGTCTACATTTACCTTCTGCCAAGCAAGTGTATCTGCTGATTGTTATTAATTAGTTTCATTGTTTTGACAGCTGAAAACCGAATGTGGTAGCCAGTTTACGAACAAGCTAGAAGGAATGTTTAAGGTTTGTATTGTATCTTTATCATTCAATATGCCTTCTTATTTAAAAAGAATACGGAAAAGTTGATTATGCTCCAATATGATTGCCCAACGGATTTATTCATTTGGATGAAAGTGAAAGAGACAGAATTCGGTGGTGCTCTTGCTACAAGTGTGATTGTGCTCCATTTTTTCTCCTTTCAGTTTCTATTCCATTTTGCTGATTTCTATCATCTTTTGAGTTCATATTTAGCCAACCCTACCTACTTAGGGATAGATGACTTGTTGGCAATAAATTTATTCTCTTGTTTGCAATTAAGGTTGTAATGATGTGTTTATTAATAGAAAAACAAGCATTAAATAGAATATATAGTTAGACTAGGAAACCTACATAATGGATGAAAACAATACATAAAGGAAGCCTAATGAAGCTACTACTAGCACACTCCTTGAGTTGTGGTGTATGTCTATTGTGTTGAACTTGCTGCGTATGTATTAAATCAGGGTCCTCTAGAGGATTGGAAAGGAATTTGCAAATTGTACCAACTAAATTACTAGTTACTGCTCTGTCCAGATATAAATAAACTAAATCAATGGACGATTACTTAGTGTACCCACACTGTGGTTCCTCACTAGATGCCAATTGACCTCTGCGTTTTTCATTTAATGAAACTAAGTCTTGGCTATATAATGGTAGACTGAATATCACAATATACTAATATAGTCTCATCAGCTTGTCCTAGGGAGTCCGATTCATGTTAGGAACATCTGGTTTGTGTTATTTTGCAAGTGAAATCCAGCATGTGACGATGTTGTTTGCTTCTTTTTGCTCTTTTCTAAGAAACTAGGGTCACAAATGCATAGTTATTGATAGTAGATCATTAGTGGTAGGACAACTTGCCCAGTAACTCTCAATCTTCCATGTTCCTTCCTTATATGCGTTCAATAGTAACCCTTTTTAGATATAGGGATAGGATCCCTCTCCTTGGAGAGGCCTTGAGATCTCTTAAGATCCATTTAACAATGTTCTAGTGATTAGTATAGGGATGAATTGACCGACTACATGTCTGGTCGTGAGGTATTTGAGGATAACGAATATTCTTCTTGATCATTCCAAGGCCTTCCATCTTCAGATAGGAATTTTTCATACGAACCGTAGAGCCATAGACAACTCTACTAGTTTACAAACTAGCGGAGCACATTCACATAATAGGTCCATGATGTACCTCATCTTACACATCAATATCTCCTGATGGGATCTAGGATTTATACATCTTAGTACCCAAAAAGCAAACAAGCTGTGAATGCTTTACCAAACAACTCCATCTCCAGTTGTTGATTTGGTATATGTTGCAAGATGGAACCACGATAATGAAAGGAAATATTGAAGAAAAACAAGCCCACCACCGTAAATCACTAAGGTTCAAGGATAAGGACTACTCCCATACCTACAACGGGGGTTTAGAAAGAATTTTGAGGAAACTAGAGGAAATACTCTAACAGCAGCACTCATATTCTTCAAAACCTGGTGTTTTCAACCTAGAGTCTCCTTTATATAGAGAAACTGGATTGGTACAATTTCTAATACCTTTTTCATAATAACACTAAATAGAAATTGGATTCAAACAAATTCCAATTGCATAAAACTATCTACTGCAGCTTTTGTACTTCTGTCAGCACCTTGTGTAGAGAATATTTCTAGAAATTGCAGAATTGGTTGTAATTCTTTCTCCACTATTTCATCTAGAAGGCCAAAGTTCTGCAAGGATACTAGATACATTTGTACATAGCTTTGCGTGTTTGGAGCTAGTGCTTTTTTTTATTTATGCATGCTGGAAAATAAAAAATCTCTGCTGCTCGTTCATTGTGATAACCCTTGGGTCTAAGCTTAATCAGTATTCCAAAGGACTAAGGAACACCCATTGGGGCTGTTTAAATGCTCCTTAATGCTTTCCAAATATCCAAATGAACCAGCCAATGCAAATGCAAGTTAACCTCCAAATGAGTTTCAATAGCACGTGATACTCTTGCATCATCCTCTCTGGGTGAATTGGGACTTCTCAAGTCTTCAAGATAAGAATCTTCCATGATAAGAAGATCCCTGATTGAATTCTTACCTCTTTTGAACAAGAATCCATCATGCACAATATCAGAACTTTTTACTACTTGCTGGCCCTCCTTGAAGAAAAGGGCCAAAAGCAGCATCATGTTGGTTAAGTTCCTTGATGAAAGAGAAACCCAAGACACGAGCTTCAAGTACAGACAACATTGAATAAGGCCTGGTCAATACATCAGCCACAACATTGTTCTTTCTGGACTTGACAAAGGAATAGGACTGCAAGAATTCGACCTAAGTAGCATGACAATGATTAAGCTTGTGTTGCCCACAAGGTTTAAAAAAATGGAAACGAGCCTCGAGGCGTAAGCCTCAAAAAAATAAAACAAAAAAAAATCACAAATTCACAACACTTGAGAAAAAACATAATTTTATATTTCCATACCAAAATATCCAAACCATAGAATCTATAATTCAATAATACTACTAATTATAAGTCTTAAAGCATCAACTTAAAAGTTCTAATCATAAGTTCATGAAACATTATCTATCTTAAAACTTCCATAATCAAGTCTATTATCATCATCTTCTTCAACTTCTTCATAATCTAAATCAACTAGAATACTTTTCCTCTTTCTTGATCTCGAACTCTCGCCTTCACCCCTACTTATCTCATCACCGTCTTCATTGTCATTTGGATTAGCTACCCACTCATCACCGGAAAACTGGTGCCCCTTAATCAGTTTGTTTCTTGGAGAAAAAGTAGAGAGGGTAGAGAGGGAGAGTGAGAATACAAACCGTAAGTTTGAAAAAGATGGGAGAATTATTTGGTTCACCACCTTATAATTTCTTATTTGGTTTCATTGTGAGTCTGACTAATATGAGATAAAAGCCATCAAAATTTCTTTTTGAGGTTGATACTGTAATTAGCTTTGAACATCAGAAATGTTGATTTATTAAAGGACCTATAATGTGACATCTTTTGTTGTTATTTTTAAGAATGACATACTTGATGCAACCATAATGCTTAATGCCATCCAATTTGACTCTTGTAGGACATTGAGTTATCCAAAGAGATCAATGAATCTTTCAAGCAATCATCTCAAGCTAGGAGCAAACTCCCATCAGGAATAGAGATGAGTGTCCACGTTTTAACAACCGGGTTTGTGACACAATCCTTGGCTACTATGTGAAGATGATATAACATCTGTTTTTTCTTCCCAATCTAATCACCATGGCTTATTAAATGCAGGTACTGGCCTACATATCCACCTATGGATGTTCGTCTTCCCCATGAATTAAATGTCTATCAGGTATGGCATGTAGAAAATAAAATTGCAATATGTTCTACAATCGTGTTTTTCATTTACAAGAATCTGAAACTTATTTGATTTTGCAGGACATTTTTAAAGAGTTCTACTTGAGTAAATACAGTGGTAGGCGATTGATGTGGCAAAATTCATTAGGTCACTGTGTGTTGAAAACAGAATTTCCTAAAGGTAGAAAAGAGCTTGCTGTTTCTTTGTTTCAGGTTGGTCTCCTTTTTAATTCCTGCTTTGTAGATGCGTGATGCGTCTATAGAGAGGGATCCCGATTTTTTTTTGCAGCAGTGGTACAAAATAATTACCGTAATATAATATAAAATAAAATAAAAATTAATTACAGTTGCAAAATACAGTACAAAACACTAAGAAATCCAATCCAATTTCACGAATTACAGTTACTGTTTTTGTGTTCCTCCATTGTTATAAGTCAAATTTAAAGCTTTGATATGCTATTGTAGCCTCTCAGTTTTCCTGCGACGATGCCCTGTGGTGGCACACATCGAATGACAACTCTGGCACCTTTAAGACTCATAATTTTTTTCCCACCAAGTCTGGAATTGAGCGGTGGCATGGGACCCCCTAGACCCCAGAAAGATCAGCCCCTATGTGTCTATATTTATGGCCTGAGGTTTTCTTCACATTCAGGCCGTATAATTTGTGACAATTTTATTTCAGACCGTCGTTCTGATGCTGTTCAATGATGCAACAAAACTTAGTTTTCAAGATATTAGAGATGCTACCAGCATCGAGGACAAAGAACTGCGGAGAACTTTGCAGTCCCTTGCTTGTGGGAAAGTCCGTGTCCTCCAAAAGGTGGCTGCTCACTAAAGTTACTTCTGTTTCCTTCTGTTTTTGTTGCTATCCTTAAAACAACTTTATCTTTTACTAGATTCCAAAAGGTAGGGAAGTCGATGATAACGACTCTTTCATGTTCAACGATGGCTTTACAGCTCCTCTATATCGTATAAAGGTGAGCGCAATTAAAACAACCACACAAATGAAATTCGGATCCGGATTCTTATGTTTCTAATGGAGTCTAATCATTGTGGGCACAGGTTAATGCAATCCAGTTGAAAGAAACTGTTGAAGAAAATACAAGCACCACAGAAAGAGTATTTCAAGATCGTCAATATCAGGTCCGACTCCCATTGGAATTGTTTTATGGTTTGCTGATTTTGAACATGGAATCAACATAATTATGACAACTGTTTGAAATGTATTGCAGGTGGATGCTGCTATTGTTAGGATTATGAAGACCAGGAAAGTGCTGAGTCACACACTTCTAATAACCGAACTCTTTGAGCAGGTAACAGGAATGAAAATGTGATTATGCTAATTAACATCTTGGTTTTTTGTTCATTTGTTGCAAACGCAACCAGTGATTTTGCAAAAATGCAAAAAGGAAATTTAGAACAACACTTTAATAAGGGTAAATTTCATCAAAATGCAATGTGCTTTGATCCGGTTCCTTTTTTGGGAACTACTTTCCAAAGCTCCATTTTGGCGTCTACGACAAGACATCTCAAACACGATTTTTTTAAGAATGATTATTTGTTATAGTATGTTTCCTTAATTGCATCAAATATGATGTGTTCCCTTAATTGCATCAAATAAATAATGGGTTCCCTTAATTCCATACATAATTTACATAATATGTTTCCCAAAATGGAGCTTTTAAAAGCAGGTTCTCCAAGATAGGAATTGAAACAAAGTATGTTCCAGTTTGATGCGAATTTTGCTATTTTGGATGATTCATGGAACCGTATTTGCTACACAAAAGAAAACTATTATATTTGGCCTTGGCACTTTCGGTGCGGCGTCCCCTACTCTTGCAAAGTTTGCATTTTTCCAAAAATGGTCGGTTTGAAAAGTCAATCTTGTTTCTAAACATCAATAAATCGATATAATGACTTAGAAAATACTTTGACATGTTTTTTCTTGTCTTGGTTGCATATGTAGAACATAAACATTTCAACTTTCTAGGAAGAAGTTATTATTTTGTAAGCAGGTTGTTTTTAAATCATTCCTAGGATTTTTAAAGGTCCTTTTGATTTTGGCCTATTTCTTAACTTCATTTTTCAGTCTTTTCAAAAAGAACATATTCCCATATTGTCCTAGCTAGGGGTCTTCATGGAAATAGCTGCTTAGGACAAATCTATGTACATTTCATTCCCAGATTCCACTTTCGAGTAATACACCGGTCACCGGGTTTGGTTTCTTTGGTTTTTGAATTTGGCCTAATAAGTGCTTTTTAAATACATAACCTTCCGAGAGATTTTTAGGCATTCTTTATGTATAGAAGTTCTCAAAAACTGTCAGAAGGTCATGGATTTAAAAAGAAGTTGGCGGAAGGTTATTTATGATGAAGGCGTTTTTACTTTTGTTTTTTTGCGACAACAGCTGAAGTTTCCTATAAAACCATCGGATTTGAAGAAGAGGATCGAAAGCCTGATCGACAGGGAGTACCTGGAGAGAGACAAGAACAATCCCCAGATATACAATTACTTAGCATAAACAATGATAATGACCCTTTTCTCCTATATGAATATCAAGCTGGAGTTGGAAATTTGATTCCACGAGTGAGTGTTCATGTACAGAAATGGATACCCTTTTTTCTTTGTTTTATTTTATTAAATATATACACCGTAATTGTAAAGTGTAATTCGTTTCTAAGCTTTTGCTTATATCTCCATGTTTTAACTGTCGGGAGATTGTTTAGTAGACCGAGTACCGTCTGATCATATTCTTCAGGGAATGTGTCAATTTCACTACTTGCTGCTGCTGGTAGTTTTAGGGTGGTAAGAGTTTTTGCAAGCTGGCGCTTGGAGATGTTCATGAAAACAACTGCTTTACAATTTGGGATAGAGGACAGGTACGCATATATCTCACTTTGAGACATTTTTTTGAAGTATATAATATTCACAAACTCCTCAACTTTGGTGAGGTTGAACTCTTAACCTCCTATGAGGCTGGACTCTACTGAAAACAGGCTTTGAAGATCAAGACCATAGGCCTGAAATATTTGGGGCCTTGCTTCTGATTTTTTCCGTGATCTTTTTGCTTAAATAAAGCCTTCAATTCGTATCGTTTTCTAATCAACCGATCAGTAAGGAGTTTTTTTTGTTTTTTGTTTTTTGGAATAACGAGTTTAATTGTTGAAGTGATTTATTAACACAATCAAACATATGCATTTCTTTATGGCTGGGGCTCGGTTTCTTTTGATGAATTTAACGAACTTATAATTCACTTTGCCATTAAGTGATTGTTGAAGATATACAAAACCTAAGATCAAGTTTTCAAATACAAAAATTATCTGATAAACAAAATTGGATATTCTATTGCAAACAAATGTATTGGATTATATCCAGAATTTCAGATTCAAAATCCACTAAATTGATGAATGTATTTTATGTGATATTTGTACCTAATCTTTTATTAGTGTATTTATGGATAATTGGTTGTAATTGTTGGAATGTTACAGTTTGTGTACGGAGTTGACCTTTTCTATGAACAAATCTAATTTGGAGACCCCCAAAATCATCATTGTTAATTGATTAATTCTTTCAAACTGCTTTATTTTATTTTGTTTTAGACAATTGCAATATCTTCTACCATTAAAACTTGATTTTCTTTTTTTTGGTGGGTTGGGTGTTCATTTTTTCCACTTAGACCATCTCCTATGGGAATAAAAAATTCATCCCTCTCTCCATTAATAAAGTGAATACATATCATTATTTCAACGGTAGAGACTACTGATCCTATTCTTATTTCTAGCCGTCTTTTACGAGTCAATTGTGTCTGGTGAGCAACAACTGCTTCGTCACAGTACTTTATTTAATTCTATCACACAGATGATAAGTATTCATTTGATTGGTGGACGGAAAAGAAACGGATGATTTTGGGACAACAAATTTTCTTCTTTTAGAGCATCTCCAATTCTATTCCCTAAGGGCACGTTTGGTTTACGGGATTGGAATGGAATGGAATGGATTGGATTTCAAGGAGGGATTTAGGTTTGGGGGATTTGAAATCCCTTTTATGTGTTTGGTTTGTAGGATTTGGAATGAATTTCAAATCCATTCATTTACAAGTCTAGCTTGGTTTGTAGGATTTGGATTTGGATTGAGTTTTTTTTTATTTGTTTGTTTTATAAAGAATTTATTTTTATTGGTAAACGTTGAATTTGGATCGATACAATTTAAAGTATGGATCACGCCTTAGAATCTATCGGATTTGGATTTCAAATCCAGGCCCAATGCCAAAGGATTTCCAAATCCATCATATGAGGGATTTTAAAATGGTCAACGGATTTGAAATCTGGTCAACGAAATCCTTTCCTGCAAACCAAACGCAGGATTGGAATGGATTTGAAATCCAAATCCCTCCAAATCAATTTCAATCTTGCAAACCAAACGTGCCCTAAGTTTGAACTTAGGCAATGAAATGCATAAAAATTAGTGTGTGGAACAAAATAATAAATTACAAGCCTAATCATGTTTCTTACTTGCATAAAGATACATTAATTTATAGTTTTTCTTTACTTTTTGAATTAAAAAATAAGAACATGACGTCATATGATATGATGTAGATATCTATATAATAAAACAATGTAGATTATTTATAGGAAATGGGATAATTAGGGATGTGTAAAACCCGAATAGTCCGAAATTCGAACCCGAACCGAAAACAAGGTGTTTTTGCAAAACCCGAATACCCCGAAATCCGATAAACTGAAACCCGACTTTTGGGGTGTTATTTGGGTTCGGATTGCGTTTGATCTTTGGCTACCTGGCCCGTTCGAAACCCGAAATAATATACATATATATTTTAAATATTATATAAATATATTTATTTATCTAATTATCTTTTGAAAATCGTAAATTTTGGTTTTTTAAAGTGTTTTCTATTTTTTAAACTTACTATCGATTTCATCAATCTCTCAATCAATAGAATTCATTATCAAAATCAATTGAATTTATATATAATTTTTGCATTATATAATATCCGAACCCGACCGATATCAACCCGAAACCCGATCAAACCGAACCCGAAACAATCCGAAATCCGAAACCTAAAGTTCGGGCCTTGATTTTCATATCCGAAATCCGATCGGATTTTTGGTTTTCCCATCCGAACCACCCGACCCGTCCCGTCCGATGCATACCCGGATAATGAAAATGAATGTAGAAGCCAATATCTATACTATATTATAAAGCACAGATAAAAAAACTTTTAAATACAAATTATTAGGCACAATGTACTATCATTTTATGCAAGATTTTAAAAATATCTTAATTTACAAGTATCAAAGCACAATATACATATTACTACTGCAGGCTTCTAACACCCACCAATTTGGTATGTGCAGGACCTTCCTTTTATGCAGACTTTTCCATGTATCATTATTAATTAATATATTATATTACTATAAATTTGTTTTAATTATATTATTAAATATGTAATTGGTTATTTTTCTAGATGTCATTAAAATATATAAGATAATCATTGAATTCTAACAAAATACTTAATTTTTTTTATATAAAAAACATTATATTATAAGCCTAAATTAAAAAAAATTATAAAAAAAACATTATCACTTTCTCAAAATCATCCAAAATCGTACCGTAAATCGACAAAAAACCAAAAAATAAAATGAAACATTAAAATCGTGATGTATCTCGCTGCATTGCGCGATTACGCTTCTAGTAACTATATAAGGTGTGCATTCATGTTTTTTCATATTTAAGTAAGAGTAAACTACAAATTTGATACCTATGGTTTGTCGAAAAACAAATTTCGTCCTTGTAGTTTTAAAATTCTAAGATAACCGTTCTGATTTATACAAAACGTGCGGATTTACCCCCTCCTTTTAATGGTCGTTAAATAAGGGCATTTTTGCCCTTTTATCAAATTTTTTGTCTCATACCCAATCAAAGTCGATTTTATGATTTTAGTCCTTGTGGTTTTTGATTGGCAAAACGACAAAAAAAATCGATAAAAAGACGAAAATGCTTCTCATTTAACAAAATTTTTTAACAGTCATTAGAAGGAGGGATCAAATTGAAACGTTTTTTTTACAAACCATGATGATGGCTATCTTGTATTGAAACTGCAAGAATAAACATTGTTATTTTGACAAACCATAAGGACCAATTTTGTAGTTTACTCAACAAGCAATTGCATTCGAGATGCTCGTATCGGCCATCACTAAGGGGTTGTTTGTTTTAAAAAAAAAAATCTTTTAATAACTCTTAAGTCTGAATCGTTCAGACCTTTTTACACACTACCTCTTATTATTAATCATAACTAAAATAAGACTTCAGACTTTAGATCTCTTGAAAAACAAACGGCACCTAAGAGTCTATTTGTTAGCAACTTAATGTGATTCATAGCTTATTAGGTCATCAGTCAATGATTGTTTGTAGTAGCTTAATAATCTATACTATATAATGAAAATTCTAAAACGGTTATACGGTTATTGTACAATTTTTTGTACAATAACATTGACTACCCTTAATCTTTTGTACAATAACATTTACTACTCTTATAATGTTACATTTATCATCCTTACAATTACTTATTTAATTTATTTTATATCCCTTACTTTTTCATTTTCCATTTTACACCGTTATCATATTAACACAAATAATCGTATATGAACAAAAATGCAATGAAAAAATACGTTCCTTTTTTTACAAATTATACCATTATAATCATCTCGTCAATACCTTCAAAACGAACCCAATATTAAATATTTTTTAATTTAACCGTACTATTAAATATCAGAATCTATACTATATAATGAAAAAACTAAAACGGTTATTGTACAAACTTTTGTACAATAACATTTACCACCCTTACAATGTTATATTTACCACCCTTACAGTTACTTATTTAATTTACTTTATATCCCTTACTTTTTCATTTTTCATTTTACACCATTATCATATTAACACAAATAATCGTATATGAACAAAAATGCGATGAAAAATACGTTCATTTTTCTACAAATTATACCATTATAATCGTCTCGTCTGACCTTCAAAACGAGCCCAATATTGAATATTTTTTAATTTAACCGTACTATTAAATATCATGAATATCTACGAATTAATTTGTTTTCTATCCATACGTTTTATTTATTTTTCCACCATTAGCACATTAAAATACATAATCGTAAAATACGTTTCATTCTTATTATAAATTATATCATTATAATTTTTTTCGTCAATAATTGTAATATAAACTAATTATTGAATATCTTTATAGGTTTAGGTTTTATAAATTGTGATTCTTAGGTTATGATTGATTGTTGATGACATATCTATAAGAAAATAGCATTAATTGTTCATTCTTTACTTACATTCCGCTGAATTGCACGGGTCTATGCCTAGCTATATAATGAAAATTCTAAAACGGTTATACGGTTATTGTACAATCTTTTGTACAATAATATTTACCACCCTTAATCTTTTGTACAATAACATTTACTACCCTTACAATGTTACATTTACCACCCTTACAATTACTTATTTAATTTACTTTATATCCCTTACTTTTTTCATTTTTCATTTTACACCGTTATCATATTAACACAAATAATCGTATATGAACAAAAATGCAATGAAAAAATACGTTCTTTTTTTTACAAATTATACCATTATAATTGTTTCGTCAATACCTTCAAAACGAGCCCAATATTGAATATTTTTTAATTTAACCGTACTATTAAATATCAGAATCTATACTATATAATGAAAAAACTAAAACGGTTATTGTATAAACTTTTGTACAATTACATTTACCACTCTTACAATGTTACATTTATCACCCTTACAATTACTTATTTAATTTACTTTATATCCCTTATTTTTTCATTTTTCATTTTACACCATTATCATATTGACACAAATAATTATATATTAACAAAAATGCAATGAAAAAATACGTTCATTTTTCTACAAATTATATCATTATAAGCGTCTCCTCAATATCTTCAAAACGAGCCAAATATTGAATATTTTTAATTTAACCGTACTATTAAATATTATGAATATCTACGAAATAAATTGTTTTTCTATCCATACGTTTTATTTTTTTTCCACCGTTAGCACGTTAAAAATACATAATCGTAAAATACGTTTCATTCTTATTATAAATAATATCATTATAATTTTTTTCGTCAATAATTGTAATATAAACTAATTATTGAATATTTTTATGGGTTTAAGTTTCATAAGTTGTGATTCTTAGGTCATGGTTGATTATTGATGAAATGTATATAAAGAAATAACATTAATTGTTCGTTCTTTACTTACATTCCGCTGCATCGTGCGGGTATATGCCTAGTATAAAAATGAATTATTTATTAAAGAACACGTCCATTTCATTTCATCTACGAAAATTCCAAACAAACAAAAATCTTCCCAAATTTTTATTATTACAATTTTGGTCCCTGAATTTTCATCACTTGAATTATAGAAGGATATTGGATTCGCTCCGACCAAACCACTTCGACGTTCCAGAGAAAAAGACTCGGCTCTCAACTCATCTCCGCCGCTGCTCCCCGTCGCCACTGGTTGTCGATCTGCTAGCTCCTGCTAATTCGTCACTGAAATTTTCTAGTAAGTTTTCTTCTGTCTTTGTGTTCCCTTTAAAAACCTGTTCAGATTTATATTTTTGATACCTCTGTTTAGATATATTTAAAAAAGGGGATGAATAATTGGATGTTCAAATCATTTCAGCCTTTGCGCTTCTGGTTTGCTGTTGGCTATGGAAATATGCTGTTTCTGTTGTAATCTTATGAATTTGATTTTGTATTAATTTTGCTTCATTCGTTATAGGATTCATGAATTTGCTAAAAAATCATTTGTGATTCTGGAATTTACATTGAGTTGTTCATCTTACATCCCTAAATTTATTTGCCATAACCTACCAGTACTGTGTTTTAAAAGCAAAATATACTTGTATTAATTATGAGGCTCGTTGTTCATGTGTCTTGATATAACTTCTTAATCAATATGACCACGGACGGATCCAGAAATTTTTTCATACGGTGGCACCATATAATACCGACAATTTTTTTTTACAAAAAGCACGGTTTTTATCGACGTGTCTTCATCTTTTTAACGACGTACAATATTGTCCGATGTGTTTTTAGCCTAATTCCACAATTTCGAGCGATTTTTAAAGCTGTTTGCTTGATTTCGAGAGATTTTTAAGTTATTTTTATCGATTTCAAGAGATTTTTTCGGTTTTTTGGTTGATTTTGATAGTTTATTTTGGTTGATTTCGATAGTTTCTTTTGGTTTTTGGTTGATTATGAGGTACGGTTGCACCTTCTTGAAGTTTTCAAAATAATACGGTAGCACCTTCCAAAACGATACGGTTGCACCTTATACGAACCTAAAAATTTTACCCTTCGTCGGCGAAATAATACGGTGGCACGTGCCACCGTAGCCACCATAGTGGATCCGTCCCTGAATATGACACATCTATTCATAAATCCATGGAAGCAAAACATAAAAAAAAAGAGGCATGGAAATCTCATCTTCCCAAGGCGTTGCCAAATCCGTATAGCCATGGAGATTCACCTACGATGACTTCAGGCAATTAGTGGTTGTTGAGGGAATTAGGTGCACGTAAGCCGCCCTGGATGCACCCAAAAATTGCATCTAGCAGCATTAACTAATTGTTCACAATGAAATTAGGACGCTGAATGATTAAGTGAGGGCTAAGATACAAAATCATTCGGAGGGTTTTGGAACCATTACGAGGCAGACATTTTTTTTGCCAAACAAGATTCACCTCTTAGCGATTCAGAGGTTGCCTCTTAATGGAACCATTAAGAGGTACACAAACAGCCCTTAACCAATTTTTGACATAAAAAAGTCACTAAACCCTAAAACATGAATGAAGGTAGTGGCAGGTACCTCCTAAATTCTTTCAAGGCAACAACAAAAAGTGATAACCATCCATATAGGTAGAAATGAAAAATTGTTTGCAATAACCACTAAACCCTAAAATAATACAACAAATCATTAAACCATACCTGATTACAGGCATGGTCACTTGGTGAGATTCTTGAGGGTGAGTCTGTAATTAGGGTTTAGGGTACAGAGGTTGTTCAAGTGAAGACCATCTTGCAATTGAAATTGTAAAAACCTCTAAACCCTAAAATAATACAACTAATCATTAAACCATACCTGATTACAGGCACGAGCAGCACTGCAGCAGCCTGCAGGGGCGTGACTCCGGAATCTGTGTAGGCTTTAGGGTTTAGATGTTGTGTACGTACATACCCCCATCTTGCAGTTGAAATTGTAAAAGGAAACAGAAACAGAAGTGCAACCTGCATAATGATATCAAGTAGTTATGTTTACTTTTCTTGCATACTATTCTAATAATGTTGATTTTATCATGTGCTCATTCGAATTTGAGGAGGAAATGAAGATAATTCGGCCTCCAAAGCAATGTATCGTATATGTGACTGAGAATGGTCAAGTGATGCATGCTATGACATCCATGATACACGAGGCCGGAAAAGTCATTCACTTGAAAGCGAAACAGCAGATGGCTAAAAGTATTGGTCAGGTTGCCAAGTTCAATCGTCGCTATGGACAAATGGAACAAGAGGAAAACGAAGACTCCAAACAAGTTTAAGGTCATTAATTTTGCGTAATCATGGGTTGTTGACAAGTTTTATGATGAACCCGTTTTTACAATTTTTTTTTTCCGACAATAACTGAAGCTTCTTACAAAACCATCAGACCTGAAGAAGAGGATCGAAAGCCTCGTCAACTGAAATGCTAGGCCTTTTCCCTTTTATCCTATAAGAATATGAAGTTGGAGTTTGAAGTTTGATTCCATACCCTTTTTTCCTTTATTTGTTTAACTTTCTAATATTGTTTCGTTTGCCGATGATCCTATTCTTCAGGGAATGTGTTATTTTCGTTACCTGGTGCTCGTAATGAAGCCTTGTTTTAGGCCGGTAGAGTAACCGGATGAAAGTAGAGCTCTTAAAGATACTGTTTTTGGGTGCATTTGGTACACGGGGTAGAACAGGATTGGCCAGAAAACTCGTCTTATGTTTGCAAATACACTTACGTCCCGTTTGGTTTGTAGGATTTGATAGGATTTAGAGGGATTTGGAATTTAATTTCATTCCAGTCCCATGTTTGGTATGAGCGATTGCATGTATTTGAAATTCCATAAACAATTTAGAAATCACATGGGGGTAGTCGGCATTTTGTAGGGTATTTTGCGGGATTACGTAGGATTTGTTTGTGATAATGTTTTAAATATGTTACAAACAATTGTTTTGTAATAATAAATTAAGAAAAAAATTTATTTTTATAAATTCTTTATAAAAATGGAATATAATTCCATTCCTGATCCTACAAACCAAACACACAAGATTCCAAATTCGTCCAATTTCAAATCTTCCTGGTTTCAAAACCCTTTCACGAAATCCAAATCCCTTAAAAACATTCCGTTAAACCAAACAGGCTCTTGGGGGCGTTTGGTTTGATAGAATGGTTGAGGGATTTGGAATTTGAGGGATTTAAATTTGGAATGATTTGGAATCTTTGACATGTTTTGTTTTTAGGATTTGGAATGAAATTTTTATGAATTATTTGTAATAACCAATTATAAGTAATTATAAAAATAATTAAATTACCTTTTTATTACTTGAAATTAGAATATAAATATTTTTAATATATTTTTAAACATGATTATATACAAATCCCAAGCAAACCTTGTGGGATTTCGAAATCCTATGTTTGATGGATTTCAAAGAAATTATAAAATTTCAAATCCAAGCAATTGGTAGTGGTAAACTGTATAGGTCCACAAAGTGGCTACAGTGGTGGTACAAGTATACACCAACACTATGGTCGCTACAAGTGATAAAATGGTAAATATACCAATATCGTATCCACAGGGATTGAACTTCAAAGTTTCGAGTCCTAAGTCGAGAATACACCCATTTTTTTTTGAACGGCGGAATTTTATAAAACTAGCAAGGAGCTAGAAAAAGAAACAATTACATAGGAGTGATGGCAAGGGGAGGATTAGTAAGCCAACCAACCCAATTAATAGACAAATTGCTACTTCTATGAGTTACCCAAAGGTAAGCACGAGTTATGATGTTCTCAAAAAGCATCGCCTTCCTTGGCTTCGGGTTGCCAAAGATAATACCATTCCGAAACACCCATATAGACCATAAAGTGGTAAGCGTAACGACCTCAAAACACAAAAAAACCTCCCTCTTCAACTTAATTGAGTCGATCCAAGAGATCCAATCAGAATAAGAATGGAGATTCGGAATATCCATACGCCACCAACGACCAATGAGAACCCACAAGTCTTTAGCGACAGGACATGAAAAGAAAAGATGACTGCAATCCTCCACTCCTATATCACAGTTAGGACATAAAAGTGACGAAACATCGATACCTCGTTTATCCAAATTTATCCGAGTAGGGAGCCGATTGAGAAGCAACCGCCACGCGAACACATTAACTTTGATGGGAACAAGTCTATTCCATCTAGTAGGACGAGAATCAACCTCCAAATGACTAGAATCAATTAAACGCCTCGCTGAAGCCACTGAAAAATCACCCGATCCTTCTAACAACCACACCCATCTATCGAGGGCACAAAGGTAGACAAAATTTGTTGTAGTTCACTAAATTGGACAACCTCAACCCCTCCTCTCGCGCCCTTCGAAGACACACATCCCAACACCCTAGCTCCAAACGAGACTTGACATTCGCCGATTTATTCAATTCTAAAGCGTAAACTCTAGGAAATTGAATTTTAAGAAGAGAATCCCCAAGCCAAACATCATCCCAAAACGCGGTCAAAACACCATCGCCCACCTTTTTCTTACAAAAAGAGAAAAGATCAATACCTTTGTCCTTCAGAGCGTTGACCGATTTTATAATTGAAACCCATGTTGAGTTCAAAATTTGCCTAGGCAAACTCGAACCAATTAGGCCCTTCTCGCCATAGATGGATTTAATAATTTTTACCCAAAGTGCCTCATCCTCCAACCAAAACCGCCAAATCCACTTGAAAAGCAATGCATGGTTAAACGCCATAATGCTACCAATACCAAGCCCTCCGAATTTGAGGCTAGCCATAACTTTTTTCCACTTGACCCAAGACATTTTCTTTTCCTCCACATCAGCACCAATAAAGAATCTATTTCGGATAGATTCCAAGCCTTGGTCAACCAACATTGGGATTTTGTAGATAGACATGAAGTAAGTAGGAAGGCTCCCCAAAACGGACTTTAAAAGGGTAACCCGACCACCAGCCGAAAGGGTTTTAACTTTCCAATTGGAAAGTTTGACCAATAATTTATCGAACACCACCTTCCAACCCTCCTTTTTGGACATATTACCCCCAACAGGTAATCCTAAATACAAAAATGAAGGCTTCAATCCATCACACCCAACACGAGAGGCCAACCACTCGATTTCTTGCGAATCCACACCCACACCAAAAAGTTTGCTTTTATGAAGATTAATTTTGAGACCCGAGATAAGGAAAAAACATCTAAGAATACGAATAATATTCCTAGCATTCGCTAAAGACCATTCACCTACAAAAATCGCATCATCTGCGTAGAAAAGGTGGGAAAGAGGGTACCGTTCTTTACCAACAGCAGCAGCCAGGAAGAGATTTTTTGAAACCGCATCTTGAATAATGACATGTAATCCTTCCATGGCTAAGATGAAAAGGAAAGGGGAGAGAGGGTCTCCTTGCCTTAATCCACGACGAAAGCAAATTCCTTTGTCGGAGAGCCATTAACGAGGACCGACCCTATCGAATCCTCAAGGCATCCACGAATCCACCCACGCCAAACTATGCCAAATCCCAATTTCGCTAGAATTAAATCCAAGTAATCCCACCTTAAACAATCGTACGCTTTCTCAAAATCAACTTTAAGAATCAGAAGCTTTGACCGGATTTTTTTATACCAATCCATAGCTTCATTCAAAATTAGGGGATCATCAAGAATCTGACGCCGTTTTATAAAAGCGGATTGCTCGCTACTAACGATATCCCCAATAACCATACTAAGCCGATTAGCAAGAAGTTTACCAATAATTTTATATTGGCAACCTATAAGACTAATCGGTCTATAGTCTTTAACAAATTTAGGATCAAGAACTTTCGGAATGAGAGCAATGAAAGAAGGGTTACAACCTTGCGGGAATCGACTGGACTCAAAGAAGTCATCCACCAATTTCACCACGTCATTTTCAATGAGATGCCAAAATTTCTTGAAAAAATGGAAAGTAAAACCATCTGGTCCCGGGGCTTTATCTGCTCCGCATTCCCAAACTGCTTTTTTAATTTCATCCCGCGCAAAAGGCTCCTCAAGTGAGGAAGCCTGATCCGACGACAAAATGTTCGGAAACTCCACCTCTAAATTTGAACGAACTCCCACCCCACAAGTGTTGAACCGATCTTGAAAATGAGAGTAAAAATCATCTTTGACCTTGGTTGGCTCCATAACCCAATCACCATCAATCATAACTCCACGAATGGCTAGTTGACGTCTTTTCTTTTTAAGAATTCCATGAAAAAACTTGGAATTCTCATCTCCTTCAACTCCCCACCGGATTTTAGCTTTTTGCACCACATCCAAATTTTCTACCCTTTCCAAGTCACCCAGAGTCTTCATAAATTGTACACAAGAATCGATGTCCAATCTAGAAGCGTTACCCGAATCAATCCGAGCGTCAATTTCCCTAATACTTGTTTTTAAGCCAATTTTCACCTCCATATCACTCTTTCTTTTTTCATTAATCCACATGCGAAGATTTTTCTTTAATAATTGAAGTTTCTTTTTAAAAGCAATCATACCATTTGAATCACGAGCACTATCATCATACCATGATTTTTTCACAATCTGGTTAAAATCGGGCATGTCGAACCAAGAATGAAAAATACGGAACAGCGTAGGCCCGTAATTAAAGGATAACTCCTTAAAAAGAATAGGCCTATGGTCGGAAAGCTTACGATCAAGCACCAAACCCGAAATGTTGGGCATTAAATCAAAAAGGCCATCGGACAAGAGGAACCGGTCAAGCTTACTCATTTTGGAAGCCCATTTATTTGTCCACGTAAAAGAATACCCTCCAAGAGGAAGGTCATGAAGGTCGGCGTCACGAATGAAGGCATTGAATATGTCTGCGGAGTTAGCTTGAAAAGTCGAACCAAATCTTTCTGAAGAGACGCGAACCTCATTAAAATCTCCCATCACAATTACCTCCCCATGCCATCTACTAGTCATACCCAGAAGCATAGACCATAAATTGATTTTAAGAGCTGCCTCTTGAGGCGCGTACACCGAGATAACCAGCAAAGATAGGCCATTAGGCACCCAAATTCCTTCTATAGCCACAAAATACTCCGAAGAAGAAAAACGATACTTTTTAAAGAAAGTGTTGTCCCAAATGCATAGAATGCCACCTGATCTACCCCTAGCCGAACTAGAAACAAAGTCAAAAAAAGAATTACCCCAAAGAAATTTTACCACAAATAAATCAAGTGTAGTCAATTTCGTCTCTTGGAGAGACAAGAAATTTACCCCATGGCAAGCACATAACTCTCTTACCCATTTTTTCTTCTCCACACCCCCGAACCCTTGAACATTCAGAGAAAGTACATTCATATTGACATCTTCATACCTCCTGCATTGCTGATAATAGCTTTGAGATCAGATTCACAACCTTTCATATAGAATCCTAACGCCCGTCCAAGACCAATAGTAGCAGCTAACTCCTCAAGCATAGAATAACCTTCCCGAATAGATTTTGAAGAAGTAAATGAACCCCCAGAATGATGAGAACTTTGGGATACAGAAGGCAACTTAAAGTTTTCGCGACCCAAGGAATCATTTCCCCCTCCCTTCTCCTCAACCGATCCTGAAGGTGCTGGGACAAGATAAACTGGCTTTATCGGGGCACCAATACCACCACAAGCAGTTGTCGCATCTTCCTTGAAGTCAAGTGTGTCCTGCTGACTTTCATCAATACCTCCACCCTCGTTGGGGGTAAATCCAGGTGGGAAGTGAGGGGTGTTATCTGGGATCCCACCGTCCTTGCTATGAGCTTCCGGAATTTTCAAGTCTTCCACAAGGAGCTTGTTCAAGCTAAACGGGTCATCATTTTCGTCCCCTAGATCCACAGAGGCATTCTTTAAAATGTCTTCATCAACATTATGTGTACCAAATGGAACTTCATCTTTAGAGAATGAATCTGGTATTTCTTCCTCCTCGTTCTCTGGGCCCTCATCCGGCACCTTACCCCTTTCATCATCTTCTTCTACCTCCGAGTCACTTTCCTCTACGAGAAAATCTGGAGTCCACTCACAAATCTCTTTCACACGAACGTGGAAAACACATCATCTCACGACCACTTTTACCGTTTCGTAGATTACCGAGGGCCAAGAGGTTTGAATACAAAGGCGGGTACTGTAAAGATTGTTACCATCCGAGTCATCTGAAAAGATAATTTGTCCCCACTTACTAGCTATTTTCGAGAAAGATTTAGAATTCCACGCTTTCAATGGAAGACCCTCCACATCAATCCAAGCCATCCTATCCTCCACCTTGAAATTATTGGACCATTTTTCGAGCTTTTGAAACCAAGAATTAACCCCCGTATGTGTAAGAAACTTATCATGAGAACCAATATTATCAAAATCGAGAAGGACCCATAGACCTCCAATGTATTTGACCTTTACGTTTAAGAAGCCTTCATTTTTGCAAAGAGAATGGACATTAGGGAGAGTCTTAAACTCGGCAACACACCCGACAAGAGCTAATGGAAAGTTATTTTCAACCATTCCATCCATGTCAAGTATAATGGCAACCGAATCGTCTTTAGCTTCGATTGAAGGATCCTTGGGAGATCCTTTGACAATGTCCGCATAAGTGCCACATTTGCTATTTCCAACGGGTCTAGGGTACACCTTAAACGAATCACGACCTTGGTTCCACCGCTCGGAAGGTTTACCGTTGCGATCAAAACGAGCTATATTGGCCATTAAACATAATTTCCCAATCCAAGTAGTACAAAGCTTGTTGATCACAACATGTACGTCGTCGACCTTACGATACCGTACAAAAACAAACATTCTCCCGGATTTGGTCTTTCTCTTGGCAATAAACACATCGACCAGCGTACCAAATTTTGAGCATAGATTCCAAAGCTCTCGTGTGGTAAAGTGCGATGGAAAGTTAGAAACGAATACAGTAGTGGAAACACTGAGCTTCCTTGGACCCTTTAAACCGTGTTCCAACTTGATTTCCCAAGTAACGAGAAACGTGTTTTCGGGTCCCCTTACGATAGTGAACCTCCTGCCATTGCTGAGTATCCATCATGAAATGTCCCCACCACGCTTGCCGAAAAATACAGTAACCCCGGTATAACTAAAAGGTTCGACCCTGCTGCTGCTGCTGCTTGTGATGTGCCGATTACCGGAGGTCAGTGTGGGTTCGTTGGAGGCTTGGTGGTCGTCGGAGCCAAGAAAGCCCGGTGGTATGCCGCTACTTTACTCCTTATTCTAAATATACTGATGTGGAAACGATGATCGCCATCTTTTTATGTATATATGTGGAACACATAAACTCAAATGTTTGGAATCACAATGGCGGATAAAAATCTGTTGTTCCAAATTTCCATGTCTAATCCCTGTTCTCAAAATGGCAACCAAGATCTTGAACTTGAGAATACACCAATTTAAATAAGAGAAGGACATATTTTTGAGCAAGTTTTGGGTTTTTAACAACGAAAACAGTAAATAAATTGGGTATGGGTGTAAGTTTTCCTTTAGATATACGTAGTAACAAAATGGTTGGTCATTTTGTAGCACGAAGTGTCTATAAAAAACCCGATCTCTCGAAAATAGATTTTTTAGATCGGTCCTACAAAGTGTCCATTGTTACTAACTCTTACTTGCCGATTTAACTAAGTTGATTAAAATAAGTTCTATTAGTATGAATATTTATACCCAATCTCTTTGTGATATAAATCTCGATCGACGTTTGAACCTTAGCAAATCATACAAAACCCGTATCTTTACGTGGTTTTCAAAGACTCTCTCAAATCTTTGTACATCACTTAAGCCGTATTTCGAAATCGCCCCTCTTGAGGTCAAGATTTAATATTAACACTTCAAAGGGATCGACTTATCCGCATTGAGTTGAGATCCCGACTCAAGTGACCAAGCTTAAGAGCTAATAACGATGGTCACACCCAAGTGTTGCCTACTAGTCTCAAGTCGGTTCACACCCATACCCAAGAAGGTGCTTAGCTCATAATAACTAAAAGACATAATGTAACAAAATAAATATTTGTTAACTACTTGCATTAACATAAAGAGAGAAATAAACTACAAACTTAGACGGAAAGTAAATGCGAAAATTAAATGCAAGAAATTTAAAGACAAAATAAATTAAAGTACAACTAGAATAATAAAGTGACAACTAAAATGCAAAGAAAGTTAGATTTCTATGTTGTTGCTTTGTTGATCATCTTCAATGCTTCTCCCTTAAGTCCTGAATGGATAAATATGTATGTATTGATAAAGTTGTTTGTATGATATAAGATAAATTGGTGTTCGGTTGTGGTGCTGAATAAATTGTCTGAATATCAAAATTGACCATTTTACCCTTTAGTTCATGTTTTTGTCTAATTTAAATAACAATAATATAAAAACGATGAATGATTCACTTCAAATTATAAACTTGTAATTGAACCTTCAACAACATTGAAAAACATTTCACTGAACTTTTAATATTTGAGTAATAAATGAAACAATCAACAATTTTATATTAGGAAATCTTAAAAAAGACATGAGTTGTAAAAGAAAAAAAATGAACTCTTTTTTTTTTGTTTCCTTCCATGGTTTAACCAACCCTAGCTGCCGTCGTCTCCATTTCCCCAATTTCTTTTCCTTGACCATAGACTCAGAATGTAACACCCCTAAAATTCAAAAATAGCAGACAAAATAAAACTTCCAAAAACTCTTAAATACAAGACTTTGAAACATCAAATATCTAAAGTTACAATGGAGGATCTCTACAACATTGTATCAGAGTTCTAAAGGAACTAACTAGTCCCACAAACTAGGGACAACATTAGTTGGGTATTACTCAAACCACCAATATGCTATCTTCACCAAACCGGATGACGTCACTAAAGCCATCCTACCTGAACTTCTATCAAGCTCCCCTTGCCACTCAGATTCATCTAAGACCTGATATACATGTCGAAAAGAAAAAGTGTTAGGCTTAACGCCTAGTGAGTTAAAGCAGTTTTAATCATATAAATCATAAAGCATTTAAATTGAACATTTTACTCTGAATATACCATTTTAGAAATACTGATTGTAAAGAGGCATTAATGATATATCAATCTCCTTCAAATATCCAATCACCCATTTTAAAATACATAACCGACGCCCAAATTTCCCCAAAACGCACCCACACGATATTTCTCCAAAAGACTAAAACGAGTAATTAAAATGGTACGTTTTAACACCGAAGGCATGGATAAGGGAATACCCAAGATAACACCTTTAGGTGACGGGGGATACCCGATTCCATCGAATGTGGCGGGCACACAAAGTTAAGCCATGTATCAACGTTCCCGAGTTCCACATAAGACCATGGTTCCCCGTATCTGCCTCCTCTGAGCTACCACCGCAAGACACCACTGATCCTAGTGTCTACTCTACCTCTAGATGAGTCTCACCACAGAGTCACAAAGTCCCCGTATCCGGATCATCAGAGCTACCACCGCAAGACTTAGCTCCGTATACGACTCTCCAAGAGCACCACCGTAAGCTTACATAATCAACATGACTTAGGGACTACTCACTAGACTCAAACATGGACAACTAAACTCCATGATGCACATGACGACTCATATGCCTATGGATCCAATGCATTACAGTCTAAACATTACGTGACTCCAAAAGAATGAACCAACACATTCAACACATGTAACTTTCACATAAGGTGCAACTAGATACACCACACGTCCAAGGCTCCTCAACGAGCTACCAAAACCGAACAAGCGTTCCCAAGACTCCACCGAGTACAAATCAAGCCCAAGAGGCTTAATAGACATTTGACTAAAACACGAGAGCCAATATGGGTACATAACCCAAAATACACATTTTCCCAAAATCTTTGATTCACGAATTACCATTGGCCTCCGGCCCAAAACTAAAAAGGTTTTCCATTTCTACAACGTTTTCCCAAAATCAGGAATGACCTAAAACCCAAGGACTCACGCCTTTAGATTTTCCAAAACATATCTTTTCCGAATTATGCATAAAACCCAACAAAACACCTAAAAGTGTATTTCCGACCAAATTCCCATTTACACAATGTTTCTTCAAAAACCCATTTCTTTATAACACATTTATCGAAATGCCCAAAATAACAAAGATATGCACTATATGCACATTTATAAAGTTAACCATTTTCGAAAGACCCAAACTTATCAGCAGTTAACAATCTCAGGTAAGACACCAAAACACTTCATAAAATATTGTAAACCATTTCTCAAGAGTTTGATGGCACATCTTGTGCAAATATACAAATGCTCACAAAACTTGTCGAACAAGGATAAATCCATAAACATATTTTCCAAACACCAAAATATACGCATTTTGACATGTATATAGTTTTTCAAAGCAACTAGAACTCACCTTGCTAGATTTAGACGAAATCTAGGTTTTACCAACACCACTTGAGTTCTTTGAAGGAAGACTTGAAACCTCCTAGATCCTTAACTCCAAACTCTCAACCAAGATCCTTAGACATAAAAATATTCTCATAGTTCTATTAGATCTCAAAAAAATGGAATAAGGAAAGAAATATCAAAACCCTAGCTTTAAGGTGGAAGAATGGAGAAGATTACCTTGGCTATAACACTTGAAACCACAAGCTTAAGTCCTTGATGATCCACACTTAGTCTCAACAAACCCTAGGTTTACAAGGAATGAGGAGAGGGGTTTAAGGAGTGAAAATCGCCTAAGAGGCTCTCAATATCGGATCTGAAATGAGTTGGGAGAGAAATGAGGTTGATTGGGATGAAAAAATGTGATTTTAAACTCTCAGGACCCCGTGGGCGACAATGCCCGACGACAGTGCCAAGGGCATTGTCGCGAGTCATAGTCGCGAGCCTCACCCCACTCTCGGTACCATTTTCACGACAGTGACATGCGATTGTGCCACTGTCACTGTCGCGAGTCACAGTCGCATGACTCGTACCGCGACCATCCAGTCTTCCGCGATTGTGACCAGCGACTATGACACTTGTCATAGTCGCGTGGCAAGGTCGCGCCAAGCATGACACGCTCCGATTTCTTCGCTTTATCGATCTAAGTGCCCACACCGAGTCTACAAGGTTCTTAAATGATTTCCAAGACGAGGCTTCTCCCAAAACGGGGATTTTGAACAGTGATGCTTATCTTGGATTTTCCGGGTGTTACAATCCTCCCCACCTTGAAAATGATTTCGTCCTCGAAATCTTGACCCGAAATCCCCAAAACTTCACTGGGCATAGATCACTACCAACGAATCCAAACTTACTAGATGCGCGCCACACCCAAAACTTGTCTCTTTAGACGCAAAAACCGTACTGACAAGCAATCTTGCCACCGAGCATGCATTGATCAAGGGTTATCGCATCCCTTTTACTTCGCAACGCACCCTCACACGCACTCAACAGGGTTACGAGAAGTGGTTCCACCACCTTATTGAGCCATTACAACTTCCCCAAAGCCTTTCACCTGAAAGACTTGGGCCAGATACCTGATCTCTAGAGCTTCATCTAATCCCGACCCATGAGATTTTGTGAAGAGTCACTCATCTGTCGAATTCCCCATGAGTTCGAAGATGCCCTTTCGATTCTCGCCTTCAGGTAGATTCCTTTAGAACCCTCGATTGAGAGTCTGGGTTAAGAACAACTCTACGGATGGCCCTGACCACAAGATTTTCTCTAACGAGGACTCGAACCCAGAGATACCTTTCACAACTCTAAAATCATTCCTAAGACCGCCATTGATCTCAACTTAGCTCTCCTTCAGACAAGCTGTAAGGAAAGGTTAGCACACCAACAACAGATGGAAGCACTATCAAATAAAGGCAAGACCCTGACATGAGCCATCAACGCAATTACTAAGGTTCCCAACTTTTCTTAGAGTTAACAATCCTCCGAAATTTTCCACAATCCTAATAGCATGTACAACTTAGTTTCATCCCTTGCCTAGAAGGTCCCTTTAGGCTCCTAATTGACTGCACTCCAACCTATTTACTTGGTCCTACCCAACCGAGTGTCGTCATCGCTTGGGGGGTTGATTCCACTGGTCATAATAAAGGTTGCTCTATTTTACCATACGCCAAAATCTTAAGTCTAGGATTTGGTTGAGTCTGTAAGTCCACGATACCCTTTAGTCGACCAACTCATGGATTTATTTTCTTTTAAATGTCTCGCTTAGCGGGGCCTTCCAAAACTTCACACATAATTCCCTTGCGTTCTATGTCCAAATGCTACCTACTGCTTATCTTATTATCTTCCATAGGCAACATCCCGAACTCTTAGTGGTCGTTTGCCAACGATTCCTTCTACGACCACGGGCGGGACATTTTATTGATCTTTCTAAGCAAATCGGCACTCGACTCGTCTCATGAAACCTCATCTCACACTGGTACTATTTAGCTCCAATAACCAACATCTTCGATTTAAATTCCTACATTGGTTCTCAATCAAACTAACCGCATCAATCGGTCACTAACCCCAGAGTTTATTGCTTGAACTTCTAATATCTCTCTATCATCAATTCTACCCGTAACCACCTGACCTGACACTCAGAGCCCCCTACTGACCCCCTAGGCTCCTAGAAGTGCTAATAGCCTCGATCTCTAGCATCCGGTACCAGAAACTGGCACCACTCATCCATTAAACGAGATAGCGGTGAACCATTCTAGCAAAGACTTGAACACTAAAACTTAACTACACTATGGAGCGCAACAAGTGGGAAACGTACCTGTCGTCACCGACAAGCCATCCCAGTCTGGGCACGCTGTGCCCACTTCCCGATCCTTCACTGATCCCTGCACAAGGGCATTCCTTCTTGATATGACCCGACTCTTTGCACACAAAACAGATAGTGCCCTTGATGGAACAATCCCGGTAGGAGTGACCTAACATGCCACACTTGAGACACGTCAAAGGGTTGGGGTTGCACCTCTCCGCATGCTTAGCTCGACAACCGCGACACCACTTCGACTTCCTGCGATGGCTACTTTTCTTCTCTTCTTCATAGTTATGGTATTCATGGGGTGGACCCCATCGGTCCTCCCGTTTCCTCTTTTCAGAAAACTCCGTCTCTTCTTCCTCACCCCGGGAATGAACGTCTTCCAGAATTTGCGATTCTTCTATCGCTTCCCGAAGAGTGGAAGCCTTGGAACATCGGACCATCGCCTTCATGCGGGCTGGTAGTCCATTCTTGTAAGCCTTGACCCTGTCCTTCTCACTTGGAACGATGTGTCCTACCAGATCCAGCTTTTCCATGAAGAGATTGGAGTATTCTCTCACCGACATATCTCCTTTCTTTAGGGTGCGGAACTCATCTTCTATTCTGTCTATCGCCCTTTCGTTGCAGAATTCGTCCAACACTTGTTTCTTGAATGCGTCCCACGTTAAAGATGAAGCAATAGCAGTTCCCATAGTGGTTTTGGTGACGTTCCACCAAGTAAGAGTTCGGCCCCTCATCATGCGGGAGGCAAATTTCACCTTCTACCCCTCCTCACACTCACTAGTGTCAAATGCTTGTTCCATCTCTTGGATCCAATTCAAGCACGTCACTGGACTGTCAGTCCCTGTAAACTCTGGCGGTTTGCTGCATAGAAAGTTCTTGTATGAGTGGGCCCTCTTGTTATACTTCATGTTGGCAGAAACAAGATCCTCCAGCCGGGTCACATTCCCAATGCCACCAAGACTTCGCACAACATGTTCGTTAATTATTTCGCATCTCCAGTCATTCGCATCTCTGACCTCCAACGCCTTCATTATTCTCTCCTCTTGTTGCTCCATAACCGACTTCATCAATCTAACCACATTATCCAACAACTCGTCTTTAGGGTTCACCCCTTGAGTTTGCGTTTCTCTTCCTGCATCCGCCATTGTTTTCTGACATACACGAGAAGGAGGTTAAGAATCTTAGACCAATACTATAGCCACAACTTACAATATCCTAATGCACATCTCAAGCATCGTAATAATGATAGAGTCAAGCACTCTCACGTAACCGTATATTCATAATAGCAGTAGCTAAGTGAAATTATGAACATAATATACATAAAAATCCTCGTCACCATAGTCATGACTCCTAATTTATGCATTTCTATCGACCACTGCACCCCCACACTCGACTTAAAATAACTATTCATAACGAACAAGTCATAACTTAAAGTCTCAGCTTAAGTCTAGGCATCTAAGATCCATACCTAGTTCACTTAAACTAGAGCTCTGATACCAACTTGTAACACCCCTAAAATTCAAAAATAGCAGACAAAATAAAACTTCCAAAAACTATTAAATACAAGACTTTGAAACATCAAATATCTAAAGTTACAATGGAGGATCTCTACAACATTGTATCAGAGTTCTAAAGGAACTAACTAGTCCAACAAACTAGGGACAACATTAGTTGGGTATTACTCAAACCACCAATCTGCTATCTTCACCAAACCGGATGACGTCACTAAATCCATCCTACTGGAACTTCTATCAAGCTCCCCTTGCCACTCAGATTCATCTAAGACCTGATATACATGTCGAAAAGAGAAAGTGTTAGGCTTAACGCCTAGTGAGTTAAAGCAGTTTTAATCATATAAATCATAAAGCATTTAAATTGAACATTTTACTCTAAATAGACCATTTTAGAAATACTGATTGTAAAGAGGCATTAATGATATATCAAGCTCCTTCAAATATCCAATCACCCATTTTAAAATACATAACCGACGCCCAAATTTCCCCAAAACGCACCCACACGGTATTTCTCCAAAAGACTCAACGAGTAATTAAAATGGTATATTTTAACACCGAAGATATGGATAAGGGAATACCCAAGATAACACCTTTAGGTGACGGGGGGATACCCGATTCCATCGAATGTGGCGGGCACACAAAGTTAAGCCATGTATCAACGTTCCCGAGTTCCACATAAGACCATGGTTCCCTGTATCTGGCTCCCCTGAGCTACCACTGCAAGACACCACTGATCCTAGTGTCTACTCGACCTCTAGATGAGTCTCACCACAAAGTCACAAGTCCCCGTATCCGGATCATTAGAGATACCACCGTAAGACTTAGCTCCGTATACGACTCTCCAAGAGCACCACCGCAAGCTTACATAATCAACATGACTTAGGGACTACTCACTAGACTCAAACATGGACAACTAAACTCCATGATGCACATGACGACTCCTATGCCTATGGATCCAATGCATTACAGTCTAAACATTACGTGACTCCAAAAGAATGAACTAACGCATTCAACACATGTAACTTTCATATAAGGTGAAACTAGATACACCACACGTCCAAGGCTCCTCAACGAGCTACCAAAACCGAACAAGCGTTCCCAAGACTCCACCGAGTACAAATCAAGCCCAAGTGGCTTAATAGACATTTGACTAAAACACGAGAGCCAATATGGGTACATAACCCAAAATACACATTTTCCCAAAATCTTTGATTCACGAATTATCATTGGCCTCCGACCTAAAACTAAAAAGGTTTTCCATTTCTACAACGTTTTCCCAAAATCAGGAATGACCCAAAACCCAAGGACTCACGCCCTTACATTTTCCAAAACATCTCTTTTCCGAATTATACATAAAACCCAACAAAACACCTAAAAGTGTATTTCCGACCAAATTCCTATTTACACAATGTTTCTTCAAAAACCCATTTCTTTATAACACATTTATCAAAATGCCCAAAATAACAAAGATATGCACTTTATGCACATTTATAAAGTTAACCATTTTCGAAAGACCCAAACTTATCAGCAGTTAACAATCTCAGGTAAGACACCAAAACACTTCATAAAATATTGTAAACCATTTCTCAAGAGTTTGATGGCACATCTTGTGCAAATATACAAATGCTCACAAAACTTGTCGAACAAGGATAAATCCATAAACATATTTTCCAAACACCAAAATATACGCATTTTGACATGTATATAGTTTTTCAAAGCAACTAGAACTCACCTTGCTAGATTTAGACGAAATCTAGGTTTTACCAACACCACTTGAGTTCTTTGAAGGAAGACTTGAAACCTCCTAGATCCTTAACTCCAAACTCTCAACCAAGATCCTTAGACATAAAAATATTCTCATAGTTCTATTAGATCTCAAAAAAATGGAATAAGGAAAGAAATATCAAAACCCTAGCTTTAAGGTGGAAGAATGGAGAAGATTACCTTGGCTATAACACTTGAAACCACAAGCTTAAGTCCTTGATGATCCACACTTAGTCTCAACAAACCCTAGGTTTACAAGGAATGAGGAGAGGGGTTTAAGGAGTGAAAATCGCCTAAGAGGCTCTCAATATCGGATCTGAAATGAGTTGGGAGAGAAATGAGGTTGATTGGGATGAAAAAATGTGATTTTAAACTCTCAGGACCCCGTGGGCGACAATGCCCGACGACAGTGCCAAGGGCATTGTCGCGAGTCATAGTCGCGAGCCTCACCCCACTCTCGGTACCATTTTCACGACAGTGACACGCGATTGTGCCACTGTCACTGTCGCGAGTCACAGTCGCATGACTCGTACCGCGACCATCCAGTCTTCCGCGATTGTGACCAGCGACTATGACACTTGTCATAGTCACGTGGCAAGCTCGCGCCAAGCATGACACACTCCGATTTCTTCGCTTTATCGATCTAAGTGCCCACACCGTGTCTACAAGGTTCTTAAATGATTTCCAAGACGAGGCTTCTCCCAAAACGGGGATTTTGAACAGTGATGCTTATCTTGGATTTTCCGGGTGTTACACAGAACCATATTCTTCATGGTATTCTCATTCCGTTGCACCACCACACTTCACTTTCACAACCATCTCCTTCCACCATCACAAATCACCGTTCTTCCAGGTTTAACTCCCCCCTCTTCAACCTTCTTCTTTCATTTCCTTGCCATTCACCAACGCTATCTACCTCTATCTATTTGCCTTTTTCTTATTGCACCACCACTGTGGTCCCTCCTCTCGTTTTTTTGCCATCGGGGTCTGCTGGATTGAGAATTGGAATTGATGGCAGGATTGAGATGGAGAACAAAAGGGGTGTAGATGAGATGAAATTGGAATCGATAGGGAAGACAATCGAAGTACTTATGGAGAAGTCTTCTATGGAATAATGGGGAAGACGATCCCTTCTGTGGATACACATATGTAGAATCGATGGAGAAGACATGGAATGCACATATGTGGAATCGGTTTAATGTGGGTAGTAATATGGGTGGTTGGGGAGAAGGGTAGTTGGGGGAAAAGTAATAAAATTTAATGGCTGATGTATATGACTTGGTTTTTGTAGTTGATTCGCTCAGCCATTGGCTGAATGAATAAGCTCCTATCGAACAACTAGGGATGGATGAGTGAATAAACCATATCTGTTATACAACCTATTAAGCTGTTACCGAACAACCCCTAAAATAAAGAGAGAAATAAACTACAAGCTTAGACGAAAAGTAAATGCATAAATTAAATGCAAGAAATTTAAAGACAAAATAAATTAAATGTCAGGATCGATTTCTTAACAAGAATAAAGTCTCAGAAACAATATCAAAGAAGTTGCGGAATAACACTTTGATATTCAATGTAACAGTAATCAAAACAGTATATGATTAATAACTTGCAAACTTGTATTAAAATCACAAGATTACACACACAACCTCAATCTTGAAGAACAAGCTCTTTCAAGACGAATTCTACTTCTCTAGAATTAGGATCTATGCCTTGAGGTTGATTCTCTCTAAAACAAAAACTTAGAATTAAAATCTATGTCAAAACTATTCTGTCAAATCTATACATATACTGAACAAAAAGATAATTACAATAAATAGAATATCTTCAGTATATCTTCCATGAATATCTTCAGAATATCCAGCTGTCATTCTTCTAATTCGAATCTTCATCTTATAAGCAGCACTAATCAGCTTGGCAGTATTAACTACTAAGCAGCACTAACCACTAGCAGCACTAACTAGATAAGCAGTACTAACTTTGTTCAAGCAGCACTAACTTTGACTAGCATTATTAATTCTACTAGCAGTAGTAATACTCAGCAGTATTAACTATTGAAGTCCTCTGGCAGTAGTAATCTTGTACTAGCAGCATTAACCATACTTGGTAAATTCTTCAGTTCCCAACAATCTCCCCCTAACTTGACTTTTAGGAAAAGAAGTCAAGTTCTTCAGATCTTCTTCAAGATGCTTTCAACACTTCAGTTCACACTCCTAGATTAGGATCCAAACCCAAACTTTGATTAATGATTCTGCTAACCACAATCTTTGCCATTTTTGAATCTTTTGAACATGTAAGCTTTGCATTTAACATTGCTTGTAATTTGGCCTTGCTGTGATCATAGATTTTATCAACTAAGTAGTACTCATGATAAGCTCTGTCCACAGTGATGACATAGACTCCACACCTTTCAAATATCATCCAGTTTTCTATTCTTTGGAATTTATTCTGTAGATGCAAATCTCTGATCACATGTTGAACTTTGCTAGGATCAAACATCATGCATAAGTACTCCATGGCTAATCTGATTAAGCTCATTCCTTCTCCTTTCAGCTCCTTTTCATACATCTCCAACCCAACTTTAAACATCTCTTCTAAATCTGATCTTGAACAACTTCTGATGAATCTACCCCAAGTAGAGTACACTTCATATATATCTCCCACTCTCTTAAGCCTAAAGTATTTCTTCCTTTGATCTTCCAAAATATCCCAAAAGATGACTTCTGGCGCTTTCATAGAAATGGGATCAGCTGAAACTGGTTCATCAGCTGTTGTAGACATATATAGATCAATATTATATTGCTTATTGGATTGTTCTGGGTTCTTTACAGATTCAGTTGTAGAAGTAACTGAAGGTTCTGCTGTTTCTGCTGTTTCTTCCACTCTAGGCCTTTTAGACTGCTTTTTGGAAGCAATTGTCTTCACCCTCTTCCCAGATGTAGCTTATATACCAACACCCTCATGTTCTTCCTTCATCTCTTCAGTTTTATCTTTTGAAGGTGTGGTCTCCTCAGGGAATGGCTTTTGAATATTAAGGTCATGCCTTTCCTTCATTCTTCTCTCAGCCTCTTCCCTTTGGGCTGAATCCCCTTGAAGCTTAGCCATCTCTTTCTGGTACAACTCTTCAAACTGAGTGTATGCCATGTTGTTGAACATCTCCCCCTTAACACCAATTGCACCTTTCAGGAAATTTATCATCTTTCTTCTTTCCTGATTGGCCAAAAATGTTTTGGAAGGTTGTCTTTTCTGTTTTTGAATTGGCATCTTTTTGACTTGAAGTTTCTTGGCTTGAGCTGCTTCTTTGATGCTTTTCTGATATTCTGCATTCAACTTTCTGGCCATGATCTTTGCAAGTTCTCTGTCTGTTTCTGTTTGCAACTGTTCCTCCTTTTCCATTTGGTCTTGAAGCTGCTTTGCTATTGCCTCATCCATTTCAATCTGAGACTTCTCCTTTGCAGGCAGTTCAGCTTCAACCATCTTTTCCTTTCCTTTTCCTTTTGACTCCTTTGCCTTTTCTGTTTCCTTCTGTTGAATTCCTCCTTCATTGATGACTACTCCCTTGGCCTTTTGAGTAGCCTTAGGAGTGTCATTTTTGGCTTTAACTAGTGTTTCTGCAATCTCCAGTTCCTCCACAGAAAGCCCTGCTGTTTCTTTTAACTCAGCAGCATTAACTGTTTCTGCTGCTTGAGCAGTATTAACAGTTTCTGCTGCTGCTTGTTCTATTTCAATTTTTGCTTCTTGCTCCCCCTCAACTGTTTCTTTATCCCCTTCACCATCAAATCTCTCCTCAGAATGTCTTTCCTTCTCTGTTTCATTCTCTTTATTCTCCCCCTTGTTGGAAGCATCTTTTTCAGGTTTCCTCTGCCTCAACACATATTGTTTTCTCCTCTTCTTCTGTACAAGCTTTGTCACCATCTTCTTTAATTTGGCAATCTGAACTTGTTGTGACAGGATTACCAGCTTCATCTCTTCAATTTCTTTCCCTTGTTTAAGAACATCTTGGTTGATGTTGCCCATTGTTTCCATCAATTCATAGTAGTTATATCTGTCCTTACCTTCTCCAGAAGTGTTACCCTCTATTGAAGGATCATGGGATCTTTTTGTAGTGGAAGTCTTCTGCCTAGCAGAAGCACTATCCACCCCCTTGGTTTCTTGGCACCTGGGACCTTTGAATGATTGCTCATTCAAAGTTGCCATGGGAGAGGTCTTATTTATGTTACCACTGTCCTTCTCTGTGCTAGTAGAAGTAGTGGCAGCCTGGTCACCCAAATGCTCTTCCTCCTCCTCAGAGAGCACCTCCTTGGGGTTGGGAGACACCCCTGTGGTTTCCCTATCGATATTCTCTAAAGGAGAATTCTCCCTTAGAGGGCTTAAAGGCTGAATGGGTGAAGGTACAAGAAGGGAAGGAGCCTTCTTTACCTGTTTCCTTTTGTAAGTTTGGGTAATTGGTGAAGTTGGTTTATCAAGAAGAGACTGGGGAATTGATTTAGGGTGGGAAGGTTGGGATTGGCTAGCAGTGGGTTGGTCTAATGGGGGCATTGACCCTGCTGCCATACCTTCATCAGTGTGGGACACCACCATCATTGTAGAGAACAATGGGGTGTCTACTCCTTTCGAGTCCCCAACAGATCTTCTCATATTTGAGAAAACCTTGCCTTTAGGGGGTTTCGGTACATATACCCCATCACAATGAGGCATATCCGTCAATTCGTGGGTGATAACTTCTTGGACAAACCTGGGGTACATATAAAAGCTCTTTTTTGCTTCCCAAGTTTGAGACAAGATCATTGAAAATCATTTTGGAAAAATTGTACTTTCTGGCAGTGGCCAAGCACACCAAGGCATAAGCAATGGTGCTACTGAACTCACTCTAGCCAGTAGTCTTTTTAGAGATACAGTGCATAAGGGTATGGACAAAGAAACGCCATTGAGGTGAGAACTTTGCTTTTGAGAACTTGAACACACCCAATGGGCCTCCATACCCCATTCTTGTAAGAGTAGAAAACAGTTCATCATTAGAGATAGAAGTTATACCAGAGGCATCGTCTAGACGTAGACTAATGCGTATTACCTCTTCAGTAACTGTCAAGGGCTTGCCACACACTTTTGTCTTGATTATTTGCACACCATTCTCAGTATCAATGGTGGCATTTGTCCAGAATTGCCTTTGATGCTCGATATAGATTGATGGCGATACAGTGAGAGCATGGGCAATATGGGTTGTCTTGAGGAAATCCACAATCTGGTGGAAACCAACGGCCTGTTTGGGCTTCTGTAGCATCGCGATTTCATTGTGCTCATCTATGAATGCCATTGATGCCATTGATCTTGAAGTTTCTTGCCTGAAAACTTTGAACTTGAGAGAGAAAGGGTTTAGAGCGTAAGAGAACAGTATGCAAAGAGTCGTTATGAACTTTTAGGCGGGCAAAGGATATTTATAGTATTCGGGACATAAGCAGTATTAACCAAGAGCAGTATTAACGACAAACAGTATTAACTGAGAGCAGTATTAACCACTAGCAGTATTAACTAACTAGCAGTATTAACTGAAAGCAGTATTAACTGGAAGCAGTATTAACTGGAAGCAGTATTAACTGGAAGCAGTATTAACTGGAAGCAGTATTAACTGGAAGCAGTATTAACTGGAAGCAGTATTAACTGAAAGCAGTATTAACTGAAAGCAGTATTAAATGAAAGCAGTATTAACTGAAAGCAGTATTAACTGGAAGCAGTATTAACTGAAAACAGTATTAACCACTAGCAGTATTAACTAACTAGCAGTATTAACTACTTAGCAGTATTAACTGTGCACTGGCAGTATTAAAAATGCTCTGGCAGTATTAACAATGCGCTGGCAGTATTAACAATGCACTGGCAGTATTAACAATGCACTGGCAGTATTAACAATGCTCTGGCAGTATTAACAATGCACTGGCAGTATTAACAATGCACTGGCAGTATTAAAACTGCACTGGCAGCATTAATCATACTTACACTTTTAAGCTTTGTGAAGGACTGAGTACTGCTATACTTTTCCTGAAAAAGAAGATTAGGACCACCAAGAATAAACAATATACAGGTATTGAACCACTTTTTAAGTAGGAGCTTATTCAGAGTTGATCATTCCCACACTTGTTACCAAGAAAGTGAATCTACCCACATCAAATGCTTTGGTGAATAGATCAGCAAACTGGTTGTCAGTATGAACCTTTACAACTTGAATTAGTTTCTTTTCATTACAGTCTCTTATGAAGTGATACCTGATCTCAATGTGCTTTGTCTTTGAGTGCTTGATAGGATTATTCACAATGCTAATAGCACTGCTATTATCAATAAAAATTGGAGTGTGTAGAAAGGTTACCCCATACTCCAGCATTTGATTCTGAATCCATAAGACTTGAGAACAACAACTTGCAGCTGCTATGTACTCTGCTTCTGTTGTAGATGTGGACACTGTGGTTTGTTTCTTGCACTGCCATGACACTAGTCTTGCACCCAAAAACTGACATCCTCCAGAAGTAGATTTCCTGTCCAAGTTTGCTCCACCTAGATCACTGTCTAAGTATGCAAGTAGATCAAATGATGAGTCATGATGATACCAAAGTCCCAATCTGGGTTGCCCTTTGAGATATCTGAATATCCTCTTAACAACTTGATAGTGAGATTGCTTTGGCCTAACTTGGAATCTTGCACATACACAGACTGGAAACATTATATTTGGCCTAGATGCTGTAAGATACATGAGAGAGCCAATCATGGATCTATAGTGATGAACATCCATATCCTCCCCCTCAAGATCTGCTGTTATCTGCTTGTGTGTCTCCATAGGTGTGCTGGCAGGTTTTGAATCTGAGAAACCAAACTTGGTTAGAATGTCCTGCACATACTTGGACTGGCAGATAAATATTCCATCTGACTTCTGTTGAACTTGGAGGCCAAGGAAGAAAGTAAGTTCCCCCATGGAACTCATTTTGAACCTTTGATGCATTAGTTCCTCAAACTCCTTGCACATGTT